>OX422224.1:104908132-106120632 GCA_949130495.1 Sambucus nigra
TTAGGCAGAGCTTAGTGCACATCTAATGATAGCCTACTAGCATGATCTCTTCCTGCAAGTCCAATCTCTTCGGTAGGACTCCATAATTTTAGATTACATCGAGCGCTTCCAACTTCTTTATACTCATGCCCACCTAGGTGAGACTGAGTAATAGAGGTTCAATCAATATATTCATGACCTTAAGAGCTATATTCAGCGTGGTATTGATTTACGAGACATTAGAGATTCCACCCCAGTCTGCTCTCATTACTATCCTCGATTGTGACACTAAAGGCCCTCCCCTCTGAGTTTGAGGACGAACTCATTCAAGGGGGAGATTGATGTGAATTAGGGCATTTTTTGTCATTTTTAGTATATATTCTACTTTAGTATTCATTATATTTTCCTTTTGTGTAGTATTTAGGGGAAGGAAGGTTAATTGGAACTTAAGGGCATAAATGTAATTAGATTGTTAACTTAGAGGCCAAGAAACCTCCTTCCTATAAATACTCTTTTGTAGTCTCATTTGAGGCATTCTCCACCTTGAGATATTTTGATTTGAGAGAGTTTAGAGAGATTTATCTTTTTTTTGCTCCCATCTGACGTTATTTATGTGAGATAATCTTTAGAGCCCAATAAGATAAACTTGAAAAATAATAAAACTGGGGATTTATAAACATCCCCATTACAAGAGCTAAGGAGATAAATAAGTTTGGGAATTCATATATATTCCCATTAAAAAAGATTAACAATCTACTAATTGAAGATTTAGAGTTGCTAATTGATGGAAAATTCCACCTATGCAAGTTAATAAAGCCTCTGGTTAACTTTGGCAGCTCTGGAATTTATCAAATAAGCTTTTAATACCCGACTTTTCTCCAAAGTTAGCTAATGAATGGGATGAAAAATTAGCCTCTCCGTAGCAGTGCAAAAATTCAACATCCATGTCTTGAGTTACTTTTTTTTTTATTTCAGTAATTATAGTAATGATTTTCTATGGACTGGTCTTTTTATTATGAGCTAGAATATCTATCAGTATTTTTTAGTCTGACTCTATATCTATGTTGATTAGATTTTTTGTTTACAAAGAAGAAGACCAATGAGAATAGCATCAGCTTCTGCAACATTATTAGAATATACTCCTCCAAAGTCTGAGTAAGCCCATTTCAAGTCCCACTTGTGGTTCCTGAGAATACTACCATACCCTGATGGAACAGTGTTGCCTTTTAATGCATCATCTATGTTTAATTTCCATCTCTCCTAATCAGGTATGTTCTATTTAATAAGTCTTCTGTACACCATATATGTAGGAGCATTTCTTATGGAGAACAAATTGGATAAATCTGAATGAATATTTCCACATTTAAGGGGATGAGTAGAAGTAATAGCTTGAGCATTGAGTGTAACAACTTAAATAATATTAGAGGTGGACATGTTTATATCTTATTGAATGGACTTGTTCCCATGCTTCCAGATCTCCCAAATAATGCAATAGGGAATGGTTTTGACAATAAACTTAATGATGAAGTTAGAGTTTCCTCTAAACCTTAATTCAATTACCATAATATGAAAATATTTAAAAGAAATATGAATACCAATCAAGTTAGCAAAGTAAGATCATACCTCCCTACTTATAGGACCTATTGATTAAATATTGTCCTTCAGAGAAATTTTATTGATTAGACACCTCCAAATAAAAATTGATATGATTCTACGAATGTAGTGATCCCATATTTTTTGAATAGGAAAGATGAAGTTCTTGGATGTTTAATGATTTGGTAAGCTGGTTTGAAGTTGAATTTTCCATCTTCTGATGGTTTTCAAATTTTCTTACCTTCAATATTAATGATAGAAATGGTCTATGTTATGAAGGTGAGATTTGAAATTATTGAATGATATGGAACCATTAGTCTTAGGGCCATTTTTATATTTGCTTCTCATGAACTCTTCCCGAAGATTGTCCCCGTGTATATAGTTCTAGCAAACTCTCCATCTTGATGCTTTGGATATGTGTTGCATCTTTTTAAGCCTATGCCTCCCTCCTCTATATTAAAACGTAGAATATTCCATTTGCACCCGTGATATTTTCTACCATACTCCCTGTGTTCTGCCCAACAGAAGTTATTAAACATTTTTTCAATTCTGTTTAGAATGAAATTTGTTGATTTGAGGTTTTCTAATGTATATAGTGGAATAAAAGTGACAACATTTTGATAAGGACTATTCTACCCGCTTGAGATTAAAATTTAGACTTATGTCCTTTAATTTTGGATCTTATAACTGCAATAAGACCTTCAAAATAGATGACCTTCTTTCTACCTTTGAATAATGGGCATCCCAGGTATTTAATTGGAGCATTTACTTTATCTAGGCCTGTAGCTTCTTGAAATATGTTAGACATTTGAGTAGATGATTTTTTTATTGAGCAATAAATTTACTTGTCTTTATTAATGAGCTGACCTAAGGAAGTTTCATAGTCAGTGAGGAATTTCATTAAGGCTTTGAGTATTCTCTTAGTTCATTGAGTAAAAATAATAATGTCATCAAAAAAATCTAAATGACTAATCAAAGTTCAATTCCTAGGATGGGAGAAATGTCCTATTTTACCAGATTGCGTAAGGTGTTGAAGCCCTCTACTTAGAACCTCAGCACATAAAATAAGTAGACTTGGGGATAGGGTATCCCCTTGTCTTAGGCCTCCGGAGGACTTAAAAAAGTTAGTGGGTTAACCATTAACTAATATTGAAAACCAATTAGAGGATATGATTCTCCAAATGACATCTATAAAGTCTTCGCTAATGCCAAATTTCCTTAGGACTTTAATGAGAAACGACCATGAAACTCTATCATAGGCCTTGGTCATATCTAATTGGATAACCACATTGTATCCTAGATTCCTTCAATCAATGAGATGCATCATTTCTCACCCAAGAAGAATGATGTCAAGGATATTCCTCCCTTTGATGAAACCTGATTAGTTGTAATACCCCGTACATTTATGGATATTTAAATTACATAAATTGGTGTAATTTGGAAATTTGAGGAATTAATCCGAATAATAATTTTTGGAGTTTATGAGGATTAGATGATTTTTGATGTGTGTTACATTCACTTTTGGGACTAAGTAAATGAGTCGGATTATTTTAATTACATGTCGCAGTTGGGTAAAGCGACAAAGGGTAATATTTTAACCAGAAAACCCGTTTTAAGATGTGTTGAGTTTAATTAGTTAATTATATTTAAGTGACTCAGATGAAGATTTCGAGTGTGAGGTTGGTTTCGAAATGATCAAGATAGTCAGAATAGAGTATCTGGGAGTAGTGTTTAGGTTTCGGGGATTTTCGGACTAATAGGGACTCGCAATTGAGTAAACCAGTCATTTTTGAATTTAAAAGGGATAAACCCTTATTTCTCTCTATATAAGGCAAGAGAGAGTTGGGGAAAGGAAAGAAAAGAGAGAAAGAAGAGAAAGAGAAGAGAGGAAGTAAGAGAGGGAGAAGAAAAGGGAGATTCCGGCCAAACTCCGCGGGATTCGACTTGGGGTCGTTGGATTTTATCCACGAGGCAAGTGTTTACTTTCTTTATTATTTCAAGCATAAATCTCATACTATAGTTGGTAGTGATATCTATAATGATTTTTGGATTGGGTTTTCGTGAATCAAAACGGGTTTTTCGGAAGTTTAACGAATAAACCCTGGATAATATCCAGTTTGAGAAACTTAAGAATTAACGAAAATTAGTTGTTGGTAATGGGTTCTAGGATGATTAGAAACAGTTTTATGTGTGTATATATAGTTGGTTGTGATTAAATATGGTTGAGAGAAGAGATAAAAGTTTTTGGGTATTTTAGTGGCCGAAAAGGAGGCTCAGAGAAGAAGCTTCCTTATTCGGCCGATCGATCGACGGCCAAGGGTCGATCGATCGACCCTATAGAAATTTTGACAATTTCAGGTAGTTAAGTTTAAATGGGATAAATTTCAAAATTTACGGTTTTAGCTTAATTATTTGAGGAAATAAGTATCAAATTAGGGGAAATTATTCCTAACCATTTGAGGAAATTTATTAGGGTTAGGAGGGTGCAATAATTGTGTGGCACTAAAGGTATATTTTCTAGGAAAATAATTAAATTGTGGATTTAGATGTTTGGGGTTCCTAAAAATAGAGGGGGAACCTCTAAATTATTATTTGAACGAAATGTAAACATTAGGTTCGTAGAAAATAGAATCCATGACTTAGTTAATTAGGGGTGTTCGGGATAAGTAACACTCGAGGGAGTATTTTGATAGGCAATTATATATAGAGAATTGTGCGCGTAGAAAATGTAATTTTATGTCGATTATATTTGGAGAAAATACTACGAGGTGACTAGGATAGAAATGAGGATATAGGCTGGAGGTGACAGAGCGGTTATCCGGTACGTCTATTGACGATTATTATAGGTGGCGCGATAACTTTTAAATTTCGATAACTTGACAGTATACATATATACTATTACAAATGGGAACAATCGGGATATTGGCTATTGCTAGATGATATTGGCATTTATAGCCATATATATAATTGATAAGTGATGTAGATTATACATACGACGTGGTTACAGTATATATAATATGATACGTATAAATAAATCTGTGTGTGCTTGGTATATTTGTATCTTAGAGGCTGATTCCAATGGCTTTCCTGGGCGTAGGGTTGGAACAGCCAGATTATATATTTTCTCTAGTGCGATCCAGGGAGGTTGCACAATGTGGGTGAATCCCCTGGCTTGAGTAGCAGGGAGAGTATATCCCCAGGTCATATCATCCCGCATATGGGTGAGATATTATTATCCCACTTTCTAGAGGGAATATGACTGCCGCCACGGTTGTGTATTTTACCGTGACCATGAGAGAGTCTGGCTTGGTACTGTGCTATAGTGAGTAAACCCGGATTTGGATAGGCACTATGAGAGTGAATCCTCGAGTTATAGTTCATTGGGATGGTTATTATACTTGTGATTGTGATAGGTATAATTATACTTGTTACATATAGTATTTTGCTTGTATATGAAGACGACTTATCATAAAGTAAATGCATATAAAATGAAAGGAATTAAAACGAGTTATTCTCATTCTAGGAGATTGTATCCGGACTTAAATTGTGATTTTTATATTGAAGCAAGAAGTATATATACGAGATTTTAATCTAGTGAAAGTTTTGGAATATGAACGGTATATATATATATCCATATGAGTTTTTATATAGGAGTCATGTGTTGAGGGCCTAATGAATCCCGACGATCAACCTTGCCTGGTAGTAGTGTATCGGGGAGGTTCCTTGTTTGGATTTGCTTCGCAAGACACCCCACGCAAGAAATATAGACTAATGTTGGGAATGGGGAGAAGTTTAGTCCTTAGAACTTAGGTTTTTGAGGACTTGTAGAGGATGGGTGAGATAGACTACTTAGGCCTGGTAGCTTAATTAGGTTGTTTTAAAGGTATACGATAGGTGTGCACTATTAAAAGAGGGGTGATGGGTATCTCATGGGAGTGCGATACCAATTTAAATATGAGATAAATCATATTTTTTAAAATATGGCATTTATGCACTTGCAAAATATTTTCAAACCCGGGCTGTGATCGGTTTTCTCTATTTTCCTCTCTTGTTATATATATATATATATATATATATATATATATATATATATATATATATATATATATATATATAGGTGTCGTGACACAGGGACACCTGGATGATGATTTCTTCGGGTCAGACATTTGCTGCAGCAGCTGTGGATGCATGCAGGTTTATTTTTAGATGCTTCTATTCTTATGATCTATATAGGAAGCATTGTAGTAACTCTCGGGCTAAAACCCCAATTTTATTTATTTATTCTTTTACCACCTTTTTGTGTGGCATTCGATTTTGTTGTATTATGTTTAATCGTGTGTTCGGTTATTTTATTTCATTTCAATTTCATGAATATAAACTTTTGTGATTGATTTATTTTGTTGGTTTGGTTAAAAAGATTAGTTAAATAAAATTTTGATACCAGCCTAATAGATTATTAGTAATTAAATTGGTTTTCGACAGTGATGCTGAGAATGAACCATATGAGACTCATGTTCTAATTTGGGATAGGATTGATCACTCGGTATTTTTTTTAGGCGGGGTGTCACAGATGGTATCAAAACATCAGGTTCTAGTGTCCTTAGGAATCTGTGCGGACGTACTACGCTTTCGGCGTTGCTCTCGATTTGATATAAAGCCTTATGATTAGGATTGTTGATTCCTCTTATGAGATTTTGTTCTCCTGACATTATGTAAGATTATAGTAAATCTTTTGCATGCTCGTTCGAGATTCGTGTGATGATCGAGGAAAAACGACCAAAGAAGGCCATTTCACAAGTAGAATGAGGTGGGGCTTAGCTAGAACTGTAAATTGAAGTTAAGGACGAGGACCGTAGTATAGGTAACTCTCTTTGTGGCATTGTCAAGGATTGATGCAACGACTACTAAAGTATAGTAGTTATAATTATTTACGTAAGGCTATAGTAGAGAGTAGTGCTAAAATTGAATTACCGAGTGAACTCAAATTAGGAAAAGATTCAAAAGGGTCTTTGATAAGGACCATACGTTGAGGCTAAGTCATGCAAAGGAAGTGTAGCTTTACTCAGTGGAAGCAGAAGGCTTGGGAGCTTTGGCTTGGAGTAGGGTATGAAAATACCCCTATGTGAAAATTCGAGGAAAATTTTTCACGCTTGGGAGCAATATTGAAATGGTGGGAAGAGTAGTCACCATGTTTAAGGGAGCAGGATGTTTTGCTCATAAAGGGATCTTACGGATGGTTTTTAACCGCGAGTTCCCATGATTTAGAAGGATTGAAAAGAATGAAATTTCTAGATTATTCATAAAAGGATCGGTCAGAGGCCGATAGTGAATAAAGAGTTATATGGATAAGTGAACTTTGTGCCGGGGCAAATGTATTACGTCTGGAAACCAATTGGAGTGGATAGGGTGATTGGCAAGAATGTTGTTATGAGTTTCACCATGGACGAAGGTGGTATATTTTGTGAGGTAAGATTAAGTCACAGTATTTCGTGTGTATGATTCGAGTCTACTGGCAGTATCGATAACATTATATAGTGTATATATATATATGTTTTTCTGCGGTAGCGGGGTTCTATTTTCTTCATTCGTTATGGAAATGGGTGTTGATATTTTGGATTTGTATCTAGTTTGTGATGATCATTTTGTGTGTGTGTTATACGAGTATAGTAATATTATAAGTGTAATGTATTTGTGGATTATGGGAGAGATAGAAGGCTAATTATTGCAAGACTATAGTATCCATGGTTTCAGGGTAGAACAGGTTGTTATTACGACATCTCACCTAGATACAGGTCAAGCTCGCCTTTGTTATACATTTAGATAGAACTTCGGTGAGTAGATGTTTCATTATTATGATTAGAGCACGTGGTGACCATATAGGTATGATTTATGGTATACAAGATTTATTGTTAAGATGGGAGTTTATGCTTGTTGTTGTTTGCACAAGGACTTAGTGTTAGTACAAGCACTTTGTGGTGTGGCTCCTAGAAATAAGTAGGAGTTTTGACCACATTTTGTTGGTAGATGGTATGGGATTATCCCGGTTGCATATTGGAAGCTAATGGACCTCCAGGACGGACAAAGTTAAGCAGTAGTGTATATGAGGGGTTCCTTGTTTGGATTTCTCTTTGCGAGACACTCCATTTTTGAACCTTAACGGTGTCAGGAGTGGAGATATTTTATGGGATGCAAGGATGTTGGTTTTGACGATAAGTTACATAGTGTGGAGGAAACATATAAACTGAGGGCCGTGTGATGATTGCCTACTTATGAAGATGGAAGTGCTATGGAAAAGTACTTAAATGTTTCTCTCACCGCAAGTATGTGGGTGTGGTAAGGTAAAGAAAATTGATTTGAGGCTTATAGCCAGTCCTTAAGTAAAAGGCAAATTTTGGAGGTAGTATGTTTTAGGTATAATGATCATAACACTTTTGCAGAGAGTAGGCGCCCCAATTAGTTAGACTTTCCATTTCGCCAAGATGGAAGGACATAGTGGTAGAAGTACGTTAGTAGGTTAGTGAGGTGTGATTTAGAACGTCCCGCTGGTGTGCCTTAGGACGTTATCTCTTGATGACCGATGATGCAAGGAAGTAGTGTGACGGGAGGGTTCCTTATCTGGATTTCGCTATGCGAGACGCCCCACGCATGAACCCGAGCAAATGTTAGAAATTGAGAGAGTTCTTGGACACTAGGGACATAGTTAGTATAGTACTCATTTTACGTGAGTAGGAAACACATCGATTTTAGGGTTACTAGGAAGTAAAGCTAGTAGGACTAGTGGCACCGATATAAGGAGATAGTTATGAGTTAAGCATGAGAAGATTGGCGGGTTACCCTTGAGAAGGATTTGATTTCGAAATATAAGAAAAATAGGATCTTGAGAAGATTGTTGAAAATACCCAGGTGTTAGCACCAGGACAAGAAAGTGAGACCCATTTTTAAAGAGAGTGTTACGTCATGACATTTGTAGTAACAGTGCTGATAGGCACATATTAAAAGGTGTATGGCCACCTTAGTAAGTTAATTTTGTATACCGCCAAAAATAAAAGGGAGCATAGTATATATAATGGAAGATTATGCCATGAGGCAGTCATAAATGGATTTGAAGTGTATTGGATGGAATGTCGCAGGAGGCACGCGATAATCCAATTGTATAGGTGCAACAAGAGTTTGCACACCTAAGCTAAGCGATGAGACTGACGGGAGTAGTCAAGCATTAGTGTAATTTCCTTTCTGAGGGAAATTATATGTCGTGTTGTAGATGAACAAACACTTATTGTGTCAACTAGAGTGTTGGTTTTCTGAGACCTTAGAGCGGCGGTTGTAGGCTCATTTTCTTTAGATGCGATTATATAAGCACTAGATGCGATATGTTATTGTTATAGTTGATCTTACGACCGATGTAGTGCGTTACCATGTAGAGATTTATTTAAGCTTATGGTTAAGCTAGTGCGTTAGAGTTTAAGCCTTAAGATATGTGGGTGCCGTGAACGAGTATATGGTAGGGTACCATTGGGCTAGTACCATTTGATTTTTTTGCACTAGGATGCAGTATTATTAGCGATCCTAAGTCAGTGGCACCAATCGTATTTGAATTTTTGGGACAAAATTCCGTTGTAAGGGGGGGATAATGTAATACCCGCAGTTTTATGGATATTTAAATTACATAAATGGGTGTAATTTGGAAATTTGAGGAATTTCTCTTAGTAATAATTTATGGTGTTTATGAGGATTAGATGATTTCTGATATGTGTTACATTTACTTTTGAGACTCAGTAAATGATTCAGATTATTTTAATTACATGCCGCAGTTGGGTAAAGCGACAAAGGGTAATATTTTAACTGGAAAACATGTATTAGGATGTGTTGGGTTTAATTAATGAATTGTAGTTAAGTGACTCAGATGGAGATTTCGGGTGCGCGGTTGGTTTCAGAATGGCCGAGATGGTCAGAATAGAGTATCCGGGAGTAATGTTTAGGTCCTGGGGATTTTTGGACTAATAGGGACTCGCAATTGAGTAAACCAGTCATTTATGGGTTTATAAGGGATAAACCCTTATTTCTCTCTATATAAGGCAAGAGAGAGTGGGAGAAAGGAAAGAAAAGAGAGAAAGAAGAGAAAGATAAGAGAGGAAGGAAGAGAGGGAGAAGAAAAGGGAGATTCCGGCCAAACTCCGCGGGATTCGACTCGGGGTCGTTGGATTTTATCCACGAGGCAAGTGTTTACTTTCTTTATTATTTCAAGCATAAATCTCATACTATAGTTGGTAGTGATATCTATAATGATTTTTGGATTGGGTTTTCGTGAATCAAAACGGGTTTTTCGGAAGTTTAACGAATAAATCCCGGATAATATCCAGTTTTAGAAACTTAAGAATTAACGAAAATTAGTTGTTGGTAATGGGTTCTAGGATGATTAGAAACATTTTTATGTGTGTATATATAGTTGGTTGTGATTAAATATGGTTCGGAGAATGGATAAAAGCCTGGGGTTATTTTAATGGAAGAAACAGAGGCTCGGAGAAGAAGCGGCCCCGTTCGATCGATCAACACTACAAAAATTTTGACAGTTTGTGCTAGATAAGTTTGAATGGGATAAATTCCCAAATTAACGGTTTTAGCTTAATTATTTGAGGAAATAAGTATCCAATTAGGGGAAATTATTCCTAACCATTTGAGAAAATTTATCGGGACTAGGAGGGTGTAATAATTGTATGGCACTAAAGGTATATTTTCGAGGAAAATAAATAAATTGTGAAGTTAGATGTTTGGGGTTCCTAAAAATAGAGTGGGGACCTCTAAATTATTATTTGAGCAAAATTTGAACTTCGGGTTCGTAAAAAATAGAGTCCATGACTTAGTTAATTGGGGGTGTACTCGAGGGATTATTTTCGCAGGCAATTATATATAGAGAATTGTTCGAGTAGAAAATGTAATTTTATGCCGATTATATTTGGAGAAAATCCTACGAGGTGACTAGGATAGAATTGAGGATATAAGCTGGAGGTGACGGAGCCGTTATCCGGTATGTCTATTAACAATTATAATAGGTGGCGCGATACCTATGAAATTTCGATAAGTTGACAGTATACATATATACTATTACAAATGGGAGCAGTCGGGATATTAGCTATCGCTAGATGAGATTGACATTTATAGCCATATATATAATTTAAAAGTGATGTAGATTATATATACTATGTGGTTATAGTATATACAATATGATACGTATAAATATATCTGTGTGTGATTGGTATATTTGTATCTTAGAGGCTGATTCCACGGGCATTCCTGGACATAGTGTTAGAATAGCCAGATTATATATTTTCTCTAGTGTGTTCCAGGGAGGTTGCGCGATGTGGGTGAATCCCCTGGTTTGAGGAGCAGGGAGAGTATATCCCCAGGTCATATCATCCCGCATATGGGTGAGATATTATTATCCCACTTTCTAGAGGGAATATGACTGCCGCCACGGTTGTGTATTTTACCGTGACCATGAGAGAGTCTGGCTTGGTACTGTGCTATAGTGAGTAAACCCATATTTTTATAGGCACTGTGAGACTACATCCTTGAGTTATAGCTCGGTGGGATGGTTATTATACTTGTGATTGTGATAGGTATAATTATAGTTAGTGCATATAATATTTTTCTTGTATATGAAGACGACTTATCATAAAGTAAACGTATATAAAATGAAAAGAATGAAAATGAGTTATTCTCATTCCGGGAGATTATATCCGGACTTAAATTATGATTTGTATATTAAATCAAGAAGTATATATAGGAGATTTTAAACCAGTGAAAGTTTTGGAATATGAACGGTATATATATATCCATAGAGTTTTTATATAGGCATCATGTGATGAGGGACTAATGAATCTCGACTATCAACATTGCCAGGTAGTAATGTATCGGGGATGATCCTTATTTGGAGTTCGCTTCATGAAACACCACACGCACGAAATATAGAGAGATTTTGGGAATGGGGAGAAGTTTAGTCCTTAGTACTCAGGTTTGTGAGAACTTGTAGAAGATGGGTGAGATATACTAGTTAGGCAGGGTAGCTTAACTAGGTTATTTTAAAGGTATGTGATAGGTATGCACTATTAAAAGAGGGGTGAGGGGTATCTCATGGGAGTGCGATTCCAATTTAAATATGAGATAAATCATATTTTTTTTAAAATATGGCATTTATGCACTTGCAAAATATTTTTAAACTCGGGCTCTGCCCGTTTTCTCTATTTTCCTCTATTGCTATATGTATTTATATATATAGGTGGCCAGACAAAAGGATGCCTGGATGATGATTCCTTCGAGTCAGACGTTTACTGCAGTGGTTATGGATGCATGCTTGTTTATTTTTAGATGCTTCTATTCTTGTGATCTCAATAGGAATCATTATAGTAACTCTCGGGCCGAAAGCCCAATTGTATTTATTTATTCTTTTACCACCTTTTTGTGCGACATTTGATTTGGTTGTATTATATTAAACCAGGTGTTCGGTTATTTTATTTCATTTCAGTTTCATGAATATAAACTTTTGTGATTGATTTATTAGGTTGGTTTGGTTAAAAATATTAGTTAAATAAAATTTTGACGCCGGCCTAATAGGTTATTAGTAATTAAATTGATTTTCGACAGTGATGCTGAGAATGAACCATATGAGACTCCTGTTCTAATTTTGTATAAGATTGATCACCCGGTATTTTATTAGGCGGGGTGTCACATTAGTTTAGGAAAATTAAAGTAGGCAGGTAAACTCCCAATCCAGAATTGATGATTTTTTAAATGATTTTATTCTAATGTTGCATAAACCTATTGGACCATAATATTTACAATAGATGGGGCTTTTAATTTTGGGGATCAAACATATGTTTGTGGCTCTCTAGATTTTGGAAATATCTCTACCGAGAAAGAAGGCTTGGATATCATCTATCAACTCCTTTTTAATGATGTTCCAGCAATTTACATAGAAGTTACCATTGAAACCATATGGTCCTGCTACTCTGTCTACGTTAAGAGAGTTTATGGATACAAATATTTCATCCTCTTTGAGAATTTTGGTGACGTCAATATTAATATCATTGGATACTAGATTGGGATTTTTAGTGTCATCTTTTGGTGAGACATTTTGAAAGTAACTGACAAAGATTTTGTTAAGCTTCTCATCTAATTTTACCCATTCTTCATTGTTGTTCTTGATTTTGTGTCTCGGAAGTTATCTTTTGGAGGTGTTAAGCACTGCATGAAAATATTTTGTGTTCAGATCCCCTTCTTTGATCCATTTTATTCTTGATTTTTGGCTATAATATTCCTTTTAACATTTAATGGCCCAATTAATATTAGCTTTAGTTTCTTCCATAGTTGTTTTATTCTCCTAAGTTGGATTTTGTTGATAGTTGTCTCCTATCATCAGCATGCCATCTTCCACATTGGCCACTTCTTGGAAAATGTTTTTAAAAGTTTTCTTATTCTACTCTTTAAGGTCCTTCTTGAGAATCTTCAATTTCATAGAAAATATGTTAAGTGGGCTGCCACCGATTTCCTTATCCCATGATTCTTGAACTAATGCTTTAAAAATTTTGTGGTTACACCATATGTTTTAAAATTTTATTGTGTTAATAACTTGTTCTTTAATTTGACAAAATGAGACTAGTAATGGTGAATGGTCAGAACAATTTTTGTTGAGAGTTTTTCAGATTCTGCCAAATCAAATTACACACACAGAACAGTTTAACAACTAAAAAAATAAAGAGAATATGATTTCTTCCTTAAGATGATGATTAATGTAGATAAAACCTCCAAAAATGAAAATATAGAGAGATACAAGTGAATTAGTAAAAAATGCAAAAAACAACATTGTTGTCAAAACTCTAAAATTAACCCAATAAGAACAATCAACTAACTAATTTTATTATATAATGATCTATTAACTTCAAATTACAATTTGTTTTAGTGTCTACAAACCCAAACTACACGCACTAAATAATTAAACTGAATCTAATCATCAAAGAGAATATAATTTCATCCTTAAGATGATGATTAATGTAGATAGATACTTTGAAATTGAAAATATATAAATATACAAAAATACTAAGTAAATATGCAGTGATACAAATCCAATAGTTAAAAATGAAAAACAACAACATTAATGTCAAAAGTCTCAAATTAACCTATAAAATTAAATAAACTAACAAATTTCTAGTATATAATCGCCTCTTAACCTTAATTTATAATGTATCTCACTATTTATCAAATCAAAATAAATTCACCGAACAACTAGTCTCAAAATCTGAAATAAGTTAACAAGCATAATATAGTTTAATACATAATAAGATAATTATTGAAAAAAAACTCCAATAATTAAATAACACAATTAACTCTCATTGAGATTAATAAAATAAACATATGAAAAAATAAAAATAAATTCAATTAACTTCTTTACTGATTATTAAAAAAACACATTAAGGTAAAGACTCTCAAATTAAGTAAAAATTACAGCAATAATCTTTTTTTCAAAAGTAATTTATTTATATATAGATACGAGAAAAAATCTCTCCTAGGGATCTTACAAGCTCTAGATCAATGTAATGAAAATTTACGAAACCTTGAACGAGTATCAACTGACCTTAAATTATATTTAAGAGTCGATTTTTTCTCAACAGCTAGGTACGAAAAGGGGTAATGTTTCGTTTCTCCCTTTTGATAAATCCATCCATATCAACTTGATAATTTGAGTCTTCAATGGCCCCTAAAAAACAAAAATAATTACTTAGGGGGTATTGAACAATTGATATTGTGCTTTACCACATTTTCTCTTAACCGAGTCAACAATAAATTCCCGAGATTTTGTAGAATTAACGGACATTCCTAGATAAAACTTTGGAATCTCCATGTATAAATTCAGACTTTTTTTTATACAAAAAGAAACCATCAAAACAACACATATAATCCATTTCACACCTAAGCAATGATCCAATTTAAATGTAACAAATAAAGAAAGTCAAAATTGCTAGGGTAATTAATTCAGACCTAATATATAAAAAAAATGAACAATCAAAATAGCAGATAAAATCCATTCCAAACCCATTCAATGATCCAATTTAAATCCATGACGAAAATGAAAGGTAAGTAAAAAATATCATTCTAATAACTAATGAACATATTTAAAAACCCTAAGTACCTATTTTAAACCTTAAATTTTTTAAATGGATTGATAATATTTCATCCTAAGATGGACCAGATTGAAAACCTTGATGAAAGTCAAATGTAACTCAAGTAATCTAAGAATGAACCTATTTGAAAACCTACAAACCTATTTAAAACCCCTAGAATTTGGAAATATACTTACAATTTTGGCCAAAAAAATTTAGAGGCCTGATTAAAGGGTGGCCTTATATGGAGGGTAAGGGATGGAGGATGAAGGACTGATCTTGGAAGGGATAAAAAGGGGATGGGATGTTTGTGGAGATAGAGGATAAATTTAAAGATCTCCAAGACTGATGGATGGACAAGTGATTTTTTGTCCAACTGGGACAGAAAACCTCCCTATGGTAGGTTGATAAGAATACAATGCTCATCATTTGTAGTGAGCTAAGAACTATTTTTCATCAAGGCTTAATTCAATCCCACGAGAGATAATAAAATCATTAAATTCAGTACGGAGAAACTAACCATTGCCATCAATTCTAATAGTTTTAATTCTAATATCAATATGCGCTAGTCCCATTTATTAGGTCAAAGATGCATCAAATACCATTAACTTTTTGTAATGCACCAAGTCCTTTTTCATTATAGACCACATATATTTACACAAATATACCCCTCACCCATACTCATTTTAAACCTACTTAATCTCTCTTTAAGACCAAATACATAACCCCATGCTCTCTCTCTCTAGCAACTCCACCTCCACTTCCACCCCACCCCCACCCCCACCCCCACCCCATTGGAGACTCATCGAAAATAATCACCAGATACTTCTCACTATAGGCCGTCAAAATTCTCACTTGAGTTTTTTTCTCTCCTCGTTTCCCTCTCTCTCTCTCTCTCTCTCTCTCTCTCTCTCTCTCTCTCTCTCTCCGACTTTTTATTTTTTCTAGTCCCCACCAGCGAAACCCTCGCCTAAGATGGAGAAGAAGATTTTTTGTTGAAAAAATGAAGTTTCCTAATAAGCAGAGGCTTTAGAAAAATAGTAACGTTATCTGTTTTGATTTTTTTCTTAAGAAATATCCAAGATGGGAGTTTTTTGATAGACCTTGACGATTACTTTCCAAAATATTTAAATTTTGCGAATTTTGGATTATTAGATTTGATGTTATGGACATGTAAAGATTTGTTATTTTTATTTTACAAAAAAATGAGGCAACAACTGTAAAAAAAATACTTTCGGGGTGTGTTGGCCATTTTATTATGATGAGTTGACAAAATATGACCTTTAGCATCGTTGACCAAGTCAAATAATATTTTGGGACTTGGTACCTATTACCACACATTATTCTCAATCAAATAGTGAAAATAAGGAAAAAAATGTTTTAGATCATATTTAGCAAACAATGGGAAAATCCAACTTTATTTAGACCAATCATCTATAAGATTGATATAAGGTGTTGGCAAAATAAGCATTATAGCAATATTCTCAGGAGGAGAGTGTTCTTGATAAGAAAATTATTTGTCAGCACTTGCAAGACCATCTGAGTTATGTTTAATCAAAGTCTGATATTCTAAAATTGAATGATTTTCTTTCTTGAATAAAGAAAGTTGGTCACAAAGTTGAATAATCTGAGTAGTTAAAAATAAAGAAAATAGCCTTTTAAGCATAAACCGTAGATTCATGGAGTATTGACGTTTGGGTAACAATAGAAAATACCGATTCTTAAATTCTTTAGTTTATCCAGATCCATAAGGTTCGGTAAGACAAGACGAATTTTATTAATTGATTTGGCTTCATTTGGTTGTCCCAAAATTATAAATTGGTCGATTTATAAATTGACCAATTTACAAATTAGTGTATTGCTTAACATGAAATGCATCCATTTGAAATATGAGTAACATACCATTCATTCGTCTTCTTTTCTCCCTCTCTTGGACCCTCGCCCCTTCTCAATCAATTCAGTTGACATATTTTTTTACGATTAAACCTTTATATATATTTCAGATTGCCAAACATCACTTAAAATTGGGCTTAAACACATTCTAATCCACTCATTTACAATTCACTAATTCACAATAAACCAAAATACATAATAAAACAATTTACCCAATCAAACTGGGCCTTGATGTTTTTCAATATTGAGAAATTTAGGAGGGCGGGGATTATAGCCCTCAATGTGGCCTACGATATTTTATTTATGAAGATTAATGAAGAACATAAATTTTTGAATAACATAGTTGTTTCATTGAAGTTAAATGGAGATGCTATTAGGTATAATTCATCTTCATCTCTATAATTTCCCGTTTCCCTATCTTTCAACCCATGCCCAACCCACTATCTTGTACCCAACTATTAACTATTTTCTTAGCTTAAAATGCTCCAGCTAACAGTAAACTCGTTTCATCCACCTAAAACTTCCAAAATTCTAATCCCACTTCAACTCGCTTATTTCTTTATATTTAAGAGAAATAAATAAGGAAGGATGACTCATATAAGAACCATTTCCGGGGATTTCTTTAGTTTTAAGAATAGATTTTAGTGAGATTTAGTATGTAGATTTTATTTTTATTGAGAGGTTGTGGTATAATTTGTTTTGTTAGGGAAAAATATTGAGTTTGAGTATTATTTTTCACATTGGAGTGTGAGATTATTTGTATTGTTTAGCCCTATTTTCTTGGTATAAACTCATACTCTATACGGTGTATTTTTGTAAAGGCTAAAGGTTATTCATGCAAAGATGTTTGTTTATTTTCTCCCTATCTTTTACATCTCTACATGTATTTAGATGGAATTATTTTTACACTTTTTGTGTAAGTTTATCCATGTGGAAGGATTTTTTTATTCAAGGGGAGAGATAAAGGTTACACGGTATTGTTTATATTTATTTGTTTTATGAAATTTATATTATATTATGAACCCTCAAACACTAATAGTAAACGTTCATGTTTAAATTGATTCCTTGAGAAATGGTGAATAATATTGAGAAAATATTTGAATATTTATTACGTTATTTTCTTGAGCATGAAACAAAAGGTAGGTTTTTATTTGATTACATTTTATTTTCCAAATTTCTAACTCAAAACTTATTCTTAGGATGTTAGTCTATTTTTAGGGTCTTAGTCCAATTTCCCAATTTCAAAATTTAATTAAATGAATCTAGAGGTAGTTCAGTTGAAACGTATTAGTCTAATTTCCTAAATTTTGTGAGAGTCTAAAATTATCTTTTTTAACATGCTTTTGCAGATTTTGGAGATTCTTGAAAGTATAATGTACTTAAATAAGATAAAATAAAGGCTTGCAGGTGGATTCTTAAACTTTGATTTTTCTCAAAACATATTTTCCCTCTTTATTCATTATAGTATTTTTTTTAAATTTAACTTTTCAACTAATCATTCACAAAACAATCTCTTGAAAATTGGTCCACACCTTCAATTGTAATTATACTTACTTTTTAAAACTAGCATACACCCCACGCGATGCATGGGCGTCATTGTTTAATAAATTTTTTGTTAAAAGTATGTAATAAATTTCATTATACTGGAATAAATTAATTATTTAATTATATTGAAATGACATGTGGAGTCACATAGTAATTCTACAAAAAAGAGTTAATGAAGTTTGTTCTAATTAATGTATTGAAGTAAATGAAACCCTCGACATAACGATTATTCATATGAGAAAATATCTTTAGCACTGCAAACTTCATTCTGCTGACTCAATCCTTGAATTCTATTCCTTTGTTCCGACAAAATAATGACATTTAATGTTGAAATATATAGATGTTTTTAAAAGTAATGTATTGATATAATGCTGATTTGTGTAACATAATTTTTTTAAGGTTACCTTGCTGATTTGAGTCTTTTTGACATCCTTATGTTGTTTCCCTCCTTTGTACTTTTAATTTTTTAATCTGAGAGCTCGATTCTTGTGCAACGTGAATATTTGGAGATCCCTCTCTAACTTTGTTTCTAACATCCTCATTTTCATGACTCGAGATGGTAATATCATGCATTACGAAATGGATGGACTTGAACGTGGTAGGATTAAATGAAATGTAATAGTCATTTTTCATAAAGATAATTTAATTATTTTGTAATAATCAAATATTGAAGTGTAGAATACCAAACTAAAACACGTTTATTAGTAAATATCTCAACACGTGTGAGCTTATGAGATATGGAGTCGACTCAATTGATGCGGAGAGCAGTTATTTGTAATCTGTTTACATATGTGAAGAAAAAATAATAACTACCTAGGCGAATTCATCCAATGTTTAAACTTATAATATTGAAACTGAAGCATATGATTTGTACATTAACTTAGAGTAGGAGAATATATTTATTACTTGTTTTGTTATGTAATTGCATTGGATATGATTTGCATACATCAATTTTGCAGCATGCATTGAGAGAACAATTTCAAATAGTTTGATTTCCTGGATCGCTAGCTTGAACGAATGAATCCAGTGCTACATATATCGGTAAGTTATTGACAGGGGAGCCATTTAGTTGGATTTCCCTCGACAATTTATGCTTAAGATGAAGAAAAGTAATCTTGTTTTGATCCCTAAATTCTAATCACCCAAGTACTTGTCGCCATAATTTGTTTCAACTTTACCTACAAAGTCACATCCAAAACCTTTGCCAATTGAATACATAATTTCCTCAAATCTCCAACCTCCCTTAATCATCATTTTTGTTATGGGTAGACTTAATTGTGATATTCGATTGGGTCTATCTTGTGGATCTCTTAACAAAATTTGATTTCAAATCTAAATATGATAATATGATATAACAATGCATTGGAACTTTCTCATCTAATGGTTTCCGAAGATATTCAGGTTATCCCTTTTAAGGTACTCTGTTCATATTTTTTCTTATTCGTACGGGATATGTTTTCCAATGATTTTACTGACACCATCCAATTTAATCGCATATATGGATTAATTTGAATGGGGCTATTTTCACTTCTTTTTTTTCCAATGAACCCATAATTTTCCTTCCTGCATCAACTATAAAGGAGGTGTTGATTGACGTCGTTATCTAACTAATTCCTAGGTATCAATGGTTTGCTACTCCATTCCTATTTCCATTTGCAACAAAATAGAAATTTTGATATGCAGGTTTTAGTGGGGATGAAATGACGATGTATAAAAATTATGTTGTAAAAATTGAGAACTGCTTTAAAATCCCATATCTCTTGGTGGCTTAGGCTTTGCAGAATTCAAACAATGCAATCCGTCTTTCTTGCAAAGATGGTATAGAGGCTTGTTAAGTTTATTCTACATTCAACTTTAGATAAATCGTTATTTAGTGGCTTTACATCAATATCTTCCTTGGATTTAGTAATAGAACTTAATTTATTCGATGCACTTCATTTAGTATTGGACTATTGAGATATAATTTCTAAAATAGGGTCGGTATGGGTGTACATCATTAATAGTCTTATATCGATATCTTATACAAAAAGGGAAGATCCTAGTTTTACATTATGGTAGCATCCAATTGTATTTAGAAATAGTATGCAAACAGGTTATAAAGATATCCCAGTTAGATGTTGTTGCGCTAAAACAGTCCTATGTTAAGCAACCAAGACCATAAAACTCACTTCGGAATTTTACCAAACACTTGGTGTGCGGAAAACACCCAAGACCTTGTTCCTAATGAAAACAAAGTGTGCAAACTCAAAACGAATCCAATCAACAATCAACAAGTAGGATAACAAGAACACACAAGCAATCAAAGCAAAGAAACGACAACAATATAACGTGGTTCACCCAAACAAGGGTTACATCCACAATGGTAGGATTTCTTCTTTCTTTGATAAATGGAGGAACCATAAGGTTACACACTCACACTCTTTATCTCTCCAAGAAAGTCACTCACAACCAAGCACAAGAACTAATCTTAAACAAGAAGCTCTCACTCACTTTTCTCTTTGAAAAACTCACAAAATGTTCACTCTTGCTGGAAAAAACAGCACTGCATAAAAACAGAAAATAGGCTTCTATTTATAGATTTTCCTCAAAGTGGCAATTTTGTAAATATCAAGAAAAAATCTGTTTTTCTCCCAAAACAGCCGTGAACCAACGGGAAGCCACCGGAGAGCCAAAATACATCACAAACTCCACCTTGGCGATCCGAACGATCCAACCAAAAATCCGGAATGAAAACCATTTAACCCGCTTGAAGATCACCCCGAAATCTACCAAGCTCAATGCGGCTCCACCTAACCGAGGAGCCTCTCCTTGAACTTCAACAAGAATTGAGATTTAGAAGCTTTAGGCAATGCCTAAACTTCTCTGTAGTCACAGGTTTGGTGAGGAAATCTGCTGCATTCTCATCCGTGTGCACCTTCTCAATCAAAACCTCGCCAGAATTAACCCAATCCCGAACTCTATGATACCGTACATCAATATGCTTTGTGCGGGCATGATACACTTGATTCTTAGCCAAATGCATAGCACTTTGACTATCGCAATGAAGACGAACACTCTCTTGCTTCATCCCCAATTCACTCACCAAACTCTTTAACCAAACCGCCTCCTTTGATGCTTCCGTAAGTGCCATATACTCCGCCTCCGTGGTAGACAAAGCACTTGTCGCTTGTAACATGGATCTCCAAGATACCGGCCCGCTAGCAATAGTGAATACATACCCTGATGTAGATCTCCGCTTATCAAGATCCGCCGCATAATCCGAATCCACATACCCCGCAACAAACTCGGCCTCTTTCTTCCGCTCAAACACAATGCCCATAGACTTGGTTCCCTTTAGATACCGAAGAATCCATTTCACAGCTTTCCAATGCTCTTTTCCCGGATTCGACATGTACTTACTAACCACACCCACGGCTTGGGCGATATCCGGCGTCGTGCAAACCATAACATACATAAGGCACCCCACAGCACAAGCATACGGCGTTGAAGCCATCTCCTCTAACTCATCATCCGTAGAGGGACATTGCTTTGCAGACAAAGTGAAATGTGAAGCTAACGGGGTCGAAGTGGTCTTGGCATCCAATATGCCAAATTTCCCGATGACATGCGAAATATAATTTTTCTGAGATAACCACAACTTGCCAACTTTTCTATCTCGTCTAATCTCCATACCAAGAATCTTTTGCGCCGCACCAAGATCCTTCATGTCAAACTCCCGGCTCAATTCCACCTTGAGCTCCGTTATTCGTGACATGTCCCGACACGCAATGAGCATATCATCCACATAGAGCATTAACAAAACAAACGAACCATCATCAAGAACCCGAAAATATGCACAATGGTCATGATCACATCTCGTGTAACCAACCCGCAACATGAAGGTATCGAACCGTAGGTACCATTGTCGTGGCGACTGTTTAAGCCCATACAATGACTTCTTAAGCCGGCACACATGATCTTCCTTTCCCACTTCCTTGAACCCCTCCGGTTGCACCATATAAATAAGCTCCTTCAAATCACCATGAAGAAAAGCCGTTTTCACATCCATTTGCTCCAATTCCATATCGAATTGAGCAACCATTGCCAACAACACCCGCATCGAAGTATGCCTCACCACCGGGGAGAAGATCTCATCATAGTCAATCCCCTCCTTTTGTGAAAACCCCTTCGCTACTAGCCTTGCCTTGTACTTCAGTTCTTCTATTTTGTTAATTGCCTCTTTCTTCCTATACACCCACTTAGAGCCAACAATGTGTCGCCCCTTGGGTTTAGGAACCAACTCCCACACAGAGTTATTTCGTAGAGCTTCCATCTTTTCAACATAGCACCCATCCAACTCGCCTTGACATCACAATTAATGGCATCTTTGTATGTCGTTGGATCACCCTCACTAGAAATGAGAGCGTAATTGACCTCTTCCCAACCAAGCCTAGATGGTGGCTTGATCTCCCTACGCTCTCGGTCACGTGCTATGGATGGCACTTTCTCCACCCGTTGAGTGTCCCCTACCTCAACCAATTCCTCTTCCAAATCATCCTCATTCGGCTCCACCTCAACCGTGTCATCACCCGATTGAGAATCACTTGAACCACTAGTTGATGCACTATCACTATCGGTGGTTGATAATCTCGGAAATACCAAAGGAATCTCGACGGTTCTAACACCACCGTCATCAGCAACTTCCAGGAACTCTTTGGCCTTCAACATGGACGTCTCGTCAAATCTCACATCCCGGCTAACAACTAGCTTCCTCGTAGACGGATCCCAAAGCTTGAACCCCATCACCCCTTTTCCATAGCCTAGGAAAATACACCGGCGAGTTCTCGGGTCATTTTTAGTCCTCTCGTCACTAGGAATGTGAGCGTACCCCGGACATCCGAACACCCTCAAAGTAGAGTAGTCGACCTCGTGCCCAGACCATACTTCCTCCGGACACTTCAAACCAAGAGTCAAATTTGGTGACCGATTCACCAAATACACGGCGTGATCAAGAGCCGCTGCCCAAAATGATTTCGGTAACCCGACATGAAACCTCATGCACCTTGCCCTTTCCATAATGGTGCGGTTCATCCTCTCCGCCACCCCATTTTGTTGTGGAGTCTTCTTAACGGTAAAGTGCCTTGTGATGCCCGCATCTTTACAATACTTGAGAAATCCACCATCTCTATACTCACCCCCGTTGTCGCTCCTCAAATACTTGATCTTCTTCCCCGTTTGATTCTCCACCATGGCTTTCCACTCCTTAAACTTCTCGAAAACCTCCGATTTTTCCTTCAAGTAGTAGACCCACACTTTTCGTGAATAATCATCTATGAAAGTCACAAAGTATCTAAAGCCGCCTATGGAAACAACATCCGAAGGCCCACACACGTCGGAATGAATATAGTCAAGAGTCCATTTACTCTTGTTCGTAGATATAGTGAATTTCACTCGAGTTTGCTTCCCCATCACACAATACTTGCAAAAACCGAGCTTGCATCCGTGCACCCCTTTCAACAACTTTCGCCGATGAAGTTCTTCCATGCCCCGTTGGCTCATGTGACCAAGTCTCATGTGCCACAATTGTAGCTCGTCGATTTCAGGCTCCGTGGAGACTGCCGCTCCACCCACTACCGTATTTCCCTTCAATCTATAAAGATTGTTCGGTAACTTTGTGCCGCGCAAAATCACCATCGATCCCCTTTTGACCTTCAAAGCCCCACCCTCGGCTTGAATCACACACCCCTTTGAATCGAGTGCGCCTAAGGAAATCAAGTTCTTTTTAAGTGTCGGAACGTGCCTCACTTCACTTAAGGTTCGGACAACCCCATCCCACATCTTTATGTGCACCGACCCGATTCCCACTACTTTGCACGTAGCATTGTTTCCCATGAGAATCTCACCACCGGTATTGGACTTGTAATCCTCAAACCATTCCCGGTTCGGACACATGTGGTATGAACATCCGGAATCTAGAATCCAACCATCAACGTGATCGGCAGAAAAACAAGTAAGAACCTCTTCGCCTTCCTCTAAAGTAGCAACACCGGCCACATCCTTAGTAGCGTCTCCTTTCTTATCATCTTTCTTCCACTCCGGACAATTCCGTTTAAAGTGACCTTTTTTATGGCACTTGAAACACTCAACCGTGCTAATGTCTCGAGATTGAGACCTTTGGAAGCCCCGGTTATTTGCACCCCGAGACTTCGACCTTTCTCTTCGTCCACCACCACCAACCTTGGCTACCAAGCCTTCACCTTGAGAAGATGAACTACCTCCACCGCTACCATTTTTCTTCTTCATGGCCACGTGAGAAATGATGTCCTGCATTACATCATTGAACTTGAGAGTAGTCTTCCCAAACATAAGTGTGGTGACAAAGTGCTCATATGAATCGGGCAACGAAGCAAGCAACAATAACGCTCGATTCTCCTCGCTAAATTGAACATCAATCCGGTTCAAATCGTTGATCAAAGCATTGAAGATATTTATATGCTTCATCATATCACCGCCCTCCTTCATTTCTAACTTGAAGAGCATCTTCTTTAGAAACAATTTATTTGACAAAGACTTGCCCAAATAAATCTCCTCCAATTGATCCCACATGCCCTTAGCCGTAGTTTCCGATATCACGTGATTGAGCACATCATCCGTGATATACATTTTAATTGAAGAAATCGCCCGTTGATCAATATCGCTCCATTCGGCTTCGGTCATATCCACCGGACGCTTCTCTATACCCAACAATGCTATAACCAACCGTTGTTGAACAAGAACACCCCGCATCCTTCTTTGCCACAAGCCAAAATTAATTTTCTCATCAAAAGGTTTTATCTCAAACTTCATTGAGCCTCCGGATCCATAACTAGGATCCCACTTCTTAGAGCCTCCGCTTGTAGAAGTTGATTCGAGAGTACGCGAGACCTCTTCCGCCATTTGGAACAAATTCTAGAACTTATGCCAATATCACTCAAATTGATTCAAGCCGAACCAAAATACCGAGCAAACCAAGCAACCAAAGCTCTGATACCACTTGTTGCGCTAAAACAGTCCTATGTTAAGCAACCAAGACCATAAAACTCACTTCGGAATTTTACCAAACACTTGGTGTGCGGAAAATACCCAAGACCTTGTTCCTAATGAAAACAAAGTGTGCAAACTCAAAACGAATCCAATCAACAATCAACAAGTAGGATAACAAGAACACACAAGCAATCAAAGCAAAGAAACGACAACAATATAACGTGGTTCACCCAAACAAGGGTTACATCCACAATGGTAGGATTTCTTCTTTCTTTGATAAATGGAGGAACCATAAGGTTACACACTTACACTCTTTATCTCTCCAAGAAAGTCACTCACAACCAAGCACAAGAACTAATCTTAAACAAGAAGCTCTCACTCACTTTTCTCTTTGAAAAACTCACAAAATGTTCACTCTTGCTGGAAAAAACAGCACTGCATAAAAACAGAAAATAGGCTTCTATTTATAGATTTTCCTCAAAGTGGCAATTTTGTAAATATAAAAAAAAAATCTGTTTTTCTCCCAAAACAGCCGTGAACCAACGGGAAGCCACCGGAGAGCCAAAATACATCACAGATGTTAGATGTATAAAATTAGTACAGAAAAGGAGTATATCATCCACTCGAAGAATGTAATGCAACAATCGAATTCCATGTTTAAATTTATAAATATATGAATCGGAAAGCAACAATTATACATTGCATTTAAACAAAGAATGCAAACAGTTACTAGAGTGTACATATCCTACCGAGATTAACTAAACTGAATGTAATGACATAATGGTTTACTCTGGTATGTTGACCGAAGATTGTCGGTAGAATAAAAATTCCAAATGACTTAAATGCCTGAACATGGTGAAGAATTGATGTAAGAAGATATAGGACATAGAATTGAAGTTGTTACTGTTATTAAGTTTTAGGAAGGTTTTACATTGAGCAGTTGCTGGTATAAAAGTAATGTAAGTGAAAACATACTGACGTGAGTAACTACTGCTTTGAGTAGTTAATGTTATAATACTATATATGCTTAAAAATGTGAAAATAGTAATTAATGTTATATGAATCATTCTATTTCAATTTTCATCTTTATGAATCATATTATTATAATTTGGATCTTAAACATGTAGTGTAGAATGTTATCACAATCTCAAACAACTACGTATGTTAAAGAATGCAATAATATTGAGTTGATTAGTACACATGCTCAAGAATTTTGTCAATTTCACAACATAAGTACACATGCATAAGCATATGTTATCACATTCTTAAACATGTACACCTGCTTAATAAAGCAATATCATATTTACTGACACCAATTCTTCACCAGGTATTTTTAAGAGTGGAGTAGTACAAATGCTTTAAAGTCTTATCAATTTCATAACTTTTATCACAATCTTAAACAAGTATTTGATCTTGATTAGTTATTTTTACAAAAGTTTCAAATTCTTTAGGGAGCATACTATTTCAATTTTAATCTTGAAAAGGTTATTACTACAGACCAAATTAAAAAGGAAAGAAGATAACTATAGAAATATGAAAAAATGTAATTAACCCTAAGAATACAAGTACCTAATCTAGTTAATGTGATAGTAGTATAGAACCTTAAGAATGTGAAGACATTAATTACTTTAATAGGAAGCATACTATTTCAATTTTAATATGTAGGAAGCATACTATTACAATTTGAATCTTCAACAAGTATTTTATACTATTATCACATTATTAAACAGGTGCATATGCCTAAGAATGTCATAACATAAGTACTTACATCAACTCTTAAACATGTAACTTAGAATCGAGTAGTACATATGTTTAAGAATCTCATCAAATTAGTAACTTGTATACATACGCAAAAGCATTTCTTATCACATTCTTAAGCATGTACTCTTTCTTAAGAATGCAGAAACATTGAATTGAGTATCGCATGTACTTAAGAATCTCATCAATTTTTAATATTGAACAAATTTAATAGGAAAGTTATGTATATAGAAAACTAAAAACATGTACCGAATCTTGAGGAATAAAGGTACTTGATTTGTCTTAGAGTGTATCCACCAAATGGGTATTAGAAAATTCGATTCCGTCAAACGTTCACTATATTATATGATATATATTAAAATAGAAAGATTCAGAAGGAACTTGATTTATAATATAAGGGGAAGCAAATGCGAATAGTGATAATGCACGTTCAAGGTAATCAACTTTACTCTCGAATTGGTATTTTATACTATTTTCACATTCTTAAACATGGGCCTTTTCTTAAGGATGCGATAATAGGGATACTTACATTAGGAATATTGAAAATGAAAAGGAATATAAAGATGTGGTATGAAGTATACAATTTGTGTTTTAATCATTATGAAGTATATTATTACAATTTTACTTGACTCGAGGTCATTCTTCTATCATATGCGGTTCTGTGAAACATTAAATCTTTGGTACGGTATATATTAAAATAGATAGGTTTGGAACATTATTTATAATATAGCGAAAACATATACGGATAGTGATCAATTTTACTCTCGAATAGGCATTTTTTGTTGTTTTCACATTCTTTAACATGTTTATATGATTAAGGATGCGATAACAAATGTACTTACATAAAGAATATGGAAAATCAAAAGGAAGATAAATCCGTACTAGAAAGTATACAATTTGCATTTTAATCTTTATGAAGCATACTATTACAATTTTACTCGACTCGATGTCATTCTTCTATCATATGTGGTTTGCCATTATTAAATTTGGTCTACAATCTCTTCTCTATTTATGACATGTTATGCTATTATGTTCATACATTTATTCTTAATCTTCTCTCACTTCTTTAGGTTTGTACTCTTATATTAACTAACAAAAGAGTAGAATTTTACACCAAAGATTCTATATTTCCCATAGATTTAATATTATGGGACGTTTGTATGTCATATATAGTTTATTCACACGTTTTACCATGAACCTATGACCATTGGTTCACCACATTATTTGGAAGCCATCATAAACATAATTATAAAATGAAAATGTGTCATTGGAGCAATGAAAGCCTTATTTAAAAACAAATCTAATTTTCCTTGGGGGGATATATGGATATTCAAAAATTCGATTTTCTCAAATGTTCAATATTTTTTACAATATATATTCAAAGACCAATTTTTGGAAAGTGCTTTAAAATATAAGGGGAAGCGAATACAAACAGTGATTGTGTATGAAATTCTTTAGGGATCATACTATTTAAATTTAAATATTGAACAAGTTTTCATTAGGAAATGAGATAAATATAAAAATCTTACAACATGTACTCAATCATTATGAATACAAGTACTTAATCTACAGCAAAATTTTATTTTTATTTTTTAAGTTAATCACCTTAGTTACTGCCCAAGCATTACATCTGGAATTTTGAATATTATGTAACATATTTAATAAAGATGAATAATAACATTGTCAATTCTTTTATGGGGTTAACAACCAATATTTACTCACGAAAATTCAAGGTGTAAAAAAATCAAACATATAGTATACAACCGTCACACTTTAACATGATGTAAGGGAAATAGAAAATACCTTAGTTTCAATGATTGTTGAACACTAAGCAAAATTATGATCCAAAATAAATCATTGTGTAAAATACATTCGTTAATGTTTCGTACACCCAACAAAATGATGAAATATATTTTGAAATATGAATGGAAAAAATGAAACTTAGCAGAGTATGATAGAGTATGGGTGTACCTGAAGAAGGGTGCAGATTATTGAGGTTAAATCTCCAAATATATAGGTTGCAAATAAACCTTTACATAGTCCAATATAATGTATGTATGGATAAAGATGGGAGAATAATTTGTTACATTCATAAATAGTTTTTGTCATTGTGTAGAGGGGAGCCGAATGAACCTTAGCAGGGAAAAGAGGAGACAAAGAGTCAAGAGTCGTTTGTAAGAGGGTGGTGTATTTTGGTTTGCTCATCGTTTAGGTTTCGTAGGGAGGGGAGCTTTTTTTTACTGAAATGTAGTTGCATTAATGGGCATTAAAACCTCTAATACTATTCTATTAGAGGTATTATTATTACTAGCATGTAGGTCACGCGATGCGTGGCCGAATACCAACAAATCAATCAAGACATGTATAGTTCATTCGGTGTGTCATATATTATTTTTCAATTTTAAAATATTGAGAACTAAAATAAAAAATTCCAAATATCAGTAAGGACATACATTGTGTTTTAGACATCTTGAAAAATCCTCTTATTTTGGTAGCGTCCTTGAGATATGATGCAATGAACCTTTGATTTGGAATGAATTTGTTTAGTTACAAAAATTGTAGAGCCAATTAATAATAATGGAATCTGTCACATGTCAGCCTCACATGATTTGGGACAATAATTTTTATTATATACTATAGATTCCAAAAATTTGTGATTAACATAATTAAATAAATTTTGAAGTACATTTTGACAAAACAATTATATAATTATACTAAAAAAGTTGTCAAATATTACAATTGAACTTGAGAGACTTTTTAACCATTACATAAATATACTAACCCTAAAACCATCCCAATAGTATACTATTATAAATATTAATACCTTTCATATTTCAAGAGCTAAACATTTCCTAAAAATTATACCGACCCAATATTAAAGGACATAAAAAATTCAAACTTCATGAAACCAAGTTGTAAGCCAAATAAAGAAGTGACGGAACCTTTATAAAACCATATATTCTAAACACATATATGATTCATACATGATACATACATGGGTCAAATGGGAGCCATACAATGTGAAACCTTATTTATCCACCTGCTAATGCAACAACATATATACAACCGATCAAAGAATCCATATATGATTCTACCACAATAAACCCAACAACCACTTACAATATCCCTACCCCCCTATACATGTATGTTCCAGGACATGTCTGCTCCAAAAAATGAGGTGTTTAAACAAACTAAAGAAAAAAAGAGAATATTTTTTATATATAGAAACACTTACAGTTTTCACAAATTTGAAATCTTTCAGCACCAACATAATAAAAAAAACTTATGAGAAAGAAAGGGGATAAAGTATAGCTCAAGAACCCCAAACTCAGAAGTCCAATTAGGAAAAAATAAAGAGCGAGAGATTTGTTGGCATAAATACCTAGGTGGGTTCATCCTCACAGTAAGTTTCTTATACTCATCATGCAAACTGTCCAACGATAAGAAATTATTACTGCACTATAATTTCATCTCCATGTCTTGAATCTAATTTCAAACGTTGGCATCAACATTTATCAAAGAGAAAAATGCAGAGAAGTTGGGTTCTTGCATTAGGTTCAAGCAGCTTGATTGTTTGATGAAAGGCATAGAAGCAGATTTTTTTAGGGGTGGGGAGGTTTAAACATATGAGCCTCTTTTAAGAAATCCACTGAAATTTATGATGAGAGGATGGGAAGAAGAAGGGGGCAACTCTTGGTTTCCGTTTTTTTTCTTGGGGAAAGATTTTTAGAAGTCTGATGGCAAATGAGAAGGGGAACAGACGGATTTTTGGATCTCATGTGAATTCACATGTTTTAAGATATTTTCGGAAACCGTTCACTATCCTCATTATTAAGGAAGATGTATAGACATCCAAAAAAATAAAACTATCGACCAGATGGGTTTAACGCAATTGACTTCTGAGTTGTGGCCTTAATTATAGAGATTTACAAAAGCCTTTATTATTGTCACGTGGATTGGCTAATTGCAAAGCATAATAAATGCCTTGTTTTGCATTTTATAGTATATAGAGATTACTAGTTTTAAATCCCGCGCGATGCGCGAGCGTGGTATAATTTTATTCGTAAAATATATGCCACATAAATAATATTATCATTACATTTAAACTAATGTTAATATGAGATGAAAAAATGAATAAAAAAATTGGGACATATGAACATGCCTCTATTTTAAAATTACAAATTTATATTTTTTAGTAGAGATGGTAGTTCTATGATTAGTATACACTAAACACCGAGATACTTTTTTTATTTAAGACATAATTATATTTTTATGTCTATTTGACACATTATATAAGTATTAATTAATAATAGATGGAGAGAAAATGGACACTCATATATAATCACGATAATTACTATCATATATATATATATATATATATATATATATATATATATATATATATTTCAAAATATTTTACTTAGGCACTTAATCAACTTTACATAAATTATACTTTAACCCCTAAATTTTGAAAAATATAATGAATAGTGTCATGGACATGATAGACAGAAATGACAAACAATTAGAACTTGTGTGTAGAGAAAATAAAGCATAAAGGTTATAATTTGTATAAAAAAATCTGAAAATGAGTCAAAATAAAAATAGCAAACCTTATAACAAAGCACAAAAATAATTCACAATATAAAAAGAGAAAAATCCGAAAAGGAATATTATATATTTTATTTAAAAAACAATGTTATTAAACATGGAAGCATACCTCACTTCCTTTAAAATAGAGCAACATACACCATATGCTTCTAACTAACTAAATTCACATAATATGCTTCTAACTAATTAAACCCACATTTCTATATAAAGATTCAATCGAAATTATCTTAAGAAAAACACGATTTCAATTCTCACATAACACATTCTACTTAAACAAAATCAGAGTCTATTCTATGGCTCCTTGTCAATTTTGTAAGGATCTTTTAATATTTGGGGTCCAATAGTTATTTAGAGTTTTATTCCATTTGTTTACATTCTACTCGTTTAGGATTCAAAATCGACAAAAAACGTTAGTTAGCTAGTTTGATGGTCATTTGACTCACTTTCCAATCAAAAAGACTATTTTACGCATTAGTATAAGTATTTATTAGTGTATTAAAACAAATTTTACATTATATCTTATTGTTTTAAATAGTAAAACTTTTTTTACTAACACTTTTTTATAAAATGAGAAAGTTTTATAAAATGAAAAAGTTTTATACACTTTTTTTATTAAGTATTTTTTTTTTAAATCAAAAAGTTTTACAAAATCAAAAGGTTTTTTTATAAACTTTTTTTAGCACTTTTTTTTACAAACATTAAAAAATATTGTTTTTAACTATTTTTATAAACGTTGAAAAAACTTTATATAAAAACAATCTTATAAAAAACAGTTTATGAATGTCAAAAGTTTTTTTGTAAATTGTTTTCAACTTTTTTCATAAAACCAATTCTTTATATGAATAAATTAAAAACGTAAAAAACACTTAATATAAAAACATTAAAAACACTGTTTTTTTCACAGTTTTTTGTATAAACGTTAAAAAAATTATGTAAAAATACTGTTCTTAAAAAAAAAAAGAACTCTTTTAAAAAAATATTAAAAAATGGTTTATATAAAAACAACATTTTTTTAAAGAGAATTATAAAACTGTTTTTGAATGTTTATAAAAAACAGTTAAAAAATTCAGTGTTTTGTAACGTTTTTTAAAAACAGTGTTTTTTCCTTAAAAAAATAGTGGTTTATATAAACAGTTTTTTAACATTTATAAAAAAATAATGTTTTTAACATTTTTATATCAACTGTTTTTGAATGTTTTACGTAAAAAAATAATTTTATAAAAAAAGTTAAAAAAATTGTTTATAAAAAAACCGTTAATGATTATAAACTGATTTTTTTTAAAACATTGATTTTATATAAATTGTTTTTTGATGTTTATAAAAAAATAGTGTTTTTTTAACGTTTAAAAAAATAATCCAAAAAAGAGAGAAAGTAAGAATAAGAGAGATAAGAGAGAGAAAAGCTCTTATAGTTTATATAAAAACACTTTTTGTTAAAAACACTGTTTTTTAAAAAGGTTAAAAAAATACTATTTTTTTTACTGTTTTTTATATACGTTAAAAAACATCTTATATAAAAACCCTTTTTTTTAAACAGTTATAAACATCAAAAGGTTTTCTAATAAACTCTTTTTAACTGTTTTTTATAAAATCAATTTTTTTTTTATAAAAAGACATCAAAAATGTTTAAAAAAATAGTTTTATCAACTATTAAATACAACTTTTTATATGAACAGTTTTCATATAAAATGTTAAAAACGTTAAAAAAACAGTATTTTTCAACGTTATTATATAAACTGTTTTTTAACATGTTTATAAAAAAAATTGATTTATAAAAAAAAACGTTAAAAATGTTTTATAAAAAAATATTTCACATTTATAAAAAAAAATTAAAAACATTATTTTTATATAAACTGTTTTTTTTTTAAAAAGTGTTTTTATATAAAAAAAATTTAAGTTTATTAAAAAGAGTTTTTAATGTTTTTAGTAAACAGTGTTTTTAAATAAATAAAAAAGCGTTTTTATATAAAATATTTTTGACCATTTGTAAAAAGCAATTAAAAAATCAGTGTTTTGTAATGTTTCTAAAAGCGGCGTTTTTTAAAAAAAATAGTGGTTTATATAAACTTTTTTTTAACGTTTATAAAAAAAACAGCTAAATATAGTGTTTTGAACGTTTTTATATAAACTTTTTTTTTAATGTTTTTAACGTTTTATGTAAAAAAATAATTTTATAGAAAAGTAAAAAAAACAGTTTATAAAAGAACCTTTTAACAATTATAAACTGTTTTAGAAAAACATTGCTTTTATATAATTTAATGGTTATAAAAAACAGTGTTAAAGAAATAACCCAAAAAAGAGAGAAAGAAAATGGTTTATCAATAGTGGGAAACCTCCAAACTTTACTAATCTTAACTTAAACCAATTAATCAACGAAAGAAAAGAAGGAAATTACCTGCCGAGAACTTTGGCGGCGATTTAACATACGTGCAACCCTTTGTTCAGGAGAAGGTTCGGGGTCTTTGGGGAAGTCTATAGTGATGATCATGGTGGTTGGCAGCAGTTAAAAATAATATTTATATATTGGGACGAAAAAATGTATCATTCTTAATTACTTTTGACTTGGTCTCGTAGTTGGATTAAATTGAAGGAGGGAGAGAGAAAACTCAATAGTTCAATGCATCTATTAAATTGCTTGTATAGTATTTTATAGAAATATAAAACATAGAGTGCCACGTAGATACTCTCAATGAGGAAGAGTCTTAAATGCTTATAAATGCCTTGTTTTGCATTTTATAGTATATAGAGATACCTCTAGGGCTCGTTTGGTTCGAGGTTTGGAAAAAGAATTTAGGATTCCTAGAATTTAGAATTCCCCTCATTTAGAATTACAATGTTTGGTTGGAGATTTAAGGGGGAACTTAGAATTCTTGGAATTTAGAATTCCCACGAAATTGGATTCTCCTTTCCCCTCTAAAATGGGGGTAATCTTATATTCCCGGACATATTACCTTACTTTTGTAGTGAGACAAAAATACCATTTCACATAAACTCATAAGTACACTTTCTCTCTCTCATACACACACACATAGGGCTGTGTTTTTTTTTCCGAACATTCCGATTTTTCTGATGTCCGATCCGATATTTTCCGATTTTGGAACATATATAAGGTTTTCGATTTCCGATTTTCCGATTTCCGATTTTTCCGAATTAAATTGGATAGGAAATTGGAACTATGTTTTAAATTCCGATTTTCCGATTTTTCCGATATAATTTCCGAATCTTTTTTCCGATTAATATTCCGAATATATCTTCCGATTAATATTTCGAATATTTTTTCCGAATATTTTCTATATATATTTTTTTACCTTATAAGTTATATCCTTATGTAATAAGAATGTGTACAATTTAGATTTCCTTTATTTTTTACCTTACCCCATATATTTATATATGCTGTTAGTAGAGAGCAACTAGGGTTGTATGATATTCTTATTAAATTATCTCTCACATCTCTCTCTCTCTCTCTCTCTCTCGCGTCTCGCCCCTTTCTCCTCGGCGGTGCATATCTCTCACCTCTCTCTCTCGACCCAATCTCTATACGGTCGTCCAACCCCTTTCTTCTACTTTCGGCGGCGCATATTTGTTTACATCGTCCGACCCTTATAGTCTCGAACATAGGTAAGTCTTTTCTAGTTTATTTTTATCTGTTTATTTTTTTTATTTCTACTTATTTACAGATCTGTTTACATCGGTTTATATGCTCTGTTTACATCTTGTTTACTTCTGTTTATAAGATCGGTTTACATCTTATTTACATCTGTTTACATCTTTTTTATTTCATCTAATACATCTGTTGGGATCGATTTATAGGTTTACAGATTTGTTTACATCGGTTTGTTATATTGATGGCTGCGGCATAACAGAAAAAAACTAATTTCTAATTTCTCATACTGTCTTCATGCGGCAGAACAGAAAAAAATACCATATTTCTAATTTCCGAATTTTTCCGATTTTTTTCCGATTTTTCGATATTTCCGAATTAGGAAACTTTTTTGATTTTCCGAAAAAATTGGATAGGAAATTGGAACAAATATTTTATTTCCGAAAAAATTGGAATTTTTTCCGAAAGGTCATTTTCCGATCCGATCCGGCCGAAACACAGCCCTACACACACACATTCTCTCTCCCTCTCTCTCTCTCTCTCTCTCACACACACACACACACACACACACACATACTCACTCTCTCTCGCACACACATACATATACACACTCTCTTTCTCTCTCACTCACACACATGCTCTCTCTATCTCTCTCACACACATAAACACTCTTTCTCACACACATACACACTCTCACTTTCTCGAATTTTTTTTTATGTGTTCAATGACATCAAGTTTTGATGTCGTCCAATCACATGGTTTTTTAAGAAGTGTTCTCTCACTTCATTTAATGATTCATTATCTTATATTCAAGTGACGTTCTCTCACTTCATTTAATAGGAAATAAAATAGTTTACACAATTTATATATAAAAAAAGAATGACATTTTTATACTATAACATTTTTTCTTTAATAACAGTTTTTATATATAAAAATATTACAAAAATGTTTAAATGTTTTTAAAACTCTTTTTTTTAAATAAAAAAGTTAAAAAATAATTTTCTATATAAACTATTAAAAATGTTTTAAATATGTACTATTTTTTTAAAAAGTTAAAAAACGTGTTTTTTAAAGCTGTTTTTCATATATAAACATTTTTTTAATATATTAAAAGTGTATTATAGATTAAAACTATAAAAATATATTTTAAATGTTTCTTTAAACTGATTTTTTTTAAATAAAATGTTAATATATATTTCTAATATATAAAAAACAATTTTTTAATGTTTGTCGCCATTCAAAAAACTGTTTTTGTAAAACAAAAAAAATGCAAAAAAAAACTGTTTAATATGTTAATATATAAACACATTTTTATTTATATAGACACATTTTTTAATGTTTAATAAACACATTTTTTAATGTTTTAAATATGTGCTATTTGTTTAAAACATTAAAAAATGTGTTTCGTTACACAGTTTTTATATATAAACAGTTTTATTTTTGCATTTTTTTTTGTTGTACAGAAATAGTTTTTTGAATGTTTTTATATTTCTAATAAAAACATTAAAAAAACTATTTTTTTATATATTAGAAATATAAAAACATTCAAAAAACTGTTTTTTACAACAAAAAAAATTGTTTTTTTGCTTAAGGAAAAAAACGGAAAAAAAAACCATTTTTTACAACTTTATTTTTCAGGAATGATTAATAAAAAAAGTTATTCAAAAACTTTTTTTTGTTTTTATCTAAAAACTGTTTTTTTACAACTTTATTTTTTTGTAAAGAATTAAAAAAAATTTACTAAAAACTGTTTATATTTAAATAAAAGTGTAACAAAACACGTTTTTTTAAACTTTTTCAAAAAATAGTATATATTTAATATATTTTTAACAGTTTACATAGAAGGGATTTTAGATGGCGGGAAAAAAGAATTCCTGCTTGAACCAAACAATGGAAAGAAATTGAAGATTCCAGGAACTTAGAATTCCTGGAATTATGAATTCCCATTCCCTTGCCAAACCTCGAACCAAACGAGCCCCTAATATGGTAGTATTAGAGGTTAATAATGAGACTTTAATGGGCTTTAATGTTCTTTGTTTTCAATGACATAATTTCCTCTCATTTATTTTTTGACTTTTCATGTCTCCCGGTTGTACTAAAGGAAGAAAGGATTGTTGAGTTTCAAGAACCCTTTACTCTCTTTGACAATGATGTAGATGTTTAGTTTTATCACCCCCAACTTTTTGCTTTATTTAGATTAGGAATATTTATAAATATGTACATAAATTTATGGTAAAGTCTCATTATAGTTTCTTTTCTCAATACAAATGTGACACAATATTTTGTTCAAATTTATAGGTTGCATTAATGTTGAAGAATTAGCTATAGTCATAAGGTCATTAGATATAAATACAACGGAGGAATAAATTGGAGACATGATTAAGGAGGTTTTCTTTGTTGAGGGAAATGGGACCATAGAGTTCGTAGAGTTCTTCAACCTAATGGCCAAAGATATCGAGGTATAGATATTTTTCTTAATTAAGCATATATAACCATTATCAATTAGTTAACTTTTATTTTCATAATTAAAAGGAGAATAATGTAGAGAATAAGCTCAAAGAATCTTTCAAAGTGTTTGACAATGATCAAAATGGCTATATATCTTATCCTTATCTTTATAGTACATCTAATACGATTGTATTATAGGAGTTAATGATGCTTTAATACATATTATATTTTTCTCTCTCATCTTGAACATTTTGTTCTTTTTTTATAAGCAAATGATTAAATAAAACAAACAAGCCTAAGGGGGTGAAATCCCATATACAGGAAGTATACAAAGGAAAAAGCAAGGGCCAGAGCCCAGGACCGAATAGCCTAGCCTTGGAATTCCTCCAAAAACCAAAGAAATGGAGACAACGATGAATCCCACATTATCCTATACCAAGTAAGAAGAAGACTAAAAAAATTGTATCGAATGCGAGAGGGATCGAGTTCAACCCCCTTAAAGCATCTCCTATTCCTCTCTTGTGAGAAGGTCCAAAAAATACAATGAGGCAAAGTCATCTAGACCACTCAAGCGACATTCCAACCCCTAGGCCTCCTCCAAGCCCCCATCACTCCGTACACCATATATGGCCTAACCTAACAAATATATCATAATGAGAAGATCAAATCCCATAGATCCCAAGTCACCTGAAAGTATAAAATAAGGTGATTGGAGATCTCCTCCCCCTTCTTACATAACGAACATCTGTTGTCCAACCTCCTCCCTTTTCTTTGAAGCCCCTCCATAGTCAAGATGTCCAGTCTGGAAGCAGTCCACACAAAGAAGAAAACCTTGGGGGTGCATGACTCTTCCATATGGTCTTTCATGGAAAATAAGCACTCTCACATCCCCTCAGCACATTATAGTTTTTCTTTATTGAAAACAGGCCATCCTGAGAGCTCGACCACCTTAAACCATCTGCCCCAAAGGATGGAACATGCGCTAAATTCAACCATCAAGTAAGTCCTCCGCCTCCTCCAGCTCTCAATCCCATACTTCCCTCATAAACTTAGGGTCCCATACCGAGAGATACCTAATCCTCTGTCTATGATCTTGAACTGACCACTCTCTATCTCGCCCAATAAGCTCCCATAAGCCCAAATATCCCTCCAAAACATGATATGACTCCCATTCTCGAGCCGATTGAAAGTGAGCCTAGAGAAATTCCCCCATCGAAGCACAATATTCCACTACCCCACAGCACGAGCATAAAGCCCCATCGTAGGACCTCACCCATAAGAATTGACCCCATTCCTAGCTACCACCACTTTCTTCCAATAGTATGTCGCATTCCATATTAATGCGCCACAACCATGTGCCCAATAACTCTTTTTTAAAATGGGTTAAAATCCTCACCCCATCCCCGACCTCTTGCAGCGGCATGCACACCTCATCCGAACTCACCAAATAATATTTAAAATAAATAATCATGCCCTCTCCACAGAAAATCCCTCATCAACCTATCGAGCCTCTTGCCAACGGAACCATGTATAGGGAGAACATAGATAAAATATGTCGGAAGTCTTGATAAAAATGGTTTTGATCAATGTCAACCGGCCCCCTTTGGAAAGGTAACTATGTTCCAAACTTGCTAATACTACATCAAATATGATGAATTGTCATGATCATTGACCTTGACAAGTTCAACTTGTCAAGGTCAATGACCCTCACAATTCGAGGCGAGACAACTTTTTTTTATCACGGACTTGTCACGGTCATTGATCATGATAAGTTCGTTAGACTTGTCACGGTCCCTGACCGTGACAAGTTTAGTCACGGTTAATAACCGTACAAAGCCTTGACCCTTTTTAAAAATATTGTCACGGTCAATGACCGTGAGAAGTCCGTGACAACCTTATTTGTCAAGGACTTGTCACGGTCAATGACCGTGACAATTCTGGGCAGAATTTAAAAAAAAAATCTGCTGGGCAGTATGGCCACTGCCACTGCCCAGCAGTATATTTGTACCTGGTATAGCAATGTTGTACCTGTTCAAACATCATATATCCAAATAAACTAAAGATAATGCAAATATACATTCAAAATATTTTCAAACATCATATTTTCCAGCGCGATTACCTACATGAGTTGTTAGTCCTTCCTATCTGATGGGTGCTTATGCATCTAGTGCGTAGGAAAGGATGATAGCACTAGGGACTTATGATGGACCCATGTAGGTAATCGCGCTGGAAAATGGCCTCGTATGTGAGGATAGTTGAATGATATTTTGGGTGGATTTTCGGGACGAATTTTATGTACTCTCCTCAAAAAGCATATTTATAGTTTTCTTTCATATCTATGGGAATACCCTATTATTTTTGTAGTATGTTCGCTTCATAGGAACACAGGGAATCTTCAATACATTTTTGTATATAGTAGGATTCTCGTTTAACTTTAGGTTTTATAAATAAAACTTGTTTTTTTTTAATTTAGGCTTTATGATGACTAATTTTTAAAGTGTCGAGATATTGAATTTTTTTATTCTTTTATTTATTCTATGATGTTATAGAATCTTTTGGATGATTCTATTTTACACGTTCCCAAAATATTTACATTTATAAAATGAGCCTAGGCCCTTTATATTTTTGTGAAAATTGAGGATACGTAAACATATATTCATGTAAAAAAAATTAAAAAAAAGGAATATTTACACATGTTGATTTAAACAAAATAAAAGTGTCCGTCTTTTTGAGACTTTTACTTTAGAGAGTGGCGTCTTTATCCTTTGACGGCATGCTCTTATTTTGCTCACGTACACTAGGTGAATAAGGCTTCCCTTCGTTGCTTGTAAAATGGCAAGATTTTTTGTATGTTTCCTTTGAGTGATACTATGTATCTTTAGCTAAGATGAGGTCTCATTTGTTAAAAATGCCTTTGGGAGTTTGTTTGTTGATGACATTTTTCCCAGGACGTGGAGTGTTTTGAGGAGGACATTTTTGGTGTTTATTTTTGGAAAAAGATGTGAGGTGGTGTCAATTTTGCTAGTTTTATTTTGATCCCTTCTTTTGAGGCATCAACTTTTGTGTATTTCTTACTTAAATAAGTATAGCTCCGCAGATTTACAAAAGGCTTTAAGGAACTGTTTTATTCCTTGATGTTCAATTTATTTAAACCATTCCAATTCCTTAAGAGCGAAGCACAATGACCATACATAGGTTTTTCTCATGGGAGGCATTTTTAGTGTTTGCTTAGAATGGTCTTAAAGTGATATCTCGGGTTCCCTACGTATCTCTGATTCAAAGACAACAATATGTCTATATTTTGAACGTCTATGATAATTTAATAATGAAGAATCAATTCTATGTAGTTATGTCGACTGAAAAAGTTGGGGACGTAATGTTTCTAGTTGACTTGAAATGATTTTTTGGTGTCTCAAGTGGGCGTTTTGATATAGGGGTAGGAAAATTTTGGGCCGATGTGGTTTTACCCTCCCATTGAGACTAAGCATTTTAGTTCCGAGTGAGTTTCTCTCCCGTTTCCATAGGTAGGCTCAAGGAAAGATTTTTTTTAATCGGCCTAGATTGAATTTTCCTAAAAAAGTGACTCCATCTATTTTATCTAATGTAGCTTCCCCGTCGGAGTTTATTTTGGTGATGAAATAAGGTCCTCCCTAGTTTGGTGAAAATTTTCCTTTGAGGATCCTACCAGGTTTGAGATTCTCTTTTCGGATTAGTTGACCTTCTTGTATGTTTCTCTTCTTGAACTTCTTATTGAATTCCTAAATGATCCATTATTGGTAGCCATGATTGTGATAAATTTTCGTTAGTATCCTCTCATCAAGGAGAGGTAGTTCTTCGTAGGTACCTCGTCAGTTTTGGCTAAATGTCTTTTAAGTATGACCTTAAATAAGGGTATCTAGAGTTTTATATGGAGGAATAGTAACATGCCATAAACTAGTGAGTAGGGGGTGCCCCTATCAAATTCATTTCCTTAGTGACATAATCCCAGAGGGCCTATGAGTGTTTTTCGGACTGGCCGATGTACTTTTATATCATATTGTTTTGATGTTTTTAGAGGCTTAGAATGCTCTATTGATTTGAGTTCTGTATGGAGAAGACTTATGTGAAGGGATATCGTATTTGTGCAACATATTAGAGACCTCTCTCTTGAAGTAAGAACCATTATCGAATACTGATTCATGGGGTACGCCAAAGCGAAAGATGATATTTTGGTCTATAAACTTGACTATTTTGTTAGCGTTGAGAACCGTATAAGATTCGGCTTCTACCCAATTGGTGAAGTAGTTGATGGAGACCATGATGAATGTTTGTCTAGTGGATGCCTTAGGGGTCACTTTCCATATGATATATGAATCACTCCTAGATAAAATACTCTCTTAGGTTTTTCTAAGACTAGACTATGAAGTGTTCAATTAGTTTTGATATGGTGCCAAAATATGCTTTTAGAAGAGATCTCTATCAAGTTCTATTCAATATATAAGACCCTAAAGGGATCCCTATCTGCAAAAAAGTTCATTTTTTTGTAAATAAAACACAACATAATTTTTTGCAACATAGTACACGGTACTCTATTCAAATTCATTTAAACAATTTTTCAAGCGTTAAAGTTAATTTAATTTGATTTAATATAAGAATTAATCAAATTTATAATCCTATGCTTATTCATGCTAAAATTTAGGAAAATAATATTTGGAGATAATATGGTGTGAAAATATTTTAGATTTTTTTTCCTCAATTGAAAATAATTTTCTGGTATTTTACATTGAATTTTTGAACATTTTTAATTCATTAGAAATAAATTTTTAACATTTTAAAATCTAAGGCCTCGTTTGGAAAGTGATTGTCCTTAAGTTTTTGTTTTCCATCTGATATCTTATTTACGATTGTTAGATCTTATTTATCATTGGCTGTGGTTGATTAGGGTTTTCACCTGAATTGAGGTTTGTTGGACTTACCTGTTGACTTAATCATTCAGTTTAGCATTCTCAGTACGCTTCATCTATAATCATTGGATTAAACTCAATTGAACAATTTCCATTTTAGCCGTCCACTTTAGTCGGTTATAACCTGCATCTGTGATCTAATATATAAATCCTTTCATTGATTGTTTTTCAATTTTTGGTCTCACTTTAGGGTTTTTAGAGATAGAGATAGAGAGACGAGAGTTGTAAAGAGATAATAGTGTTCAGTTAGATAGTGATGATAGATAATAGAGGTAACTAGGAGTTTAATTTTGGGTTTTCGTATCTATATTTAAATCATTGAATCATAGGTTTGAATGTAGATTACATTCCACATTTAGATCTTTATCTACGCTGTTTTAGTTTTCATTTTAGAAATTTCCTTTTTACAAAAACAAAATTCTTTGAAACATTTTTCTTTAAGACTCTTGAAAAGTTTATATTTCATATCTTGAAATCAAATTTGTAATTTTCTGGAACGATTTTCATTTTAAACATCTGTATAGTTTGTGTATAATTGTTTTGAGGAAAACTTTTGTTTTTCGAACAAGTTTCGAAAATTGAATTTGTTTTCTATGAATATCCAGTTTTTTTAAAACCTAGATAAAAAACTTTTAACAGAAAAGCTAAGATCTTATTTTTAGATTCTTAAAACTGTGTACTTGGGTATAGATATCTTGTAATTTATTGTAAAGATATGCCTATAACACTTAAATGTGTGTGTATTATAAGATCATTTTTTACTTCACTACACATCGTATATAATCTGTTGATATTCAGAGGCATGGCTTATCGGTGTTGCATCAACATTCATAGCAAATTATCTGCATTTCAAAGTGTCTCTCAGTTAGGTATATTTTTCTTTACCATTTTTTATATGTTTTTTATTTCTAATATTTTCTTCATTATTAACAAATTTATTTTTGTTTTGGGGCGTAGAAGCCCTCATAGATGTTTCCTCCGGGGAGGTTTTATCGTGTTAAAATCCTTGTGTTGTAGATGATTCAATGCTTTACTTATTTTCATGGTTGTTTACTCTATCTGGATGGTTTAATAGTTTTAATTCAAACTATAGAAAGAATTTTCCAATTAAAATCTGGTTAGATATTAGGTCACACATCTTGTGTTATCTTTTTAAATCCATTCTTCATTTTTAAGGTTTCTTAAAAAAAAACTTATGGTTTAGAAAAAAATACAACTGGTTAGCTTTTTTTAATCATTCTTTGCCTAAGAGTTTTTTTAAATGGTATCAGAGATTTATATTCAAATTTTCAAAATCCTGAAGTTTTTGAAATCCGTTTTCCATAAAATTGATGATAAAAATGCTTTACAAAAGCTTGGAAACCTTTTAAGACCTCCTGTCTTTAATGGAGGAAATTTTCCATACTGGAAAGTTAGAATAATTGCTTTCATTCAAGGAAAGTTGGGTGATGATGTTCATGATGCCATTCAAACTGGTTATTAAACTCTTATTAGACCAGTGGCTGGGGGTAGTATTGTCCAAATAAGAAAAACACCGAGTGAATATAATAAATATGAAATTTTTTTTTCTCAATATAATAATGGATATGAGAGTATTTTCATAGATGTTAGTGAACATGAATTGAAATGTATATTCCATTGTCCAACTTCTAAGGAAGCTTGGGACACGATGATCACTTCCCATTAGTGATCATCGTGTCAAGGCTTCTAATACTCAAATTCTTATCCAATAATATAACTATATTATGATATCTGACACATAAAACTTTGTTGAATCTTACCTTAAACTATATAACATAATAACCAAATTGCAAGCTAATGGTATTGATTATGATAATAGGGACATAGTGATGAAAATTTTGAGATCTCTCCCTCCTAAATGTGACCATAAAAGGTATGCCATTTAAGAAATTGATGATTCTAGTTTAACTAATGAACTTTTTAGTAGTAAATTGAGGACTATGAAAATGAAAATAGGACTCGTGTGATGATAATGGACTAGTGTGTAGAATACACAAACATGGATGTGAAGTCTAAATATGATTACAAGTACCAATGTCAATAAGGCCATACGTTTATATGGTTACATCAGTGCTTCCCGAAGTAGGGAGTTAAGTGAGTAAACTAGATTAAACGATGATTATGAAGCATCATAGAAGCGTATACCCAGTAAGGGGGCCATTATAATGATTAAGAGGAATATAATATTTACCGCGAGATGGTGAATTTAGTCAGGTCCGTCAAGGCCAACAACGAGTCCCATAGAGCCAACGGAGCCAAAGGGACAAAGGAGGTAGTAATCAGGGTCGAGGCTACCAGGCCTATGAGGCAGACAACCCCGACATGTCCAATGGGGAAAGTGAGAGTGGAATAGGATAAGGAGATGTCTCATATGTAACGAGCGAGAACACATGTGTCAATCTTGTCCATAGTGAGTTAATGGACATGAGCAAGATGCCCAGCAGTGGCAACATTAATAAGAAGATTTTTGGCTTTTCATTGGGACAAGAGTTTTATGTCCAGGAACCGTTTAAACTTCTAGAGCCGTTGACAATTGAGGATATGAACTTTATCCTAGGGTTGATGGATTTTATTTTGTGTGACACAAGCGGGTCATAGTGGTTTGTTAGCACTAAATTCGCATGTGAAACAAGTTTAGTGGAAGTGTCATTAATAGTACTATAGTTGTACATAATTACCATTGGGTAATGAGGCTCTCTTTAGTTTCATCTGCATGGGAGAAAAGGTGGGAACAAAGAGAATGTTTACATTATGTGATAGTTTTCTCCTTATGAGGGTTATGAGAGGAGAGTATACTACTATCTTGTGTAGTGAATGGATACCGAGGGTTTGAACCGTTCTAGATTGCATGTAATACAATTGTGCTCATTATGCCGGAGAGAGAGAGTTTTTTTGCAAGGCATCACCTGAAAGAGGGTTGATCCTGCATACATATTGTATTGTATTGTAGACTTCGATGAGTATAGTTGTCTTGTTGCATTTAATACTAGTGCGTGGGTACTTTTACTGATGTAATTCAGCGTATATTGGGTTATCATTAAGCGGAGAGATTTAGCTCATTGTTATTTGCACACTAAGAATTTAGTAATTATGAGAGCGTCACATCGTGTGATGCCTTGAGAGTCATGAATAGAGACAAACTAATTTATTTATCGAGAGACGGGTTTTGTGCTATCCTAGTTATGTTCCTTGGAGCTACGGATTATGAAGATCGATAGGGCCAGATAATAGTTCATTGGGAAAAGTTTTTTGGGCTTTTTTGTGAGATGTTATACGCACAAGACTTAATAAAAGTGAGGAGTGGAGAGATGTCGTTGGATACTAAGGCATCGGTTTAAATGATAATTATTTAATGAGTGGGGAAAGAACTTTGGGTTGAGAGTTATTACGAAATAGGGCTAGTGGATCCAGGTAGTGTTGCAAAAGAAGCATTGAGAAAACTTTTGAAGCACTATTTGATGAGTGGGGCAATATCGGGAAGAAATAAATAGTGAGTTGTGAAGTGATAGGGAATACCAGTATGATATAGCCATGAAAAGAGTGCGAGGGCCGAGTTTGAGGTAAATATATTGCATATGTGACGTTTGTAACATTTTTGTAAATATGTACTAGTTATAGGGTATATGGGCGCCCTGGTTAGGCGATTTTAAATCGTACAGTACAAAGGAATATGGAGAAGTGTGTTGAATGTATGCCTGTGGGAAGTTATAATAATAAGTAGTCATGAAGTATGGATCAAAATCCATTTGAGAAACGGGACAGTCCTACTATGTATATATCAAGGAGGACTATCAAAATTGGGGGAGTTAAAAGATGGTGAGCAGAGCCTCATTTAGTGAAATGCCTAGAGTGGTCAATGCATAATTAAGGTCTTGAGTGGAATATAGTGGAGATGGCCCTAGATAAACCATTTAGTGAGGGGAAAAGCTTGATCCGAAATTATCAACCAGGATTGTAAATTTGATGGTCCCAGTGACGGGATTGATAAACATGATTGATGAAATTCACATTTGGGATATCCAACTTTCATTTGGAAGAGAATAAATGAAATGGAACAAGGTATTGTCCAAGATTGTTGTGAATTAGGATGAAACCTTTCAGTTCTACCTATGATAGAATGTGTCGGGAGGGGATGGGAACGGAGTTTCATATCGTGCTAGATGTGTCAACCAAATGTCAAATGGTAGACAGAAAGAAATTTAAGTCATAGGAGAAATTGAGAAATGTGTATTCTAGATTGCTGACTAATTAAGAGTATTATTTAGGCTAGTATATTTACGTAAGACACCTCATAGCGGTTTATTATCTATGAGACACCCTTTGGTAGACAATGTGGTGGGGAATAACAAGTTTCTAGGACCCAAAGTGATTTATGGTTCAACAACAAGAATTAAGTCAATTGCGCCTTTTAGTACAACGACAAAAATGTAATGATAATTACATCATCATGGGTTGAAGGTCGGAAGTCTGACATGGGTGGTTCGGAAAATGTTATGGGTATTTACTCTGAGGAGAGTCACGTGTCCGACGATGTGGAAATTGTCACCCTAAAGGTGGGGGCTTTCCTAACATAGAGATAGTAGAGTCGATAGGGTATAAGCCGTCTTGTGGGATACTATATGGTCGAAGACCATCGAGTGAGAGATTTGTGACCATCGAAGTAGCCAAACTGTAAATTTTTGAATCGATTCGGCCAAGGGAAATCGATTCGGTTTACCAGAAAACTTTATTTTTTCGTTTTAGCCTAGAATGCCTAAATGGTTCTCGGTGAAACGTTTGGGACTTTGATGAAATATAATGTGGGATTAATTATATTACAGTAGGCCTATGACGGTATAATGGGCTTAAACTTTGAGGGGATTAAATTGATGTTTTGATAGGTTTAATTGTGATGTAATTTAATTAAAGAAGATGAGAATACAATTACGGGAAAGCGTGGAAGAGATTAATTTCATACACTAGTAGGGTAAGGAGGACTTGACGACTGGAATAAACAAAGGGGTAACTAGGACCCTTAGAGTACAGAATAATACTCACATAATATGATAGTGAGTTAAATCATAATATAACAAGTATGGCGGGTATGTGAGGGAATTATCCTACGTACGAATGATAATATTTAGGTTGTGTGAATACGTACTAAATATTTATATGTATTGGTTGTGTGTGTACTTTTACCATTAAAGGTATGAGTTATCATACCTATGATGCTTGCTATCACCAAAGGTCCTCGCGTAGTGGGCGATCCCACCTTGACGATTCCAGTAAGGCCTGGATTGGTTGACCAGAACATAGAACTTAGGGATGCTCGATGCGTGACGTGTATTAGTGAGACCGGTATGTCATTTGGGTACGTTAGGTATGTTCATAGCCCAAAGTCTTAGAACTATGTGCACCTCCACCATTGTTATTTGATTTTGGGTCCGAGGAGACATAACGAACCCATAGTCCTCGTTTAGTACGAGAGATACTTGGACTGATAGCAGAGCATGCCTATTATTTCACGGTGGTCCTATTGAGAGACAAATGAAATGTTAATTTCAATCCTTAACATACGAAAATGTTAAATCGGGTAGCGTATTGTATGAGTGGAACGGGGACTTAGAGAGGTAAATAGTCCACATAGTTACTTATGTCTAGTTAGCTTGGGTAGTACAACTATGTGGGTTAAGTAGAGAACGTTAGGCATGCACAAAAGTTCTGGGGTGAGCAAACTCAAGAGAGTGTAAGAGAACCAAACATATGTAATCAATAACCTATTTTAAATTGTGATAAACGCTTGCTAAATATTATCAAAACGTTTTGAGTAGTAACTCTTACAATCAAATATTTTGAAAACGTTTTAGTTTTCCAGCCATAGGGATGCCAGACTTGATTATTCCATTTTAGGGATGCGTTGCTGCAAAACTTGTGGATGCATGTAGGGTTCAGACTAGATGCCTTGTTTCTTCATTCCTAGATTAGGATTTCAGATTCAGTATGTTCGTTTGGGCGTGTTCCCCCCAACATTTACTTTTTATATGATTCAGACAATTATTCAGTTTATGAGTATTATTGGATTACTATTTGGTTTGGGATATTTGTAGTTAGTGGTTTATTCGGCAAGATTTTTTATTCATTCATTTTATTGTGCACTGATTTAGATATTACATGCGGTGAAGGATTTATTTAGTTTTTCGCTTGGTTATTTATTTATCTAATGAAAGATAAAATTTTGCACCGACTTTTTAGTACTAGGTGGTTAGTAAAGTTTTAAAATGTTTTCAACAGTGATGCTAATAATGAATCATATGTAAATCCTGTTTTAATTTAATAATTGCCTGATCACCCGGTATTTAATTAGGTGTGGTGTCACATACACAAACACTGTTTCTCCAGACTCGTACAACAATAGACCAGAGCTAGACCTATCCCATGTATAATGTCATAGATATGGTAAAATGGGACTATGTGCAAATAGGTGCTATAGAATACCACAAACCACACCTAAGGCTCACATTACGAAACCTTGTGATGATTCAAGTGGTTCTGATAATGCGAGTCAGGACCATCGAATATAGATGAATCTTATATGGCATTTTATGCTAAAGTTATTGAATATACTGGTGATGCTTGGCTTTATGATAACGATTCTATCTATGTTTGTGATGAAGTAACTACTTCGATTAGTACTACTGTTGATAAAAATGTTATTAGTAATTTTTCTAGTATTACACATGCTAATAATACTGTTGATACTATTCTTATATATCTCATGTTAATAATGTTTCTAAGTCATATAGTCGTGGGTGTGTGAGTCAAAGTGATGCTAATACAGACGAATTGAATGTGTGTACGAGTTTCATTATTAAAACTGAATCACTATAGGTCACAACACAAACTTCACTTATTGATAGTGATGATAATTTTGTATTGCTGGAAACTTATATGTTGTAACATTAATGAAATTTTCTAAGTATGAAAAATTAGTAAAAATGTTGTCTGATCATGTTGAATGTCTTACTAGGATTATTAAGAAAAGTACTAAAGAATACATGAATCAATGCTGAACTCATGAGGTCGATATAAATAGAAGAACATTTCAAAAATAATTTTGTTTTATAACAAAAATACAAGGCCAGTATAGCTGATTTGGAGGAATCCAAGACAAAATGTTCAACATTTTTGAGAAGATGGAAAGATTTTAAAAACTCAACAAAACAATAAGAACTTATGTTGAGTGAAATGGGACAAAAAACTGACAATAGTGGAATTTGTTTATTGAAAACAAAAACTCCTTTAAAATGGAAACTTCTTTAGTGAGAGAAAGTTATTCTAAAACTATTTTTGTCTCTCAAGTGATAGAGAACCCGTGTATTCCCTAGCAATAGATTGAAACTAAACCTAATAATGTTTATCCTCCTGTTTGGTGCATGGAAAACCCAAATCTATATTTCAAGAACTAGATACTAAGGTTAAACCAACGTCATCTAGATATTGTTCCTACTATGATGTCTATGGACACAACATAGATAACTATTTTTAGAAAAGAATTTACACACATGTATATAAAAAAATTAATTATTCTCGCGTGAAGCACAAAAATTATTTACTCCGTAAACAAACTGAAAACCATTTTGGAGGCAAAAGAAAGAAATCTTGGACTAAGAAAAAGAACCTCGCAGAACCCCTCAACCTTCCAATCTCTCAAAAGGCAAAAGACTTTTAAAACTAGGCTTATTTCGATTAGGGAAGATGATCTATTACTATAGTTGAGAGGGAACGTTGTCCTTTCTGCATTCAAAGGAAACGTCAACTCAACTGGCTGGTGTTCAGATCCTGGGTGCATATGACAGGTGACAAAGAAAAGTTGAAAAACTTGACTAACTACCTAAGTCGAAATGTCATGTTTGGATATGGATTTTCGTCCCGCATCATAGGAAAAGGAACACTCTGCGAGGAAGGGTTGCCTCTGCTGGATGATGTTCTCTTAGTTAAAGGGGTAAAAGCCAATATGCTAAGTATAAGTCCATTCTATGATGCAAATTACTTTGTTTACTTTTTAAAGTATGAGTGCAAAGTGATTGACAAAACTAGTAATTGCATCATAGTTGTAAACAAAAATAAGGAGAATGGTTCTATAGTTCCCCCTATTTTTGCATCTTGTCTTATGACTGGACTTGATGATACCAATATCTCACAAAATAGGCTAGGCCATACTAATACTGAAAACCTGAGTAGATTGAACACCTAAGAGATTGTTAAGGGTTTGCCAAAAATTAGATATGGTCTAAACGTTGTTTGTGGACATTATCAAGTGGGAAAGATAACTAAGGTCCCACATATGAAAGTTCCTAATGTTTTAACTTCAAAACCCCTCAACCTTATCCAAATGGACTTAATGGGTCCTTCTCGTACTATTATCTTTTTCTGGTAATTGTAATATTTTAGTTATTGTGGATGACTTCTCACATTTGACGTGGGTAGATTTTATGTAGCAGAAATCAAATACTTGTAAAGAGTTTCTAAAAATAATTTTAAAAATTGAAAATGTAAAGGATAGCTAAGTATTACGTATAATAAATAATAGGGGAGGAGAATTTAAAGACACAGGAGTCATTTAATACTGCTCTAGAAATGGGTAGTTTCATGCGTTTAGTGCTCCTAAGACCCACAACAGAATGGAATAGCTAAACATAAAAATGGGATGCTATAAGAAATGGATATGGTATTATTCATGCTAAAAACCATTTGCAATATTTTTGGGTTGAAGCTACCCAAATGTCTTGACACACTATAAATAGAATTTACCTCTATAAAATGCGGGACTGACTCCACATGAACTTTCCTATAATAAAAGGACTAATGTCAAATTCTTTAGATCTTTTGGGATTAGTTGTTATGTTTCTCATGATAAAGAAAATGTTTCAAAATCCGAATCCCAATGTGATAAATGTATTTTTCTCGTCTATTCTCAAAATATTTGTGCCTATTGGGTTTATAATTTAAGGATGGAATATCTTATGGAGTTGATCAACATAATTGTAGTTGACATAGTGGCCACTTCTGTTACTAAAATAACAATTTCAAATAATGAGTCTGAATCCTTTGAGAACATAGACTCGCCCATTGAAATTTATACTTTACTCGTTGAAACCCATGTCGTGCCCAATCAGGTTTCTAAAGATCATCCTACCACTAACGTTTTTGGTGAAGTATTAAATCCAGTTAGAACGAGATCAAAACTTCATAAATTTTCAAACTTTACATATTTTGTTTCCCTTGTTGAACCTATTAATATAAATGAATCATTGCAAGGTTCCTTTGGGATAGATGTTATGCGGGAAGAGCTAGCATAATTTAAAACACACAATATTTGGCATCTTGTTCCTAGGCCATCTAATACTAAAGTAATTGGTACTAAATGGATCATAAAAAACAAAACATATGAAACTATGGTTACAAATAGAAATAAGGTTGGGATAGTTTCTCATGCGTATAACCAGATAGAAGATATAGATGTAGGTGAGACATTAACCCCGATTACTCGAATGGAGTATGCTCGTATTCTATTAACTGTTGCTTGTTATTTAGAGTTTAAATTTTTTAAATGGATGTGCAATACATATTTTTGGATGGTATTTTATCTGGGGAGGTTTTTGTAGAGAAATCGAAAGTTTTTGTTGGCCTTAAATACCATGAACATGTATTTAGACTCAAAATGGAATTGTATGGTTTAAAGCAAGCTCCTTGGGCCCGATACAATCAACTTTTAACTTTTTTACTCAATAAAGGGTTCGATCACAGTGGCAGCAACCAAATATTATTCATGTAAAACTTTAAAAATTACTTTTTAATTAGGCAAGTTTATGTATGTGATATCTTTGCTTCAACTTCCTCTCAAGAAGTTGAAATGTGTTCAAATTTTATGAGCGAGCAGTTCTAAATGTATCTCATGGGGGAGTTGCAGTTTTTCCTTGGACTTCAAGTTAAAAAAATTTGATGATAGATTATTTATATGCCAGTATGAATAAGCTAAAGAATTAATAAATAAGTATGATCCAAATGATACAAAAATAGCACGTGCACCTTATGAACACAACCATAAAATGAACTAAAGATGAAAGTGGTAAATGCATCAATCCCACTTTATATAGAAGCATAATAGGAAGATTGTTTCATTTAATTGTTTCTCGACCAAATATCATGCTTTTTTTAAGTGTCTGCACGTTATCAATATGCTCTTAAATAAAGTCACCTTAAAGATGTTTAGCGAATTCTGAAATATGTAAAAGGGACTTCAAAGTTAGGATTATGGTACAAAAAAGATATAACTAGTACTATTTTAGGTTACAGTGATGCCGACTGGTCAGAGTATTCTGACGAGAGTAAGAGTACCTCTGGTCCTTGTTATTATATGGGAAACAACTTCGTTCGTTGGGGCTCCATAAATATAATTGTATGTCCTTATCTAGTGTGGAGGAAGAATATATACCCGCTTGAAGTTGATGTGCCAAATTAATGTGGATTAAATAGTTGCTAAGTTACTATGGCATTATAAAAACTTAAGGGACTTTATTGTGTGGTAACAAGATCACTATAAACATAACTAAGAACCCTATTAAGCATTCTCGAACCAAACACATAGAAACTCCTCTTCACTTTATTAGAGAGTTAGTAGAATCTAAAGAACTTATAATTGAATATATTAGCACCGAATTTTTTTTTTTTGATTCGAACTAAGCCTCTAGATAATATTCGTTTTGAAAGCTTAAGGACCAAAATAGGAATGGTGGTGCTTGATTGATTTATCTTTTGTACATGGACATACATTTTTGTCTTTGTCATGTTAATAATTTTCTATATAAGGTTATTGGGAATGTATCTTTGTCGATGGTAAAAGGCATCTCCCATAACTTGATAATGTAGGTTCATCATTGTCCAAACCCGTTTGTTGGTTCCTTACTTTACATCGTCGTCTATTTGAGACAAAATGGGGGAGTAGAGTACATCCATAATATTACACATTATCTTATTTATGCTTTTATTAAGATTACTCACTTGATGAAATGTGTAATTTTTATTGTAAAGATTTATGTAGATTTTATCAGAGATTGATTTTGACTTGTGTCCACAATCAAATGTTGTTAGTTGAGTTGTATTTTACACCCTTATTCTTATTTTCAGTTCTAGGCGAGTTAGTTATCTCTTTTATATTAATGTCAAATATTGTGCATAATAAATCTAGTGATGGATTCCAACGACCTAGTTATTTCTATAATCAAATAAGAGAAACTTACCGGTAGCAACTATAACATATGGAAAACCAAAACCAATTCGTCCTGAATCAACATGAGTTTCTTGATACCATCTCCACTCCTATAGCCTAACATGCACAAGGGACCAAAACTACACCTCGTCGTGAGTGATGCGACTCAAAAAGTGTCTCTGGTGTGTGATAAATTTGGTTCAAGTTAATACCGGGCGCGTAAGTAATATTTCGATCAAGTCGGCTATCAAACTCAGGGACTAAGACGTAAGTCATAACGACAACCAGGGAAGACAATTTACCCAACACTCAACTCACTGAACGAAAAGGAAAGGTTGTGATTTGTTTGAAAGAAACTTCCTAATGAACAAAAGCAAAATAATTAAACAACATGATCTAACTTTGCATGGAAGGATGGATAATATTTTTTTTAATTAAAGTATATGAGAGAAAAAATAAGGTCGTGATACAATCCTCTAACCCCTAGTAATTTTACTAGATATACAAATAATCAAGATCTAAATAATTAATAAAAAAAAATACTTTAATTATTCCAAGAATTATATATGAGAGAATCAACCCAAACAATATATAAGCAAGAAATATTATAACCCATGGGATAGAATTATCAAAATACGCATCGCATACTTGAACACTCTAGATACCTAGGGAAAACGGAGGTAAACATTCTACAACATTTGATTCAATAACACATATCATTTTAGATTATTTATTTATCTCATTAACTTGTTTTATAGCCATGCAAAACACATAGGGTTAGTTCATGCATCCCAACCCCTAGAATATTAGCCTTGAATGTATCTAAGAACAAAATCAATAATGTTTTCGTTACATGTAGTCATCTCTATGATAAAGTTAACTCTACGCATATAATAATAAATTATAAACTCGAAAATATAAAGAAAATATGCATGAGATGGAAGAACAAGATGAAGAAAGAACATAAACTTTATTAATGATCAAGAATATCCACAAAGTGCATTAAAACTTGAATTGTAATTTCTAGAGGGCTTGTGACTCCTTCTATGTCTTTACTCTCTCTCTCTCTCTCTCTCTCTCTCTCTCTCTCTCTCTCTCTCCATGTTTCCTACCTAACTAGAATTACTAATAAAAGTCAACTATTACATTTTTTCTAAGTGATTTGGTTTCACACAACTCTTATTTTTAAAAGGATAAAATTAAAATTTTATCAGAACGTCGAACCGGTTCAGACTAGCGTTTATAAAGGGGCAAAGCGATTCGCCATTCAGGTAGAATAAACAAACCAGTTCCCCTTAGGTATAAATTGGTTCGCACCTTGATTTTTCCTTTTTTCTTCCTTTAACTCCCATCATCTTCATATCTTTATAACTTCACAACCGAGGATTAGATTTGAGTGCCGTTTCTTCCTACACACTCCTGAGATCATGAAATTTATCTTCGCTTAGGTCCCGTGTTCGAATATCAATTGTGTGATTACGTATTTTCCCTTAACTTTACTTCTTGATTTTCAATCAACATTTTGGTTTCTTTCTCGCTTTCAAATGTATCAAATATCTGCACAAAGTAAGAAAAATACACGAAACGCGATGTACTCATAGGAATCATTAGTATTAATGATACGAGATAAAATCATAGAATTATCATCACACGGGATGATAATTGTAGCTAAATTACGGTGATATATGTGAAGAATTTATGTCGAATCAGTGAGTAAGAGTCTTACCAGACATTCATCGAGAAAGATTGTACCGCGTGCTTTACATTGCTAAGATACATGCATGACGATATGATGGGTGAATTTGAGCACTTTCCCACAGTAAAGGACATGTGGGGAAAACTTTATTTTGACTTTTATGGTATGATCGCCACGAGACTTAAAAGTTTTGTGTTGAGATTTAATACCTATAGAAAGAACTCCAAGCACAACGTGATCGAACATCTTAGGGTGATGTTAACTATAATTCGCGAGACAAAAGAAGCTAGAAATACCCTTATTTATGAGAAATAGGTACAATTTCTCACTCGATTCCTTACGGATTCATGGATACACATGAAACTGATTATGATGCATAACCAGAATTTTAAGAATTTTTCTAATATTTCTCGTCATGTCAATCTGGAAGCAGAGCACTAAGTAGGGAACTGAAGTGATGTTGCCCTTATCGCCTAGAGTTTCAAGCCCCAGACAAATGGGTCTAGGTAAGCTAAAAAAGTAAGCAAAAAAAGTAGGGTGGGGAAAGTGAATGCAAGGCTAAAAGTATTGCCAAGTGCCGCAGAGGCAATCTTGGTGGGAAAAAAGATTTAATCAATTTATAGTGCTTCAACTTTTGAAGATGGGCCACTTTGTTCATGATTGCACTAAGACAAATCACGTATCCATTTACCCTAATAATCTTTTAGTTTATCATACTCTATTAGATTGTATTGAAGACACCAGAGCAACAAAACCTATGACGAGATATCAAGTAGGGTGAGATGGATTATCGTAATGTTCCACTTAGTACTCATAGAGTCTACATGGATAATGGTACTTGTGAAAAGTCATTAGGAGTCGGTTTATAGTAGCTTCAACTGTGCATAGGATGCACATTCCTTCTTCACGACGCGCTCTACATCCATGGAACTCAACATAATCTATTTTATATTTTAGCACTTTCGTACTATGGATATTCTTTTTGAATCTTAGTAGTAATTATTTAGACATCATTTTGGATGGAATTGTTTTTGGACATGGTTTGGTTTTAAACAGTTTAATTAAATTATACATGGAAGATTATGTTTCTTCGTCATCTTATGTTGCTAATTGTTGATGTAAAAAATTAGATTATATCTAATTATTTAATCATAGATAAAATAAAATGAGACAAAGAAATTTTAAAGTGGTTCAGCCTTATAAGAATGGCCTACGTCCACTATTTCTGTTATTGCTGACTGTTTGGGAATTCTCGATTATAAGTTTTCTCAAGAAATTTTGGTTCCCCTGTAATGAGGATAATACAATGTATTTATAGCCCTAAGGCTGTAATGTGAAAGGGTAATACATTCAATGCCCCATAAGTGTACACATTTGTATGATAATAATAAGCATTTATTGCGCGGTCAAACTGTTGGTTATCCTGCTATTAATTCTTTGTTCGAGGTGCAGCTCGGACCGCCTAAGTTTCTCGGTACTCAAAAGTTCCTCGGAGAGTTCTTGTAGGTCGGAGAATTTGAGTTGATCGGGGAAGCAGAGTTCCTCGTTCCAGTATGGTTCCTCAGAGTCAAGGTGTTGTTCGAAAGTGTTTGTTGTTGCCACGCAAATTGCCAGTTGTCTTCACTCAATTGAGCCATGTCAGCAAATTATATTTGGTATCAACAGAAGCCCCCAATGTTTCATAGTTCGAAATTTGAGGAGTGTGGAACATTCTTTCTCGAAATATGGCAGTTTTAAATGGTCATCCTGAAATTTAGGAGTATTTTCTTTTCTATTTATTTCTTCTTCCAAATTCGTAGAATCGGTCTATTTTGAATTTTTCTAATCGCTTCGATTCTCGCGCCCCTTTTGTCTTTTTAGCCGTCGGTAACGTAACCGTCGCTTTTTGTAATCATTACTTTTACCCTTTCCCAAGGCAAAGTATTTAAACGTTGCAGAAAATCCCATCGTCTTCTACTTTTTCAAATTCGTCTCTTTAAGTTTTCCATCATCTCTATTTCCTGTACGTTCATCTCTTTCATCATTTGTTGTCAACAGACTCATCCTTTTCCTATAAGATTTTATTCTTTCTCTTTGATTTCCTTCTTTCATCATGGTTTATCCTGTAGAATCGATTGATAAGTTTCGCTCTAATTTCTCTATTCCCTCATGGGTTATTTTGGAAGAGCTTTCTGAGCCTTCAGATTATTTTCGTTTGGCTGAGGGACATTGGTTCCCCAGTCTCTTTGTCGCTGAGTGTGGCTTTTCTTTTCCCCCAAACCCTCTATGTTTGGAATTCTGTCAATACTTTGATGTGGTTCCTGAAAAAATAGCCCCCAATACATGGAGAATAGTTAACGATGTTTATAGATTAAATCAAATTCATGGAACTCGTATAGGAATTCCTAAAATCATGCTTTGTTATAGATGGGCTGTGGGTGATAATACTTTTTATTTAAAAACTAGGTTTTTAAATAGAGCTTTAGTGGTCAATCTCCCAGATGCCAATAGGGACTACTTTGAGCACGTGATTGTTATGAAAAATTGGCAACACCCTCCATTAACTGGAGATGATGTTTACCAGGGTCCCAGATGTCCTCCCTATGGCAATGGGATAGGTTGTTTTTATTTTATTTTATTTTCAAAATTATGCTTCCTTTGTGTTTGATAAAATGTGCCACTGATATTTTTTTTTGATTTATTTGCAGTTGACAGCAAAAGAAAATCTCCAAAAGAGGCAGACGTTAACATAAGACAATTAAAACTTATCTGGAGTTTGCATCAGACTGTTGCCGATGAGCATATTAGGTCAACTTCATATTTATTGCAGTACAAGAGTTACACCTCCTCTTTTACTGCTCGTCCGGTGATAAGCGACGCAGAACCAATACCAACCTCTACAAGTTCTTCACCTGAGTCACATATTCCTTTGAGTGAAAGGATGAATAAAATAAGACCTCCTACCCTTTTTGAGAAACCTGCCTCTGGTGCTGGAGAGGCAAAAATAAGTAAGCTTGATGTCCCAGGAGAAGGGACAATGAAAATTTATGCACCTCCCTCGGCTGCTCCTGTGAAGGTTATCGAGAAGCCCCCAGTGGCCCCGAGCAAGGTTGCTTCTCCAAGCGAGGTGATGGTCATTTCTCTGACTAATACTACATCGTTAGTCGAGAAAGTTGACGCTCCTCTGAGGAGGCTGAAGAAAAGATCCTCTATCAATTTGGCTGAATCCATATCTCAGCCCCCGACTAGTGGTGTTCCCACTTTTGTTCCCCCGAGCTCTGCAATGAACTCGGTGAAGACTTGGATCATTCCAGAGATCCAAGGTATTGAAGAAAACCTTTCTCGGGACACGGTTACCACATTAGCAGCTCATCATATTGCTTCTGTAAGTCCTATAGTCTTAAATTTTCATTCTTTCCTTTTTGTATCTGTGCACTGACTTGCTTTCATTTTCTTTTCACAGTTGGTGAGCTGTTTTAATACAATTTTGAAGAAAGATGAAGCTATTAAAGCTTCAAGCTCCTCGTCTGGTGTAGATGAAGCTTTGGTAGGCCTGGCGCAGTCTCTGAAAGATTCTCGTCAGAAATATGATGATGATAAGGCAATTTGGGAGAAAAAGCTTACTTCGACTAAGCAGGAGAAGGCTCAGGTTATTGAGGTCTCCAAGGGGTTAGAGAAAAAAATGAATGATTTGGAGAAGAAGAATAAAGAGCTCGAAGGGAAGCTCAAAAATGCTGGGGAGCTTGAAAATAAGCTCAAGGCTGCTGAGGAGGAGTTGGGTCAACTTCGGGAAGTAAGTCCTCAGAAGGAGGAAGTTGAGAATAAACTGAAGGCTGCTGACAATCTTCTTTACGAGAAGCTTTCCTCGGAGAAGGCAAAGAGGAAATTGGCTGTGAAAAAATCTTTCAGCGCCGGTTGGGATAAAGGGTGGAATAAAGGTTGGCTGCCATGATGTCGCAAGTGGAATATGGCAACCTCAAATACTTTAGAGATGGATGGGACGTTGCTCTGCAGGAGCTGAAAGTTGATGAAAATTTTGAACTATTTCAGCAACACATCTCGGGTCCCCCTCCAACTCCTCAAAATAAAGAAGAGGACGGAGCTGCCTTTGAGGAATCTTCCATGGTGATGGGAGATCAAATTTCTCATCCCCCAGCCATCCAGCCCACTGGCGAGGAACTTCAACTACCTGCTACTTCCTCCGAGCAACCTCTAGCACTTTTCTAGCAACCCTTTGCTCCATCCGAGCAACCTACCTCCTTGTCCCCGCCTCCCGAGAAAGTTTTAGGAGATAAGAAAAAGGTGTAGAGTTGTTCGGATTTCTCTCTATTTTATTTTTCTTTGTCAAATGTAACTTCTGAATATGTAACTCTGAACTTTGTACTTCTGAACTTTGTGATGTAATAAAATTTAAACTTTTGCTTATGCATACCGTTGATTCTCTTCTTCATGCTCTGTTTGTACTCTTATTTATTATTGCTTTTTCTTCCTTTACTAGTTTCTGGCCAGGATGGAATTATTGTCTTCTCATGATACAAAGTTGTTAAGGAAATGCAATGAGTATTTCAAAGCCGGTCATACAGACATGAGTGTAGCTAAAATCAATGACATCCTCGGTCATGGTGCTTCAGAGTAAGCAATTGAAGCCTATCAGTATTTAAAGTGCTTACTCGATCGTGCAGTAGCTAAAAATGTAGCATACTATGATATGATTGAGGTTCTCCAAGGCACTCTTGAAGATCTTTAACAACAATATAAGGAATCCACTGCCCTTTTGCACGAGGGGTACGAGAAGAAGTATCAATAAATATGTGCTGATAAGGTATACGATAAACGGTTTGCTGCTTACGATGTGAGGGAGAGAACTTTGAAGGCTGAGGTCGAAGAGCACAGACAGATAGATGAGTTATTAGAGCAAGAAAATAATAACTTGCAAAGAGAGGTGTCTTAGTTGAAGTCTGCAACTTCCACCTCAAATGCTTTGATCCCAGTGACCGACGAGGGATTCTTTTTCTTGGAGGTCGAAAACGCCAACCTGAGGGATGAGTTAGAAACCTTGAAGAGGTCTGGCCCTTTTACATCTACTCGAGGATGAGCAAGAGTTGCTCGGATTACTGTCGAGGAATAGAAAACTCAATCTGCTCTAGAGAACCAGGCCTTCCAACTAATGGCAAAGAACAAGGCATTGGCTGAGATGTATAAGAAGATCAGGAGTCTGGACGAGCAGCTTTCTGCGCAGAAGTCTGTCTTGGAGAATAAAGAACTCTTTATAAGAAATCTCCACGAGCAGCTGGAAAGATTAACATATCAATTTCACAAGGAGCCTATAGAATTCTGGATGGCTGGATACAACGAGGCTCTCTACCATTTGGATAATCGTATCCAAAATGCAAATAATGAGGGTTACAAACAGGGATGGTTGAATGCCTTAGGTGTGCTGCAACTGGAACAGGGTCATTACCTGTGGGATTACCATAATCCTGGGTTGCTCGACCTACCAGTGCCACCATTCAAGCTTGATATGAGTTGGATCCCTGCTCGGGCTATCCCTCGGTGTCTGATTTCCAAATACCTCGGCGATTACAATCTCCATTCCAATGTTGAGATATCTCGTCCCGAGCACCTACTAGATCGACCATCTGTGATGAATATCAGGATGATTAAAGATCTTAACTTCATAAATTCCCCTCATGCTTTAAATGATCCACCTGCTGGTGAGGAACCTGTTTCCAAAGCAGAGGGGAAGAAACCAATAGAATAGGAATCTTGATGTAATAAATTTGTATTTCATTCTTGATGTATTTTGTTCTACATTTAATGAAATAATTTTATTTACAAATCTTGATTGCCATTGTCTTGTAATTATAAAACACTTTTCATCTGTGCATGTATATCTGTTAAAAAGATAACAACATTGTGTTATTTGTCGATCAACTGGAGTTTGTTAAAACTTATTATCGACTATCTTGAATTTGTGGTAATCATTTAATGACTAGCCAAAATTGATGATATTTTGTTTCTCTACCAACTTGGTAGTAATTTAAAAAGTCACGAGTATCAAAATTTTGCTCGATAACATGTTCCCGACTAACCAAGGTCGATAAATTTTTCTTCTCGACCAACTACAGTTAGTGGGTTTTTATACCTGATCAACCATAGTTAGTGGATTTTTCTTACCGACTAATCTTTGGCACTTTTTGGAATAGTTTTTCTTCCAAACCAACCTTAGTTGGCATTTTTAGGAATAGATTTACTTCCTAACCAACCAAGTTAGCATTTTTAGGAATAGATTTACTTCCCGACCAACCTTAGTTGGCGTTTTCGGGAATAGATTTACTTCCTAACCAACCAAGTTGGCATTTTTAGGAATAGATTTACTTTCCGACCAACCTTAGTTGGCGTTTTCGGGAATAGATTTACTTCCTAACCAACCAAGTTGGCATTTTTAGGAATAGATTTACTTTCCGACCAACCTTAGTTGGCGTTTTCGGGAATAGATTTACTTCCCGACCAACCTTAGTTGGCGTTTTCGAGAACAGATTTACTTCCTAACCAACCAAGTTGGCATTTTTAGGAATATATTTGAATAGTCCGAGTTTTGCTGAGTAGGGTGTAGCACTAGTATTCCGCAAAAAAAAATTCCAATAAAAGGAAAGAACTGGGTAGAACGTTGTCACTTTATTCATACTGATGAAACTGCATTACATGAGAGTTTACATTACTGATAATATTTGCGCAGGTGTTCTGCATTCCATGCATTCTTAAACTCCTCCCCCTCTAAAGTTATGTTTTGTATGTCCCTGGTCGAACAACTTCCTTAACTCGGTAGGGTCCATGCCAGTTTGCTTCCAGTTTGTTGTGCTTTTGAATCACCTTCTTTAGCACATAGTCTCCTTCTTTCAAGTTGCACTTCTTCACTCTCTTGTTGTAGAACAAAGCTGTTCATTGCAGGTAAGCAACATTTCAAATGGCTGCTTCTTCCCTAACCTCCTCGAGCATATCCAAATCTAACCTTCTCATTAAATCGCTGACAGGGGAATTGAAATTCAGTATTCTCTGTGTTAGGAGACCCAATTCAGCGGGTATAACAACTTCACTTCCAAATACGAGCATGTATGGAGATTCCCCTCTTGCTGCTCGGGGAGTAGTGCGATAAGCCCATAGCACTGATTGTAGCTCGTTGATCCAGTTTTATTTCACGTCATTCAGTCTTTTTTTAAACCATTTAGCAGCGTTCTGTTTGTCACTTCAGTTTGTCCATTGCTTTGAGGATGGCCTGGTGCCGAGTGGTTCTTCAAGATATTTGACTGATGACAATAGGCAGCGAACTCCTCGTTGTCAAATTATGTTCCATGGTCTGTGATGAAGGCATGAGGAAGACCATATCGACAAATGATGTTCTTCCAAATAAATTGGTACACCTTGTCGTACATCATATCAATGAGAGGCTCAGCCTCAACCCATTATGTAAAATAATCCACAGCGACCACGAGATACTTAAATCTTCCCCTTGTCGTCGATAGTGGCCCGACCAAATCTATTCCCCATATGGAAAATGGCCAAGGGGAAGTAATGGGTGTCAATAATGCTTGGGGAGTTCTTCGGATGGAGGAGAAACGCTGACACTTGTCACATTTTTTGGCATAGGCTATACAATCAGCTCTCATCGTCGGCCAGTAGTATCCTTGAGTCATCAACCTTTGTAAAAGAGTCTGACCTGCTACATGGGCTCCACAGGACCCTTCATGGACCTCTTCGACCAAATCTTTCACCTCGGTGGCATGCACACATCTTTACAAACCTGTTATAATTCCTCGTCTGTATAGAATACCATTAGTCAGTACATAACGAACAACTTTAAACTTCAGTTTCTTGGCTGTAAGTTTGTCAGTTGGTAATTCCCTTTCTTCAATATATGCCCTGATAGGATCCATCCATGATGACCCTAAATCGAGGGTATTAAAGTTTATCGTCAGATCTTTATCTATACTCTGATCAGTTAAAACTTCAATTTGGATTATTCTTCACAGCTCGGTACGAGTAGCTGATGCTAATCGAGATAAGGCATCTGCTCTTGCATTCTCCATTCTTGGTATTCTGACCAGCTGAATAGCAGTAAATTTTGACACCAATTCCTTTTCCTTTGCATGATATCTGATCATTAACTCTCCTTTAGCTGCATATACTCCCATCATTTGGTTTATGACCAATTGCGAGTCACTGAAAATAATAACTTATTCCGCCCCCATGGTTTTTGCTAAACTAAGACTTGCAATCATGGCTTCATATTCAACCTCATTATTGGAAGCTTTGAATTGGAAACGTAGGGCGTATTCCATGTCGACCTCGTCCGAACTGTTCAAAACTATCCATGCGCCACATCCTGTAGTGCATGATGAACCATCCACATATAGACTCCATATAGGTAACTCGTCTTCAAATTTCTGATCTGACAGAGTTCCTCGATGGAAAATTTGTTGCTTCTTTTAACCTTCTCTTGATATTTCTTGCTGTTCGTCGATCATCTTTTCTTGCCCTTTTACCAACCTAAGCTGGTCTGGGCTTGAATTTGATGACTCTGTAACATCCACAGGTTGATCAGTGAGCAACTTTTGCTCCTCGGGGGTATTAGGATAGGTGAACTCTGCTACTTCTTGCCCTTTTAGCGATGATCTGGGTTCATAAACTATATCATATTCACCAAGTTCTATTGCCCAGCACATCAATTGTCCTGATTTTTCTGGTTTATGAAGGTCTTGCCTCAATGGCATATCAGTATATACTACTATAGTATGAGCCTACAAGTATGGCTTCATTCTTCTACTAGCCTCGATCAATGCTAGTGCCAATTTTTCCAGCCTTGGATATCCGATCTCTGCTCCTCAGAAGGCCTTACTTGTGTAGTAGATTGGTTTTTGTACTCCATTCTCCATTCTTATCAATGCCGAACTAACTGCATTCTCAGACACTGCCAGATACAAATATATTTTTTCTCCCATCACTGGCCTGAATAACAGTGGAGGTGCTCCTAAATATTTCTTCAAGTCTTGGAAAGCCTTCTCACATTCATCATTCCACTCAAAAGTTTTTCGGAGCGTCTTGAAGAATGGGAGACATCGATCAGTTGCTCGCGATACAAATCTGTTGAGTGATTCTACTCATCATGTAAGACTTTGCACCTCTTTCTTCGTTGTTAGGGATCACAACCCTAACAGAGCTTTGATCTTTTTAGGGTTAGCTTCAATGCCTCGCTGATTGACAATGTATCCAAGAAACATCCCTTCTCTTACTCCAAATATACACTTCGTCGGGTTCAACTTCATTTGATATTTATTTAGTTAATCAAAGGTATGGCCTAAGTCAACTAAATGATCAACAACTTTCTTGCTCTTTGTCAGCATATCGTCAACATAGACTTCCATATTGCAACTGATTTGTTCTGTAAACACTTTTTTCATTAGCCACTGATATGTTGCACCTGCATTTTTCAAACCAAAAGGCATAACATTATAACAATAAGTTCCCCTAAGGGTAATGAAAGAAGTACTCTCCCTGTCTTCAGGTTTCATTTTAATCTTATTGTAACCAGAATAAGCATCCATGAAGCTCAGCAACTCGTGTACCAAGGTAGCATCCACTAGTTGATCAATTCTGGGCAGCGGAAAGTGATCCTTTGGGCATGCTTTGTTGAGGTCGGTGAAGTCTACACACATCCTCCATTTGTTGTTCTTCTTTTTCACCATCACTACATTTTCTATTCAGTCTGGATATTTAACATCTTCAATAAAGCAAGCTTTCTGGAGCTTCTCGACTTCCTCCTGTATAGCTTGATTCTTTGCGGGACTGAATACTCTTCTTCTCTACTTCACAGGCTTGAACTCCTTATTCACATTGAGCTCATGACATAAGAAATTTGGGTCTATCCCGGGCATATCCTCGTGACTCCACACAAAAGTTTTCTTTCTGCTTCATAAGAAAGTTATCAATTTCTGCTTTAATGAGGCTTCCAACGACGAACCTACCTGAGTAGTTCGTTCAGGGTGCTCGTCGTCCAGAATGATGTTTTCAGTAGCTTCCACCACTTGAACCTTCACGATTTGCAACTCATCTCTAGGATCCAATGTTTCAATTTCTGCACCTTCATCCACTTGATAGGTGGTAGTGTTTTTCCTTGATTCCTCCAGTTCCTCTTGCTCGGCGGATGAATAATAGCATTCCCGAGCTACTTTCTGATCACCTTTAATAACTCCTACTCCAAAATTTATTGGAAATTTTAGGCATTGATGTACCGTAGATGGTACAACCTCGAACTTCTTCAATCCTACTCTTCCCATGATGATATTGTATGATTATTGAACATTCTTATCCATCAGGAAGAAGCGTATTCTTTCTGTTCAACAAGCAGGCCACGTACCAATGAATATATCCAATTTGATCATCCCAAGTGGAAATACTTTCTCGCCAGCAAAATCGAGAAGGGGTCTATGATAAGGCTCCAGTTGAGATAGCTTTAGATTTAAACTGTCGAAGCACGAGTTGAACATGATGTCTGCCAAGCTACCATTGTCAACCAGTACTCTTGAAATCATTACCTCCTTCATCCTCATTTTGATCACCAATGGGTCATCATGAGGATATATAACACATGTGAGGTCTTTCTTTGAGAAACCAATGACCAATTTCTCTTTGTTCACCTTTCTCGGGCGATCCTCCTCAGCTAGATTTATTCGTTGAATGCGTGAGCAAGCTTGAGCCTCACAGAGGTAATCTTTTCTCTCGGCAGTAAGGTCTCCACCTCCTGCATCTCCACCTGTAATAACATTACAGTCAAATGACCCAAAGCGTATTGAAAATACCTCACGTTCTGGCTACCTTGTTCTCTTGGGAAGATCGGGGTCGTCTTCTGGATCAACTTCATGGTCTCTTTCTTGTTCTCTTCTGCTCGACGAGGAGATCTAGACCTCTCTTGTTCGATCATTGTTTCTTCTTTCATTCCTTCGATCAATATACTTTGCCAGTTTTCCTCGTCTGATGAGTGTTTCAATATCATTCTGAAGAGCTATGCAATTTTTGGTCATATAGCCATGATCTTTGTGAAACTCGTAATATTTTGCCTTATTTCTCCTGTCAGGGTCTGCCTTCATTTTCTCTGGCCAGTTTAATTCCTCATTATTCTTGATTTCTTCTAGAACATGGTTGATGTCTTTCTTCAAAGGAGTATAATTATCAAATTTCTTCAATACTTCCCATGACGACCTTGTTTTTGAGTGTTTGTCACTACCATTGTTCTTATGCTCCTTCTTCTTAGCTTTATCACCTTCCACCTTGGTTTCTTTGTCATTCATGTTCTTCTTCGCAGCTATAGCCTCCTTGGCATTCATAATCTTAGCCTTTTTTCCCATCAGATCTGACATGGTTCTAGGTGGATCTTTGGCCAAAGTTTAGTATAACTTGTTGGGCAGTAGTCCACTCATTAAGGCGGTAATCGCTGTCTTTTCCTCATAATCAATGACTTCGAGTTTCTCGTTATTAAAATGAGTTATATAATCCCTGGTACTTTCACCAGCTTTTTGTCTAACACTTAATAAATGCGCTACTCGTTTAACTGGCTTTGCCCTTAAAAAGAAATTCCCAATAAATAACTCGGCCAGTTGAAAAAAAGTTGAGATCTTACCCCGAGGAAGATTATTATACCATATTTCAGCAGATCCGATAACAGTTCCCGAGAATGCTCTGCATCTCATCTCATCTAGAACAGCATAGATGTCGGCTGCATCTTGGTATTGTTCTATATGAAGGACAGGGTCGGTCTTTCCATCATATTTGGGGGTCACAACAGGTGCTTTGAACTTTGATGGTGTTGGAAAATCTATAATGGCCTGGATAAAAGGTGTTTCTTAAATAAAAGTTCATTGTAGAGGGTTCTTGGCTTTAGCCATTTCCCCTAATCTATCCTCCATCTTCTAAATAGAGCCTTTCCACGCATCATTTCTTTCCTCGGGCCTGTTGGTTCGAGCAACTGATCGCGTTGATGTGGCTTCCTGGGATCTATCTTGACGAGCAGCTGGTCGCGACTAGGCAGATCCTTCCCTTAAGTCTGATGGTCGTCGAAAACTCCTCGATGCGGCTCTAGGAGGACTTTTGCTCCTCCTAGGACCTAATCGATCAAAAGGAGATACTCTGCTTAATCTTTCTAGCGCACTAGTCCTTTCTGGAGAGAGAGTGATATGTTGTTCAGTATCTGTGGCTCGTACCGACGAAGTTCGTCCAGGTTGATAAGAAAAATCTTCAGACTCCTCAGTACAATATGAATCGGTACGCCTAGTACGCAAAGAAGGTAAACGTGTATTTCTTTGAATACTTAGCGATTCTGAATGGGTTGGTGCACCACCATGAAGGGTGCGTATGAGTTGTCGCAAAGTTTATTGCATGACCGTTTAGCCCTGGGCCAGATTTCTCATTATTCCAGCCAGATCTGGAATATTTGGTGGAGCAGATGGATTTAGAGGGCTTCCAGCGTTTCGATTGCTGGGTTCTGGAATATCAGCCATTTGTGATGAATTATTTTTGATGAAAAACGATATTACCAGTCGTTTCCCACAGACGGCGCCAATCTGTTGATATAAAAAATTAGATTACATCTAATTATTTAATCATAGATAAAATAAAATGAGACAAAGAAATTTTAAAGTGGTTCAGCCTTATAAGAATGGCCTACGTCCACTGTTTCTGTTATTACCGACTGTTTGGGAATTCTCGATTACAAGTTTTCTCAAGAAATTTTGGTTCCCCTGTAATGAGGATAATACAATGTATTTATAGCCCTAAGGCTGTAATGTGAAAGGGTAATACATTCAATGCCCCTTAAGAGTATACATTTGTATGATAATAATAAGCATTTAATGCGCAGTCAAACTGTTGGTTATCCTGCTATTAATGCTTTATTCGAGGTGCAACTCGGACCGCTTAAGTTGCTCGGACTGCCTAAGTTCCTCGGTACTCAAAAGTTCCTCGGAGAGTTCTTGTAGGTCGGAGCGTTTGAGTTGATTGGGGAAGCAGAGTTCCTCGTTGCAGTATGGTTCCTCGGAGTCAAGGTATTGTCCGTAAGTGTTTATTGTTGCCACGTAAATTGCCACGTGTCTTCACTCAATTGAGCCATGTCAGCAGACTATATTTGGTATCAACACTAATGCTAATAGAAATTTTGATTGTTACATGGCAAGCTAGACTTGGGCATGTAAGAAAGGATAGTATGGCCCGATTAGCTAGAGATGGTATTTTATACCCAAGCGCTAAGGTTAGCATACCTCTATATTAGCATTATTTAGCAGAATAAGCCTATAGGAAGCCCTTTGGTAAGGATAACCGAGCTACTCAATAGGTAGATCTAGTTCACTCTATATCCATGGACGAGTGAATATTAAATGAATGTCATAGCTCCTCTTAATTCGTTAATTTTATATATTATTACACGCGATATGTTTATGTCTATTTACTTACTCGCAGCTACAAAACTTTAGAGTACTTCAAATGCTTTGTAACAAACGTTAAGAACCAAAAAAAAGAACTTTAAAATTCTTAGAACAAATCATTGATCCGAGTATATATTTGATCAATTCAATGTATAATTTGATAATAAGGAGATACACAAACAACATACTATTCCTCATACTCTGCAATAAAATGGTGTTGCATAGACAAGGAATATAACACTTTTAGATATGGCTAGATCTATGATAATGCAAACCAACCTCCTGATATCTTTTTAGGGGGATTCTTTTTAGACCGTCACTGATATACTTAATCAAGTGCCTTGAGAGTTAGTTTCTTCAGACCCGTATAATGTTTAGAAAGGGAAAAATCCTAATTTTGAGCATTTGTGCCCATGCGGTTCAACTGGTTATGTTCATAGTACCTCCTATAAGCATGGGAAACTTGTCACTACATCCTAAAATAATATATTTATAAGATATATGAATGATCAAAATGTTATGTCATGTACAGTGAACATTCGAATGGAGGAATTACTTAAATAGAGTCATGCAATGTCGATTTCATTGAAAATGATTTCCCTAGAATTGGTGATGCAAATAAGAATCTTGACCTCTATAACTTAGATGATAATGAATACATACAACCATCACCAAGAAAAGGTGTAGAATTAATTCATCATCTTATAATTGCTGAAGATAGTGAGACTGATCTTTATCCCATTGGGAGTGTACCACTAGAGCAAGAATATTATCATTTTGTCGAAAAAAGCGGGAAATTAGTCCATGTTGTTATTTTAATATTGGGTGAAATATTTTCTTATACACTGCACTCGATGAGGAATATCCCACTTATTGTGATGAAGTTGTTTCCTCAAATTCTAAGGATGAGTTGATGCTTGCTATGCAAGAGGAGATGAACTCGATGGATAAGAATAAAGTTTGGGAGTTAGTTGACCTTCCACCAAAGGGAAAGACGATTAGAAAGATACATGTCTTAAAAATTAAATGCAAATCAGATGGTTCAATTGAAAAGTATAAGGCAAGCCTTATGGCTGAAGGCTATACCTAAAGACAGAGTGTAGTCTATGAAGAGACATTCTCCCCAGTAGTGAAATTTTCGTGCATTCACCTCTTTATAGCTATTGTCGCATGTTTAGATTTATTACTTTTCAATATTGATGATAAGACTGCATTTCTTAATGGATAAACCAATAGGTTTCAAGGTCAAAGGACAAGTGAGCAAAGTCTACCGACCCAAACGTTTCTATAAATGACCTCAAGCAATCGCCTAGGTAATGGTACTTCTGATTTCATCATTCTGTTACCTCTATTGGGTTGGAGATGAGTGAAGAAGATCATTATGTGTATCTTAAATGATCCAATAAAAATGTTGTTATCCTTTCATTATCCGTGGATGACATATTACTATTTGGGAATTATATGGGTTTTATCATCGCAATTAGAGAGTGATTGCCCTCTAATTTTGAGGTGAAGAGCATGGGTGAAGAAAACTATGTGTTGGGAGTTAAGATTGTGAGAAACATGTCTAAGAAGCTTCTCTATATGTCTCAGGAGATTTATATAAAGAAAATTATAGAATAGTTCACATACATAAATCTAAACTCCTTAACACCCCCAATGGAAAAATGATATACCTTAAGCCTAGATAATTGTTCTAAAATTGATGAAGAGAAAAACAAAATGTCCAATATGCCATATGCATCAACCATAGGAAGTATGATGTGCATTATGTTTTGTATGAATCCATACCTCTTCTATGCAGTTAAGATGTTAAAACATTACCAACATAACACTAGTAGTACACATTAGAGAGAGGGGACGAGGATTTTTGGATTCCTTCATGAAAGTTTTGGTCTTGTCTTATGTTACTACAATGGAGATTTACAACGGAGAGCTTACATAGATGAAGATTGGGCTAGCGATAGATATGGACGTAAGTCGACTACATGATGTGTTTATATTCAAAGGCGGAGATGTTACCTGGTGAAGTAAGAAGGAAACGTGTTTTTCTCTATCCACAATGGATTCAAAATATGTGTCATGTTCAACTGCGATTCAGGAAGTCATTTGGCATAGGAGATTTTTGCAAAGGTTGAGCCATACAGATCAGGCGAGAGAAGCTATGCTAATTTGTTGTGATAGCACGCCATCTCGCGTATATGCAAAGGACCTCTAGTATCATGGGATATCAAAACACCATGACATTCAATATCAGTTCATATGAGATATGGTAACACGGGAGATGTTGTTTTGAAACATATCATCACAAGTAATATGGTGGTTGATCCCTTGACCAAGCCTATTGCCCGAGTTGTTTTCTTTTCTCGTATTCGTAGTTTGGGATTACATACAGGATCTCATATGTACTTATACTTCAATTTTGTTTGACATTATTATTATCATAACATATATTCATTTCTTATATTTTATTGGTAATAATTATTATATTTATGTTCACATCATAGAGATATGTCACCAAGCTTTGAATTGAACATGTCACATAGGTAATCTCTTAGAGAACGAACAAGTTGAGACATTTATATCTATGGCACTTTGATAGCGAGCTAAGACATTCATAGAATTGACACTCAAAAGGCGAGTAATATATATACATTTGGAACTAAGATTAGACCTTACATAGGTTAATCATGTAGTATTTTAACAACTATATGAAGCCTATTTTAGTCAAATGTGAGATTTCAAGCAAGCGTTGAGAGAGCGAATGGACTGTAAACTCGGGTTAGGAGCTTGGTAGAGACTAGACTTATATTCGTATGGCGTTCTTTTATTTTCTTTATGATGACATACAAATTTTATGGGATAACAACATAGCATATATTTCATACTCAGTGTGCTTTATCGACCGACAGTGAGAGCGATAAATGAATCCCTGCTTTGTCGATGTGTGAGCCACTTGAATCATTAAGATTATATTTATGATTTCTATTGACCCGACACTATCATGAATAGGATACTCGTTTACCCTACTTGAGCATGTTTACATTAAGAGATGTATAATACCTTATAAGCGGCATGTCTAGGAAGCGATTGTGTCTAATTGGATTGACATGAGGACTTGGAGAAGACTATTTGATCATGCACCAAGTTAGTGTTTCCCATGAGTACATTAAATATTTGTGGTGTATCACTCCTTCTATGAGGGGTTAAGAGTGCTGAATTTAGTTTAGTCAAACTATTAGAGGCATATATGAGATCCTTTAGAATGATGTGTTTTTGTTAGTTAGGTGATGACTTAGTGATTATGTTCCTCAGATTGTATGTTCTTCTCGTGAGTTCGCACACTACATTTCCTATATGAGGATATGAGTGATTGAGATTTCGAGATACTTTCAGATTGATCTTGTCATATATGGGCGAGTTGGAGATATTAATAATTGGGTAGGGTTTCAGATTTTCGGACCCATGATCTACCCACATGGATGGTGGATCCTAGTCCATTTAGGATTAGTAATATTATTGGATAAGTATTAGTTAATTGTCAATTTTTTTGGAGAGGGATATATAAACCCAATTGGTTTGGGTAACTTAATAAATGGGACATAGACAAGGGACACATATTTGTAACACCCCTTACTTTTGAGAATATATTTTTAGTATTAAATTACCTTGTGGGTGGGTGTGATTTAATATAATTGAAAATTAAAATGGGAATTTGAGATAAATATTAATTTTTGTAGAAGAGTTAATATTTATGTGAATTGTATATTTATCAGTGCAATAAAGTAAATAGAATCATACGATATGCTATTGTGTCGTATATGAGTATAAGCGGCGGGAATTGATTATTTCTCAACTAGGGCATATATGTGTGAGATATATGAGGTTAGCATAGGAATTTTTTTTATCAAAATATCGAATGACAATTTGAGGTGCACGATTGATCTGAGGTGGGTCGAGATAGTCAAAATGAGTTCCCGGGGATTGTATTTGGGTTCTAGGGTCTTTTTGGCTAGTCTGACTCGAATACGGGTGTACGAGTCATTTCACGTGTGCATTATCATTTAAATTTTGAATAAATAGATATATGGGTAATTAGGCTTATGAGAGAGTTAGTCAATATCATTTGTGATAAAGTCCACTTGAGAGAAACTTAAGAAAGAAGAGAAAGATAAGAGAAGCCTTGGGATTTTCTGTCCATATCTGCAACTACAAAGAGGATTCATATTATACAACTTTAAGGAAAGTGATTAAACTTTCTAAATGATTCTCGTGTGTGAATTTTGCATAATTAATTGGTGGGTTGTTGTGTTTTGGATATTAAGGGTTAAATCATGACTTTTTTTTTATTAATCCTTAAAATTGATGTTAGATATGGTTAAATCTTGATTTTTTTGATAAATCCTTGAAGTGAATGTTAGATATATGATTTGGATAGTGGAAATATTGGTGGAGTTAGGTTAGAAATGGGTTATAGATATTTGGGGTAAATCTCGTAGGAATAAAAACTGATTAGGACGGATTGGTTCGGTTAGTGGTCTCTGGATCGGTTTGTTTATGAAACCATCGGTTCGGTTTGAACATTACATATTTCTAACTCTTCTTTAAGTACTTTCCAATTGATGTTAGTGATTGAGAACCCTCTAATATGAAGTGAAATTAATGTTTCTCACGTAAAAAGCGGGATAATGATATTACACGATGGTAGGGAGACATCGGGATGATTATGGAAGTATATTAGGGAGATCAATACTTTGGTTCCTTATTTAAGATATTATGTACGGGCTAGTTTAGAGAAGTCGTGTGTCTTAAGTTACGTCAAACTTGATGATTAATCAAATGCGCGATTGATTATTAAGTCTTAAGTGAGTGATTGAGTAATAAAAAGGATTTGGAACATATGTGAGGAAGTATCGTCTAGTGTAAGGAGTGATATGCACAGGTAGAAGGGTTTATTGTTATATGTAGGGTAACCATCATAAAGGGCGGGATATACATCTGGGGTATTTGTCTATGAGACAACGTTGCATAGGTTTTAGATCCAATGGCAGTGGCTTTAGGTATAACTATCAAGGGCCCTAGCAGCAGTAAAAACAAAACATTCCCGAGGGCGAAGCAGGCTGAGGGAATAATACGGTTGCCAAGGCTAGTGCTAAGGGAAGTTTTGAGTCGGCCAACAGGGCCAAAGGATGGAGAATTTTTTGGGCCATTACTTCAGATGTGGGGAGGCGGTTCATAGGAAGTAAGAGTTCCCACAACAGAACATGGTATAGAAACCAGGAGCCCAACAGGTACAACAGGCACCTTTATCACCTTTACCACCTCTAGCACCTGTTCCAGTCGTCCTACCGTAGCAAGGACAAATGCAGTTTAGGCAATTTTATAATGTCCAAAATGCGATGTTATCGCAGGTTCAGCAATCTCCACCACCAGTTGATTGTATGTTCCCTATCCATGGGCATATGGTCGGGTGTAATTTGATATGGGAGCATTACATTCATTTATAGTCGTTCATTTTACACGTGTGGTGGGATTTATAGAGTCATCCGATACCCTTTTATATGTGTATATTCTCCCTTTCGTAGTGGGGAATTTATTCATTCCATCTGTAGAGGGGTGGAGATAGATGTCAGAAGATTGGATTTTACAACTGACTTACTTATGTTAGATACGATTGGGTATGATCTTATTTTGGGTATGGACTGGTTGGCACAAGGCTGGACGAAGGTGGATTATTTTTGGAGATCAATTGTATTTGACATTCCAGGTTAGGAAATGTTTTTAGTTTCCATGACCCTTCCGTAGGTAGGTTCGAGTACCCATTTGTATTTTATCGAGGATAAGACCTCACATGAAGTAGGTATTTACTTATACTCGATTCCAGTAGATAGAGAGTTTGCAGATGATTTTAAGGAGATACCAAGCTTACCACCGACTCGAGAGATTGTGTTCATTATTTATTTAGTGCTTGAGACTAAGCTAATTGCATGAGCACCATATCGTATGGCTCATTTGGAGATGCAGGAGTTATGAGACCAAATTCAACAACTTATGGTGTAAGGTTTTATTCGGTGGAGTACGTCACCGTGGGGTTCCCTCGTTTTCTTTGTGAAGAAGAGGGATGGTTCCCTTCGGTTGTGCATGGATTACCGGGATCTAAATAAGGTAACGATCTGGAATAGATGCTCATTACCTCATATCGACAATTTGTTTGGTAAATTGAGAGGGGATACGTACTTCTCTAAAATAGATTTGAGATTGGGGTATCACGAGCTATGTATTATCGAGGCAGATGTCTCTAAAATTGCATTTTTGAACCTTTATGGATCTTATGAGTTTTTGGTTATGCCATTTGGGTTAACCAACGGCCCTGCAGTGTTCATGGATCTGATGAATATGGTCGTTGGGGACATCTTAGATTAGTTTTTTATTGTGTTCATTGATGATATTCTCGTCTGTTCTTGGACAAAGGGCGAACACACCGAGCATTTTCATTTGGGTATGCACACACTACGGGACCATCAATTATATGCCAAGTTCGAGAAATATGGGTTTTGTTTACGTGAAGTGAAATTTTTGGGTCATAAGGCATTTCAGTGGAACCGAGCAAAGTTGCAGTGGTGAGGCAGTGGGGTCATCCCATGACACCGACTGGGATCATTAGTTTATTGGGATTGGCTGGGTATTATCATCATTTTGTTAAGGGACTTTTGAAAATTCCAGGTCCTTTGATGAAATTAACCAGGAAGGGAGTGCGGTTTGTGTGGGATGATTACTATCAGTAAGTATATGATGAGATAAATGACAAGTTGACTTCAACACCCATACTCGCATTGCCTAAAGTGGGAGTGGAGTACTTAGTTTTTACTGGTGCATCCCTCTAGGGACTAGGGGGTGTGCAAGGGATATCGCTTATGCGTCTCGCAATATCAAGCCCCAGGAGAGAAATTGTCCCCCACATGATTTGGAGCTAGCTGCAGTAGTCTTTGCCTTGAGAATATGGAGGCATTATCTCCTGGGGGAGAAGTTTAATCTTTTCACAGATAATAAATAGCTGCATTACTTGTTTAATCAGAAAGATCTCAATATGAGGCAACATAAGTCATTGGAATTCGTGAAGGATTATCAATTTGATATTGGAAAGGTCACCTTAGGAGATTTGGCTATAGGATCATAGGCAGTCTCATAATAGAGTAACCAAGATTACCAAAACCTGAGAGAGTCAAATTACACCTTCCTGGATTAGAAAATCCGATTTGGAGGTAGACTTGTTGATTCTCATTTGCTTACACATGAAACTTCCCATACTATATATGATTATTGATTGTCTTCCCATATTTTTCTTACACTAGTTTGTGCTACATGATATATGGTTTCTAGTCTTATGACTTGTGTATCTTTTGTATTTTGATTTTTCATTTATTGAGTCATATTAAAAAGTACAGAAATATTTTGTTAGAATTTTGAGATAGTTTGTTTTTAAATTGTATTTTCTTTTGAAAATTATTATAAAAACTCAAAAAGATGTTTGGTTTTTGTGTATGTACATTTGGTGTGTCATATTGGTGTGTTTGAATCCAATTCATTTTTTGCTATCCATGTGACTAGGAAATTCAATTATGATTGTTAATGCTTAGATTCTTCTTAATCATTCTTGCATGTAGTTGTTTCGACTTTGATTCACTTTGTATGACTCCGCACACACATGTTATATTTGAACTATGTGAGATGTTTTTCGATCAGTCTTGTCATCTACATATTTTGTGGCTATGGAGTGCATGTAAGAAATGTTGCCGGTGAGATTGTTTAATTTTTATTTAATATATGAGGGTGCACGAGAAATGGATACGAAAGGAGCAAATCTCCTTTGCGGGAAAGCCACCATTGGCAAGAGCATAATGAAAAGATTTAGAGGCAATAAAAATAAAAAAATTGCCAAGGCTAACTTATTTATCTTGTATTTAAAAGTGATAACTTCAAAATAATTGAGTGAAAAGAAACACAACAACCAACCAAGTAATTAGAACAAACAAGCGGTTTGAATTCGTGAAAGATTACACATATATGAGAAACCTAAGAAAGAAAAGAAAGAGAAGGGAAACCTTGGGATTTTCTGGCCATATCTGCAACTACGAAGAGGGTTCGAATTCTACAACTTTAAGGCAAGTGATTAGAATTGCTAAATGATTCGTGTGTGTGAATTTTGCATAATTAATTGGTGGGTTATTGTGTTTCGAGTATTAAGGGTTAAATCTTGATTTTGTTGATAAATCCTTAAAATTGATGTTAGATATGGTTAAATCTTGATATTTTTGATAAATTCTTGAAGTGGATGTTAGATATATGATTTGGACAGTTGAGTTGAAATATTGGTGGAGTTAGGTGAGAAATGGGTTATAGAGATTTGGGGTAAATCTCGTAGGAATAATAACTGATTATGTTGGACAGGTTTGGTTAGTGGTTCTCGGTTCGGTTCATTTATGAATCATCGAACTGGTTCATTTATGAAACCATCGATTCGGTTCGAACATTACATATTTCTAACTCCTCTTTAACTCATTCCATTTGAGCTTTAGTCATTGAGAACCCTCTAATATGAAGTGATACTAATGTTTATGATGTAAAAAGTGGGATAATTATATTACATGATGGTAGGGAGACATCGGGATGATTACATATGTATATTAGGGATATTAATACTCCGGTTCCTTATTTAAGATATTGGGTACATGCTAGTTGAGAGAAGTCGCGTTTCCTTAGTTATATCAAACTTTATGATTAATCAAATATGGGATTGATTATTAAAGATTGTGTGATTGAGTAATAAAGCGTATTTGGAATATATGTGAGGAAGTATCAGCTAGTGTATTGAGTGATATACATAGGTAACCGGGTTTTTTGATATATACTTTCGGATATGATATATATATCTTATGTGTATGAGATATTATGTGGAACATACCCCTCTAGTGCTATCATAGGAAGTTGCATTATGTGGGTGAATCCACTGGCTATTGAATGAAGGAAGAGTATAGTCCCCAGATCATAGAGCCGATTATTCTTATAGTGTGAATTTTATCATGGGTGACGAGTATTGGGTATGATTCGCCTAGCTTTCAGGTGAGGAACTATGGCCGCTTCTCATACGTTTGTGCTTTGTTTTACCAAGTTGGTGTGATTGTCCGATGGTTGGTACCCAGGATGGTGTGAGTTTTCCCTGTAAGATGGTAGCACTTAGAGACTGCAAGCAGTGAGCTAATGCTCCTAGGGATGGTTAGTATACATATAATGAGTGATATGTATGCGTACTTGTTATGAAATTATTAATGATGTATAATAAATGAGTAATATTATACAGGCTTCATAGATAATGCGTGAAATATTATGCTTATAACTAGAGGAAGTTATTAGTATTGAAATGGGTAAATTATCATGGAGAATGATATTTAAAAGAAATTATGTTGGTATGAACTAGATAAGAGAGCGTGGGTTAATGCGTTGGCATGCGGGTGGGTTATCCATAAATGGGTTGGATAGCTTAATTAAGATTAAAAATTCATATGTTTAGGTGTACGTCGTAGTTGCGGGTGAGAGACACCAACTTAATTATGAAATTTCACATTCATAATTATTATGCATTTTAATTCACTTGCTAAAATATTTTTAGAACTTGGCATTGAACCGTATGTATTTTTTTCATTTTGTTATCCTTTGTTGTATCTTCAGGTGTCCCACCATAAGGACACCATGTCTGAGCTTCCATTCCAGGGTCTATGGTGCTGCAACGTAGGTTGACTGTTGAAAGATTTATGATATAGTAGCATCTCATTTCTGTTAATCTAGTTAAGCACCAGCAGTGTTAATCGAGCGTGTGTTGCGCAAGGGTTGTACTGATGTATATACTTTACATTTACTATATTTGATATATTGTATGGGTATGTTAACCGACAGCTTAATCGGTTATTTTTGTTGTGCAGGTATTGCTACATGTGTAGATGTTCAAGTTTTGTTGTTCCCGTTAATGGATTTAAATGTGTTATATTATTGGAACTTTTGTCATCCGCTTTATTTTAATTTGGGTGGTTAGTTGTATTTTTGGTATGTGCGACAGTAGTGCTAAGAATGAGCCATTTGAGATTTCTGTTTTATTTTAGTAGAGGGTTGGCCACCCATTATTTTAATAAGAGGGGTGTCACAATAATGTTATATAACAACCCCCTCCATTTCTGTTTAAAAAAACTCACGACTCTCACTCTCTCGTAAAAACCCACCTCCCACAACTTGCTCTATCTCTCTCTTTCTTGGTTCATCAATTTTCTTCCTTGAATTTTTTATGTGAAGAGGAAAGGGAAACTCTAGTATCCAACCCAATGACATTTACGAGTACTCGATATGTACATGATAGGAGTTCTTTGGGCTCGAAGCATACACGGGAAGTTTAAGCTAGTAAGAACAATTTTCCAATGGAGTTGTGCTATGGGTACCAAATAACTACCCCAAATCTCCCCTAAATAGCATTGATGAGTTGTGCCCTGGCGGGACCCACCATAAGGTATAACACTTAAAGCTATTTGGGGGATGATTTGGGGGAGTTGTTTGGGACACATATCATTTTCCTTTTCCAATGATCCATTCATTACTCCCCATTTGGTAGTCACTACACACTTTATGTGCTACGTGTTTTATTCTAACACAAATTTCAAAAATAAATTAATTGCTTTCGAATAACCACTTTCCCAAGCACCAAAAAATAAACCCAAAAACGAGGAAGAATATAATGTGGTGGATTGAATTGAACATAAAATGCAGAAGTGGGTGATATTATTCAATTTCAAATAAACATATTGCTCACCCAAGAGTTTCACATTTTTGTACAAATGGACCTCTTAAAGTTTACCTAGACCTTATGGTATACCAACTCACCGTTTAAAAAAAATATTGATATATCGTTTGGTAAGTGTGATGAGGAGGCTCTTTAGATTCTTAATAATGGAAAATGAATGAGTCACCTTAATCACACCTTCATATCTTTGATTGCCAAAATTAATAATCCAAAAAACATGACTCATTTTCGGTCTATTATCCTATGAAATGTATTTTGAAAACTTATTTTTGGAACTATTGGCTAATAGACTGAAACATATCTTAAGCTCTATAATCTTTAAGAATAAAAATGTGTTTGTATTGGGGAGATCAATCTCGTATAATAGGTGGATATTATTATTCCCATTATGATTTCAGTCTCTTTATCCATTCTTATTAACAATTTCTCAAAAGGGAAGTTTAAGGAACCATGTTCCAGGAGATTGTTTGTCCATGTGAGATTGGATTAGTCTACATGTTTTTTAGGGTGCGCATGTGGAAGTGTGAATTCAACAAGAAAATCATGATTCAATTAGGACCTTTTGGAGGTATTTTACAAGTTATCATTTATTTGTATTAACCATTTATGCGGGATCTGAATTGAATCAAGAGCATCAGCCTACTTCAATCCTCTCATGGGTTTTTAGTATTTGAGTTTTGAACCTAGACAAAGGTGGGTCATGGATTTTGCATGTTGAAGTGAACGTCCACAAGGACATTTTTTTTTTACACTGTGTTACGGTTTATGGCTTGCGTGTAACACAAAAAAGATATTTTTGTTGTTGTTTCAATACAATATGGACACTCCAAATTACATGTTGACAAGTATTTAGTAGCTTCAATAACTCAATCCAAAATACAACACATTCGGATAAAGTTGTGAGTTTGAAAGATTCCGCCCCAATGGGACATTAGGCCATCATGAAAAGGATTTGTTTCTTTTTACTTTTATAATTTCATATGTTTTTTTTTTACTTTCAAATTTGTCATTTTAGTTATTACGTTTCATATTTAATCATACTAATGAACTGATTAATTATGAAAACCCATTAATTATGGACGACAAGGATTAAATATTTGACTGGCTAGATCACGATTTTTCGGAACAATCAGTTTTATTTATTCTTTTTTAAATTGAATTTAATCAAGTGATTAATTTAAAGGTATAAATTCAATTTTGTTTTCTTGTTTTATTTTTATTTAAAAATCTTTTATTTTTAAATTAAAATAATAGTGAGATCGAGTGATTTTATTTGTAGAAGTAAATTGACAGTTACCAAGTATTAATTCGAGCATTTTGAATTGAATGAATAGTTTTTTTTTAAATAGGGACATTTAAAGTTTAGGGTATACTTGTTTACAATATTTTGTTCTTGGGGTACGTTAGTTTTCATTATTGTTAGATGAGGGTTGATTTGGATGGAATCCGTTTACTTCCGTTTAAAAGTTTTCTCTTACTTGTCAAATCTCTTTCTTGCCCCTGATGCTAAAAAAAGACGCATGTGCCCCTCTATAAAATACATTTCTTTTATAAAAAAACATATAAACCATACAAACCATACATTTCTTTTACAAGCTTTTTGAAATAAAAACTGTTTTAAATAAAATTAACTATTTTAACTGCTTTAAATAAACTTCACATGCTATTTTAAATTGTTTTGAAATAAAAAAGTTTGATTTAAACTGCTTTAAACAAAACAGTAATTTTTTGAATTAAAAACTCTTTTAAAAATAATACTAATTGTAGAAAAAAAATATTAAAATAGAATTATTTATATGCTAAACCGTTTTTAAAAATATTAAAATAAAATAATTTCCCAAAAAATTCCAGTTTATATGTTTAAAAAATTCCAACATGTTTAAAAATGATTTTTCGTTAAAATAAACAGTTTATAAAATGATTTTAAAAAACTGTTTAAAAAGGATTTTTAGTTAAAAATATGATTTTCAAGATGTTTATACGAAGAACATCATTTAAAAAAATAAATATGATTTTTAGTTAAAAATGTTTACTGATAGTACAAATATAGCACCCTGCCGCGGAATGTATTCTTCTCTATTCAGTTCGCAGACATACCTCATAGGCCATATAGGGCGCGACCAGATCTCACTCAAGGCGCGACCAGACCTCACTCAGGGCGCGGCATCTCTTCAAGACGCCACAGATGCTTGGCACAGGGTGCGGCCTTGTCCATTATAGGCCGCGGCACTCCTCCGTACGAGGCGCGACATGCCCCCAGCAGCTTCATACAACACCGCTTGCTTTGCAGGCCGCACCCCCTTCATCCACAACTACTGCAGACTTGGTATATGTCACGTGCTCAGGGGACGTGACTCAGCACATTTCCTCATAAATAGAGGACCACACCTCGAAGGAGGGGAATCGATTCCACATGCCTGAGGCAAGCTCTACAATACAGATTCTCTCTACACAACCCCAACATACGCCTTGGAGGCCACGAATCTACATCACAGCCACCTTCCCGGCTCACCGAAATCTTCCATACCGTCATGTACTCTCCTTTATTCTCATACTTGTACGCCTCTTTAGGCATGATTATATTGTACAATGTAACCATATAATGAGAACGGAGAAACACAGTGGACGTAGGTCTATTTAAAGGCTGAACCACTCTATATCTTGTCTTTCCTCTATTTACTTGCTTTACTTGTTCATTACGCACACTACTCATGATTTGCTGATACGAGAACGACAAGCGGACGATTTCTCGTATCATCATTTACAAATGTTTAAACGAAGAAAATCATTTAACAATATGATTTTCAGGAATTTTTTTTTCTACAAAATAAAAAAAATATATAAAAATGTTAAACCGTGCTTTTTTATTTAAAAAAAAAGTTAAAAAAACTGTTTTAGAATTTTAAATGTTTCCACCAGTTAAAAATTATTTTCAGTATAAAAAATGTTTTCCACCCAAAAAAAATATTTCCTGAAAATAAAAACTTTTTTCAGCAAAAAATGCAAAAAATAAAAATGATTTTAATTAAAAAATATATATTTACCAAATAAAAAAAATATATTTAAGATTGTAAAAAAAATTCCACCCAAAGTGTATTAGATTATTAGGAACTTTACAATTCATCAGTATAAACTTATTTATTGGCCTAATTGGTCGAAGAAACAAATAAAAATAATATACCCAAACCACTGGTCATAATTTCCAACCAAACAAATAATTACCCAAACCTCCGGTCTAATTACAAAATGTTGGGTATATTATTTTCATTTTTTTTTTGCTGGAAATTATTTATTTTGGAATTAGAAATCATTTTTGGGGTAGAAAAAAATTTTGTTTTGATGAAAATCATGGTTTAATTTTTTAAAATCATTTTTGAAATATATTTTCATTTGTTGAAAATCTTTTTTTGAAATCAATTTTCGAATTCATTTTTGAAATCACTTTTTTTATGGTTTTTGGAAATCAGTTTTTTATATCATTTTATAAATAGTTTTTTAACTAAAAATCATTTTTAAACATTATAAATATTTATTTTAACATTTTTTAAACATGATTTCAAAATACTATTGTGAATGTATAGTGCCGCATAACATTTTCATTGGTGGAAAATGTTTTTTTTTTGGAAATATATGTTTTTTTGGGTAGAAATTAGTTTTTTTAACTCATTGGAAATCATTTTTTGGGTGGAAATTAATTTTTTTTGTCGAAAATCATTTGAATTAGAGGAAAAATATTTTTTTGGGGGATATATATATTTTCTTAACTAAAATCATTTTGATTTTTAACTCTTTAGCTGGAAAACGTTTTTATTTTCTAGAAATAACTTTTTTTTGGGCGAAAAACATTTTTTATTTACTGAAAATAATTTTAAGCTTTTTGTTCTAAAAATTCAAACATTATTATACATTATCTTACATTTTTTTCTAAATATTCAAACCTTATAATTTATAAACAGTTTTTAACATTTTTTAAAGGTTATTAAAAACATATTTTATAAATGAATATACTTTATAACATGTTGTGTTGAAAATTATTTTATTTGGTTGAATATACTTTTTTAAACATTATTATAAAACTCATTTTTAAATGCGGTATAATGGTTTTAATTGAAATGGAGTTTGATGGTAAATGATCATAAATATGACAAAGTTAGATGGCAGTTGTCGAAAATCGTTCAAATAACCCCCATGTAACGAATATGAAAACAAACGTACCCCACGAACAAAATATTATAAACAGCCGTATCCTAAATATTAAATGACCATTTTAAATAACCTCAAATTTCAGATATTAAGAGCAGAGGGGTTCCAAATGAACCCCGCGATCTCCATTGGTATTTTGAGAATTGTGATGTGATTACTTTCTCATGTTAGCTTGATCCAACCCCCATCGAATGAATTTAATCAGGGCATCCAGTATTCTCGAGATTAAAAAATGATAGTTCATTGAAATTGGATTTGAGTGATTTTGGTCCTCCCATCAAGGAAGTTCTCACAAGTGTATTTTAATTCAACGGACGAATCGATGGTATACACTTAAGCACAATTAATAATATCCTCCTCATTGATGTCATTGTCATTAGAATTGGGACCAAAAGTCGCTTGCTATTCATTATGTTGTACAGAAAATTCATTGACTCACCAAATAACATAATGAAAGATGAAATTAGTTATACCTCAAGGTGGTTTGATTTTATCTCTCATCTAAAAATCTCACATCATAAGGGAACAAGGATGTCCGACGAGATTAGCTTTTAACTCGCGGTAGTGGGAGGCCACTTTAAAATTCAATGGAATAATTCTTACATAATTGGAAATTGAATTTTTTCAATTGATGATTATATGATTTCAAAAATGAATTCAACATTTTCTCACAGTTTTAGTCTTAAGTTTAAGGGAAAAATTTCAAGGACTGTAAATGTAATGCGATATTGTTCTAACATTAGGGAATAAGAAATTGATTTAACCCAAGAATCCCATCTACATTTTTAAAATTTTGATGTGGTTGACTTCTAGTGTTGGATTTTGGTTGTCCTTCCCATCAGAGGGAATTAATCATGGAATCACGGTGATTTTAATTTTTTTTATAATTGTTTTAAATTAAATGTTACATATGTTCGGTCCCCGCATTGGGAAAGTTCTATATAAATGTTTTAATTTTAAACGATTGGCCGATGGGAATTTGTTAACTCCAATGTTGGTTGATGACTCTCAAGTAAGATACATGTTTTTGACGTGATAGCAATTATTTTTTGAACATCATCGATAGCCAAGGGATGGTGGGGTAATCCAGGATCGTTTTGTAATTCGAGATTAAGCATCATCGATAGCCAAGAGGTGATATTAGTTGTAGAGAACAACTCAAGTTGTTTCCCAAAAGGGAAGTATGAGGTTATATCTAAGTCCAAGGTTAAACGGTTTGGGGTTAAGAGCGTTCATGTGTATCGCTAGTAATGAAAATAGACGAAAGGCAAGTATTCTCACTCATGAAGTTAGAACTTTATAAAAAGAGTGTCCGATTTTTTAATACATTGCAAGAAAAAAAAGATGTGGTGATGATATTTCTCTTAAAAGGTAAATGCATGATTGATGGTCTAGTCTACAGGATCCTTGAATGTAGACTCAGGAACCCCAAATAAGGATTGCAACTCATTGCAGAGGTTCCAGATAACCGAGAAATTACTAAAAAGAGAGATGTTGTTAATGGTGGGAAAATAGAATAAGGTAGTGATATTAAGCAATATGATATGTTTGAGCTAATGGTGAAGAGTTAAATATCATGTAGGAAAATTACTTAGTGTACATTGAATTATAAAAGTTGGTTTGGGTTTCCAAAGTGGGTTTGAATAGATATTCAATTATATTAAGAAAATTATTTTTTAAATCAAAATTGTGATATCTTTTATATGTTTTCGTACATTGAAAAATATTTTACACATTATAAGGTTTGTCTCACCAATAATGTTAAATACTGAAATGAGTAACATTAATGGGCAATCATTAAAAACAAAAGAATCATGCATAAGACTCTTTTAAATATGATAAGGTCCATAATTGGTAATTCAGTATTGAAACATTCTTTTTAGTATTTTACATAAGAGACGACTATATACATTATGAATTTAGTATCATCTAAATAGGTATCTTCAACTCTTAGGAATTATGGAGTGGTTCCAACCTCATTCTAAGACATGCTTGGATACAGGGGTGCCCGAAACTCATGATGTGGAAAGGTGGCATGGTAGTTAAAATGAAGGACATGAGTATGTCTCTTTGTTGGTTATCCTAAAATGTTATAAGGTAGTTCAAATCAAATTCCTAAGCATAAGAAGGTCATTGATTGTACCAATTATCAATTCTTGAAAGAGGATTGTGTAATAAAGTACATGCCTAAGTGTAAGCTTATCTTATAATATAAAAAATGAATGTGTTATTACGAGTGTTGTTAGACTACTCGTAGAAAAACAAATACAACTTCATATCGATAATACACTAGCCAATGATAGTGAGGGTATTATCAATTATCACAATGCATGTGTCACTTTACTGGTTAGCAAACGGTGCCTGAAGGCATGATGATAATTTTGTAGTGATGCATTTGCTTGGCAACCAAGCCAACATGATCGGTATAGTGGCACGTCTCGTAATTTGGTCCTATTTGAAAACATCAGTTTTGAAGGATACACCATGATTTTGTAATTTGGTCGTCCAAAAAGAAAATTAGGACGGATAAATTAGCAAAGTGGATTTAAAATAAAAATGATTCTAGTGCAATAGATTTTGTATACCTGAAAAAATAGTGAAGATGGAGAACAGAGATAGGGAGAGATAATGTAAATCACACCTGCAAAAATGAAAAAAAAAATACAGTCTGGTGCAACAGATTTTGTACTGATCCGGTGTGATGCTATAGTGAGAAATGAGAGTGGTGCTATTTTGAGAAACTTAACTTATCCACGTAAAGTCTTCACATGATAGCTTGACTTATCCAAACCCTTAGAAATCCCATTGACAACCTTCTTCGTATTTATAAAGATAATCGTTATCTTACCATCTAACTCATCAAATAAGATTTGCAGCCTATACATTTTCTCTACTTCCTTTATCATAACCACGCGTTGTGCAATCAAATAAGTCTCCTTACCTACCGTCCCAATCATTACCATAATCGGATTCCTCAAATACTTCATCGTAAGCCTCTCCATAGTTGGTGGCATTGTGGAACTAAACATATACATCGTTCGATAATTTTTCTTTTCGTTAAGCTCTTCATCCTCATTCTTCGGCATCATGTTGTCCCTAATGATCAACATGTGGAAAAGGTTGGAATAATCTTACACGTACCTGTAATATGACCATAGTTGATTTAGAACAATTTAGTAGGATTAATGTGGATCAATGTTATTCGTAATGCGGATCATTTATACAACAATATAGGTAAATAAAAAAGTTAGCAAAATATATAACAACTAAATGATGATATACAATTCTGATCAAGGAACTAAAATTACAAAATGATCTTAATTCAAATAATCTTAATTTATATAAACCATAAAAGCAAATCCCAAATACACCAGCCCATTTGACTATAACATCTTGGATGTTCAGATGGAATTAGAAATCCCAACTGTTATCAAGCCGCACAACCATTTCAAGACATCATATATAACCCACATACCAACTTGGAAACACAAATTAAGATGACATCTCTGTAGTCATGATTGTCTCTTTAGTTCTTCATTATATATTGAACAGTTCTTCATCTCTATAGTCATGGTCGTCTTTGTAGTTCTTCATCATTACTTAGTTATGAGAGACCCCTCAAAGTTCGTAAAAGTCCATCTAGTAATCTTTGTCTTGAATGTTCCAAAGTCCATGGATAATAAGAATCTCCGTATGAGGGAGGCAAATTATCTACCAATTTTTCTTCCCATTGAGTGGCCTCTTCCTTGAGGCGGATTGGCTCGAATCACAATACATTTTATGGACACAAAAACTACCTCGTGTACTGGTACTGGGTTAAGATGATACATTTCATTAACAAGTAAGTTGAACTTGTGCAAGACTACAAATAACTATTTAGACGCCATATTCAACTACACATACTCATGTATGTACATACACATATAGATGAAATAAAAAAAATGATGCCAAAAAAAGAATTACATGGTCATTTTGCCAAACACGCAGAATACAACATAATAAAAATAGTACGTTAAAAGAGCGGGGAATCAAATTTATTCAAAAACTCAACACCTAAAACAAACAAAAAATATATTTGAGTTATCCAGTTCTATAGTAGGCTTCAAACTATAGATCACTTGCATGGGTTCTTGAACCTAAAATTTGGTGTCTAAAAGATAAGTGAACATAAAATTCTAAAAACATATTAAATTCAAGTAATCCAAATCAATGAACATGAAATATTTTCGCCTTAAATCGATACTGGTGTGATAATATATTATCACAGTATGAAGCGATCATAAACTGGAAAATAGCCTATTATGAATCAATAATGCAAAATTAGTGTTCTAAGTACAAAATGTACATATCTAACACCAAATATACCAAATATACATATATAACAACTAAATTGACATTTATTAAAGAATAGATATGCTTGTTCCATACCAGAAACGAAGTGACGTGTTCTATTTTTTCCAATATCTCAAAGAACACATTTAAAATTTACAAAAACACGTTTGATTTGGGCTTCAAATATATACCTTTGATTTGGAGTATATACCTTTGAAGTATATACCTTCGATTTTGTATTGATTTGAAAAATGCCTCATCTCGTGTTTATGGCGTGAGATAAATTGGAATTCTGAGTTTGGGATGAAGTTCGTTTCGGGTTTGTGGTGTGGGGATTCAATTTTGAGAGTTTGAGAAGGAGAGTATATTATCGTGATAGAGGTTAGGTGAGATAGTACAAAGAGAAGCGATTTAGCAAAAAATTCCTTATATTTTAATTAAAGTGGGAGAGTGGGAGTTAAGTGTGGAGAAATCAAAGAGGGGCAATCAAAATTTTTAAGAATAAAATAGGAAGTGTAAGAATAACTCATATTGATGACATTATCTTTTAATCTTATGACATACATAAGTATTATACTTTATTATTATTATTATTATTATTATTATTATTATTATTATTATTATTATATTGTGCGTGCATGTGTATATATATATATATATATATATATATATATATATATATATGCATGTGTATGTCTATGTATTTGATTGTATATGTAAGTATGTACGTGTATGTATGTGGATGTGTGTGTATGTATGGTTAAAATATCCAAATATTCAAATTTCAATTATTATTTAATTGAACTCAATTAGGAATTCAATTTACAATTTTTTATGTGTATGTTCCTTTATCTTGGAAATTAAGAATTAAATCGAAAATTAGAAATTCAAGTAAAAATTAGGAATCAGTTAGGAATTCAATTGGAAAATTCGGAACTCAGTTAGGATTCTTTTCCCACAATCAAAGTGGATTTTATTCGGCTCCGCAATTGACCACATTAGTCCTATGGAAATTGCACTTTCCCATTTTAACTATAGCCACATAAAAGGGTTTGACTAAATCAAACACATACACATACATACACACTTATACATACACATTCATATACACAATTATACACCCATACACTAGTATTGGAATTTTGATTAAATCAATTACATACACGTGCTAATTCAATTTGGTAATTAGGAATTGAATTTGGAATTGAATTAGAATTTTTTTAACATATTCAGCTCCACAGTTTCTCTCTTAAATTTAAACTCATTTGACCACATTGCTCCAATTGAAATTGCACTATCCCATTCTAAGTGTAACAACTTAAAAGAGTTTTGACTAAATAAAACACAGACATACACATACACACACAAAATAGTATTGGAATTTTGACTAAATCAAACACATACACATAAAAATTCAAATAGGAAATTGGGAATTCAATCATGAATTGAATTAGGAGTTCAATTAGGATTTTTTTTCTCATATTTGTCTCCGCAATTTCTCTTTCACTTTTAAACTCATTTGACTACATTCCTCCTATTGACATTGCACCATCCCATTTCAAGTGTAACAACTTAAAAGATTTTTGACTAAATCAAACACATACATAAACATACACATACATACAATAATATTTGAATTTTTACTAAAAAAACACATACACTGAGAACTCCCCTAAGGGTGCTTAGGCAAGGATGGCCACCTACAAAAACTCAATTTTATATTTTTCAATTCTCGAGATCAAAATATTAATCAAAATAACCCAATAAAATCGGTTCACCAAATAAAACCATTTGTAGTGAAAAAATGATTTAGGTGATAAGTAGATAAAATAAATAAATCATCCACAATGCACCGATGTACAAGGAAAACTACATAGGGAAAAACCTCGGACGACCCAACCAAAGAGATCTCCATAATAGAGTTTTACATAGACTAGACAGTAGACTTAGTCAACGACTCGTCTCCCTCACAAGCCTTGATGCTATATGTAACACCCCGCCCGCCCAGGGAGAGCGAACGGAGTGCTACTATCGATAAAATAAATCCAAATCCAAAAGTAATAAGGTATAGAGCATCTAAAACCCACAAAAGAACAAGAGAAACCACTAATCTCAAATCTTCAAATAAATACAACAAGGTCTTTTGAAATAATACAACTATCTAACTATCTCGAAATAAAAATAAAATCTCCAATGCTCTCTACATAAAAAATAAATACAAATCATCTATCAAATATTCTTCCCAAAATAATCCTCACTAAAATCAATCTCCATGGCACCCCAAAATCTGCACTAACCATCCACTAAAAGAAAATATAGGGAAGTACACAATACAATAGGAAAAATAAGCCACAAATATATGTTAGTGATGAATAAAACGTAACAACACGAGTACGAATATACAAATAAAACTGCAAATCTCAAAGAATCTATCAATAAATTTCTCAACAACACATCAATGGATCACCAGACCTCACCCCATCCGCATATGCTTTATCAATACATAGCCCAGGAAAGCCGGAATTTTGGTGGGTGCCCAATGTCCGTGCTATATTAAAATCTCATGACAACGTGCTCAACAACAACATGGATAATACCACATGAATCAAAATAATTCCAACAAATATTTTTCCATATTTCAACGAATTTAACAATTCAAATATGAGTTCAATTAACAAGAATTCCACGGAATAAACTCGCGAGATTAAGGAGCATATTGTGTAAAACCCCATACATTAAAACACCAAAAGAAACCAAAGTAATTCTGCCTAGAAACGTCAGATTACACCATCAAAATCAGCCAACAAAGATCCACAAAACTCCTCCACGATCAACCACTAAAACAACCCCAAGAACATACCTCAAAAACTAGGGTTAAATGCATAAATTAAAGGGGCATTGCGTATATAAAAAGATCAAAAATAAAAATATGTTTTCTGGATATTTTTGTGCCAAAAGTTTTGTCACAAATGGTCACCCACGACCGCATTTTATAAGGTAAAAATATAAGAGTTGGAATCAAAACAAACTCCTCAAAGTTCTTGCTGCGCACGAAAACTAAAGGGATCGATCGAACGACCCTTAACGTCGATCGATCAATTGCCCAGGTATGCTGACAGTTCGGCTTAAAATTTTTAAGGTGCAAATATGTAAAAATCACTTAAAAATCCGTTTTAACTCGGATTTCAAAATAGTTTGAAATTCTCGCCTTTAAAAAAGAATTCTCAACATAATTGACAAAGAAATTTTTTTTATCAAAAACTTTATTTTTCCTATATTTTTGAAAATAACCAAAAAATTACGCGGGTTGTTACACTTCCCCACTAATAATGGAATTTTTCCTTCGAAATTCGCTAAAAGTCTAACACTCAAAAATCAGGCCAACAATCTCCAACAAATAATCTCTTCACCAAAAATAAATTCATCACATCTAATCTAGATGCCTAACACGAAACGATTATATAAAATTTCTATCTCCAAATACGCGCCACAAAAACGCAACAGACCCAAAACCCAAGCCCCGAGGGTGGTCGTATACTTAAGCTCTGATACCATTCTATAACACCCCGCCCGCCCGGGGAAAGCGAACAAAGATCTAATATCGATAAAATAAATCCAAATCCACAAGTAACAAGTAACAAGGTATAGAGCATCTAAAAACCCACAAAAAAAGAAGAGAAACCACTAATATCAAATCTTCAAATAAATACAACAAGGTCTCTCGAAATAATACAACTATTTAACTATCTCGAAATACAAATAAAACCTCCAATACCCTATACATAAAAAATAAATACAAATCTTCTCTCGAATATTCTTCCCAAAATAATCCTCGCTAAAATCAATCTCCATAGCGCCCCAAAATCCGCGTTAACCTTCCACTAAAAGAAAATATTGGGAAGTACAAAATGCGACAGGAAAGATGCTCAACAAATATATGTTAGCGATGAATAAAACGTAACAACACAAGTACCAATATAGAAATCAAAATGAAAATCTCAAAGAACTTATTAATAAATTTCTCAACAACACATCAATGGGTCACCAGGCCTCACCGCATTTGCATATGCTTTATCAAGACATAGCACCGGGAAGCAGGAATTTTGGCGGGTGCCCAATGTCCGTGCCATAATAAAATCTCATGGCAACGTGTTCAACAACAACATGAATAATACCACATGAATCAAAATAATTCCAACAATTATTTTTCCAGATTTCAATGAATTTAACAATTCAAATATGAGTTCAATTAACAAGATTTCAACGGAATAAACTCGCGAGATTAAGGAGCATATTATGTAAAACTCCATACATTAAACCACCAAAAGAAACCAAAGTAATTCTTCCCAGAAACGTCAGATTACACCATCAAAATCAGTCCACAAAGATCCACAAAACTCCTCCAAGATCAACTACCAAAACAGCCCTGAGAACACACCTCAGAAACTAGGGTTAAATGCATAAATTAAAGGGCCTTTGTGTATATAAAAAGAGAGGAAATAAAAATACGTTTTTTGGATATTTTTGTACCAAAATTTGTGTCACAAATGGTCACCCACGACCTCATTTTATAAGGTAAAAATATAAGAGTTAAAAACAAAACAAACTCCTTAAAATTCTTACTGCGCACAAAAATTGAAGGGATCGATCGATCGATCGTCCAGCTATGCTGACAGTTCGACTTAAAAATTTGAAGGGGGCAAATATTTAAAAATCACTAAAAAATCCGTTTTAACTCCGATTTCAAAACAGTTTGAAATTATCGACTTTAAAAATAATTCTCAACATAATTGAGCAAGAAAAATAATTTTATCAAAAACTTTATTTTTCCTCTATTTTTTAAAATACCCCAAAAATTACACGGGTTGTTTAAAAATCACTTAAAAATCCATTTTAACTCCGATTTCGAAACCGTTTGAAATTCTCTCCTTTAAAAATAATTCTCAAAATAATTGAGCAAGAAAAATAATTTTATCAAAAACTTTATTTTTCCTCTATTTTTGAAAATACCCCCAAAATTACGCGGGTTGTTACACTATACTATCCTAAACCCCTCCTCCATAGTGCAATGTATAAGATCACCCCATGCAACCTGCCACAATGAATGAATCCACGCATGCCTCAGTATCCACCGATGAGGCTCAAACAACCGTCTATGGAATCGGAACACAGATCACCTCTTGTTTATTGTAATACAACAAAGCACAAGCTCAGAGTCCACCTTACATAACTTCTTTTTAATATGAAGAAAAAATAAAATTTGGTGCCAAACAGAAAGATCTAAAAGAATATGAATATGTAAACTGGGATTTTTAAACTCAAAGGGTCAAACTAGGGTTTTAGAACTTTTGTAAACACGTAGGAAATTGATTTTTGCCAAAAGTTGTAAAAAAAACTTAGCCGTCACCTTAAATAGTGAAAAAATGAATTTCGAGGTGGAAAACTCGTTCGAACGAAAACCCATAGTCTGTTCGAATGAGAATTTCATTCTAATGAAACTCAAGTTCGTTCAAACGAACAAGCTTTCTCGTTCTAACGAGCTACCAAAGAACTTCCAACAATATTCTATTTTATTGACAGATAATGCTCAATTGATGTCCGTTATAACAAGGTTCCAATGGTCGTTCTAAAGACGTTAAACTTCGTTCCAACGAGAATCACTTTTCATTCCAACATGGTTCAAAACTCGTTCTAACGAACTGATAAACACAAAATTATTTGCTTAAAAAATAATTTTAAAATAAATTCTAAACAATTTTGTTTAAAAACAAACACCCAAAAATAAGTACAAGGACCACACTCAAAATGCATCCATGTCTTAAGAGATCCTTGGTAAAAGTCAAAGACAAACTTGGCAAAAGATAAATGGTATGATGCGTATTCAACTTTAAATCTTGGCCACTACATCTTCATCAAACATTTCATAGGCTTACGAGATAGAGAATACAAATCGTAACCTATAACTCCAATGTTTTGTCCGGAATTAAGACAATTACAAAAAAATTGACTCGATTAGAAATTTTTCCTTACAAATCTCTCCCTTTGTTTATTCCAGGACAAAACCTAAATAAAATCCTATGGGCCGTCAAGCTCTCTAAAAAGACTCAATCCCCAACCCCAAAAGGAAAAGGTGTACTGACGCTCGATAAACACAAAAGCTGAGTAACTTTACATGCTTGAAAATCTTTGTCGCATTTTGTAAGCCTGCACACTTAAACACACCTTTAGATTCAAAGAGAATATAACAAGTATAACATCCACACATGAATAAATTTGGAACTATGTCTATCAATCTCAACCTAGGTAAGACGTCTCCCCCTAAGGTAAAGAAATCCTAATCACAAAAGGAAAAATACCATTTCTTCCACTTTTTTGTGCATGAATAGACAAAGCAAGAAAGGATAAAACTATTTGTCCCCCATAAACCAAATCTCCCTCTAAATATGTGAACATATAAAACCAAAAGAAATAAGGAGGAAGAAATAAAAGCATGAAGTGGTGTAAAGTTAAATATAAACACAACATGGAAACACAAGCACAAATAATCTAAACAATGATTAAACAATAACAATGTTGATGCAAAAAGATACCAATATAAATAAGCTATAAAGTATGATATCAATTCGAAATTACCAAATGAGATATGAAATTTAAATGCACCTAATGAGATATATCAATATGATTGTGTAGCATGCCAAATAAAATCCAAAGATAAAACATATGGAGAAAATGAACTAAATGTAAATGCAAAGACTCAAAACGAAACGATACTTTATATATAAATATGCAAAATATACCAACGATAACCACACACACACACACACACACACACACACACACACACATATATATATATATATATATATATATATATATATATATATACATATATATATATACATATATATATACATATACATATATATATACATATATATATACATATATACAGGTCTTAATAACCATAAAAACTCGATAAAAAACACATAAGCTTTATACAATACCATGGTATTGATGTGTCTAAACACGTGGGATGGAATGAATGAGTGTGAGCTAGATACAAATGAATTATGACCCAAACACTCAAATATGTTCAAGGATTTCTATTTGACTGCAAAACTTTATCAAACTAACATTTAGCCTTAGGTGACAAGATAAAGTGAACTCTATGAACAAACAAGCACAATGCAAACAAGTCTAGAACATTAATGATTCTACAAATCAATAGTGTCATGAAAAAATAAGCATACCTAGTATTCATTGTGTAAACTCGTTGATCTTTAACTATAACACCTTCAAAAGATAAACATAGAGAATATTTTATTTTCACTTAATTATTTTGAAGTTATCACTTTTAAAAACAAACTAAACAAGTTAGCCTTGGAAATTTTCTTATTTTTATTGCCTCTAAATCTTTTCATTACGCTCTTGCCAATGGTAGCATTCCCGCAATGGATATTTGCTCCTTTCGTAGACATTTCTCATGCACCCTCATATATTCAATAAAAAATAAACAATCTCACGGGCAACATTTCTTACATGTAACCCATAGTCACGAAATATGTAGATGACAAGATTGATTGGAGAACATCTCACATTGCTCAAATACAACATGCGAAGTTAACGTTCAAAATTCTAGTGCATGTGTTTAACTGTGAAACTACATGTGAAGTTAACATTCAAATATAACATGTAAAGTTAACGTTCAAATAAATTTCAAGACAACTACATGCAAAAATAATGAAGAAGAATCTAAGCATTAACAATCATAACCAAATTTCCTAGTCACATGGATAACACAAAATGAATTGGATTCAAACACACCAATATGACACACCGAATTTACATACACAAAAACCAAACATCTTTTTGAGTTTTTATAATAATTTTCAAAAGAAAATACAATTTAAAAACAAACTATCTCAAAAGTCAAACAAAATATTTTTTTATTTTTTAATATGACTCAATAAATGAAAAATCAAAATAAAAAAGATACACAGGTCATCAGACTAGAGAACATATATATCATGTAGCACAAACTAGTGTAAGAAAAACATGGGAACACAATCCACCATTAGATATAGCATGGAAAGTTTCATGTGCAAGTAAATGAAAATCAACAAGTCTACTCCAAATCGGATTTCCTAATCCAGGTAGGTGCAATGTGACACTCTCAAGTTTTGGTAACCTTGGTGAATCTATTATAAGACTGCCTATGACCATTTTTAAGATCATATCAAAATCTCCTAAGGTGACCTTTCCAACCACAATGAGTGCACGTGTAAACACGGGGAGGGGTGTTAGCTAAGGTGAACTTTTCGAACGTTCCTAGTCAACTCTCTAAAATACATGGTCTTCGCTTGGGTAGAGGAATCATTTTGATCATCGAGGCCAACTTTTTTGATGTTTCTTAACATCTTATCCAACTTTTTTGACCTATATTCCCAATTAGATTTGGCACGACTCAAGTCTCTCTATCTCTCTTCAAGTTTAACTATCTGAGACTCAAGTAAATTCCCAGACTCCTCAAAATCTAGAAGAACTTTATTCATAACCTAAATTAAACCACAAAGGATGCCTTTCCCACCCTAAATTTACTATATCTTCTCTCAAAGAGACCTCTCACGTCTCTTAAGATCCTCAATTAAAAAACTATTATCATTTCCTACGACACGTTATTTTAGCATATCTTCCAACTTCAAGTTATCCTTCTTTACTCTCAACATTTACGCATATAATTAAAGGAAGGAAACTTTAAGTTCACCATCTTCCTCCTCTTCTTCATCCATATTCTCTTCTTCACTCTTTCCACCACCACTCACTTGGGGATCACACATAATGGCCTTAGAAGGGACTTCTATACAATTATCTTCATGTGATGAGTTTTATCAAGGTTCTCATGACTAGACATGAACGCGGTGTAATTGCACTTAATGGGGGAATCAATTCCGTCTTTCGAATCACTATCACTAAAGTTGGCATTAAAAACCTTCTTTTTTTACCCTCCTTCCTCGATTTAGTGGGGGCACTCACTTACCCTATGTACATAACCCTAACAAGCAAAACATATTTTCCACTCATCCCTCTTAAAGTTCTCATTAGCATTCTTAGGGAAGTGATCGACCTTATTATACATGTTTTTCTCAAACTTTTTTTCATCTTTCAATTGCTTATGGAATTGGAGAAATTTCTTATTTTTTTGGCTACCATGGCCATATATTCGGACTCGATATCACAATCCTCATCCGAAATAGGTTCTTCCTCCTTTCGGGCATTCAAAACAATGCCCTATCTTTCTTTTTCTCAATCTTGGACGAAAATGTGTAAATCCCATAAGATTCTAAGTCACCTATAAGAGGTTAAAGTTTCTTTGAGTCTAAATTACCCAAAGAATTCATAACCATCACTTTCAAATTAAATCTTTCCAGTAACAGTCTTAATATTTTCTTTATTACTCAATTTTTTGGGTATCTTCTCTCCCAAGTTAAAAGACTAGTTAACTCTGTGGGGCAGTCTAGTGTAAAACTCATTAAATATCTCACTCTCCAACATTTTAATGGTTTCCAACTAAATGGCGAGGTTTTAGATCTTGAAATATTTAATAACACTAGTTACTTCATGGGTGAGTTGGAGTACGTCCCAAGCCTCTTTTGACAACTCACAATTCATAATATGACCGAACTTCTCTGAGGTGGCATAACAAAATAGAGACTTTAAACCAAGGGAGTTATAATTTGATAACATATTCTTGGCCTCACTCCATGATTATACGGATTTGTCATACCCGCAAATCTATCGTGTGTAGTTTGACCTATCAAACATCGATGTGGTAATACCATCAAAACCACCAAACTTCAGTCCTAACAACACATAATCAAAACACAATAGCTAAGTGTTCTAACTCTAATACCAATTTGAGAACACCCATATTGGTTCTTAGGCAAAGATGGTCATAAACAACAACTCTATTTTTATATTTTTTCAAAATCAAAACATTAAACAAATTAACCCAATAAAACATGTTCACCAAATTAAACCATTTGTTATGAAAACCTGATTAACCCAATTTTATCCTTTGACCTAAAATATGCATCTAGGTGACAAGTAAGTAAAATAAATAAATCACCCACAACGCGTCGATGTATGAGGAAAACCGCAAAAGGGAAAAAACTCGAACGACCTAGAGAAACAGATCACTATGATAAGGTTTTAGAAAGACTAGACATTTGACTTACTCAATGACTCTTCTCCCTCGCAAGCCTTGCCTCTCATCCAAAACACAACAATTAACAAGTACAAAGTCCACCACACGAAACTTCTTCTCTAAAAATGAAGATAAAATAAAATTTGGTGCCCAAAACAAGGACCGGAAAGAATATGAATATGTAAAACTTGGATGTTTAAACTCAAAGGGTGAAACTAGGGTTTTTAAACTTTTGAAAATAGGTAGGAAATTTATTTTCACCAAAAGTTCTTGAAAAATAGAGACCAACGCCACTTAAATTGTGAAAACACAAATTTTAACACGATGAACTCGATCAAACGAAAACACATAGTTCGTTAGAATGAGAAGATCTTTTTATTCTAACAAAACTCAAGCTCGTTTGAACGAACATGGTTTATCATTCTAATGAGCTTCCAATGATATTATTTTTGCTTGATAGAGAACACTATCTTGATATTTGTTAGATGTATGTTCTAATGAGGTTCTAAAGGTCATTCTAACAAGGTCAAACTTAATTCCAAGGAGAATCAATTTTCATTCAAACGAGGTTCAAAAATCGTTATAACAAACTAAGAAACAAAAAAATATTTTCTTCAAAAACAAATTTTAAAAAAATTCCAAACAATTTTGTCTGAAAACAAACACCTAAAACTAAATCCAAGGGCCATATTAAAAATGTATCCATGCATTACGAGAACATCGATAAATGTGAGGACAACCCTAGAATGAAAAATACGGAATGATGTGTATCCAACTTTGAAGCTTAGCCACTATGTCTTAATCAAACATGTCATAGGCTTACGATATCGACAATACAATGCCTAACCTATGACTCAAGTATTTTGTCCGAAATTAATCCAATTATAAAACAATTGAATCGAATGGAAATTTATCCTTACATACACATACTAATTCAATTAGGAAATTAGGAATACAATAAAGATTTTTTTCTTTTAAATAAAGCTGATGTTATTCGACTCCACAATTTTTCTTTTAAGTTTAAACTCATTTGACCACATTGCTCCTATTCACATTGCACTATCCCATTTCAATTGTAACTATTTTAATGAGTTTTGACTAAATCAAACATATACGCACACATGCATACACATACACACATACACTAGTATTGGAATTTTAACCGAATTAATCATATACACATACATATTCTTTTGGTAAGATGCACTCAACTAGTACTGGAATTCAATTAGTAATTATAACTGAATTTGGATTACCTGGCATTAGAACTCAATTGTTTGGGCTTTTTGTGGAAATTATTTGGAGTTTTATTAGAATAGTCAATAATGTTTATGGTGTAGTGTGAATGTGTGGAACTGTGCAATACTAAATTTTGAAGCATTCACAGCATTGAATGGTAACAAAGCAAAACTAAGGAGTTGAACTAGTGAATTATGGCTCAGGATTTTTAATGATTCATAATGACTGAACTATAGTCTTAACTCAGTGTCAAATAAACCTTACATATCTAATACTAGTGGTCATATGCATGTTAATTTCCTCATAGTTTTTTTCTCTTATCTTTATAGAATCATAAGTCATGATGTCTCATTTCACCACCCATAATATCCTTTTTATCTTTAACATATAACTATAATTTGAGGATATTGGTCAACGTAAAATAAAAAAAGTTGAGGTAGGTAGTGGTTTGCAAGGTACTAAGTAAATGTATAGGAAAATTGGTTATGTGTAGATTCATATGCACATTTCCATTTAAATCCGTTTGTATAGGGACCATGTGTTAAAATAAGAGAAACTTAAATTGATTGGTTGAAAAATAATAACTAAGATTAATTATTTCAATTCCTTGTAGGTCTTATATTCATACCCTCATATGTTTATCTTAAGAAAAATGAGGCACAATCATAATCACTGGAAACAAGAGTACGAGAGCTTGCAATTGGACCACACTTATACCTGTTTCATTAGTGTGCGTCATTTAGAGGGTATTACTATTTACATGTATGGGAAGAAGAAGATCGAACAGTTTAACTTCCTTGTAAATCGCGTAGTTCATCTCCAACAAGAGTATTTGTTCTATCGTATTCAATTTCCCCTACTGTAAATTTGTGATGAATATGTAGAGAATATATTTCTCTTACATAATCTCGACGTAGCCATGACATTGCTTATGCTGCTAGAGAAGGCAAAAAAAAATATTGACCTGTTATGCATACAACTACGTAGAGAGTGCATAAGCCAAGACTGGAATGTCTCGTGACATATACACATTAAGTTGAATCTTACCAATAAGTTGAAGAATGATGGATTACGAGTTAACGTCATGAACATCTACACATCAATCATAGATACGCTTCTTCCTAGTTTGCAATGTGCAAAAATCCATAGATTTTTAAAAAGTAAGACTGGATGGATTAAGATCAGACACATTGAACATATTTTAAAGTCTTATTATGAGAAGTTATATGCATATATAGTCATAAACCTGATTAGTTAATCAGAAACATGTTAGTATAATGATTTCGTCGCTTATTATTTTTTATTGTAGATAATGTCGAGCGATAATGAACATAATGCATCAAGTGATGAGGTACTATGATTCTCATCTCTTGTACCCTAATAAAAATCCTCATTACCACATAGTGAACAATTATTTACTCCACCATTGGTTCAGTCAGCTAGTCTTTCTACGAGTAGGTAATAAACCCCCATTACTACAACACCCCCACCCCCCACTATCAACACCTCCCGAACAGATGATAAAAAACTAATTGGGTTCTCCCTTTTCTTGAATAATCACACTATCAATAAAAATGACCTCAAAATCTTTAAATTTCACTATTTGTCACTCAAAAAAAATTGTGAGAATCGGGCCAGCAGATAACTGGAACATAGTTGATCAAGCCATTAAGGATGATATTTATGACCAACTTTTTAAGAGTTTTTCATTCCCCGACCAATTAAAGAAAATGGTTCTTTCCTGGGTTGTTGAACAACAGAGAACATATCGAAAAAAACTTCGGCAAAGATATTTCTTGAAAGGGGCATTGAGCTCCAATATTTTGACTATGAGAGATAGATTCCCTCCATGTGTTGAAATGTCGATCGACCAAGGGAACAACTTTATGGAAATGAAACGATAAATAAAAAACTGGTCTAGAGGGGGAAACTAAACTAAATAAGGCAAAAAAGTTGATATCTACAGGCTAGGGTTCAAATCTTATGAAGGTTTGAAGATTGAATGGTCGGATAGAACAAATGGCAATTCTAATGATGGAAAAATACCTAATCGAGCCAACTCGTACGTCCATGCCCAATGGGACCGCGATAATAAATTCTCACCACACTTGGTTCAAACTCTGGTGAGTATTACCATTTATTTATTTATATATATACACATTGTATAATATTATGTTAAAATCATAAGATTAAATATAATTTCACAGTATAAGAATCGATTGAGGCCATTAGCAATCAGTTTAGTTCAGTTCGAGCCCTAATAATGACATTGAAAATGATGTCCCGACCCAGGCCTTTGAAACTCACAAAATACGAAGGACGAGAGGTGTCAGATCACATATGCCAAAAAAAAAATTAAAACACATTGCACCTCCTGGGTTCGAGATCTATTTGGTGAAGAATCGTATCTCGAGCTAGGAGGAAAGTCAGTCCATGAAAGATGGGGATGCCCAGGAGATTAAAAGAAACTTGGGAGTCTTGACGAGAGAAATCGAACACCTTGTTTACTTATTTACTCATGATTTTAGGCCCCTTTTGCCACCTCAAGGTTTCCCCTACCCTCATTCTCAAGGTTTACCTTATTCTCCCTCTCAATGTTTTCCCTCCCAATTTTTCCTGCTTCAACATTCCCCTTCCTAGTGCCTCAACCTGTCGCAGTCTCTAAATCTTCATCATCCACCCACTGTGACTATAGTGAGTAGTAATATTTAGGGACTTTTCCATTAGTAGGATTATTGGCACGTGCAAACTTATTTCCTTCATCGTTTGAACTCCAGAACATAGTGGCCCTTTGCAGATGGGTGAGTCTCCTATACTGGTTGATGAAATATACAACGATTAGGGAAAAATGTCTATGGACGTTGAAAAAAGAGAGGGGCACTGAAATACTATGCAAATTGTTTTACCACTTGGCAACTTTATTTGTTGGCCAAGCCTATGTCATGATTTTTTTTGAGAATTTGTAAAATTTGAGTACAAGTTATAATAATATTTTTTTATACGAGTTATTTTATGTTATTTAATTTGATTTTTAGTTGTGTTGAGTAGTTTTAATGAATTATGAATTGTGCATTCTTGTATACAACATGACCTTTGTTTCAACCTTTTAATATAGGTGGATTGAATTTTGAAGATTATTTAATGGATTGACCAAAATATAAAGAGTGAACGGGGGAGAGTAACTGAATATTAAATAATCATGCAAAGGACATTCAATAATTTGTTAAATATGATTATAAAATCTTAAAAGTGATAAGATTCTGTGTGTGCGAACTCGTTGTATGAACATAAAATATTAGACTTTCGCAGACGTTGAGTTGCATATACGAAAGTGGGGAATTTGGCAAGATTATAAGATATGTACATACCCTGATGAAAAGAATGTACCTTGTGTCCCAAAAGAATTATTGGTACCTGACCGCGTAACGAATCCCCACCGAGTGGAAGTGGTACATGATTCCCCAACACATCACCCTTTGACTGACCTAATTGATGATGATTACGGAATACACCGCGATAAAAAAGCACCAACCCATGGATACAGATTACGTGCACTATGGCCAAGTCAACGAATACGTTGATGTTGAATTACTAGAAGATTAGGAATACATATGGTTGAAAGTCAATGTGGCTAGATCATTGTCTAAAGATGGAGATGAAGATTACTCGGTATTATATAAAATGATTAGTTTGGATAAATTGAAAAATAAATTTGGTTTGTCGGGGAACAGCGTAACCTGAATTCTGAAGTGGGTGAAAGACATTCTCCAAAAAGAGAACATATTACCAGATAATTATCCTAGCATAAAGAAAAGCATGAAAGTAAGATTTCATATTACACCACAATGAGCAAAAAGGGAAGGATGAGTGTCCTGTATGAAGTGAGCCTATATATGTAGCTACTGAGAATGGAAAAGACAAGTTTGTAAAATAATGGAAGTGTTTTATGTTCCACAAAAGGTTTTTAATTATTTTCCACTCAAGACGCAGTTACAACAGTTTTTAAGTGCTTTCCACTCGGTACGAGGTGCGTGGGAATATCAAGCATTATTCAATCGATTCACTCATCTGGAAACATTCAAATGAACGACACCACGAATTTGTAAATGAAATGAGAAATGTATGTCCTACATTATTAATTGATGGATCAGAGTTATTGGCCAATTATCATTTAAAGTTTAAGTCTCCCTGTTACACTATGCAAAAGAAAAAAGTTCACCTTATTACCTTTATTGATACTAGGGCCAAAGGCTCTCGATGATGTTATTGATATATTTTTAGCCCTAATAATAGAATAACTTAAAGTGTTTTTGGATGAAGGTCTGATGCCGTTTGACTCTCATGATTTAACACTTAAAGTAATGGTGATGTGGGCGATCCATGACCTTCCTACTTATCGGACCTTGTCTGTTTATAATTTTCATGGTTATTATGGATTTGTAATATGTGAGGAGGGAACTAAAGCCACTGCCTACATCATCGTGTTAAGATGTGTTATACTATTGATCATAGATTTTTGTCCACCAGTCTCCCTTTTATGGATGACAAGTCTAGCTTCTATCTATCGGACCTAAGCATATGACAAGACCTTCTCGACTTTCTAGTCATCAACTTGAGGAGAAGAGGAAGGCTGTAACTTTAGGGGATATGTATGTAGGCAAATAACCTCGATTTGAGAACCTGAACTGTAAATCTAGGGCACTTCCGAATGGACCTAATAAAACGAAGGCATGGTCCAGCCGATCGGTATTTTTTTACTTGTTGTATTTGAAAGATCATCATACAAGCCATGTTAAACATGTCATTCACACCAACAAAGAAGAATGTTTAGGAATATCTGATAGGAACATGTCTCGTTGTATCTCATTCAAAAGATGGATAGCGGGCACGTTGCGAGTTACAGAGGATGAAAATAAAAAAGAAATTATGGCTAGAAATGATACTACAACTATTTTGCAAATAAGTTTGTGCTTTAACCTAGTTTGTGCAAAAGTTGTAAAAAAAAAGGGCATTAAAGCTATAAAATTAACTTTAGGTTAGGAAATATGGGTATAAGAGAAATATTTTCCTTCTTCATTCTTCGATATCAACATCCACCCTCTTGTGTATTAATGAGAAGATGCTTTAGTGTGTGATAAAGTTAAGTATCGCTGAATGTATCCTTTCGAGAGATTAACGAAGAGCTTCAAAGATTATCTTAAGAATATACAATATATTGGAGTGTCAATTCCTGAAGAATACATAACTTTTGAATCATCGCTATATGCTCGGGAACATATGTCAGAACAAGAGTCGATGAGGTTCAACCCTCATGGATAATAACTAATCGAGGAACCTGACGAGTTTGAGGATGAATTGACTTTTGAGAACCCTACAGAGGTGAGACTCACTAATCTACAATACGAGCAAGTAACTAGTTTCGTCTTCGAATCACAAGATTAAATTGACGATTTGAGAGAGTAAATAGCCACATAATTACCTGAATTATTCTTATGTGATTAGATGCATTCTCTATATTATGATATGAACTCTACAGTTTACCTTTAGGAAGTACGGGAACCAAATTGCCCAAAATAAGATTATAGATTTCATGATGAATGATTTTAGGACATGTATCTCAAAAGAGGTAATATTCGCCTCTAATGTGTGAAGTTATTTATTGATATGTGGTAAAAAGTATGCCTTATCACAAATTCATTAATAAATTGAGCTTCTAAAATGAAGTGATGTCTCCTCAAGGCTTGCACGCATAGAAAAAAGGTCCCAAATTTTGTCTGAAAGAGTTTACGAAATTTCGCACGAATGGTTTTGATTTCATTTCATATCCATTTGAGAAAAACTTTTTGATACAAAAAATCAGAATTTAAATTTCTTCCTTGACTACATGTTTTGGTAGAAAAAGTGATAAATGCAAAAGATACGATGCAAACCTATTATGGGATTGTCTAACAAATCCCGAAACTCAATTATTTAGATTTCACAAAAATAATATTTTATTGTGACGGGGTGAAGGTGGAGGACACTAGGAATTCTTGTAAAGTTATTCCTGATTCAAAAATTATCATGGTAGATTAATCAAAGATGAAGAGTAGAGGTCACATTATCGATGATCCTTTTATTTGTTCCTTTTAGAACATAAAGAAGGTATTCTACTCAAAGTGCATAAATGATGGCAATTAGTCTACTATTGTGCATGCAACAAGGGGTATGACTATACATGCATACATATTAAAGGTTCCTAATGATTTCTAGTCTACTCTTGATAATAACCCTAGTCTAAAGGATCTTTCAATTGATTTAGAGGAAGATTGATTATCAAAACGTTATTTTACCCTTTACAATCCTATTAGTATACCGTCCATTGAAAATTCAAGTTTCATCCAAATTGTACCCTATTATGATATTGACGTTCTATTGTCTCTTTAGATTGATTTATGATTATTTAATTTGATTTATGAATTTTGATTTTGATTTATGATTGTTTAGTTTGAACTATGAATGCTTAGTTTGAATTATAAAACCCAAAAGAACCACCAAACGACCCCGTAAGGGGCACGAACACCTTGCAAGTGACTAAGGTAACTTGTAGGAACTTACCACGTAGCCAAGGGATGCTTGGTTTGAGAATAGGACTAACATTTGCAAATAACTAGGTTTAGGTTTAAAAAATTCTGCAAGAGGTGGAAAATAAAAAACAACACCAAACGGTCCCATTAGGGCACAAAACCTCACACGGGACCATTGTAACTCGCAGGAACTGCCCATAAAGTTGAAAGATGCCCGGCTTTAGAATATGAATAAAATATGCAAATAACTAGGCTTAGGCTTAAAAACATGTATCTTGAGTACAAAAACCCAAAACAACCTCGCATGGGATCAATGTAACTTGTAAAAACTGATTGTGTAGTCACGGAATGCCTGAGATGAGAATAGGTGAAAAATTTGTAAATAAATGGACTTCGGATTAAAAACATGCCTCTATAGGGAGAAACCTTAAAAAATCCCGAAACGGCCCCGTAAGGGGCACGAACACCTCACACGGAACCAATGTAACTCATAGGAACTGGTCGCCTAGTCACGGGACATCCAGTTTGAGTATATGACTAAAATTTGAAAATAACTAGACTAAGGATACCTTTAAACTGGATGTCAGCTGGATTCCATCCCGTGCCATTCCTAGGTGTTTAATATCCAAGTATCTTGGTGATTACAAGCTTCATGAAGAGTTTGACATAGACCGACCTCAACATCTACTCGAACGACTAAGTTCGAGCAACATCAGAATTCTATGAGATTTGAATTTCATCAATTCTCCTTACGCGTTAGATGATCCGCAGCTGGAATGGAACCTGTACCAAAAATTGAAGGAAAAAGGCTAATAGAATAGGACATTTTTATTGAATGAAGAAAAGTTCATCTGTTGTAATTTTCTTTCATTGGAAATAATTGTATTTAATGAAGAAAAAATTCATCTTTGTCCGATTTGTGTTTCTTGGAAATAATTTATAAGATGTTGTCTTATCATATTACCTTTTGATGAGTGTGTAGAAAGGGACAAATTGTCCTATTTTGTTTTTTTTTTTGCCTGGAGAATGGAACTTTGCCCCATTTACTACCTAGTTGTAGTGACTTTCCACCCATAAGTTCCTAAGCAATGGAATGATTTTCATCCCATGGTTCTTAGTGTAGCAATCTTATCTAGATTACCTTGGTGCCTAATAAGTGGATTCCTCGTTAGGTCACCAATCTTCTTGCCTAGTTTTGGGTGCCCCTTGAGGTCACCCATAATCAAACATGCCTTGCCTTGTATGATTGTTATGCCAGCATTATTGGTTAAGTTTATTGATACCGACCAACCTTAGTTGGTGGTTACTGATTTCTCGACCAATCGTAGCTAGTGGTTGTTGATATATCAACCAATCGTAGTTGGTGGTTGCTGATATACCTACCAACCGTAGTTGGTGGTTGTTGATATGCCGACCAACCATAGTGGGTGTAGTGTGTAGCACTAGTACTCCAAAAAACTTTGAACTAAAAAGAATATAGGGCAAATAACATTTTTATTCATATTTGAAATATTGTGATACATGTGAATCTACATTACTGATAATACTTGCGCAGATGATCCGCTTTCAACAAATTTTTGAATTCTTCTCCCTCTAAGGTATCTATTTTATTTGTTTAAGGTCGAACAACTTCATTGACACGATAAGGTCCATGCCAGTTCGCTTCCAGCTTATTATGCTTTCGAATCACTTTTTTGAGCACAAAGTCTCCCTTTTTAAGATCACATTTCTTGACTCTTTTATTGTAGAACATGGCAGTTCTTTCTTGGTAAGATGCATTCCTGATTATCATATCTTCTCTCACTTCCTCGAGCATGTCCAAGTCTAGACGTCTCATCAAATCACTTACAGGATTGTTGAAATTGAGCACCCTGTGAGTGGGTAAAACCAGTTCAGCTGGTATAACTGCTTCAATGCCAAAGGCTAACATATAAGGAGATTCCCCAGTTGCTGTTAGGGGTGTTGTTCGATAAGCCCATAACACATAATGTAGCTCGTTAATCAAATTCCCTTTCACATCATCCAACTAGCTTTTTAACCCATTAAGCAAGGTCATGTTCGTCACTTCTGTTTTCCCATTGCTCTAGGGATAGTCTGGTGCATAATGGATCTTCTGGATGTGAGACTGGTGACAATACGCAACAAACTCCTCATTATCAAATTGGGTACCATGGTTAGTGATGAAAGCATGCGGCATACCATATCAGAAAATAATACTTTTCCAAATGAATTGATAAACCCTCTCATAAGCCATGTTTATAAGAGGTTCAACTTCCACCCATTTGGTGAAATAATCAACAACGACCACTAGGTATTTAAATCGTCCTTTGGTAGTTGGGAAAGGTCCGACCAAGTCTATTCCCCACATAGCGAATGGCCAAGGTGAGGTGATTGGGCTTTACAAAGCCTGGGGAGTTCTTCGGATGGTGGAAAAACGTTGACTCTTACCACATTTCTTAGCATAAACTGTACAATCTTCTCACATTATTGGCCAATAGTAACCCTATGTCGTTATCCTTTGCAGAAGAGTTCGTCCCTCTACATGAGCCCCACAAGACCCTTCATGAATTTCTTCTATCAGATCTTTAACTTCTGATGGGTTCACATATCTCTGTAGACCTGTTATTATACCTCGTCTATATAAAAATCCATTGTTTAATACATACCGAGCAACTTTAAACTTTAACCTCTTGGCTGTAAGTTGGTAAGTTGGCAATAATTCCTTCTTCGATATATGCCCTGATGGGATCCATCCAGGAAGGTCCCATCGCTAAAGTAATGAATCTCACCATTAAATCTTCATCAATGCTCCGGTCTGTGAATATATCAATAGGGATCGTTCATCATAGCTCGGTGCATGTAGCCGAGGCTAATCGAGCTTGTGCGTCAGCCTTCATATTCTTTAATCTTGGTATTATGATCACTTGAACCACTATAAAATTGTATACAATCTCCATAGCTTTGGCATGATACCTGGATATGAAGTCTCCCTTCCCTGCATACAACCCAAGCATCTGATTTACAATTAGTTGTAAATCACTAAACAACGTAATTTGCTCTGCATTCAGTATTTTGGCTAAATTGAGGCCCACAAGCATGGCTTCATATTCAGCTTCATTATTGGAAGCCTTAAACTAGAAACCCAATGTATATTCTATATTCAATCCATCTGGGATGTTAAGAATTATTCCGGCTCTGCTGCCTGTGCACACGAAGAGCCATCAATATACAAATTCCACATGGGTATACAATTATCAAACCCTTGGTCTGATAAAGTTCCTTGATGGAATATTTGGTAATTCCTATTATCATCTCTCCACATTTGGCTTTGATCAGGGGATTATTTCTCGGTCACTATCCCCTTTGGCAAATTTACTGGTAGAAATTGATCAATGACAGACTTTGATGCTCCTCTATCATCCATAGGTTGCTCTTTATTAGACCCCTGTTGGTCGGAGGTATCTGAATAAGTGAACTCTGCAATGAAATCAGACACTGACTGCCCTTTAAGCGAAGACATTGGCTCATAAACTATATCATACTCACCTAGCTCCACTGCCCAATACATCAATCTTTCGAATTTCTCCGGTTTGTGCAAAGCCTGTCTGAGTGGCATGTCGGTGTATACCACTATGGTATGGGATGGGAAGTATGGTTTCATCCTCCTTCTTTCCTTAATAAATGCTAAGTCCAGCTTCTCCAACCTTGGATATTTAATCTCTTCTCCTCAGAATTCTTTGTTTATATAATACACCGATTTTTGCACTCCATCCTCTACTCTTATTAATGCTAAACTAACTGCACTTTTTGAAACAACCAAGTACAAATATAAATTTTCTCCCATCACCGGCCTAGACAGCAATGGGGGTATCCCCAAATATCATTTCAACTCTTGAAATGATTTCTCACATTCATCATTCCATTCGAAAGTTTTTTTGAGTGTCTTAAAGAATGGAAGACATATGTCCATTGCTCGGGAGATGAACCTCTTGAGAAATGCAACATGCCCCATGAGGCTTTGCACCTCCTTCTTTGTAACTGGAGATCGCAGTTCCAGCAAAGCTTTAATCTTCTCACGATTAGGCTCAATGCCTTGCTGATTCACAATATACCCAAGGAACATGCCTTCTCGTATGCCAAATACACACTTAGTCGGGTCCAGCTTCATCCGAAATTTCTCCAGCTGATCAAAAGTTTGACTCAGGTCAGCTATGTTGTCAGCGGCTTTCTTACTCTTAGTGAGCATGTCGTCGATATAAACCTCCATGTTTTTGTCGATTTGCTCTGCGAACAGCTTATTTGGTACGTAGCACCTGTATTTTTAAGACCAAATGGCATAACATTATTTCAGTATGTCCCCCTTGGGGTAATAAAAGAAGTACTCTCCCTGTCTTCTGGTTTCATCTTAATCTCGTTGTAGCCGGAGTAAGCATCCATGAAGCTTAGTAACTGATTCCCCGAGGTGGCATCTACCATTTGGTCTATTCGGGGTAGAGGGAAGTGATCTTTTGGGCAAGCTTTGTTGAGATCTGTGAAATCTATGCACATCATTCATTTATTATTATTCTTTTTTACCATCACCACATTGGCTAAGCAATCAGGATATTTGACATCCTCAATAAAAAGGCCTTTTGCAGTTTCTCGACTTCCCCCTACATAGCTTGTCTCTTCTCTGGGATGAATACTCTTATTTATTATTTCACCAGTTTGATCTCCTTATTAACATTGAGCTCGTGGCACATGAAGGTTGGGTCTATTACCGGCATGTCTTCGTGACTCCATGCAAAAGTTTATTTTTTGTGCCTAAAAAATGCCACTAACTCTCTCTTTATTGACGGATCCAGTGAAGCGCCAATTTGAGTTGTTTGTTCTGGTTGTTTATCATCCAGAATAACGTTCTCCATTGCTTCCATGACCTGACTCTTTAAGAGCTCTGATTCATCTCTAGGGTCCAATGTCTTAATCTCTGCATCTTCAGACTCATCCACTTGGTAAGTGGTAGTCTTCTTCTTGGCTTCCTCCAACTCTTCCTGTTCAGCAGATGCATAGTAGCACTCCCAAGCTACTTTCTGGTCGCCCTTCATAATTCTAACGCCAAAGTTAGTCAGAAACTTAAAGCATTGATGTACTATAGATGGCACTGCTTCGAACATTTTCAAGCCTACTCGTCCCATGATTATGTTATAGGCTGATTGGACGTTCTTGTCCATTATGATAAAGAATAATTTTTCTCTTCTTCAAGCAGGCCAGGTACGAATGATCATGTCCAACTTGATCGTCCCAAGTGGAAAGAATTTTTCCCCGGTAAAATCGAGGAGGGGCTTGTGATACGGCTCCAACTGGGATAGTTTCAAGTTTAAACTATCAAAGAAAGGGTAGAACATGATGTCTGTCGAGATACCATTGTCTACCAATACTCTTGAGATGATCACATCCTTCATCCTCTTCTTGATCACTAAGGGGTCGTCGTGAGGATATAAGACACCTTCTAGATCACTTTTGGGAAAACTAATTACCAGTTTATCCTTGTTGACCTTCCTCAGGCGATCCTCTTCCACCAGATTTATTCGATGTATATAAGAGCAAGCTTGGGCCTTATTTAGGTAAGCTTTCCTTTCAGCAGTATGATCTCCACCTCTTGCATCTCCACCTGTAATCACATTACATTCAAATGAGCCAAAATGGGTTGAAAATACTTCGCGTTATGGTTGCCTTAGCTTTTGGGGGAGGTCGGGATCATCCTCCTGATCATCTTCATGGTCCCTCTTCTTATCATCTCTTGTTCAGCGAGGGGATTTAGACATTCACATTGCTCTGTCATTGGTTTTCCCATCATTCTGGTGATCAAATAACCTGCTCAATTTCCCTCATCGAATGAGTGCCTCAATTTCATTATGGAGAGCTATGCACCGCTTGGGCTTGTGCCCATGGTCTTTGTGCAACTTGCAATAATTGGACTTATTTTGGGTGTTGTCCTTAACTTCTCCGGCCAATTGAGTTCTTCGCTATTTTTTATCTCCAAAATATGATTTATATCCACCTTTAAGGGAGTATAATTTCCATACTTCCTCAAGTGCTCTATCGTCTCTTTGACTTTCGATTGCTTATTGCTCCTATTGTGCTTTTGATCTTTCTTGTCTGACCTTCCCTCAACTTTAGTATCTGCTTTATTCTCACCATTCTTCTTTGAATCCATAGCTTCTTCGACATTCATAATTTTGGCTGCCTTAACCATTAATTCCACCATGGATTTGGGGGGATCTGTAGCCAAAGTATAATAAAACTTGTCTGGTAAAAGACCAATCATTAGATCTTTTATTGTTTTCTTCTCCTTGTATTCAACGACCTCAAGTTACTCGTTATTAAAATGAGTGATGTAATCCCCGATGGTCTCTCCAGCTTTTTGCCTTACACTCAAAAGCTCTTTATAAGAAATTTCTGTTTTGGCGCGAAGCGAGTTGATGGAAAGTAGCAATCTACCCCCGGGGAATATTTTTGTACCATATTTGAGCTAACCCAGTGATGGTTCCTGAAAATTCCCTACATCTCATCTCATCAGGAACTGCATAGATATCGGCAGTAGCTTGGTACTGCTCTATGTGGAGGACAGGATCAGTTTTTCCATCATACATCGACGTAACTATAGGAGCTTTAAACTTCGATGGTGTGGGAAAATCCAAAATTTTTTGTACAAAGGGTGATCCCTTGACAAAAGTTCTTTGGAGAGGGTTCCTGGACTTATCCATTTCCCCTAACCTATCTTCCAACCTTTGGATGGAGCCTTTCCAAGCATCATTTCTAGCCTCTGATATATTTGCTCGAGCAACAGATCACACATAATTCTCCTCTTGGGATCTCTCGATACGAACGGCAGGGCATGATTGGGAAAAACCTTCCCTTAGATCATTTAGTCATTAAAAATTTCCTAACGCAATTCGAGGAGGATTTCTATTCCTCTTGGGGCCCAAACGATCAAATGGGGAGACTCTACTCAACCTCTTCAGGGTGCTTATTCATTCCGGAGTTAGAATGACATTTTCTTGAGAGTCTATGACTCTTATGGTAGATGTCCAGCCAGGTTGATAAGACCGATCGCTGGACCTCTCAATATGATTCGATTCAGTATGCCTAGACAAGGACACATGAGGGAACAAAGTAAGTCTGGATCTCGAAGATGGCAGTTCAGTGTTTCAATGAATGCTTTGTTGTCTTAAATGGGCAGGCGTTAAGTTTTGAACAGTTTGAATGAGTTACCGCATGCTCTCCTGAATAGCTGTTTGTCCTTTGGCTAAGTTAGCCACTGTTCCTATTAGATCCTGGATAGTTGGAGAAGCGGACTGATTAGGAGGAACCGCATCATCGTTTTTATTACTAGATTTTGGGATCTTAACCACGTATAATGAAGATTTAGTGAAAAACACTACGTATAGTCGTTCCTACAAATGGCGCCAATCTGTTGAAGTAAAAACCTAGACTTTATCTAATTAATTAATCACAGATAAATATGAAATAAGAAAATAAGACAAAGGATTTTTAACGTGGTTTAGCCTTAGGAGAATGGCCTACGTCCACTGTTTTGTATTGCTGAGTGTTTTGCTTTAATTGTGATGACGATCATCAATGATCAATTCTTAATTGCGCCGTTATGGAGGGGATTACAATGCATTTATAACCCTTGGACTGTCAATATGAATAGACAATGCATCATTATTTAATAGACATATACATTTGTACATAATAAGAATGTTCATTGAATCCGATGTTCATTGAATCTGTTATTGTCACATGATCTTCCTGACCAGATGCTCTGCACACCAAGTAGCTCGGTACGCTAAGTAGCTCGGGTGCAGAATTGCTCGGTATGACAAGTAGCTCGAGGCTGAGTAGCTCGACACCCTATGTTGCTCGTCCAGTTTAGTTGTTCGGTGAATATATATTTTTCCACGTAGCTCGACACGCTATGTTGCTCGTCCAGTTTAGCTGTTCGGTGAATATATATATTTTGCCACGTAGGACGACACGTGTTGTCATATAATTGGCCCACGCCATCTGACTAATTTTTGTATCAACATTGTTGAATATTACCGAGGGAATATGGTAATATATGATTGTTGAATTTATTAAAATTATCGCAAGTCATAAATACGACAATTTAGAAATTATGTTGGGACGTGCACGTCTGTCGCGTTAGTAATCATTTTATATGAATTTAAAAAATAAATTAATTTTCTGTCATCCGTATGGTCATTTTAAGTGAGCCAACATGTCCGAAAGGATCAGAATAGTCAGAAAACACAACCCGGGGGTTTAGTTTTGGTCCTGGGGCATTTTAGGCCTAACCGGCAACCCGGGATGGTATTTTAGTCATTTTAATTTTTAGGGAATATTGACCCACAAAATTTAGGCTTTATTTGTCAGCCAATATTAGGGCCATTATTCCATTATCTATCAAAATCAAGTAGTTGGCAACATGAGTAGAGAGGAGAAGTTCCAAGTAAGATTTCAAAGCCATAGCCACCACACACCACCACTATCACCAGATTTGTGACCGGAGAGAGGAAGAGAACCAACCCTTATCATCATCAAAGGATCAAAACATCAAATTTCCAAGCAAGTGATTTGATTCGTTAAGATTCGTCGAACAATCTATCCGTGATAGTTTAGGATTTGTTGATATCCATGATAATATTGAAAAGTCATGAAACTTTGGAGATAAAAACCTTCATTCTGGTTAGGATTTATATGTAGTTTGGTTCTGGAAGTATTCGATTAATTAAATCATAACCCATGTTTAGTTTAAAACGCATTTATAAAGAGATATATGATGATTCTTGAAGAAAATATAAAAAATAGTGTTTTTCATGAAATATGATGATTTGATCAAAGAAAAGTCAATTTGATAATGATTTAAGATTTTTGGAACGTTAATATTCATGTAATTAGGTTATGTAATTACCCAACATGTTTACTTTAGGATTTAACATCTTGTAATGAGAAATTAGGACAGAACTAGGGCCGAAAACGAAGAAACCCGAGATCTGCACCTGCTTGATCGATCAATCGACATTCATAGGTCGATCGATCGACCTCCCCACAAACTGTGAACTTTTTTCCCTTTTTGGATTTAATCGATTCCTTTCATTGAAAGTTGAAAGTTGGGATTTGTAATAACCCTCGCTTATGAGACCGTAATTTATAATAATTACTTAGTATAGTAATTAGAGACCGGTGTTGGGTTATGATTTGAATGATTAATTCAATGTAGAAAAGTTGATATTTATTATGAGGTTGCATACATATCATAATTATGGGAAAATATTGCTATGTCATGCTTATTAATATCATCTGAATTTAAAATGATATTTGGCTTAATAATGAGACCGGAACCTAAATTGAATTTTAAAATGTCCAAATGATAATTTGGAGGTTGCCGTTGATTCCGGAATGTGTGAGATAGTCAAATAATGTACCATATTGTATTTTGTAGTTTTGGGCATTTTTGACTGGTTGTACCTTAATTATGCTATTGCGTATTATTTTATCGCACTTTTGGTTAATTAAGTGGGGAATTTACCTTAAGTCACGACTTAAGCCTATTAAGTCTTCTAATTTCCCCAAAATCCCTTCCTAAACCTAAGAGAGAAAGAGAGAAGAGTGGAGAGAAAGCTTTGGAGATTTAGAGAGATTGCTACTACACCAAGGAATCTGCATATTTACTGAATCAAGGCAAGTTTTTACTTGCTATTTGTGTATTGAGATAGATGATTTGTTATGATAATGGTGTATTGATTTTAGTTTAGCAAACTTAGGGTTTTCTTATATATTTTGGGTTTTGATTCACTCCAAGATGATTCATGAGGTTCTAAGATGATCAATAGCATCATTGATGTTCTTATAGTGTTGGTATAGGAGTTTGGTTTGAAGAAATTTGAGTTGGGGTAGAAAATGGAGTCCAAGACTCCATAGCCATTTCTTGGAAAAATTGCAGGCCCGAATCGATTCGGCCCCCTGGGCGAATCGATTCGGCTAGGGCCAGTGCTCAGGTCTAGTTGACCGAATCGATTCGGAATTGGTCCGAATCGATTCGGCAGTTATGCAGAAACCCAGATTTTCTGTCCGAATCGATTCGGCCCTCTGAGCGAATCGATTCGGCTATTATGAAGAATCTCAAACTTTCTGGCCGAATCGATTCGGCCAAGGGGGCGAATCGATTCGGTAGCCCTGCATTTTCCAAATTTTTCTTTTTTCATTTTAACCCTTTCCTTTAGGATTATTGATTAGGGACCTTCTTAAATGAAGTAAACATAGAGTTTAGAGTACTAGTTGAGTTGGGTCGACACCCTAGACTCGAAAGGGTTCATCTAGGGTTCTTTCAAGGGGGGAATTTAAGGTGATGTTTAGGCATCACTTTTGTCTTGAAGTTTCATATCGGTCTAGAATGTATTAAGGTCAATTTGGAGACTTTAGAATTCAACTCGAGTTAGATTTGACTTGATGGTTTATAGTAAAGCCTAGAGGAGGTCTTGGGAAGAACTTTGGAGTCTAAATTCCTTTTGGGGTTGCTAGGTCGGTACTACCTAGACTTAGTCCTGAATTAGCTTATTCGGTTATATTAAAAATGGGAAATTGTTAAGGTAAATGATAATTTACTAAATCATGTAATGGAAACGAATAAAATGGATGTTACACACCTCTCTAAATACCATCTTAAGGGAAGTCCGCACGATAGGTGAAGCCCCCTGGCTAATGAATGCAGGGTGGATATAGTCCTAGGCCATGGGAGCGCTTATGGTTGTATATTTTCTGCGGGGGTAGGGAGATTTCGGGTGTGGTCTTGGCTACCACGCAGGCTCATGGCCGCTTCCCGACGCTTTCGATAGGATCCCGGGTTGTCTTATGTTAGGCCCTGGAAGATGATGGTTATTTAGGGACGCGCACCGTGGGGAAACCCGGACGGGCGGTCTTAGAAGCGTTATATTTATATTATGACTATTCTAATTATCGAGTTGGACTCGATGGAACATTAATGCCATAAAGAGCAAATTATGCCGCAAAGAGCATGTTATTGAGACTAGTGCCATATAGAGCACATGATGATAATTATATTCCTGATAAGGAATGGAAAATGAAGATTGAAATTGAAATATGATTAAAGATGATAAAGGCTTATAAGCACTTTTAATTCTGTTTAATTATGAATCTCACTCTATGTAGTCCTTCACCAGTTTCAGTTCCTTATATGCTGTTAACCTGCTAGACTATCATCCATGCTTATTTGTGAATCATTATCATACTTGTCATTTATCTATTGATCACATATACCCGGCCCTGACCGGTTTTCTTTTCTTGTGGTATCTCTATATGTATATGATCCGTTCAGGTGTTCCGCCGCACGGTCGCCAGTAAGGACTTTTCCTTCCACATGTGTTTTGAGGAGCCGTGACATCGTGCAGGTTTCACGGGATTTTGTGTAGACGCCTCCCTTTATGTTTTCTAGTTATGATCAGTTTATTCGGGCATGTTGCCCAAACTGTTGTAATTGTATAATGGATTTATTATGTAACACTTGGTTCTATATGTATGTTGTATGGATGGCTTTGACCGACGTTTTATTCGGTCCTTTGTATTCTTCGGGATTTCTTATATGAGCTTGTGGGGGTTTCCACCCTCTATTTCTATTATGGGTTGTTGAAAATGTTTTTCTTTTTATTTCAAATCAAAGTTTTTGATAACTCGTTTTCTGGAATATAGAGTGGTTATTCCTTATACTTTGTATATTGTCGTGATGCTGAGGATGATATTATCCATGATTTCCTATTTTATCGGGGTATAGGGCTGGCCACCCTTTATTTCGGATAGCGGATTGTCACAGATGGTATCAGAGCATCAGGTTCTAGAGTCTTTAGGATCTATGCGGACTTGTCACGTTCTACCGTAGCGTTCTTTGATATAGAACTTAATGTTAGGATTGTTTTGCTGCCTATGTATGCGACCTTCTGCTAAATAGATTGTCTTATACTATGTTTTAACTCTATCTCGTCTTTATCTCAGATGCCGCCGAAGAGAGGACGTCCCGCTAGACGTAATAGGGTTGTTGAGGATGAGTTTGGTCCTCCACCGCAGCAGGGGAGTATCAGTGCCGCTGAAGTGGAAAATATTGTGGCCCAAGCTGTCAACGCCGCGATGACTGCAGTGGCCCAACAAATGCCACAAGCCCAAGTTAGGGGACAAGAAGCACAAGTTCCCACGGGACCTTCTCAGTGGGAACGGGTGAGGGAATCTTTCCTTAAGGGGCATCCCCCGGAATTCGAGGGAGGTTCGGATGTTATCAAGGCGAACCAGTGGAAGAGAGATATGTAGCGCCATCTTAGGATGGTGGAATGTAGTGAGGAGAAGAAGCAGATTCTCGTTACTTTCAAGCTGGTAGGACCGGCCTTACATTGGTGGGAGTCAATGACGACACCCGAGCAAAGGGATACTATGTCCATCACAAATTTTTGGGCCTTGTTTGATGGGAAGTATTTCCCTCCCGCAGTTCAGAGGGAAATACAGAGAAAGCTACATGATTTGGTTCAAGGGGAGAGGTCAGTTGCTGAGTATGAGGAAGAGTTTACCCGGTTAGCCAGTTTTATACTGGATGAGGTAACTCCAGAATCGAAGAGGATCTCCAAGTTTGTGGGAGGTTTACAGTGGCGAATAAAACAACATTTGCTGGGAAATCCATCTCTGGTGACTTTTGGTGATGTGATGAATGCCGCTTTGCTTCACTGTCAGGAGCACAGATTGTTCCTGCTAAACAAGAAGAAGGTTGTTACTGTGGGACAAGCGGGGAGGCAGGGAGGTGTTGGGAGAGGAGGGGGAACATCTTCTTCGTCCCAATCCTCGGGGAACAAGCAGGTTGAGAAGGATCCTCAGCAGGGGGATTCATCCAAGCGTCAACAGTTCGGCGGGTTTAATGCTGGGGGCAACCCCAATAATAACAGGCAAGGTCAAGGTGGTCAGCAACCACAGGGAGGTAGAGGTGGAAATGGTGGTAGGGGCCAACAGGGCCGAGGTGCAGGTCAATTTCGAAATAACCAAGGTAGAAATCAGAATATTACGGCAATCAAATGTTTTCAGTGTGGGGAGCTGGGCCACTATAAAAGGGCGTGTCCTCAGTTAGTTGGAGGGCATCTTCCTCGGGCCCCACAGCAGCCGTATGTACAGTTTCCGCCCCAAGCGCCTAATCCGGTTGCTCCTCCTCAACAAGGGCAATTGCAGTACGGAAGGGTTTACCATATTCAGGAGGCTTTGCTTCCTCCAGCTCCTACGGCACCACCGGCGATCGAGGGTAAGTTTCTCATTCAGGGGCACATGGGTCGAATTCTATTTGATACGGGTGCTACACATTCCTTTATTTCTAGAAGTTTTGCTCAGATTACAGGTTTGATAAAATCTGCTGAAAGTACTTTCACTAGCGTCGAATCCTCTATGGGCGATGGCTCATTGATTTTCTTCGTATGTAAAAACATAGGAATTAACCTTGGTGACTTGTGTTTTGAGGCTGACTTACTCGTCCTTGATATGGTCGGGTACGATGTAATTTTGGGTATGGACTGGCTAGTGAAGTACCGTGCTATAGTGAATTGTTTCGGGAAGAGTATAGTTTTTGCGGTTCCTGGACAAGAGATGTTCCTGGTAGTTATGCCTTGTATGGAAGGGAGCACGAGTGCTTATCTATATTGTATTGCGGAAGATGCATCTATAGATGTCATGGTTCCCCTACATTCTCTTCCGATCGTTAGAGATTTTGAAGATGTTTTTCGGGAGATACCGGGATTACCTCCAAGTCGGGAAATAGAGTTTGTGATTGACTTAATGCCGGGAACTCGACAGATCGCCAAAGCTCCTTACCGAATGGCTCCTGTGGAGATGAGGGAGCTGAGGGATCAGATTCAGAAGTTACTGGAGCAGGGCTTTATTAGGCGTAGTACCTCACCGTGGGGTGGTCCAGTATTGTTTGTGAAGAAGAGAGACGGTTCTCTCCGGTTATGCGTGGACTATAGAGAGTTGAATAAAGTCACCATCCGGAACAAATACCCTTTACCTCGCATCGACGACTTGTTTGATCAACTTAGGGGAGCTTCCTACTTCTCAAAGATCGACCTGAGGACGGGGTATCACCAATTGAGGATACGAGAGCAAGATGTGTCCAAGACAGCCTTTCTGACCCGTTATGGATCTTATGAGTTCTTGGTTATGCCCTTCGGGCTAACCAATGCCCCTGCAGTGTTTATGGACCTTATGAATAGGGTATTCCGGGATTTCCTTGACCAGTTTGTCATTGTCTTTATCGATGACATCCTAGTCTATTCTCAGACAGAGTCGGATCACGCTGCTCACTTGCGGTTGGTCCTGCAGAGATTGAGGGATCATCAATTGTATGCAAAGTTTGAGAAGTGTGGCTTCTGGTTGAAGGAAGTTCAATTTTTGGGGCATGTGGTGTCATCCCAAGGCGTATCGGTGGATCCGAGTAAGGTAATCGCGATGAAGGAGTGGGGTCAGCCCACGACGCCCACTGAAGTTCGTAGTTTTCTGGGCTTGGCGGGTTATTACCGTCGATTCATTAAGGGCTTTTCTAAGGTTGCTAGCCCATTGACGAATTTGACCCGAAAAGGAGTAAGATTTGTTTGGGACAGTTCATGTCAAGCGGCTTTCGATGAGCTCAAGGATAGACTGACTTCAGCTCCAGTCTTGGCATTGCCAAAGCCGGGATTAGAATATCTCGTCTTTACCGATGCATCTCTTCTGGGGCTAGGAGGTGTTATTCAACAAGAGAGACAACCTATTGCGTACGCTTCTCGTAAGTTGAAGCCTCACGAGAGGAACTATCCGGTACATGATTTGGAATTCGCCGCCGTTGTATTTGCCTTGAAGATATGGAGGCATTACCTCTTGGGGGAAAAGTTTAGTCTTTTCACCGACCACAAATCGCTGCAGTACTTATTCTCCCAAAAGGATTTGAACATGCGCCAGCGCCGTTGGTTGGAGTTTGTGAAAGACTACCAATTTGATATTCATTATCACCCCGGGAAGGCGAATGTGGTAGCAGATGCTTTGAGTAGAAAGCCTGATGGAGACTTAGCTGAGGTGTGGAAAGCTAAGTGGAAAGAACTCAGCCTGGAGGATGCCGGAGTGAGAGCATTCCTCTCTGTGATTTCGGTTACTCCCACGATTATAGCAAAGATTGTGGAAGCTCAGAAAAGAGATAAAGTTTGTCAAGACCATACACGCCAGTTGTTGTCTGAGGGAGCGGAGTCGTACTCAATTGGTCCTGAGGGTGGACTACGCTTCCATGGAAGACTCGTGGTTCCCGATGATGGAGATTTGAGACGTGCAGTTATGGCGGAATCCCACGGGTCCAAGTTTGCGGTGCATCCAGGCGGGGATAAGATGTACCAAGATATGCGTCGTTTGTATTGGTGGGCGGGTATGAAGAGGGATATCTCAGAGTTTGTGTCTTAATGCACTACTTGTCAGTTGGTTAAGATTGACCACTAGCGACCGACAGGTTTGTTACAACCGCTCGAGATTCCCGTGTGGAAATGGGAGAGCATTTCGATGGACTTTGTTACGGGCTTGCCTAGATCGCAAAAGGGTCATGACTCAATTTGGGTGATTGTAGACCGTTTGACTAAGTCGGCACACTTCTTACCTGTGCGCACCAATTATGATACCGCTCGTTATGCCCAGTTGTTCATGGAGGAGATCGTCAGACTCCACGGGGTACCTTTAAATATTGTCTCCGACCGAGATAAAATATTTGTGTCCCGCTTTTGGCAAAGTTTCCAAGGAACGATGGGAACCGAGTTGAAGTTAAGCTCTTCCTATCATCCTCAAACAGACGGTCAGACCGAAAGGGTAAACCAGATGTTGGAGGATATGCTTCGTATGTGCATGCTCGACTTTAAAGGCATTTGGGAACAATATCTTCCGTTGGTTGAGTTTGCTTACAACAACTCATACCAATTTACCATTGGAATGGCACCCTATGAAGCTCTTTATGGCAATCGCCCGCTTGTTGGTTGGAAGTGGGTGATAATAAGTTCCTTGGACTTGAAATGATCCAAGATACTTCTTCGAAGATCGAACTTATTCGAAATCGTATACGGATAGCCCAAGACCGTCAAAAGAGCTATGCCGATGCGGGTAGGAGACATATGGATTTAGAAATTGGAGACCAAGTGTTGGTGCGAGTGTCCCCGATGAAGGGCATTAAGCGTTTTGGGAAGAAAGGAAAGCTTGCACCACGTTTTGTTGGACCTTTCCCGATAATTGCAAAGGTTGGTCCCGTGGCATACCAACTTGCCTTGCCGGAACCTTTACAACAAATTCATGATGTATTTCACGTCTCCTCTTTGAAAAAGTACAGAAGGTGTGAAGGTGCCCTTTGGCACATCCCTTTCGAAGATATCGATTTGCAGCCCGATGTTTCTTATGAAGAACAACCGGTTGCTATCCTGGAGTTTGGGGAGCGGAAGTTAAGATCTCGGGTGGTGCCTCTAGTGAAAGTCCATTGGAGTCATCATCATGCAAGCGAATCAACTTGGGAACGCGAGGATGAGATGCGGGAGAAATATCCACATCTTTTCTCATGAGGTACGCCTGAATTTTGGGGGCAAAATTCCCTCATAAGGGGGGGAGTATGTAATAACCCTCGCTTATGAGATCGTATTTTATAATAATTACTTAGTATAGTAATTAGAGACCGGTGTTGGGTTATGATTTGAATGATTAATTCAATGTAGAAAAGTTGATATTTATTATGAGGTTGCATACATATCATAATCATGGGAAAATATTGCTATGTCATGCTTATTAATATCATCTGAATTTAAAATGATATTTGGCTTAATAATGAGACCGGAACCTAAATTGAATTTTAAAATGTCCAAATGATAATTTGGAGGTTGCCGTTGATTCCAGAATGTGTGAGATAGTCAAATAATGTACCATATTGTATTTTGTAGTTTTGGGCATTTTTGACTGGTTGTACCTTAATTATGCTATTGTGTATTATTTTATCGCACTTTTGGTTAATTAAGTGGGGCATTTACCTTAAGTCACGACTTAAGCCTATTAAGTCTTCTAATTTCCCCAAAATCCCTTCCTAAACCTAAGAGAGAAAGAGAGAAGAGTGGAGAGAAAGCTTTGGAGATTTAGAGAGATTGCTACTACACCAAGGAATCTGCATATTTACTGAATCAAGGCAAGTTTTTACTTGCTATTTGTGTATTGAGATAGATGATTTGTTATGATAATGGTGTATTGATTTTAGTTTAGTAAACTTAGGGTTTTCTTATATATTTTGGGTTTTGATTCACTCCAAGATGATTCATGAGGTTCTAAGATGATCAATAGCATCATTGATGTTCTTATAGTGTTGGTATAGGAGTTTGGTTTGAAGAAATTTGAGTTGGGGTAGAAAATGGAGTCCAAGACTCCATAGCCATTTCTTGGCAAAATCGCAGGCCCGAATCGATTCGGCCCCCTGGGCGAATCGATTCGACTAGGGCCAGTGCTCAGGTCTAGTTAACCGAATCGATTCAGAATTGGTCCGAATCGATTCGGCAGTTATGCAGAAACCCAGATTTTCTGTCCGAATCGATTCGGCCCTCTGAGCGAATTGATTCGGCTATTATGCAGAATCTCAAACTTTCTGGCCGAATCGATTCGGCCAAGGGGGCGAATCGATTCGGTAGCCCTGCATTTTCCAAATTTTTCTTTTTTCATTTTAACCCTTTTCTTTAGGATTATTGATTAGGGACCTTCTTAAATGAAGTAAACATAGAGTTTAGAGTACTAGTTGAGTTGGGTCGACACCCTAGACTCGAAAGGGTTCATCTAGGGTTCTTTCAAGGGGGGAATTTAAGGTGATGTTTAGGCATCACTTTTGTCTTGAAGTTTCATATCGGTCTAGAATGTATTAAGGTCAATTTGGAGACTTTAGAATTCAACTCGAGTTAGATTTGACTTGATGGTTTATAGTAAAGCCTAGAGGAGGTCTTGGGAAGAACTTTGGAGTCTAAATTCCTTTTGGGGTTTCTAGGTCAGTACTACCTAGACTTAGTCCTGAATTAGCTTATTCGGTTATATTAAAAATGGGAAATTGTTAAGGTAAATGATAATTTACTAAATCATGTAATGGAAACGAATAAAATGGATGTTACACACCTCTCTAAATACCATCTTAAGGGAAGTCCGCACGATAGGTGAAGCCCCCTGGCTAATGAATGCAGGGTGGATATAGTCCTAGGCCATGGGAGCGCTTATGGTTGTATATTTTCTGCGGGGGTAGGGAGATTTCGGGTGTGGTCTTGGCTACCACGCAGGCTCATGGCCGCTTCCCGACGCTTTCGATAGGATCCCGGGTTGTCTTATGTTAGGCCCTGGAAGATGATGGTTATTTAGGGACGCGCACCGTGGGGAAACCCGGACGGGCGGTCTTAGAAGCGTTATATTTATATTATGACTATTCTAATTATCGAGTTGGACTCGATGGAACATTAATGACATAAAGAGCAAATTATGCCGCAAAGAGCATGTTATTGAGACTAGTGCCATATAGAGCACATGATGATAATTATATTCCTGATAAGGAATGGAAAATGAAGATTGAAATTGAAATATGATTAAAGATGATAAAGGCTTATAAGCACTTTTAATTTTGTTTAATTATGAATCTCACTCTATGTAGTCCTTCACCAGTTTCAGTTCCTTATATGCTGTTAACCTGCTAGACAATCATCCATGCTTATTTGTGCATCATTAGCATACTTGTCATTTATCTATTGATCACATATACCCGGCCCTGACCGGTTTTCTTTTCTTGTGGTATCTCTATATGTATATGATCCGTTCAGGTGTTCCGCCGCACGGTCGCCAGTAATGACTTTTCCTTCCACATGTGTTTTGAGGAGCCGTGACATCGTGCGGGTTTCACGGGATTTTGTGTAGACGCCTCCCTTTATGTTTTCTAGTTATGATCAGTTTATTCGGGCATGTTGCCCAAACTGTTGTAATTGTATAATGGATTTATTATGTAACACTTGGTTCTATATGTATGTTGTATGGATGGCTTTGACCGACGTTTTATTCGGTCCTTTGTATTCTTCGGGATTTCTTATATGCGCTTGTGGGGGTTTCCACCCTCTATTTCTATTATGGGTTGTTGAAAATGTTTTTCTTTTTATTTCAAATCAAAGTTTTTGATAACTCGTTTTCTGGAATATAGAGTGGTTATTCCTTATACTTTGTATATTGTCGTGATGCTGAGGATGATATTATCCATGATTTCCTATTTTATCGGGGTATAGGGCTGGCCACCCTTTATTTCGGATAGCGGGTTGTCACAGGATTGTGTGAATGCATTAAGACTTTAGGGAGACCAGTAGGGATGTGACTAAAGCCCGGAACATATTGGAATCGATTTGGAACGTAGTGTGGAACTTACGAGTGTCCGGCGAGTAATTTATCATTTCAAAATGTGAGATCATCACTTAAGTTGGTATGAGAGATGAGTTAGGGTTTGAGACAGAAATATGGACTTAGGAGCACTGAATTGAGATGCGGGATACATAGGAGACTTAGTAACATTTTCAGGATAGGCTTAAATACTCGAAATGATACGACGTGAGGTTTATTAGCAAAACATGTTATATATAAGTTGGAATGATAATGGGGTACGAGTATGACCAATGGTATATGGATGAGAATATACCTTTAATAATGTAATAATTACCTAAGTTATGTGAATGCCTAGTATATGGACTATTGTGTGTATTACATACCTACCATACTTGCTATCACGAGAGGTCGGCTTTCGGAATTGGACCATCTGATCTTTGTGTGCCTATGGGGGGATTTAGATTGGTACTTTAAGGACATAGGTTTGTGAATGGATTATATGTGAGTTGATAAGTCAGCTGACCATGGGAGCGTAAGTATGTGCATGAACCATGGGTATGTGAACTATGTTTGCCTCCAATATATGTGATTTTGTTTTTTGCAACGGTTCCTGAGCGATTCAGAACACGTAGTCCTTATGTACGTGATGTACCGGAATTCGATAGGAGAGTATGCGTGCACTACAGCTTAGCCTAGGGGTGCCCTATTTGTATATTTATGCTGAGAATAATATACCTGTACTTATAACGGACTCCTTGTTAAAATGTGAATGCGAATAATTGAGACATTTTGAATGGGATTAAAAATGAGAATTTCCTATCGTAATTGTTATAAATTAATTTGATTAATGAAAAGGTGAGTTACATGCATGATATATTAGAATGATACGAGTTGACCCCTATATTATAATTTGAAGACAATAAGTGGAGCAAACTAGTTAGTTAGACGCAATAACTAGGATGTGTTAAGGGTATACTTTAGGCGTGCACATTAGTTCAGGGGTGAGGAACTCATGTGAGAGAACATAACTAACATGTATGTAATCTTTCCTGTTTAATGCAATTAAACACTTGTTATATTTTTAAACTATTTTCACATCGGGCTCTGACCCGTTTGCTTTCAAATCTATTTTTTGTTCAACCTTTTTAGGTGCCCAGCAAGAGGGACGCCAAGCATAGGAGTTCTATTATATTGACGTGATGTAGCTGATGTGGAAGTTACAAGATCTCGATAATAGACCCCTCCACATTCTGCATTTTATTCTATTCAGGGTCATTTATCAGTTAGGGCATGTCGCCCATTTCCATATAGAGAAAGCACTCTCAAACTTTGAATTTCATTTCAATTTTGGATTTATTTATTTATTCAGACTTTTGTATTTGGGATTTATTCAGTATTTGGATTATTCAGGGGAGTGTTACTCGAGACTCATTTTATTTATTCCATTATTATTCTATTGTGATTGTGATGTGGATGTGGTATAGTTAACTTATAAATTAATTGGTTTTGCATGCTAATTTAATTTAATAAAATTTGGCAACTCGCTTTTTAAATATTAGGTGGCTAGTAATTATTTAAAATGCTTTCGACGGTGATGCTATGAACTGAACCAACTTGACATTTTGTATTAATTTGAATAAAGGAGTAGCTACCCGGTATTTAATTAGTTAGGGTGTAACATCCATATTCTTTTCCACAACTTTTGTCATCAATAACATCTAAAATCTTATAATTTCTTCACAATATAATATGAATTCATAAGCCCTATCATATAAGTCCCAAGACTTGGTTCGTATCATCCATAAATTTAAAACCCAATTTTATTTAATCTTACCCAAAATCATGTGTTTAACACCTGCCATGATATGAATTGAAACAACCAATTCATAGAAAAGCAAGTTTATCCACTTGCCTTAGGATTCGTAGTGTTTGATTAATCCTTTTGTGTAGAGATATGGTTTGTTGAAGAAGTCCTCCCTTGTTCTTCCTTTTGGCTCCCAAGAGTTAACCCTTTTTGCTCCTCTACGTTCTCAGATTTGTCCCAATTGTGTTATACCTTCCCACAACTCCTAAACTTAGGTTTGTATCTGCAAATCCCATTTTTATTCACACGAGCCTAATTAAAATGCTCCAAACAGCCTCGTGTCGGCGTGACTATGCCCAAAAATACCCCGTGACCCATTTACCACCACCGGGTATACTTTTTCGACAATCCCGGCCCATACAGACTCAACCGTGTACTCAGAATTGCCATCCAAAATACTTTATAACATCTTTTAATTTTATACCCAAAAAATACGGCATAACAATAATCCAAATAATTAAATCTAAATTTACTGAATTTAAATAATTTATCCAATTTATATAAATTCTCCAAATCCTGAATTTAAATCTCTCCAATTTAAATAAGTTTCATTGCTCCCAAAAATAATTAAATTTTAAGTCCTCAAAATTACGGTGTGTTACATACTACCCCCCTTACAAAGGAATTTCGTCCTCGAAATTAAGTTAAGCCTAGTACTCCAAACCCCAACTAGCTTACAAGTTACATACCCTTAAGATCACGACACCCATCTCACCCACTTGAAATTGCGAATTATATTGAAATTAATATAGTTAACGAAGCATCCCATACACTATGTATCTGTGCTCAACCACACAAATAATACTCGACTTCTTCTAGCCTAAAATCGTAATATGACTTCCATCCCGCAGTCATAATCACATAAATGTAAAATAATCGAGGTAACCAACTCATGTATTAATAATCAAACATCTCCCCTCTTCCAGCGTTGCTCTAAGTTTCATACGTGGGACGTCTCACAAAGCGAAATCCAAACAAGGAACCCCCCGATACACTACTACCTAACATTGTCGGTCGTTGTGAGCCGTTAAGCTCTCAGTCCATAGCATGCACCCCTAAATACCCGTCTCTTCGCATAAAAGTATAACCCTCCACTCTTACCATCACTAGTTTCCATGCTCGAAATGAATCTCGAGTTATATCACACCGCTTGAGAATAAGCCTATCAACCCCTGAATCTCATCTGTAACATTCCCCACTCCCCGGGATAAAATATAGCACCACAAGATATTCTTATATGTCCATCATACCACATAATATAACATATATACACACATATACATACAAACATATATATATATATATATATATATATATATATATATATATATATATATATATATATATATATATATAGGCCAGACCTCCTCTCAGGTGACACCTAGCAGACCTAGCAGAAATCATCCACATCCTGATACAACGAATACCAAGACTTACTATCACTATTAAAAATAATTAAAATCCATTGCTAACCAACCAAAACTTGGGACAAATCATCTACACTACTCCCCAAATTCTAGAAAGTTGTAACGTCTTACCAAATTCCAACATCCCTTTAGTGTACTCTCCCCACACTCTTTCGTGGTTAACACTAAAGAAGACCTCTGCCCCGTGATAATTATATATATATATATATATATATATATATATATATATGACTACTACACCCAGCGCACCCATTAAATTCGACTTACCCGCGAACTCTAGTGAAAATAATTTTACGTTGTAATGCCCCCACTTTCACCCAAAGCATAATCCATGCTCATAGGATAATAGAAAATTACCTCCATACTCTAGTTGCATTGTCTTATCCTTGGGTTCCTGTTTAAAATTTTATCGTATGAATTGACCGATAAATTACTGTAGTGGTTGTAAATCCAGAACCTTGTCTTGTATTTCCCCCCACCTCGCTTAGGGTAATTCCTCTTTATGAGACCCGCTTCTCCACAAGGGAAACACTTCCTAAAAAATTCATCATGACGCTGATCCTGTCCTTGTTGAGAATCCTGCCCATCTGGTCGATAGCCCCAGATCTAACTCGCTTAGCCTTATTCCCCTGTCGGGAATCCTTCCCCCGATGTCCCATTGTCTTCTACTAGGATGCCCCACTGGAACTTCCCCCTCCTATCGCGCCCGACTGACTAGATTTGACTCCTCTCTTGCTCTCCTTCATGTGGAAGTGATGATCCTGGCAGTGTAAGAGTGTTGCATTGACGACGTCTGTATAAGCTACCAATGCGGGATTACAAATCAAATGTTGTCTGATCCTCTATGCTAACCCATTCATGAACTTCACCTTCTTTCTTTCTTCATTGTTCACCTCACCCGGTACGATATTTCCCAAACGGGTGAACTACTCCTCGTACTCTACCACGGTACGCTCTCCTTGAGTCACCTCGCTGAATTTTCTCCTTAGCTTGATGTCAACTGCTAGAGGAAAGTACTGGCAGTCAAACCACACCCAGAAATCCTCTATTGTCATCGAATATCTATCCATAATAGTGGTGATGGACTCCCACCACTATAGCGCTGCCCCTACTAACGTAAAAGTGGATAGGAATTTCTTCTTCACTTCGCTAAAATATACCTTGCTTAGGTGACGCTAAATGTCTTTCTTCTACTTATACATAAGCACCACCTCTGAACTCCACTGAAACTCTGGTGGTTGGCCTTTCCGAAAGGCCTCTCATACTCGCTACCACTCAGAGGGCCTCGAGTGGGCCTTAATAACTGGACCCACTGGCTGCTGTGGCCGAGGCTGAGGAAAATGGGCTTCCATTGATGCCATCATTGCATTGAAAACCTGGGGCACCACCTCTACCATCTGAGTTGTAGTCACCAATCTTGGTGGGGCCTGTGGCTGAGGTACCTCTGGCTCTAGCTGAGCCTATCTCTCCTCATCCCTGGCTGCTTCCCTAGTAGGTCTACCTCCTAGGTGGCATGTGAAATTTAAACGAGTTATATTAGTTCAATATTAATACAAATCTAAATAGTAGAAGAATAATACTATCATAAGTGTGAAGATAAAACAATAATCGTAATAATAGGGCTCCATATCAACAGACGTTATGCTGAAATAAAATAAGCCGGACAAATCCTATGGACACTAGAATCCGATGCTCTGATACAATATGTGACACCCCGCCTAATAAAATACTAGGTGATCAGTCCTATATCAAATTAGAATAGGAATCTCATTTGGTTCATTCTTATCATCACTATCAAAAACTTTTTAAAACTTACTAACCACCTAGTATTCAAAAAGTTGGTGCCAAATTTTATCTTTATTACTCCAAGAAAAAATAAGTGCAGAATTGAAATAAAATATCCAATGATGATAGAATCAATCCCCAAATATTATAATAAAAGTCTTGCCGAATAAACTATCGACTAAATCTGTAACCAAACCAAACTAATAGAGAGTAATAAATCTCATACAATCTGAAAAGAAACTAAATAAAACTGTCAACGACATGATCGAGATAAACTGATATGAATCCTAACACAAGGAATAGAAAAATATATGCGTATATCCAAATACTTAAACATCCACATCTGCTACAGTTGCATATCCCTAAAATGAACACAGGCTTGTGACTGGACACCTAAAAGGTTTTAAAAATATTTGATAGCAGGGGTTGGAACCCAAAACATTTTAAAAATATTTAGCAAGTGATTAAATGGAAGAAATTTAAAATGCATGAATTCTCTTCATATTTAAGCTAGTTCCAAACTCTCTTGAGAACATACTCACCCCTCAACTAATGTGCACACCTAACACATCCTCTATAACCCACCTATTCATTTATCCCGTAACTGAATCTTGATAAAATTCTTTCCTGACACACTACTCTAACTCGAGATGTTTGAAATATGATCTATAAGTTATTTATCACTTTAACTTAAATAGTCATCTTTCCTTTATGTCCATAACATTCGCACTAGTTATATAAAAAATAAAATTTTTCTCCATATATTAGATTACCCGTACATAATTATTTCTCCCATTATATACATAACACTATATTAAAAAATTCACATATATATTGAATATATATATCATCCATCCTCCCGAGTAATACCTCACTGGATGTATTCTGTAAAGTACTATCAACCCAGGCTACTCAGTCCTACCTGGAGTTCCGAGACAATTATGGTCCGTCGAATCGGAATGTAGATAAAAAACGTAATGGAGGCAGTCATATTCCCCCGAGTGGGAGGATATTATCGCAATGTCGCACCTCTATAATTGGACGCTATGACCCGGGGACATATTCGCCCTACTCCTCAATCTAGGGGATTCACCCACAATGCGCAACCTCCCTAGATAGCACTAGAGTATGTAATTTAATCAAATATCGAGTCATTGATAGTTACAATCAGACACACAATGTATATGTGTGTATATATATATATATACTATCACATGCCGTATATATATATAATTTAAATCATGGCTTTACCTTGTACAAATATTCGTAGCACTAGCCTATATTTTCCCGAGTCTATGGTCTGACTCTAATCTAATTAATTTTCCCATTAATCAATTCATTACCTTCCCGAATCTATCGTCCAAATTTAATTTGATTAATTTACTAAATAATTAAATTAATACCTTGGTATTTTTCCATCAATTATCCAGACTCGTCCACTTGGCCCAAAATACAATATCAGAAATTAATGTCCAGATTTCCTTTAATAAGTTTGACACAACCTTATTTATTTATTCCAATCTAAATGTTTCTCTCACATTAAATATAAAACAACCTTATACTGTTTGTCACTAAACTCCCAAACAATTTCATATTTAATATGCTTCCTTATTGTACACAATTCTCCCTTAAATTTCAACCCAGGTTGATCAGTACAACAAAAATAAAGTGGTCATCTCGTTCGAATGAGAACGACGTCGTTCGAACGGCCAGTGATGTCGTTTGAAAGACAATAACAGTCGTTCAAACCAGAGAACTCGTTGTTCAAACGACCTGCAACATTTTCTCTTTCTTCATCAAGAATCAATTCTCTGCCATTAACAAAATCTTGAAACCTTCCTTACCCAGAAATCAAACCCAGAATTAACACAGTATGTTCTACGAATCGAAACAAATCCCAATATCTTTAACACCTAATTTATATCTCCAGTTGTACATAAAGACATGAATCCATGTAATTTTTCCACAACTTTTTCTGTCAATAACATCTCTAATCTTACAATTTCTTCACAGTATAATATGAATTCATAAGCCCTATCATATAAGTCCCACGACATGATTCGTAACATCCACAAATTTGAAACCCAATTTGTATTAATCCAACCCAAAATCATGTGTTTAACACCTATCATGATATGAATTGAAATAAGCAATTTATATAAAAGTAAGTTTACCCACTTGCCTTAGGATTCGTAGTGTCTGACTAATCCCTTGGTGTAGAGATATGGTTTATTGAAGAACACCTCCACTATTCTTCCTTTTAGCTCCCAAGAGTGCTCGCTTTTTGCTCCTCCACGTTCTCAGATTTCTCCTAGTTGTGTTATGGTTTCCTAAAACTCCAAAACTTAATTTTTTATCTCCAAATCCCGTTTTTAATTACATGGGCCTAATTAAATTGGCCTAAACGCCCTCATGTGGGCCCCATTTTGCCTAAAAATATCCTGTGACCCATTTACCACCTACGGGTACACTTTTTTAACTATTTCGACCCATTTGGAATCAACCGCGTACTCAGAATTTTCATCCGAAATACTTTATAGTATCTTCTAATTTTCGACTCAAAAATGCAGCACAACCATAATCCAAATAATTAAATCTAAATTTATCGAATTTAAATAATTTTTCCAATTCAATTAAATTCTCAAAATCATGAATTTAAATCTCTCCAATTTAAATAAGTATCATTTCTCCCAAAAATAATTAAATTCTAAGTCCTCAAAATTACAGGGTGTTACATCTCGTTCTAGAACTTGTAAATTTTCGTCGTCCGAAACTATCTTCAATTTGTTATTGGAATATATTTATATTTCCATTATTTTATCTAGGTAGGTTTTTTTGTTTCTGTGTTATTTTTTCTATAGCGCGTGTAAGAGCAACCTATGGTAGTCTTTTTTTCTAATTATTTAGAAATAAATTTTGGTTAAAACATATTAATGTAAATATTTACACACACACACACACACACACACACACACACACACACACACATATATATATATATATATATATATATAAAGTAACAAAGTTGTGAGGGGAGGAAGTATGGTTTAATATGTGAAACAATTATTATTATTATTATGTTAATCGAATAAAATTTTGATTAAAATCGGAGATGTGTAGAAATTTTAGCAAAGGAGATAGAGGGTGTAATGTTAAGGAGGGAGATGACAAGTTTACAGATTGAGGAAGACAATGATGTCTAATGCCCAAATGATTTTGTGGTCATTTAGAAAGTTTGGAAAAAAATAATGGTTTGAATATTTATTTTGGAGTGGGAATTTAAATATAAATCAAGATAATTGTGTTTATATTAATGATTGAAATACACATAAATTTAATAAAAAATACAAAAAATACATGTCTTTCACGCGTTCCTTACTAACAATATGTGTGATGTACAACAAATAAAATAATAATTTGAGTCCCAAATATATCCTTCAAAACCATCATCAAAGTGAATTAAGTGTTATTACCTTGGGATAGGTCCCACATTTGGTATAAACACTTAATGCATTTGGTAAATTGTACTATTAAGGAGAATCAAAACCAAGAAAAAACACATTAATTGAGACTATTAACCCATAAACCAAAAACAAAAAAATTGAGAGTGCTACCTGTTAAAACATGTAATCTTTGCGACCATTTTATTTAACAACACTTTCATGTGGTTATATAATTACATTATTTCACTCACCTTATTTTTCTCCTTTTAATTTTATGTACAATGAACATTTTAGCTTGATATTAGCGATGTGTCAATTTCATTATCGCCTCTTAATATATTGTTGTGGTATTGTATTTGATTGAAGAATTATTTAATTAAATACTTGTTAAACAATAATTTTTCAACACCTGTTCCTAGTCAATTTTATGTCACAAAATAATCTAAATATTTTGTTTAATGGCGCTACTATTGTTCATGGAATTTGACAACTAAAAGTGTATTCAACAGTATATTTGTGTCACAAACGACATTTCTTAATTTTAAGAAATGTTATTAAAAGCATTAATAAATTCATGGCAAGTGCATAAGGCTCTCGCTTAACTGCAGGCTCATGGAGAGGCGAGTGTCGGTTGACCTTACCTCATATATGGGGAGGTTGCTCACCTATCTCGAAACTGAGACCAACTGTAGCTTGAGCGAGGGACCTTTTCATCGCAACAAGGTAAAAGCTCTTTACTATTAATGAATAAATGTTTTTCTTTTTCAAAATTGGTTATTGTCGCAATTCGTCGTGAACAATGTGGGCTAACGTTTCATTAACTTTGTGATTCTTTTCATGCATTTATGTTGAGGCAAAAAATTATTTTTTTTGTAATGTTTTTTCCGTCAAATACATCATCTCACAAATTATAAAGAACCGAGATACCTTTGGATACCTAGTGAAAAGGATCCCTAGCCAAGTCCTTCTCCTACCTCTTTTTTCTCCATTTTAGAGGTTTACTATTACATTATCATTACATATTTTATTATTTATAGAAAGAACGTGTCAATTTAGTTTTATGTATCCATACTAATATAGGTATATTAGTAATTATTTCCATAACATTAATAGAATTTTCATTTCAAGTATCATTTTATTATCATACGTGTGTTATATAAATATCTACGTTGACTAAAAAAGTTTATGAATGATAAGACATAGAAGGCTTATGTATTTATTTTTTAGTGTAAATTTGTTCCATAACATCGAAGTATTGTAGGCCTTAGTTCATAATTAAATCTTCCTTTTATTCCAAAAAGAATCTGTATTGCAGTCTTAAGAAAAAAAGACGTTCCATCCCCAAATCTAACACGATAGAGTTAGAATGGTCGCTCAACTATCGAAAGTGTCAAATTACCCTTAAACTAACCAATATGTTTTAATAACAACCATCCGTTTTCTTGGACGATTAAATTGGACAAAATGAGTAATGTGAATTACAAGGGAAAAATAGTCAATACATTACTAAAAGTACAAACAAACATAACCCATTTATACTAAGTCACCATATATTTTCTACTCCAAGACCCCTCTCGACTTTGTCTCTACCCGTTCACCTTCGGTGAGCCTCCCACCCCTCTCATTTTTCATTGAACTTACCGTGATAAAAAATATATATAGGGGATAACAAATGATATATATCATTCTCAGAATCAACGATAAACTAAAACAACGGTAAATAAAAACCATCAATGATAAAAATAAAATATAAATATGACAAGAATGATAATTGAACTGAAATAAGGAAACTCCAATAAATGAACCCACTGAATAAAATATGTTATTGAAATTTATTCAACTAAATAAAATAGAATATAATCGAAAACTCCTCTAAATACAACTAATAATACATATGAACAACAATTATGAACTGGCGTCTCCAGCTCCATGAATACCAAGCTGGATCGCCATAACTGCAAGTCTGACGGTTAAATTATGTTAACTTGTTTATACTATAATAGTACTAGAGGGTGAATTTTTTTATAATTTGGGTCAGCACCCTAAAATTATATTAATTAACTTCAATATCAATAAATAGCCATGTTGTTGATTTACAATTCATGCCACCCATCGACTATCACATGCAGTAAGCATCCCATCCCTCATCTAAGTATAATATTATGCCCATGTCCTAACCCAAGGCATAACAATACTAAAAGTCTCTATACCTAGACAATTAATTATGACGTAACGAAAAACTAACATGGAACGCTACTAATTACTCAAGCATGATTTCACCCCAAGGCTCACACATATATTTTCATTAGCATATTATTACTATGATTAGAATACCACTTTCTAAGTTTTAATATCTTTTAATTAAACAAATTATTATACAAACTACCAAAAATGACAAACAACAACTATGTATCCTTGGGAAAATGGACGTAACTAGCTAAACGTGTAAGAATACAACCCAATTATTAACCCCCGTAATATAACTCGCAAGGAACATTAAAGTAACCCACATAATGTATCTAGGATAACATAGGTTTCAGTATCAAATGTCTATCATTAAACTACATTAATTTCTTCTCATTATATATATATATACACTAGCGAATGCCCATGCCTAAAGGCACCAAATAATTTTTAAAAATATAGCACATGCTTACTACATGTATTATGAAGATGGATCGCCAACTTGTAGTGTCCATAACTATGGATTCATAAATTATTACACCATTTAGAGGGTCAACTTTTTCATTTTGTTATATAATGTCAATGGGGTTACATTATGGGTTTTATTATCAATTGGGCCACTGTAACACCTGATATTTTTGGGCATTTATTATTTAATTAATTCGGCTAATTTTAAATTACTGGTGTCGTAATTTAATTGAATTAATTATTATTAATATTTCTTTAAATATTAATTCGATGTGTAAATGATTAATATTTATGGTATTTAAATTTACTAAGTGAATAGTAATAATTTAATTACGTCATAACGAGCGGTGGTGACGTGGCATTTTGTTATCTCAATCGAGAGTCGGGCATAACCAATATTGGGGTCGAGATAAGAACTTTTAGTAAAATAATTCGGCTAACAATTCTGAGTGTACGGTTGAGTCCTAATGGGTTGAAATAGTGGGAAAGGATTGCCCAGGGGTAGTAAATGCGTCAAAGGGAATTTTTAGGCATAACCAAGCACACATAAGAGTGTTTGGGCCGTTTTTAGTAAAGCCCACAAGCCTAAAAATGGGAGTGACTTAATAAACCCTAAAACTGAGAGGGTGTGACAACCATAACTCATTTAACAAACCCTTAGTAAGTAGAGGAGAAAAGAGGTAACAATTGGAGAAACCTTGGGATCCAAAATAAAGAACAAGAGTGTGCAATATTCATCAAATCATCATCATCCACACAAAAGGATTCAGACCCTACGAACCCTAAGGCAAGTGGTTAAACTTTCTCTCAAATTAATTGCATATATTAATTCATATCATAGCAGGTGTGATAAGATTATATGATTTTTGGGGTTGGTTTGATATCTAAATTGGGTTTTGATGGGTAGGATTGAATTATAGAACAACTTCTTAAATTTGAAGAAGTCTATTAAATTGGGTAAATTAAATCGTCCTTTTAGAAACTGTTTTATGACATTTTGTTTTCGAAAATGGCTATTATGTTCATGCAGCCTCGTAAAAAATCTTGTTTTATGTGTTTTGTTCTCTCATACGTTTTCTCCAAAAACGGCTGAAAATGCCTCAAAGATGCATTTTAAAAATCTGGCCAAATTCGTGGGGAAAATTTTAAGAAATATTTAGTTGTTATTCCGTTGGAGGTTACCTAGATTGATTGCTTGTGATTGTTGTTATATAATAAGGACATTGGGCCTAAGGTGGAGATTAGGCTTATATAAAGTGAGGCAAGTAAGTATTGGGATAATTGAGAAAATATCCATAATTGATAAATGAATGAATTTCGAGAACGGTGGCGTAGTGATGAGTGATCCTATGTTTATGACCAGTATGGACGACCGAAATAACTACTAAAAAAATGAAGGGTTAACTAGGCCCCTTAGAGTTGTGTGAAAATTCATATAAATACGATAGTGAGTAAAATCGTAAGTAATAAGTATGGTGAGTATTCGAGAGAAATAGACTACGTACGAATGATAATTTGAAATTTGAGGAATAAGTTCTACAAGATGAAATTTTGGACCGATGGAGCGAGTTTGGGTAGTTTAGTTGGCTGATAGAACTCCAGTGCTAAATAAATAATTGTGGGAATTATTTAAATTACAAATCGGTATATAGACTTGGGAATGTTTGGCTAGTGTTACGATAAATGGTGCACGGAGTAGCCTGGATTAGTTAAATATATACATGTGGTGATTGTGTAGTGTGTGTGTGTGTGTATATATATATATATATTTGTGCTTTATTAATATTTTTGTGAATAATATTTATAGGAATGCATACCCCTCTAGTGCTATGATGGGAGGTTTCGCGATATGGGTGAATGACCTAGCTTGAGGAGAAGGGTGAGTATAGTCCCCAGGTCATAGTGTCCGTAGTTAGGGGTGAGACGTTTTGGGTATGATTAGATCTCATTTTCGGAGGGAACTATGATCGCCTCCGCTATGTTTATTTTTTTCACTGATTCGGGGAGATAACCATGTCAGGGTGTCCTGGTGGATGAGTATACCTAGGGTGATAACATTTTTGAGAACGTCTGGTGAGTGTCTACTCGGGAGGATGGTTGTATATCTACGACATGTGTGTGAATGCTGTAATATGATAATACGTACATATGGTACAGATAATTATATACGAGTAAAATACATGAAGTGAACTATATCGTTATATATAACTAGTGAGAATGCTATATAATTTTAAATTGAAAATGATTAGTTAAGTTAATGTGATAAATAGATTTTGAATCATTTATTAAACATACTCGGGCTAGAGTAGTGTGACAGGAAGAAGTTATAACAAGGACTAGTTACGGAGTAGATAACTGTGTGGATTATAAAGAAAAGCGTTAGGTGTGAACAATAGTTTAGAGGTGAGTAGGTCCTCAAGGGAGTGTGACACTAGCTAAAATATGAAGAGTATTCATGCATTTTAATTGATGCATTTTAATCACTAGCTAAATATTTTCAAAATGTTCTGGATTCTAACCTTTACTATAAATATTTTCAAAACCTTTTAGGTGTCCAGCCACAGGAAGCCATACTTATTTCTATTCCAGGGTTATCCAGCTGCGGCATATGTGGATTTTGCCAAATTTAAACCTAGTCACTTCAGTTATTTCATTCCTATAGTAGGATGTAGTCAGTATTTCATTTCGGCATATCGCCATAGTTATTTCATTTCTTTCAGTCAGATGATGTACTCAGTTTATCATTCTGGTGGTTTATATTTTCCGACTTGGGTTTTGTAGCCAGTGGCGTATTCGACAAGGATTGTATTTATTCATTTTTAGTATTGTTTGACTTAGTGATTATGTGAATGGTTTAAATTACATTCATCCACATGTTTGTGTTGTTTGATAAAAAGATAAAATTTGGCATCGTTTCTTTTTTAATGCTAGGTGGTTAGTAAGTTATAAAAAAGTTTTCGACGGTGATGATAAGAATGAACCAAATGAGATTCCTGTTAAATTTGATATAGGACTGATCACCCAGTATTTTATTAGGCGTAGTGTCATAGATTGTATCAGAGAATCCGGTTATAGTGTTCTTAGGATCTGTGCGTCTTTTCACATTTCAGCTTAGCATTCCTTTATATAGAACCTTATTATAGGATTGTTATATTCATTTACGTATGTGACTTAAGTTATCCGGATATAAACTATAGTATATGTGATTCATATACGATTTCCATTGAGCGTGGAAGATATAACATTATAAAACGACAAGTGTGGGACATTAGAAGGATTAGAGGAGGGAGGACTCGACTGAAGCCATGGAGTATTCTGGGAACAGTGACGCGATAGGAGTCACCACGATTATTGGTCAAACAATTGAAGTTCGAGTAACCTTTGAGGTTCAGTAGTTTCCCTAAGAATCGACGTGAAGGACAATGGTGTAAACCTAAAACCCCAAGTGTTGACGACTAGGGGAGAGGGTTGGAGAATATTTTATTTTCAGAAGAACAACCCGCTAGAATTAGAGGAAGGTGCGGAAGGGTGATTTACCAATGGATGCAGAACATTCAACTGGAATCACATATGGGGGTGTGTAGGGACACTCAAGTCAAATTTCGAGAAAAGATGTTTACTCATAGGAGCAGCGTAAGGTGATGGGAGTCAGTCACCATAGGCAAGGGAAAATTACCATAAATAATGAGGAATTATGGGTGGGGATTATTATGAATCCTATCACTAGGGATTATATAGAGAGGCGATGGAGATTTTAGTAATTCTCCAAAAAGGGTCGAATAGTGGTCGGATGTGAAGTAAAGTTGACCGAATTCGCAAACTTAGAAATCGAGGAGAGGGATACGGAGAGTCAAAAAGGGTTTGTAAGTTGATAATATACCTGTAGGTAGAAAATACAAGCGTGGATAGGAAATTCGACTAGGATGACTAGTGTCATTATCATCAAGGTCATACGTTTATAAAATTATATCAATAGACTCACGAGAAAGGAGCAAAGGGACTTAGAGAACCTAACCGAAGGGAAAGAATAGATTTTGTCTGTGCTAGTGAGGCACCAAGGGAAGGGATAACCAATAGAGGACCCAAATTAATGATCGAAATCGGTGGAATTCCTACTAAGTGATGGTAGGTTCAGTCAGAATCGTCAATGCCATGCACAAGTCCCATAGGAATAGCGGAGCCAGAGGGACAATGAGGGTAGAAATGAGGGTAAAGACTACCAGGTCTGCGAAAAGGAGAACCCCGACATGGTCGGTGGAGCCAGAGAAAGGGGAAGGACACAATGAATCCTATATGTAAAGAGAAGAAACCAATCCATGGATCTTGTCCACAGTAAGACACGGGACATGAGTGGGATGCCTCGCAGGGGAAGCAATTATAGAAGTTTTGGTTAGGTTAGGACTAGAGTGTCATGTCTTGGAACCGTTTGAGCCGTCAGTGTTATGGGAAACTATCACTACAAGTTTTATCCCAAAGAGATTGGAGTCTATATTGTGTGAAAAGAGCGAGTCACAGTTTTGTGAGTACTAAATTCGCATGTAAAACAGGTTTGGTATATGTATCATTAAAAGTACTATAGTTTATATATAATTACCATGGAGTAGCGAGGCTCTCTTTAGTTCCACCTGCAGGGCAGCGGTGTAGACACTGAGACGGTATATTTTTTTAAGGTAAATCCATGATGATAGGTGATTATGTGCTCATGATGTTATCATGTGTACGGACGAGTTAACGATGGTGGGCAGTTATCGCAAGACTATCATATTCATTATTCTAGGGCAGGATGCATATTATTTTTGTAATGTTTCACCTAAAAAAGGGTTGAGCTCACGACGATATTTTGTGAAGTAGACTTCAAAGAGTACAATTTTCTAGTTATAATGGATCTCAGTGCGTAAGGACTCTTACTAATGAGATTCAGGGTTTGTCGGGTTACCGAGGAGCGGAGAGATTTAGGTCGTTATTAAATTAGCACTGAGGACTTAGTGATAGTGTGAGCGCACTAGTATATGACTCCTTTAGACACGTTGGATTCAATGATTAAACTTGTTAGTATAGTGGCACGGTTTGAGTGTCCTAGGTATATACGTTGGGTTCTTCAAAAATTGAGGACTAATAATGCTGAGGAATAGTGCATTAGAAGAAGTTCTTTTGGTCTTTGTTGTGAGATGTTATACGCATAAGTCGTAATAAATGTTGGGAGTGTAGAAACGTCATTGGATGCGAGGACATCGGATTTAATGATAATTATTGAACGTGTGGAGAAAACACGTTGAGCAGAGAGCGATAAGAAATAGGCCCGGTGGATTCAGAAGTTTTGCGAAAGAAACATGGGGAACTTTTGCACCATAAGTTGATGAGTTGGGCAATATCTAAGAGAATTGAATAATATTGGTGGGGTAATAAAAAATACCCGATATATTTATCCACACCAAGAATGCGGGAGACAAACTTGAGATAAGTATATTACGTAGGTGGTGTTCTGAGGTTGGTGAAAATATGTATGAGATATAGGGTGTATGGGCGCCTTAGGTGGAGCAGAGTCTCACCTAGTCAAATGTCGAGCAGTTTTGGGAGAAAATGCAACGAAAATGATTGTTGGTATATTCTGAAAAATTGGAGAATACGATGTCCCTCATATTATGAAACGTTGAGTGTGGGGATCAGTGGTGAATAGTGAATAGTGGATTTCTCCCCACGTTACAACATTTAGGGATGGAAAAAGGTTGATCCGAGGTTTTCAACTACGATTTTGTAGTTTTGATGTTCCTAGTGATGGGATTGATGAGCATGAGTGGTGAAATTTATATTTGGGACATCCAAAATCGAGGAATGCGTAATGTCAGATTTCTGGGTGATTAGGAATATTAATTACCACTATTAGAGTTACGTGTGATACCTCGTGGCAATGTATTATCTACGTAACACACTATGAGACATTATCAGGGAAATTTTTCCATCCACCCTTTGGTTGGGAAGGGTGGGGGGAATAACAAGCTTCTGGGACCCAAAGTGATTTATGGTCCATCATCAGGAATGGAGCAAACTGCGTCTTTTCCAGATAACTCATAAATGTTAGGAGAGTTACGTCACTGTGAGTTAAGGGTTTGATGTCTGACATGAGTAATCAGGGATTGTTGCAGATATTTAACCAGACGAGTGTCACAGGTTTGGCAATAAGAAATTGGCTCCCATATAAGATGGGGCCTTTTTGTAGAGCCAACATGGCACAGGCTTGTCTTTTAAGGCACTACGTGTTCGAAGACCATTGAGTTGAATTTTAATGACCTTGTGTTTGTTAGGGTGCCTCCCATGAAAGGGGTCATGAGGTTCGTCATGATAAGGAGTTAGCGCCAAGATTTGTGGGGTCTTTGTCTATCATTGATAAGGTGAGCCCGATAACTATAAATTGGGTTGGCCAGAGCATCTTCAACGAATACACGACGTGTTTCACGTGGCATCGCTGAAGAATTATCGGAGGAGCATGAGAGCTTGGGACATGTTCCACTTGAAAAGTTTGATTTACATCCAGATGTCTCATATGAGGAAAGACCAGTAGCTATTCTGGATCGTAGTGAGTGCAAGTTATGGTCTTAAGTGATGCCACTTATTGGAGTTTAGAGGGGGCTAGCACAACGTTGACGAGTCCATTTGGGAGTGGGAGGATGGAAGGCGGAGCAGCGTCCAGAGGTATTCGTCGCAGGTACAACCTAATTTCGTGGACAAAATGCCCTTGTAAGAGGGAAGTATGTAACACCTAATATTTTTGGGCATTTATTATTTAATTAATTCGACTAATTTTAAATTACTTGTGTCGTAACTTAATTAAATTTATTATTATTAATATTTATTTAAATATTAATCCGAAGTGTAAATGCTTAATATTTATGGGATTTAAATTTACAAGTGAATAGTATTAATTTAATTACGTCATAACGAGTGATGGTGACGTTGCATTTATTTAACTCAACTGAGAGTCGGGCATAGACAGTATTGGGGTCAAGATAAGAACTTTTAGTAAAATAATTCGAATGGTAATTATGTGCATACGGTTGAGTCTGGATGGTTCGAAATAGTCGGAAAAGAGTGCCCAATCTCACATAAGAGTGTTTGTGCCCTTTCATTAAAGCCCACAAGCTTAAAAATGGGATTGACTTAATAAACCCTAAAAGTGAGAGGGTGTGGCAACCATAACTCATTTAAGAAACCCTAAGTAGAGTAGAAAAGAGGGAACATTTGGAGAAACCTTGGGAACCAAAATCAAGAACAAGTGTGTGGAATCTTCATCAAATCATCATCATCTGCACCAAAGTATTTAGACCCTACGAACCCCAAGGCAAGTGGTTAGATTTTCTCTTAAATTAATTACAGATTTCAATTCATATCATAGTAGGTGTGATAAGATTATATGGTTTTGGGGGTTGGTTTGATATCAAAATTGAGGTTTGATGGGTAAGACTGAATTGCAGAACAACTTCTTGAATTTGAGGAAGTCTATGAATTTGGGTAAATTAAATTGTTATTTTAGAAACTGTTTTGCTACATTTTAGTTTAGAGAATGGCTATTCTGTTCTTCCCGCCTTGTAGAAAATATTTTTTTATACATTTTGTTCTTCGATATGTTTTCGCCAAAACCGGTTCCAAAATGCCTCAAAATTGCATTTTAAAAAATCCGGACAAATTCGTGGGGAAAATTTTAAGAAATGTTTAGTTGTTATTCCATTGGAGGTTGCCTAGATTGATTGGTTGTGATTGTTGTTCTCTAATAAGGACAATATGACTAAAGTGGAGACTAGGTTTAATAAAAGTGAGACAAGTAAGTATTGGGATAATTGAGAAAATATCCGAAGCTGATAAATGAATGAAATTCGAGAAGGGTGGCGAGTGATGAGTGAACTTATGTTTATGACTAGTAGTGACGACGGGATTTACTACTGAAAAATAATGAAGGGTTAACTAGGGCCATTAGAGTTATGTGAAATTCATATAAATATGATAGTAAGTAAAAATCGTAAGTAAAAAGTACGGTGAGTATTCGAGAGAAGCATACTACGTAGTATTGATAATTTAGAATTTGAGGAATAAGTTCTACAAGATGAAATTTCGGACCGAAGTTATAAGTCTGGGTAATTTAGTTGGGTGACACAACTCGAGTGTTAAATAAATAATTGTGGAAATTATTTAAATTACAGGTCGGTATATAGACTTAGTAATGTTAGGCTAGTGTTGCGGTAAATTGTGCATAGAGTAGCGTGGATTATATATATATATATATATATATATATGTATATGTATGTATGCGGTGATTGTGTCGTATATATATATTTGTTTGCTTTATAAAAATTAGTGTGAATAATATTTATAGGAATACACACCCCTCAAGTGCTATCATGGGAGGTTTCGCGATGAGGGTGAATCTCCTGGCTTGAGGAACAGGGAGAGTATAGTTCCAAAGTCATAGCGTCCGTAGTTAGGAGTGAGATGTTAGATACTTCACTTTTAAGAATCAGAGGTACAATCCGTAAGTGGAAAAGTATAAGTATGTCTTTTGGAGCTAAAGCAGTCCCCGTCAGGGTTGATTTCTATCATAGGAGATAAAAGGCACCACTAATATAAATGGAAATAAATTTTTAAACCTTTAAACGATGGGAGCATTGATATTAGAAGAATCTCAGATATGTGTAAAGTTTTTACGATGAAGCTTTCATGCAAGGTTAGAAGTTCTTCTTGTTTATGGTCTTCTTTCGTCCCAGATAAGAGCTGTAGGAACTCAACCTTATATGGGTGCTGCTGGAGGAGGATCTTAAACATAAACAACGATCTGCGATGGTAAAAGAAAAGCAGGATCAATTATTAAATAGAGATTGGGGGAATGGCAGTGTAGTCTTTTCAATTGGATAAATGGTCTGAAAAAATTGGCCACTTCACCTTTTCTCCAATGTTTTTGATTTGGGGTAAGTTAAAGACTTCTCAGATAGTAATATGAATTGGGATACATGAAAACTTCTTCAGTTATGCTTGTTAAACATTGCTTTTCCTTTGTCACTAATGATTCAGCTATGCTTTCTAATCGGACTAACTTTTCGAATACCAACGCTGTTGTTTGATTGATATTTGTGGATGTTGTTAAACCTCCATTGTTTCAAATCAACCAGTTTTGAACAGTTACAGAGGATGTAGTCATCCTATTTTGGTATATATCAAACGGTGACAGTGGTTGTTCTTTTAATTTGTGTGTGCCATTTCATGTTACATGCCAATAGTCCTGTTCTACTTGTTGTACATTCTGTAACGTGTGACAACTTTAAATGGCGCCCAACATATTTACTCATGTTTGAATTAAACATCATGTGACAACTTAAGAATCTTGAACTTCCTTTCAATTAAACTTATGGACGAGGGTTTTCCAAAACATAGAAATGGAAACTTATAGTTAGGAATCTTCCATCCAAGGTTTTTTCTATCAACAATGTCATCGTACTTTTTTTTCGCTTTTACATAAATGCACGTGCATGCATGTGTGTTTTTATATTTCCCTTATCTAGTCTACAAAACCAAAATGCAGGCTAAAGTGTCAAAGATTAGAGATATGTTCTCATCAGCATGTCTGGGATGTGCTTATTCCCCAAAATCATGAGACGGGGTCCCTCTATATAATTTTTTATCTTTTTCTGCCAATAAAGTGTCATATTTTTTTTCACGCTATTTTTTCATTTTACAAACTATATACAGGGTTTTAATTTGTCAAATTCAAGTTCTTCGAATGCTCATTTGATCAACCCTGCTTACCTTTTTATACAAGAGGAGTTTGAGGATATCGTGCTCGGCTCGACAGGCTCATGGGGTTGGACGAATTGTGAATTAAATGGTTCTGGATGCTTAGTAACTCTTTGATATGATACTGCAGCTACATGCCAGTGCATCTCATTGTGGCCTTAATGCTACTATACTTATAACTTGGTCCCTCCATGATTGTAACACTAGTTGGACTTATCACGGTTTTAGTATTTATGGTGTTTGGAACTCGAAGAAACAATCGGTTCCAATTCAATGTGATGAAAAATTATGACTCAAAAATGAAAGCTACGGATGAGATGCTTAATTTCATGCATGTGATCAAATTTCAAGCATGGGAAAAATATTTGAACGGTAGGATTCAATCTTTCCACGAATTAGAATTCGGGCTCCAAATTCATGTACTCAATTGGGTAAATCTTCTCTTCTGTGTCTGTTCTCGGGGATATGTACAAAATTTCAGGGAAGGTATGAATTTTCACACTTGGATTAGGTTGCGTTAAACTATTTTTGTTTATGTTTGTTGTCTTTAATAGGTTATGAGATATTTGTAAAATACGTATTCTAATATATGGACAAATCACTAACAACAACCTATCTTCATTAAAGAGTTCAATCAATCAATTGACCTTCTTCCTATTTTAATAGGAGAATCTTGATCACATTTTTTAATTATAGATATTGAATGGTCTATTTCCATAGAAAATAAAAGCATCACCAAAATACAAACAAACATATTAGAGAACATAACATGACAAAACTGACAGACATTAGATGAGTTAGTTGTGCAACATGGGTTTATTATTGTGAAGGTGACATATTGGCCCTATTTGGTTGTGGAAAGGTATTTTTTGTGTTGATTTTTACTTGTATGGAAATTTTTTAGGATATATAAAATCATGTTTAATGATTGAAATTAAAGACAGAGTTATCTCTTTTTCCCCAAATACCATCATGACCTCTACAATTACTACCACAATAATCGTACCATCAGCACACAACACCACTGTGGTGGTGCGATTGTGATGGATGTCGTCGATTTGAACAGATTTTTATTGTAAATGAAGAATATTAGAAACCATTATGAATGTGTTTTCCCAATTTTCTAGAAAATCAGAAAACTCAAAAAATAGAAATTAGTTTTCTGAATTGGAAAAAATACATTTAGCTACTTTATTCTCACCTACAATTTCTAAAGTATTAGTTGGCATTCTGATGAATTTGTTCTCTCTCCCTCCCTCCTCGCACTTATGTGATAACATAAGATGGAAAAACTTCAGAACGGGGAACAACTTCATAAGCCATTTATTAGGAAACAAATGAAGATCAGGTTTTCGGAGCGTGGAAGAAGTGGAAGATTTTTTGTGACAATTAAGAATGTGGAATTTGTCTATGAGGACAAGGTGATTGATATGTTATGATATGTTCAATTTTACGAGAACCTAACACTAAAAGAATTAAGTTTTCCATTCTCTAAATTTTGTATAAACGTGTTATTTCTCTACATATAATGTTTTTAGCAGGTTCTGTTCAACAACACGAATTGGGAACCAAAATTTGAAATGGCACTACTATTTCCTTGGTCATTTTACTCCCAATTCATCCAACTTTTGTGTTACACCCCTAGTTTTTTGGAAATTTGAGGTACACCTCCCAAAAATGCCGTTATAGCTCATGAAGTGTCATTTTTGGGGTGTCTTTTAAACACTATTATGAGCTTTAGTAATGTTGTTGAAGGCTTATCTTATGTTCTCCCAAAAGTGGATTGTGAACAAAGTTGGCAGGGAAGTATAAATCACCCTTATATATCCCATTACTAATGATTCTAGTTTTCAGTGACTGGAGTTCCTCTACTATGATCTTATAGTGCCTTTTTTGAATGATATTTATCTTCCTATAATTTTCAGGCGGAGGCACTTGATTTAGATAAAACAATGCATGAAACTATAGCAGAAGTTGGAGGACCGGAGAATTGAAACAATGCTCCCCATTCTTATCCACCAATCAGATGTCATGTAGATGGGGTATTCTTTGGTCATGGACATAATTACAAGTTTCAACTGACTGTCAACTTAGCTAGACACATTAGCATTTGTGCAAACAACACTTAGTGCACCAACACATTCCCCATAGAGACCCATATTGTTTGCGTAATGAATAACCGACCATTCTCTTGGTTTATGCCAAAAATTAGATAGAAGTTAATTGTTGGGAGGCCTCAGCAACAATTCTCTTGTTTTACACAGTATATCCCTTGAGACGCCACACTTTGATTTCTTATGTCAGGTTTGTGTGCTAGTTTGTTTCTTTCAAATTGTTAGTATTCCTATTGTATGTTGTGTTGTTGTTCGTTCTCATGAACTGTCTTGATATGAGTTGATAAATTTTAATTTGTTTTTATTTTTCATGCTTACTCTTGGTAAAGTTTGATTACTATTCTTACCATTAATTGTCTAGTCGTTTCCATACACACATATATATATATATATATATATATATGCAATAAGTGTCTTACTACACGGGATAAGAAAAACTCACTTGAAGTGCTCGAGCCATTTGTGATTTTCAGTTTCATGTTGGTCATTTAGATATCTAACCCTATTTTTAGCTATGGAAACTATTTTTTCTCCATAACTTCTGTATATAGTCCCCTTGTTCATATCGGTAATCCAGAAATCATCTTTATTATCAAGGGCTGAGATCAAGAAGTCTCTCAAGTCAAACAAAAAACCACAGATTTCATCAAGTGGAGTACGGAATTAACTCGATCAACAAATCTAAGAAGCAAATTCCGCATTGTAGTGGAACTAAAGGATTTCATCAAGTGGAGTATGAGATGGTAGCATATATTTCTTTAAAATGTTATGTTCGGTAATTATTTAATTTTTCTTTGTTACTGGTTATAATACTTTATTTATCTTAAAATTTGTATAGTGTGATAAGAAAACTGGAGATCTCGCGCCTATAACAAAGGTGTGGTATACAACTCATTGGAGCAAAATAAAGGATAATTGAGTTACTCCAACGGCTGGAAGTGTGTACGTAATTCGTTTACAAGTTTTTTTTACTATATTTTTTTTATAATAACATTAAATTAAACGATACATTGTTTACAACTATTAATAGGACGAGGTGAAAGAAATACTTGCATCACAATCTAAAAATGATGTGAAGATGGATGATGCATAAGCATTTCAAAATGTTTTAGGGTATTGCTCTAGTTATGTACGTGGACAAAGGGTTGGTTCTAAGACCAATCAACTTTAATCTATGCAAAGGAAGAAAGATATTGAGAGCGCTAGACAAGTTGCTGAGGCCATGAGAGAAGCTGGTGAGGCAAGAAGGGAAGATGACAAGGCGAGAAAATAAAAATATGAATCTCGAAGGGAGAACGATGTAAGGAAATAACGAATTCATGACATTTTTGGAAGATTTGAGGGCTTATCTAATCGCATAGCTCGTAATAGAACATAAGTAGCAGAAGAGATGCATGGAGTATAAATGATCGATAGTATCATATCAATTTCTTTTTTACTTATTTTTTTTGTGAACGATGAAACGATTTATGTAATTGATGTATTTGACTTGATTTTGATGTGTAATATTATTAATACATTTTAGTATTCAATATTATAAATATATTTTGTTAAGCAATAAGGCATAAATGTTCTTACTAGACTGTTTTAATTATCTTAAATATTAAATAAGAAAATTGAATGCATTTAGTATTATTTGTTAATTATTTTATGCATTAAATCTAACTATTAAATGCAATAACTATTAGTGGAGTCAATAATTTGCTACAAAAATATATGTTTGGTGGCAAATTTGAATTGCTACATAATTATATTGATATTAAGAAAAGACATAATTTTGGTAGCAAATCTTATATTTGCTACAAAAGGAACCTTTTAGTAGAAAATCTGAATTGCCACAGAACTATCTTGACCTTAAGAAAAACATAGTTTTGATAGCAAATCATATATTTGCTACAAAACAACCTTTTAGAGGCAAATGAAATGGTTTTATTGGCAATTTTGATTGTGATTTGTGGAAAATAATTTTCCACTAAAAGTACATCATTTAGTAGCAAACTATGTTTGCCACTAAATTTTTAACATTGGGTAGCGAACGCCAAAAAATTGCCACGAAAGGTATTAGTAGCAGGTCTTTAGTAGCAAAGCTGTGACAAAAAAATTTTTGCCACTAAATGATTTACTGAATTTTTTTTAATGATTAGTCATAATTTTGTTTTGTAACTAATGGTCTTTTTTCTTGTAGTGGTCCTAAGACGGATGGGCTTCCAGTGGCGAGATTTCAGGGGACGAGGTGGTAAAGTTGGAAAGGATGTTCACAGAGGATGAGGGGCTCTAGGTCTTGAGGTTGATGTGCAGTGATAAGGCACCTGGCCCGGACAGGTTCACAATGGCATTTTTCCAGCACTGTTGGGAGGTTCTCAGGGTGGATGTGACGGTTGTGTTCAACTAGTTCTATGATTGCGGTTACTTTCTGAGGGGTTTAAATGCCACGTTCATTACTATGGTTCCTAAGAAATGGAGGGCAACATATGCGCGAGATTTCAGTCCTATTAGTTTGGTCGACAGTGTGTATATTCTCATTTCTAAGCTCTTATAGGTTAGACTCAGAAATGTGATTGATCCTCTTATTTCGGATGCTCAGAGCTCATTTATACGCGGGCTTTAGATCCTTAATGCTGCGTTGGTAGCAAATGAGTGCATCGAATCCAGGATGAAAGGTGGGGATCTTGGCATTCTATGCAATCTTTACATTGAGAAGGCTTACGAGCATCTGAACTAGGGTGCCTGAGGGGTTCCTTCTTTATTTGCTTAGGAGGATGAGGTTTGAGGAGCTGCGGTGCAGGTGGATGAAGAGGTGTATTTCCTCTGTCAATTTCTCTATCCTTGTAAATGGGGTTCCTGAGGGGTTCTTCTCTAGTTTGCGTGGTCTTAGGGAGGGTTACTCATTATCCCCTTTCCTCTTTATCTTGGTTATGGAGGAGTTCTCTCGGATGATGAGTCGTACGATGGAGGGAGGTCTTGTCTCGGGGTTTTTGATTAGGAGTTCTATTTCGCATCCTATTAAGGTTTCTCACCTTCTGTTTGTAGACGACACTATTATCTTCTGTGGGGCATCTGTGGATGAGGTGAGGTCTTTGCGGTTACTACATCTCTATTTTTAGGTTGTGTCGGGTTTATGTACTAATGCCAGTAAGAGTGAGATGATTGACATTGGTGAGGTGGGTAATGTGGTCGTTCTGGCTGGTGTTCTTGGATGTCGATCGGTTCTCTCCCTTCCAGTTATCTTGGCCTCCCATTAGGTGATAATTTTATGTCTTCTTCGATGTGGAATTCGGTCCTTGAGAGAGTCCAGAGGAGATTAGTTATTTGGAAGCATAGTTACTTGTCCAAAGGTGGTCGGTTGACTTTAATCAAAAGCGTTTTATCTAACCTCATGTATGTTCTCCCTTTACCTGGGCCCGTTGGAAAAAGGCTCGATAAGATGATGAGGTATATATGTGGAAAGGGAATGATGAATAGTTTTAATACTGCTTAGTGGGTTAGGATGAGGTGTGTAGGCCGCTGAGAGAGGATGGGTCTAGGGTAAGGAGCTTAGCCCAATTCAATGAGGCTTTATCGGGGAAGTGGTTATAGCACTTTAATAGGGAAGGAGACATACTGTGGAAGAAAATGTTGGTCGCGAGGCATGGTGTGGGTCCATTTGGATTGGGTCCTATTTAGGGGCCTTCTGCTTATGGGGTGGGGTGGTGGAGGTATATTGCGCTTGGGTGGGGGAGGTTCTCTTCGCTCACTTCCTTCCATCTCCAGAGTGGGAGTTGTATCAGGTTCTGGAAGGATAAATGGGGTGCGGGGGAATATTTGAAGTATCTCTTCCCAGGGATGTTTTGACTTGGGGAAAATAAATAGGGGTTAGTTGAGGATCATAGGCGGAGGGTAAGGGATTGTGCAGTGTGGGAGCCCAAGTTTCAGATGGGACTCCGGGATTAAGAACTAGAGAAGGTGAGGGAGTTATTTAATTAGTTTAGGTTGGTTTAGGCTTTGTCTTTGGGGCATATGGGTTAAGGAGGTCATGCTCTCAGGATAACCTGTTTTCTGTTAAGGGTCATTATAATGTGGTGAGGGGTCGTGGGGGTGCTCCTTTTCCATGGAAGGTCATTTGGAAGAGTCAAGAGCCTCCCAATGTTCGCTTCTTTATGTCGTTGTAATATCCTATATTTTTATGATATAAACAAATTATGGGGTTAATTATTATTGTTGGATTAACTAAATTAAAAAGCTCGGGAAATTTAATTGTTAATTAATTCGAATTTAAAATAATTATTAACTAGCGTGCCAAGGGTTAATACTTATTTATAGAAATCATTGATTATTACTGTGGGTATATGTAATATGGAATTATATAATTTTTATTAATTTTCGGAGTGCGAAATACAACAGTTTGGTATTTTAAGTCAGGACGCGCGTATGAGTCGTGTCGGGACTAATTGTAAGGAATAAAAAGATAAATTATTTTTGTATATCTCGTATGGTAATTTTGAGTGCTCCATTAAGTCCGAAAGGGTCGAGATAGCAAGAAAACACTTCCCGGGCATTTTATTTGGACTCCGGGGTACTTTTAATCCTCACCGACACCCAATAGGGGTATTTTTGTCCTTTTGAATTTTGATGTAATAATATGGACGAAAATTGGAAAATAAAAGATAGATGTACATGGGTTAGTGTGGAGTTATCATCTCTAAACCTACGTGAGAGAAGAGAGAAAGCCATAGAGGAAGGAAGAAGAAGCTATTGGTGTTCTTGGTGCCTAACTCAAGAATACACACCAAAAACTATACCAAAGTGTAGATCGCGAGACAAGGAACACACTCATACCCATATCAACAGCCGATCAGATCGTTAAAATTAAGGCAAGTGTTTACTACTTGTGATTCATATAAATAAATTTGTTCACTTTTGGGTTATGAGTTTTGATGAAATTGGACATTTAAGAATAGGAATTGCAATCTTAAAAACGAATTAGGATAAATCCCTTATGTAAATAGTTAGAAATCCCAAATTGATGAGTATTGATGATGGACGATATTGAAATTGATCTTCTTGTAGGGAGATTTGATGAACTAGGGTTTTTAATAGTTAAATTGGGGATTTTGGAATTTATAACTGGTTTATGATAAATTAATGGTTCAAAGTTAAGGGAAAGAAAATATACATGTTAGAACATTAATTAAAATTGATACTTTGGTGTTGGGGTTGAGAAATTTAAAGGTTTTAGGACATAAATTTTGAGGAAAACGAAGTATGAACAATAAAACGTAACAGGTGTGGACAAAGAAGGAAAAGTCGTCATCTCGTTCGAACGAGATGGACTCTCATTCGAACGAGAAGTCAGAGTCGTTCAAATGACCTGCTAACTCTTTCGAACTACAGGTCCCAAAAAGCCCAAAAATTCCAGTTTTAACCAGATCATGTTACCCAGATAGTTATGTTAAGGATACTGCCATTTACTCATGTTAACTTAGTGTAGAATTATTTGGGAATTAATACTAGAATGAAACCTTAAGTATTGAATAGGTGAATTAACCTTGGGAAATTCGAGAGTATGAATAATTGAGTAAATTGTTTAAGTAGTAAAGAGAAATATACTACATGAAGAAATATAAATATGGGTCGGGTGAATACCTAAATTGTTGTAAGGCTTCAGGAATGCCTAGTATTATATGTTTTTCATTATTATTTTTATAGCATACCTATGCTGCTTGATATCGAGTAGAGATTTTACGCAGTGGATAGTGTTATCCTTGGTGACCCGATGGGGAGATATTTGACTTGTACCTAGAGGATATGAGCTTGGATACGTGTTATCAATTACGTAGGATAGTTTCGACAGATGAATGGGAGGGTATGTATGTCCGTGGCCCATTTAGATGGTGAGTATGCTCGCCTCCAATATTTGTGATATGCGATTTATGGTTAGTGAGAGATATCGAACCAATTGTCCTTTATGCAGCGAGTGATGTACTGGGACACGATAGCAGAGTATGCATTGCGCCAAGTGGTCCTAACCAAGGGGTGCAGGTTATATATATATATATATATATATATATATATATATATATATATATATATATATAGGGATGATGTGACTATATGTATATAGATATATAAATATAATTCAGAATGAATGGTTCTAATGTGTGAAATTAGAGATTGTATAAGTATGGATAAGTAAAGTAATTCCAGCAGATAAAAGACTTCCTATCAAAATGGTGAATATAAAATAGGTAACTGGCATAAAAGAATATTATTAGTGTATTGTATGGGCAATAAGGGTTACTCCCTTGAGATATATTTAGGAGTTCATGTCAATAACCTAGTTGGGAATATTTTTGATGACTAGGTTGGGGTAGACATACGCTAGGTGTGGACACTAGTAGAGGGGTGAGGATCTCAGGCGACAGTTCGAAACTACTATGCACATAATAATTTCATTAATGGAGTTTTAAATACTTGCTAAAACAAATATTTTTAGAAATCGTGTTCTGACTCGGTTCTTGTTATTTCTCTTCTCTTTTGCTATATATATATATATATATATATATATATCTGTGTGTGTGTGTGTGTGTGTGTGTGTGTGTCTAGCCACAGGGTCACCACCAGACTTATACGTGTGGATCATTCGACGAACTGCAGCTGTTATGGAAGTTGTAGGTTAGTTATATTAGATGCTTCTCTTGTTTCATTCAGTTCTTAGTTCAGACATTTCAGTTAGGGCATGTGTCACCCGTTTCCAAGTAAGTTATTTCAGAGAATGTATTTCTTTTAGATTTTGTTTTCCTGTTGAATTGAGTATTATGATTCTATTAGTTTTAGACTTTGAACTATAATGTTTTATCCAATCTCATTTACTTCAGTATTTGATTCATGTTCAGTATTTATTCTTGTGGAATGGGAATGGCTTATATATTACAGCATGGAATTTTTTGATGGATTAATTGGGTATAATTAATTTGGAAAATGTTTTGACACTTAGCTTAATTAAATTATTACGTGATTAATAATGAAAATTATTTTTCAAGAGTGATGCTAAGAATGAACCAATCGGACTCAGATTTTAATTTGATTAGGCGGGGTGTCACTGGTGGTATCAAAGCATCAGGTTCTAGTGTCCTTAGGATTTATATGGCTTATTATTCTTTCTTCTTAACCTTCTTTGATTTCAAAACCTAATATTAGGAATGTTGTATTCATCATTACGTGTTGGAAATTCGTACTTCTGCAATTTAATTGTATAAATGTTGAACTCATGCGGTCCATTCCAATTTTCAGATGGCATGATAACAAGAGAAAGATAACACTGCTAGGGGAGTCAATGAGCAAGGTCAACCGATACCTCAGGTATTCTCGGAGAGAGTATTAATCGCCCAAATCACAAGTATTGTGGCCCAAGAAGGTACCACAGCAGTCATACAATACCATGATCGCAATATGCAGCTTAAAGGAAGTAAAAAAAACAAGATAAGATAGTCAACCTGACATGACTAGGGTTACCAATTGTGGGAATACTCCAGTACCATAGCAACAAGTTCCTCAGGGTCGTAAAGACCACGAACGTAATAGACCCTATGTGAAGAGCCAAAAGCGTCAGGGCTAACATAGTTAGGGACGAAGTGACTTCACAAAAAGATGTTTCAAATGCGGAAGATATAGCCCTAAACATCAAACTTGTCCAGATCAGGCTAGAATAAAACCCCGACCCGACCAACTAGGACAGCAAGGCTAAAGGAAGTAAGGACTTTCAAGACTCTGCCATAAGTGTATACAACTGAGTCACAAGTGGAAGGACTATCCTCAACCTAATATTGTTCTTCATCCAGATGCTCTGTAGGACTAGTAGGGCCAAGGAAGAAGTGGAACTGATCAACAGGGCCGAAATCAATAGAGTCGTAATGTGACATAGTTTGCTGGTGCATGATTCAATTGTAGAAGGATGGGTCATAGGAGGCAGGATTACCCAGATAAGGGCAAAATACCCCAACACTAGGGGAAGATACCATGTGGGCGTGTGTACGACGTCCAGTAGGTAACCGTTCAGCAGCCACCACCCGCCATTGAAAGTATGTTCTCTATATATGAGGTTATGGGAGATATATTTTTCTTAATACGGGGGCCTCACAATCGTTCATAGTTGCTAGAATTTCATGAGCCACGAGATATTTTTCTTTTTGACACACCCAACAAGATGATTACATGTGTAGGCTCATCGCAAGGTAATGAGTTATTGACTTTCTTTTATGCTGGGGAATAGGGATAAAGAATGGGAGACCTATTTTACTTCTCAACATGCATGTATTAGATATGTGAGAGTGAGAGGGGATTATTGGTATTGATTGGCTTGTTGCGTATAGGGCCATGATAGACAGTTTTAGTAGATGTATTATTTTGTTGTATCAAGTCGGGAGATGTTTCAGATGGCGATACCTCGTCTGGAGGCAGTGTTGTCCACCCATTTATATTATATAGGGGAGGAGACCTTTAAAGAGACATTGATTACCACTGACTCGATACCCATAATTCGCAAATTATCCGATGTGTTCCAAAATAAGTGAGCCACGAGGGTTAGAGAATCTGGCAGAAGAGCAAAACTGAACTTAACGGTGTTAGAGAAACACCACATGGGAGCATACCTAATGGGGAACTCATTTAGAAAAAAAATTGATTAATTATCTCTCTATAAAGTAACGAGGAAGTCAAACAGGGATGTTGAAGCCAACAATAGTTTTGAAAGGCCCGCATAGCCAAGGCGACGACAGGAGAACAAATGGGAGCTAAGATTACCAGTCCGAGGGAAGGACATCCTAAAATGGTCAATAGGACTAGTGATGAGAAATAGCTCGGGAAATTCCTATATGTGTATGGAATGGGACCACCAGTGTTGAATGTATTTGAAAAGTACAACATGAGAGTAGTGGATTTAGGGAGGACCTGTGGAGTCTACAGTAACAATAACATATTAATCCTTAGGGTTATTTGGGGCCTAAGAAGAAATAGGGTGGCGATTAATGCCATTAGCGAGGCGTAGAGATGCTAGACCAACGTTTCATGGATGGGTGTGTAAGCCGTAGGGCAGAATAATTTTCCCACCGAGAGGAGGGACAAAACTATTGGATGAAATCCTAGATGTATAACTACTGCAAGTAACCATGGGTGTTTGATAGAGAGAAGTGCATGTAAGGAACATATGATTAGGAGAGAATGATGAGGTTGTTTCATTGTTTTGAGTAACCAATTTAATTACATGACAAGAGTGTGTCACAAATTATATATAGGAACGATTAACACTAAAACCCGCATGCGAGTCAAGTTTGGTGGGTACGATAGTTTTGGACAGTTTGGTTTTAAATGTATCGATCATGGGTAATAGTACTTTTGATATGTCCCCCATGAGTAAGCCAGGTGGGCACTGAAAGATTATCGTATTTTACTACTGCAATGAGTTAGTGAAGTAAAGCTTACTATGGTAATATGTAATGAGAATTACCAAATGTTTGAACGATAATATATGGAGTGATAAACTATCGCGCTAGGTACTCTGGGGAGAGTAATAATAATTTTGTAAGACACCCCCGAAATAGAGTTGGGCCCATATATATATATATGAAAATTTCATGTGATCGTAGACGTCCCTATGTATGTTGTCTAGTTAGATGTGAACCCGGTGCGTAGGTATTTAATGACTGATGTGACTCAGGGTGTATTGTGTTCTTTATCAAGCAACGAGATATAGCTTGTTATATATAGTGTCGAAACATGGGATAGCGATAGTGCCATGTTTCATGATATTTTTACAAACATAAGTGGACTTTATGTCAACATACGGAGATCGTGGGAAGGTACATGTTATGGATTATGGATATTATGGATCTCGATGATCGATAATGTTAGGTAGTAGTGTATCGGGAGGGTTTCTTGTTCGAATTTTTCTTTGCGAGACATCTCACGCATGAAACTAACAAAAGTTGGGAGTTGCAGAGAAGTTTGGATGATAGTACATAGGATTCATACCTTAGTAGATGCACATTTATGAGAGTATAATTAAGAGTGGATAATTACACTATGATGTGAGAATATATTTCATTTGTAAAAAATGCGCAAGGCAGAGGGTGTATAGGCGCCCTATGTAATTAAATCTATATTTTGTTTTTGCTCGGAACATATGGGATAAGGTAAATAAAGATAGGAGTGGAGACATCAAGACTTGATTGTATGCTCATGAGAATGGTATTGTATTAGGAAGTAGATTGTGATTATCGTGGGAATTAGACAACATTTAGCTCGGGGAGTTGAAGTTTTTTTCGTAAGATTTGTTAGAGACTTACGTTTCATGAGAAACTAATTATAGAACGGGGGAATGGCCTATGACACACGGCGAGGCAATGTCACGTGGATCACGATTAGAGGTACAATTAAGAGAATATAAGATGAACCATGTTGTAAACAACGGTGGTGATGGGATTTAATGAAGAATAATATTACTAAATTCATTTTTCGTAGTGGGTCACCTATCCATCGGAAAAAGGGTGGACCACACGAAACCAGTAGAGGTTTCTTCAACCGTAACGGATTTTGAAGTAGTAATGGGAGAGTATTCCTAATGAATTTATCACTAAGGGGGTTACGATCCTATATGGGTGATAATGGATCTATTGACTAAAGTAGATAATGTTATGCCAGTTAAGACTGGTCATACTACGAGACGGTATGCGCAGATCTTTATAATTGAGATAGTAAGGTTATATGGGGTACCGCTTGATACAGAGTTTGACTGGGACAAGACCTTTTCTTTTCGATCTTGGAAAAGTGCTTTCGAGTCTTTGGATATTGAGTTGTGGTTGATTTCAACCTATCATCTACAGACAAATGGGCAGAAGAAGCGGACTAGGCAGATGTTGGACAATAAATTATACGTATTCCCTTAAATCTCAGGGGAGGATGAGAGAAGTCCTTTCCACTAGAGGAGTTTGTGTACAATAACTCATAAAAGTTCACTTTTGGGCATGGGGCAAGTGAAGTAGGGCATAATAAGCCATGTTGTTCTCCTGCTTGTTAGTTGATGGTAGGGGACCAAGTATTATTTCTGAGATCTGAGATGAGTTAATGCTTATCGTATATAATGTGTACGATATCTATAAGGCAAAAATAACCTACTTGTGTACGATTGTCACGAGATTAGATCGAATGTATATAAAGAATGATTTATTTACTGAGAACGTATGTGCTTGCGTTCAACTGAGCAAATTATATATTAAACACCTTTTAACCCAAATAAACCCTAAACATGCAACAATATGTGATTGAATAAGATGATAATCTAAGCAAGAACATTCAAACACATGCTGGTGAGGAAAAAATCCCCCAAAGGGGCAAAACTATTTATTTTCATTATAATATTGTAGGCTGTACAATTTCGGATTACAATGAAAATACAAGTGACTAAGAATTACCCTCAGGTGTCGGATTTTGTAGTCGGCGGCTGGAAATATCCCTTTCCAGTAGGGCTGCAATGAAGAAGAGAAACGACTTCTCCACAAGGGTGTGAACAGCACAAGTGTGTTCCTGGGTTGCAAAGTGATTCACAAAGGATTGGCAATTGTGTGAATCAAAAAACCTAGAGACTAGATGCTCAATAGGTGAAGACTTAGGTCTTTCTGTACTCTGAAAATCGTGTGTATAAGTCTTAGAAAACCACTTCCCGTAGTGGGATTAAATAACAAGTCTCGGGCCTTAAAAATCTGAACACGATCTGAACCCGATCTGTTTAAGTTTATCCCAGGCGGAGCGGTCCGGGTCTGAGGCGGATCAGTCCTATTGACCGGATCAGTTCTTTTATTCTGAGGCGGATCGGTCCGTTGATGATCGGATCGGTTCTTTTCTAGGCTTCATCGGTTCGCTTGCGGTTCGGGGTATACTGGCCTTCAGCAGTCGGATCGGTCCGGGTCTTAGGAGGACCGGTCCGGTTGACCGGATCGGTTCTTTTATTCCAGGCGGACCGGTCCAGTTCTGTCAGACTTGATTCCTCTTCTTCTTTTGATATTCGGATCCGTTGATGAATGTATGAATCTTGAATTTCTCCAACGGTGTAACGGCATGCCACATAATAAATTGATAATGGACAAAAATGTCCTTACAAATCTCCCACTATGTCTATGCCGGTACATACATAAAAACAAACATCCGAATTATCAGAACTAAAAATGCCTATACAAATCTACCCTTCCATGAACCCAAAACTGGAAAGATACAATTGAATAAGACTATAGCGTTTGCACTTCAATTCTTCAGGAATCTTAACACTTTTCTCATCAGGGTGTGCAATCCAATGATAATCCATGTAGTACCTACACACATGAGACAAAGCAAAATACTAAGTGACATATCGAGTTTGAAATGAGATAAACATATATACCAATTTATGAGCAGACTCAACTTTCAAATCTCCCCCATAATAAGATAATTCATCCTCCCCCTTTTTATGATATCCCCAAATAGACAAATGAGAGAAATAAATCAAATAAGCAAGTGCGGGTTGTCACTAGGATAAAATCACACCATGAATGAGAACAAACCAACCAAGTCGATGATAGCGTAAATGAGGTGGTGTGATTAAATTCGATAGGAAAATCAATGCATACAAACATGACATATGTGCACGATGAATATTGGATATTCCTAGTGAATGAACTCAAATGCTTCCTTTGGTGTAAAATAATGACAATATAAGATATTGACTCAATCAAATCAACAAATCAAAGCTCAAAGTGATTTTCACACCAATAACGTCCAACACGATTTTATGCTTTTTCAGGACTTTCAAGGAAGTGCAAACCCGTTTAAAGATTCGTGAAACCTAAGTGGCCCATATTTAGCATGAATTGATTTTTATTGCCTTAAAATTTTTTCGGGCTCTTTTAACCTCCTTGGACCTCGGATATTAAAATTCCTCCATTTTTTAGGTCCTTTTTAACGGTGGCTTTTACGCAAAGGATAAATGATTACCTTTCGCAGCTCCTCCCCGTTATACAAAAACACACAGTCTCACCAAAACGGTTTTTTACATGCATTCCAATCTTGTCAAGTTTTACCGCATATTGTACATTGTATAGATAGAATTGAGATGGAAACACTCAAGCCAATATGAGATAGACAAGTGCAATAATCAAATATAGCCGTGCATGTGTGCAATAAAGGATATAGGAGTCAAACATATAGGAAGATATCACTAATTACATCTCAAAGACTCCAACCAATGTAAAGCACATAGATGAAATGATGTAGCCTCTCAAATCTCTATCAAACAGTCACATGGAAAAATGAAATGAAGTTGTGACTTGGCTATCTTAAATGCTCATCCATAAAAGAAGCAAAAACAAAAATCTTTTTGGATTCTTTTTTCTTTTTTTTTTAAATTTTATCAAAATAAAATCTTTTTGTGCTTTTCTTAAAACTTTTCTTAAAGGAAAATCTTTTTGTATTTTTTCAAAAGCAATATAAATAGCAAAAAGAATAAATAAAAGCTATACAACTAAGCAATGGTACATATAAAACAGACTAGCAATAGGAAGCATATGATATGAACATGAAGAAGCATCCTATTCTAGACATAGACCAACCCCTCAGCCAACTGTGCAAATCTCCAAAGACTTCCTAAGACTCTCAAATCTAAGGGAATCTAAAGGTTTCGTGAAAATGTCGGCTAACTGACGGTCGGTGGGAACAAAACTCAAGGATACAGTGTTCTCCTCAACTAACTGACGAATAAAGTGCTCACGTATCCTGATGTGTTTTGTGCGCGAATGCTGGACGAGATTACGGGATATGTGTATCGGGCTCGTGTTATCACAAGAAATGATCATGGTGTCTTGTGAAATCCCATAATCCTCCAACATTTGCTTCATCCACAAGAGTTATGTGCAATAACTCCCAGCGGCTATGTACTCGGCCTCCGCAGTGGACAAAGAGATGGAATTTTGCTTCTTGCTCAGCCAGGAGACAAGAGCTGAACCAAAATAGAAACACCCACCAGAAGTGTTCCTACAACCATCTACATCCCCAGCCCAGTTGGCATCCGAATAGGCGGACAAACGGGCATCGGTATCAAAGGAATACCAAATACCGTATGAGAGAGTCCCACTTACGTATTTAATAATACGTTTTAGAGCAAGTAAGTGTGACTCTTTAGGAGACGCCTGATATCGCGCACAGACTCCAACACTAAAGGCGATGTCGGGACGACTGGCAGTCAAGTAGAGAAGACTACCTATCATACTCTGATATAAGGTTTGCTCTACGTCCTTTCCTGAAGTGTCCTTACTAAGATTGGTAGTGGTACTCATAGGTGTACGGGCATGCTTAGCGGAGTCTAAACCAAATTTCTTCACGAGGTCTCTAGCATACTTGGATTGGGAGATGAACATCCCATCCTCTAGCTGACGAACCTGGAGACCAAGGAAGAATGTAAGCTCACCAACCATGCTCATCTCAAACTCACTTTTCATCTCCTCCTCAAAGTGGTGAGCATGCTGGGAGCATGTGGATCCAAAGACTATGTCGTCCACATAGACCTGGGCAACCAAAATTGCACCGTTATCTCTCCTGACGAACAACGTCATATCAACTCCCCCTCTCTTCAAGCCACGGGCTAAAAGATAGGAAGTAAGCCTCTCGTACCAAGCACGGGGTGCTTGCTTCAAACCATACAAGGCTTTCCTCGGATAGTAGACGTGCTCTGGGTGCTGAGGGTCTTCAAACCCTTTTGGTTGTTCCACATAAACTTCCTCCTGAAGAATGCCATTCAGAAAGGCACTCTTAACATCCATCTGATATACCTTGAAGCGCAGATGACATGCGATGGCGAGGAGAAGACGGACGGACTCAAGCCTCGCAACAGGAGCAAATGTCTCGCCAAAGTCTACACCCTCTATCTGTGTGTAGCCTTGAGCGACCAACCTAGCCTTATTTCTGATTATGGTACCATTTTCATCCATTTTGTTCTTAAAAATCCACCGGGTACCTATCACATTAGTCTCACTAGGCCGGGGGACAAGTTCCCAGACATTATTCTTTTTAAACTGAAGTAACTCATCATGCATAGCAGATATCCAGTGTTCATCCTTGAGTGCTTCTTTATGATTCTTGGGCTCAACTTTGGACGTGTAGCAAATATGGCTAACAACATTCTCTAGCTGAGCACGAGTATTGACCCCTAGAGTGGGATCACCAACAATGGCAGAAGGGTCATGACTCTTGCGAACCCAAGAAGGTGTGTCCCCTAGCGCAGGAGTAGGGTCCACAGAGTGTGAGAGAGGAATAGGTAAATCACTGTCAGAACAATTCTCATCCTTAAACTGAAGGTTAGGATCAATAACCGTCAAAGGTTCGTCATCTTGCACGGTGACGTTTATTGATTCCATAACCTTAGAGCTCTTCAGGTTAAAAACCCGGTACGCTCTACTATTTGATGAATATCCTATAAATATTCCCTCATCGCTCCGGGAGTAGAACTTTCCTAATTGCTCTCTTTCCCGTAAGATGTAGCATTTACTCCCAAAAACACGAAAATATGCCAGGTTGGGCTTCTTGCCAGTCCACAACTCATAAGGAGTCTGAGGTGTGTGTGGACGCAAATAAACCCTATTCACCGTGTGGCATGCAGTAGACACTGCCTCTGCCCAAAATCTCCTATAAACTTTACGACCTAGAAGCATAGATCTAGCCATCTCTTGGATCGTTCTATTCTTTCTCTCAATAATCCCATTTTGCTGAGGAGTCCTCACAGCAGAAAACTCATGTTTGATCCCAAGGCTATCACAGTAAAGGTCTACCTTTGCTTCTGTGAATTCAGTGCCATTGTCACTACGCATCCTATTAATAGTGACACCGTGTTGATTTTGCAGGACACGGCACTTGGTCGTTAAAAATTCTACAGCATCGGATTTCTCTCTCAGAAAACCTACAATGGAGTATCTGGAGAAATCATCTACCATCACGAGGATGTACCTCTTACCACCTAGACTCTCAGTACGAGTGGGACCCATAAGATTCATGTGTATCAACTCAAGAACACGAGAGGTGGTAATGGAGTGCAACTTCCTATGAGGACTACGAATTTGTTTTCCCAACTGACAGGGTCCACAAACGATCGAAGTTGACTTTCCAAGAGATGGTAAGCCACGTACTAGGTCCTTTTTAGCTAAGCGATTGAGATCTCTAACGTTCACGTGACCTAGACATTGATGCCATAGATCCATAGGAGTGATCGTGGCGCTGTTGCAGACAAGTGAGGACGTGAGCTCAGTCCTGTAGCAATTATCCTCGGTCCTCACCCCTTATATCAAAAGTTTACCGGCTTGATTATAGACTTTACACGCGTCCCGGTCAAACTTTACTGCAAAGTCAGTGTCGCACAGCTGGCTAATGCTGAGAAGGTTTGCTTTCAAACCTTTGACGTACAAAACATTTTCTAGCTTAGGAAATCTAGGTAACTCGACAATACCATGTCCTATAATGCTAGACTTGCTCCCATCTCCAAAGGTGACTCTGCCATCCTGATAATCCTCAAGAGTCGTAAAAATGAGGCATCACCTGTCATATGTCTGGAGCATCCACTATCAAAATACCACTGTGAGGTATTGTGTGCTTTGAGGGCAACATGAACAACGAAGGACTTTTTATCTTTCTTAGGTACCTTGTTTGCCTTTGTTGTTGTTGGTTTTAGCTGGAATATGAGAAGCATTCACTAACGGCAAAGACATCCGTCAGAATTCTTCCATTAAACTCTAGGTCGTGGCAGCTAAGAACTCAACTCGCTCTCTCAGACTAGAAAACTCATCAGTATGACGTGATGGAGCAATAGTACGTCGTGTCCGACCCATGCTATAGCAAGACTCCCTAAGGTGGCCTTTTATTTTGCAATAAGTACAAAAGAGCACAGTCAAAGGCGGACCTTGGTTTGCTTTTCTTGGTCGAACTCTCCTTCGAGGTTTTTGATGACGTCCATAAGGATTCGTAGTAAACTCAGGAACTGGTCCAGGTGCAATTTGGGACGTGGAGGCACCATCATATCCAATTCCTTGCCGATCACCAAAACCTAAAGCAGGGCCGAGGAGCATCTTTCCCATCTTCCCAGATCTGTCCTCGATTTGTACCTTGACTTCCCGTGCTTTCTCAAGATCATGAGTCAGCTGGGAAACAAGGGCTTCAAGTTTCTTTCGAGTCTCCACGGAGGAATGGAGCTGACTCGTAAGACTAGACACTTGTTTAGTCAAGTCCCCTCTCTCTTTCTCTAAAACACTCTATCTCTCTCTAAACAGAATCTCTTTCTCGACACAGGCAGATTCTCTCTCTCTCAGGGCGGTGACGGTGGAGGACTCTCTTTCTCTCGCCTTTCTTAAATCTTCCTCTAAGCCGGTGATCTTAAGAACTAGCGCTTTGTTACGTTTTTTAGTTTTAAATGACTCAGAATATAACTCAGCGTAGGCTCATTGAATATCACTCTCGCTCTCACTTGAGTCATCCTCCCCCTCACTTACATCGATCTCACTGTCGAGGTGTACCTGTGAAGCATCATCTTCATCGTCTTGAAGAGAACTAGGAGTGCTCACTTGACTGGCCATGAATGCGGTGAAGTTACACTCATGCGGTGACTCATCTCCTGAATCCACCGTCTCAACCTCACTGTCGTCACTAAGGGTAGCATTAAGGACAGCTTTCCCTTTCTCTCTATTCAGATGATTGGCACACTCAAATGCTCTATGACCCCTACCATAGCACTCAAAACATCTCTCACTTTCTTTCTTAGGAGGATTTTTGGAGTCTTTTTCATTTTTCTTTTCAAACTTATTTTTCTCAAATTTCTTTTTATCTTTAAAATTGCCATTTTTCTTAAATTTGAGAATCCTTTGTAATTTTTTGCAAAAAGAGCCAAATCATCTAGGTCAAAATCACACTCAGAATCTGACGTGTCAGTCTCTCTCTTTCTAGACGACTCTACCCTTTTTCTAGCTGACCCCTCACTCCTTCTCTCTTGGGCTTTAAGTGAAATTCCCTTATCTTTAGATTTAGCAGTTTTAGGGAACATATCAATTTCATAAGTTTGCAAATCTCCTACAAGTTCTTCCAATTTTAGCGTATTTAAATTACCCATAGAATTTAGCACAGTGACTTTAGGGATAAAACGCTTAGGTAAAGAACGAAAAATATTTTCAACAACTCTAGCATTAGGAATATGTTCACCAAGATTAAAGCTAGTATTCACAATGTCAGAAAGTCTAGCATAAAATTCATCAAAGCATTCAGATTCATGCATGGTGATGGTTTCAAATTGAGTTGTCAAATTTTGCAACTTAGATTCTCTCACAGCATTAGTTCCTTCATGGGTGAGTTGTAAAACATCCCATGCCTCTTTTGACGTGGTGCACGTCATTATGCATTTGAACTCATCAGGTGTGACAGACCCAGAAATAGCACTTAGACCCTTAGAATTAAAAAATGACCATTTAAATTCTTCATCAGTCCAAGAAGTGTCAAGTTTCAAGTTGATCACATTATCAACAGTCACGGAGGGAGGAGTACACCCTCTTTCAACTAAGATCCAAACACGTTCATCAATGGCTTTTAAAGCCGACCTCATTCGGGCTTTCCAATAAGCATAATTTGTCTCGCCAAAAACAGGCATTTTATTATATAACTTCTCCATTTGAACACGCACTTTTTCAAAAATCATTTTTTTCAGAAAATTGATATCTTAGAAAATTTTTGCGAAAAATAGGAATACGCGATAGATTAGCGTAACCTGCTCTGATACCAATTTGAGAACGTATGTGCTTGCATTCAACAGAGCAAATTATATATTAAACACCTTTTAACCCAAACAAACCCTAAACATGCAACAATATGTGATTGAATAAGATGATAATCTAAGCAAGAACATTCAAACACATGCTGGTGAGGAAAAAATCCCCCAAAGGGGCAAAACCATTTATTTTCATTATAATATTGTAGGCTGTACAATTTCGGATTACAATGAAAATATAAGTGACTAAGAATTACCCTCAGGTGTCGGATTCTGTAGTCGGCGGATGGAAATATCCCTTTCCAGTAGGGCTGCAATGAAGAAGAGAAACGTCTTCTCCACAAGGGTGTGAACAGCACAAGTGCGTTCCTGGGTTGCAAAGTGATTCACAAAGGATTGGCAATTGTGTGAATCAAAAAAACTAGAGACTAGATGCTCAATAGGTGAAGACTTAGGGCTTTCTGTACTCTAAAAATCGTGTGTATAAGTCTTAGAAAACCACTTCCCGTAGTGGGATTAAATAAGAAGTCTCGGGCCTTAAAAATCTGAACACGATCTGAACACGATCTGTTTAAGTTTATCCCAGGCTGACCGGTCCGGGTCTGAGGCAGATCGATCCGATTGACAGGATCGGTTCTTTTATTCTGAGGCGGATCGGTCCGTTGATGATCGGATCGGTTCTTTTCCAGGCTTCATTGGTTCGCTTGCGGTCCGGGGTATACTGGCCTTCAGCAGTCGGATCGGTCCAGGTCTTAGGCGGACCGGTCCGGTTGATCGGATCGGTTCTTTTATTCCAGGCGGACCGGTCCGATTCTTTCAGACTTGATTCCTCTTCTTCTTTTGATATTGGGATTCGTTGATGAATGTATGAATCTTGAATTTCTCTAACGGTGTAACGGCGTGCGACATAATAAATTGATAATGGACAAAAATGTCCTTACATTTACCAATGGAACTTAAACGATAAGAGTTGGGCAAGAACCTACATGACATGGTAACCTAGAGTTTAAAACGAACATATGTGAATTTTTCATTAATAAAGGTATTCAATAGCATGCTATATGGATGAAACAGAGTACTTTACTTTGGAGTGCTACGATGTGATGCGCAATATATAGACAATGTTGTTTGTACCTAGTATATTTTTTCCAAATTTCGAGACGAAATTTCGTTGTAAGAGGGGGAGTATGTAATACCCCGTATTTTTATAATATTAAATAATTATGGGGTTAATTGTTATTCTTGGATTAATTAAATTAAAAAATTTGGGAAATTTATTTATTAATTAATCCGAATTAAAAATAATTATTAACTAGCGTGCCAAGGGTTAATACATATTGATGGAAATCATTGATTATTACCGTGGGTATATGTAATATAGAATTATATAATTTTTATAAGTTGTCGGAGTGCGAAATATGACAGCTTGGTATTTTAAGTCAGGATGCACGTGTGAGTCTTGTCGAGACTAATTGTAAGGAATAAAAAGATAAATTATTTTTGTATAACTCTTATGGTAATTTCGAGTGCGCCATTTAGTCTGGAAGGGTCGATATAGTCAGAAAACTCTACCCGAGCATTTTATTTGGACTCAGGGGTAATTTTAGGCCTAACCGGCACCCCATAGGGGTATTTTTGTCCTATGGAATTTTGGAGTAATAATATGGACGAAAATTGGGAAATAAAAGATATATTTACATGGGTTAGTGGGGAGTTATTAGCTCAAAATCTATGCGAGAGAAAAGAGAAAGGCACAGAGGAAGGAAGAAGAAGTTATGGTTGTTCTTGATGCCTAACTCAAGAACACACACAAAAAACTATACCAAAGTGTATATCGCGAGACAAGAAACACACTCATACCCATATCAACAGCGGATCAGACTGTCGAAATTAAGGCAAGTGTTTATTACGTGCTATTCATAGTAATAAATAAGTTCGTATTGGTGTAGGTAGATTATATTCAGTTTTGGTTTATGAGTTTTGATAAAATTGGAGATTTAAGAATAGGAATTGAAATCTGAAAAACGAATTAGGATAAATCCCTCATGTAAATAGTTTAGAAATCCCAAATAGATGAGTATTGATGATGGACGAAATTGAAATTGATGTTCTTGTATGGAAATTTAATGAACTAGGGTTTTGAATTGTTAAATTAGGGATTTTGGATTTTATAACTGTTTTATGATAAATTAATGGTTCAAAGTTTAGGGAAATCATTTATACATGTTAGAACATTAATTAGAATTGATGTTTTGGTGTTGGGGTTGAGAAATTTAGAGGTTTTAGGATTGAAATTTTGAGGAAGACGAAGTATGAACAGTAAAACGTAACAGGTCTGGCCAAAGAAGGAAAAGATGCCATCTCGCTCGAACGATATGGAGTCTTATTCAAACAAGAAGTAAGATTCATTTAAATGACCTACTAACTCGTTCGAACGACAGGTCCTAGAAAGCCCAGAAATTCGATTTTTTCCCAGTTCATGCTACCTATTTAATTATGTTAGGGATACTCCCATTTACTCATATTAACATAGTGTAGAGTTATTTGGGAATTAATCCTAGAATAAAACCATAAGTATTGTATAGGTGAATTAACCATGGGAAATTTGAGAGTGTGAATAATCGAGTAAATTGCGTAAGTAGTAAAGAGAAATATACTACGTGAAGAAATAGAAATATGGGGTGGGTGAATACCTAAATTATCGTAAGGCTTCGGGAATGCCTAGTATTATATGTTTACCATTATTATGTGTATATCATATATACGCTACTTGCTATCGAGCAGAGGTTTCACGTAGTGGACAGTCCGATCCTGGGTGAACCGATGGGGGGATATTTGACTTGTACCGAGAGCATATTAGCTTGGATACGTGTTATCTGTTACGTAAGATAGTTTTGATGGTTGAATGGGAGCGTAGGTATGTGTGTGACCCATTTAGCTCGTGAGTATTCTTGCCTCCAATATTTTTGTTATGATATTTATGGTTCGTGAAAGACGTCGAACCAATTGTCCTTTATGCAGCGAACCGGGACACGATAGCAGAGTATGCATTGACCCAGGTGGTCCTAACCAAGGGACGCAGGTTATATATATATATATATATATATATATATATATATATATATATATATATGGATAATGTGACTATATGTATATAGATATATAGATATACTTGAGAATGAATGATTCCAATGTGTGAAATTAGAGAATGTATAAGTATGGATAAGTAAAGTAATTCTAGTGGATAAAAGACTTTCTATCAAAATGGTGAATATAAAATAGGTAACTGGCATAAAAGAAAATTATTAGCGTATTGTATGGGCGATACCGGTTACTCCCTTATGATATATTTAGGAGTTCATGTCAATAACATAGTTGGGAATATTATAGATGAATCGGTTGGGGTAGACATATGCTAGGTGTGCACATTAGTAGAGGGGTGATCATCTCAGGTGAGAGTTCGAAACAACTATGCACATAATAATTGCATTAATGTAGTTTTAAATACTTGCTAAAACAAATATTTTTACAAATCGGCCTCTGACCCATTTGTTGCTATTTCTCTTCTCTTTTGTTATATATATATATATATATATATATATATATATATATAAATTCTACCAAGTGTCTAGGCATAGGGTCACTACCAAACTTAGACACGTGGATCATTCGATGAACTGCAACTATGGTGGAAGCTGTAGGTTATTGATATTAGACGCTTCTCTCGTTTCGTTCAGTTCTTAGTTTGGACATTTCAGTTAGGGCATGTGAAGCCCGTTTGCAGCTTAGTTATTTTAGAGATTGTATTTCTTTTAGATTTTCTTTTCCTGTTGGATTGAGTATTATGATTTTACTGGTTTTAGACTTGGAACTGGAAGCTTTTATCCAGTCTCATTTATTTAAGTATTTGATTCATGTTCAGTATTTATTCTTATGGAATGGGAATGGCATATATATTAAAGCATGGAATTTATTAATGGATTAATTGGGTATAATTAATTTGGAAAATATTTTGACACTTAGCCTAATTAAATTATTAGGTGATTAATAATGAAAATTATTTTTCAACAGTGATGCTAAGAATGAACTAACAGGACACTTTGATTTTTATTTAATAAAGAACTGAGCACCCGGTATTTAATTAGGCGGTGTGTCACAGTGGACAGCTACCAGGCGTGCCATCTTGACTATTGAGTGTAACAACCCGATTTTTTTTAAATGGGAATGTTTAAATTAATTTTGGAAATCAGAGAAAAACGAAATTTTTGATTTTATAAATTTTATAATTTAAAATGTATGTTTTTATATCTGAAAAATAAATTTTCAAACAGAATTGGAATCGGAATTAAAATTGAGTTTTAATTGAATTTTTATTATATAGAAGAGTCTGCAAAACATAAAACTCTCTAAGAGTCCTCAAAACATAAAACTCTCTACCAAAAAAATATATTCAAATATATTGGACCCTCCGATCGAGCTGGAATTTTTTGTGCAGCTTCCTCTCGTCTTCTTCTAAGTCTCCCCCAAATTTCATCTAACTCCAATGGTCCAATCATCCGAAATAAATTTTTTAGTGTTTGTATCTTATTAGAACTATTTTCTTAATCAAACTCTTAATCCCTTATATATCAACAAATTCGTGGATTGGCTTTTCAAATCATTTTTTCTCAAACTTTTCAACTAGAAGACCTCTCCAAAATTACTCCCTTTCATCTACAAACCATATCCCCAAACTTATTCAAGATTTCAACCATAGATTATAAGGCTTATTTGGTGTTTTCTAGAGTTTGGACTAGAATGAGATTTGATTATTTTTGTGAGAGGAACGTGATGGTGCGATAAGATTTAGTGGCTGATTTTTATGTGTCGATTCATGTGATGATTTTGAGGTAAGGGACTTACACAATATGCTCCTAAATTCTCTCGAGAGTATTTCGTTTGATTTCTGTATCGATTGCATTCATATTGAATTGTTATTCATTTGAAATCTGAAAAATTGTTGGAATCTAAATTTTGATTCATTCTGATATATTATATTATGATTTGAGCATCGTGCCACGAGATTTTAATATGGCACGGAGAATGGGCACCCACTAATAGTCCAAAATTCGAATATGCTTAAGAATGCATAGGCGCGGTGAGGTGAGGCCTGGTGATTCATTGATGTGTTGTTGAGAAATTAATATTGATATAATGCTTGAGTTATGCATTTGATTGTATATTGGATTCGTATTGTTGCGATTTATTCATCGTGCTAATTATTTTTAAGCATGTATTCTTGTCATATTGTGTATTTCCCCGTATTTTTTTACTTGGCATGTTAGCGTGGATTGGGACGCAAAGTGCTATTTTGGAGAAATATTTTAGAGTACGGCTTGGAAGATTTTTTTTTTAAGTATAAACTAGTTGTGTAATTTTAGTTGGAGAATTTTTTATTTGAGAGAAATGTTATTGTAATCATTATTGTGGAAGTAGAAATTGTGAATGTGTTGTATTTAAATTGTGTACATTTAGATGCTCTATACTTTTGTTGATGGTTTTAGTTTATTTTTATTGGAGTAGCATGCCGCGTGTCTTTTTCGGGCGCGCAAGGTGTTACAGATGTTCTCTTTTCGGGGGCGCGGGGTGTGACGTTTTAACGAGCTTAGGTATATGATAACCCTGGGGTCTTTGGTTTTGGGTCTAGCATGCGAGTTAGAGATATTTTTTTGGAGATACAATTTTTTGATGATAAGTCGTGTTAGGTATCGAGGTTAGATGTGAGGTATTTAAAGGTGATTTTTAAAGACAATATTTATTTTTGGAGATTATTGGTGTGGGCTGATTTTTTAGTGTTAAGCTTCATTGAATTTCGAGAGCGAAATTCCTTGTTAGTGGGGAAGTATGTAACAACCCGGATTTTTTTAAATGGGAATGTTTAAATTAATTTTGGAAATCGAAGAAAAATGAAATCTTGGATTTTATAAATTTTATAATTTAAAATGTTGGTATTCATATTTGAAAAATAAATTTTCAAACAGAATTGGAATCGGAATTAATATGGAGTTTTAATTGAATCTTTATTATATAGAAGAGTCCTCAAAACATAAAACTCTTTAAGAGTCCTCAAAAAATAAAACTCTCTACCAAAAATAATATTTAAAAATATTGGACACTCTGATCGAGCTGATTTTTTTTGCGCAACTTCCTCTCGTCTTCAGCTAATTCTCCCCGAAGTTTCATTTAATGCCAACGATCCGATCGTATGGAATAAATTTTGTACTATTTGTATCTGATTATAACTCTTTTCTTAATCATACACTTAATCCTTTATATATCAACAAATTCATGGCTTGGCTTTTCAAATCACTTTTTCTCAAACTTTTCAACCGGAAGACCTCTCCAAAATTACTCCCTTTCATCTACAAACCATAGCCACCAACTTATTCAAGATTTCAACCTTAAATTTGAAGGCTTATTTGATCTTTTCTCGAGTTTGGTTTAGAACGAGATTTTATTATTTCTTCGAGAGGAATGTGATGGTGCGATCATATTTAGAGGTTAATTTGTATGTGTCGATTCATGTGATGATTTTGAGGTAAGGGACTTACACAATATGCTACTAAATTCTTTCGAGAGTATTCCGTTTGATTTCTGTGTGTGACACCCCGCCTAATAATATAACAGGTGATCAATCCTATACCAAATTAAAACACGAGTCTCATATGGTTCATTCTCAGCACCACCGTCAAAAACCAATTTAGTTACTAATAACTCATTAGGCTGGAGGAAAATTTTTATTTAACTAATCTTTTTAATCAAACCATGCAATTAAAACATTCATAGTTTATATACAGCAACTGAACTGAAATAAAATAACCGAACTCTAGGTACAACAATATACAACCAAATCGAATGCCGCACTAAAAGGCAGTAAAAGAATAAATGAATACAATTGGGCTATCGGACCGAGTTTTTTTACAGTACCTCCTATCTAAATTACAAGGATGGAAGCATCTACAATAAACCGTGCACGCTTCCACAGCTACTGCAGCAAACGTCTGACTTGAAAAAATCATCATCCAGACGTCTCTGTATCTGGACACCTAATATATATACATATATAGCAAGAGGGGGGAAAATAGAGAAATGGGTTAGAGCCCAAGGTTTTGAAAATATTTAGCAAGTGCATAAAGGCCATATTTTTTTAAAATATGAAATCTCTCTTATTTAAACTGGTATTGCACTCTCATGAGATACACCTCACCTCTCTTCTAATAGTGCACACCTATCACATACCTTTTAAACAACCTAGTTAAGCTAACCTGCCTAACTAATCTATTTCACACGTCTGCTCAACGTCCTCATAAACCCGAGTACTAAGGACTAAACAGTTCCCCATTCCCAACATTGTTCAATGTTTCGTACGTGGGGTGTCTCGCGAAGCGAAATCCAAACAAGGAACACCCTGATACACTACTACCTGAAAATATTGATCGTCAAAATCCATTAGACCCTCAGTACATAACACATATATAAAAGTTCGTCTCTCACTCTCTCTCTCTCTCTCTATCTATCTAGAGGAGAGAGAGAGAGAGAGAGAGGGACGGGCTCCTATGCACATTAAGTTTGCACAGTGCTGGTGCACACCAATTTTTTAAAGCATTAAAAAAATATTTTTTTGTTTGTTTTTTATGTGAAATTTAAACATTTCAGTGGACGCATGTAAACAAAATCATCTCAAAAAAAACATTTTTTGCTATTTTTAAAAAATCGGTCAAACTTTCAATGGACGCATGTAAAAAAATCAGCTCAAAACTCCATTTTTTGCTATTTTTAAAGTGCTTAAAAGTAGCAAAATTTTAATCGATTTTTTAGAAATAGTAAAAACATTTTTTTGAGCAGATTGTTTTTACATGGGTCCGTTCAAATGTTTAATTATCACAAAAAAAATTAACTCAATTTTTTTTACTATTTTAAAAAAATGATGTGTAAACTTAGTGTACATATGAGCCTAGCTCTCTCTCTCTCTCTCTCTCTCTATATATATATATATATATATATAGATCCGAAGATAAATCTATCGGAAGGAGAATAACACCTCAATCATTCTTTTCACTTTACACAAGTCTACTTTATATGATATCTCATCTTCATATACAAGCAATATACTATACGCTACAAGTATAATTATACCTATTAAAATCATACGTATAATAAACATCCCACTTAGCTATAACTCGAGATTGCAATTCATAGTGCCTATCCGCATCCGGGTTTACTTAATGAACCATGGTACCAAGCCAGACTCACTCATGGTCATGGTAAAAATACACAACGGTGGAGGCGGTCATATTCCCTCCTGAAAGTGGAATAATAATATTGCACTCATATGCGCGACGGTATGACCTGGGGATATACTATCCCTACTCCTCAAGACAGGGGATTCACCCACATCGCACAACCTCCCTAGATCGTACTAGAGAAAATATATATTCTGGTTGTCTATTCCTATGCCCGGGGAAGTCTGTGGAACAAGCCTATAAAGTAGAAATATACCAATGACACAAATATATTTATTCGTATCATATTATATATACTGTAAGAACATCGTATATATAATCTATATCACTTCTCAATATATTATGGCTACAATTGCCAAACTCTTATAGTGATGGCCAATAACCCCGAATGTTCCCATTCGTAATAGTATATAAGTATTTACCCACTTAAAATACTAATCATATAAGTATTCTCTTACTTAATATATAACTCGCACCTTAATCACTTTTAAGGATTTATATATAATCCTGAATATACCATTTAGTACTAATCAAATAAGTATACTATTGACTTATTTGGGTTTTATAGGCATCGCATCACCTATAATAATAGACGTATAGGATAACCGCTCAATTCTCTTTAGTCCATTCCTAACTTCCATCCTAATCACATCCTAGGATTTACTCAAATGAAATTGTCCCATATTAATTCTAACCGCATAAATACATCTAAACACGCTTGCTGAATACTTCCCGTGAATGTTATTCATACATTCATGAAATCCATATCCCGAATTGTTCACCAAATTAACCCGAGGTTCCGTCTTTCGATCCAAGGTTTAGTCACCATCAATACCATTCTATAGGAGTCCTAATATTAGTTCTGGAATCCCCAAAAATAATCTCCAAACAATTTTAGCCTTAATTCTCCCAATATCGGGTTTGATTTCTAACTAACGATTTCGATCTCGGACAGCCTTCGGTAGAAAAATGAACATAAATCCAATACAAATTAGAAAAACACATGAAACGAAATATCTACAAATTTTATTTTTTGACCAAGAGCTGAATCAATTCGCTTCTTGGCCGTATCAATTCGTAAAGGACGTTGAGTTACTATTCATCATCTTCTCCAAAATCCAAAATATCCACCCAACCTCCATTCTTATGGTTTCTAATCTCAATCAACATCACCACAATCATCCTAACACTTATTTATAACTAACACAACAATTTTTTTCTTGTATTAAATCATTTCTCTTAGATTTGAACCCTAAAACATTAAAGCCCTAGTTTTATCACTTCTCCCTGTTCTAGCCATTTATACACTCCATTATCATGAATTTAACACTAGAAATCATTAAGAGTTTACAATACATCAATTTGTAAACTTAAACTCAAATTTTCCAAATTTATTTTAAGGGTTCTAACCCAAAATTATATAGTTTACCAACTATAATATGAGATACACACTTAATTAAATAAAGCAAGTAAACACGTGGCTCGTGGATAAAAGTCGACGACCTCGAGTCGAATCCCGCGGAGTTTGGCTCGAAATACCCTTTCTTCTTCCTCTTTTCCTTCTTACTTTCTTTCTTTCCACTTTTCTCTCTTTTCTTTCCTTTATCTCACTCTCTCGTGCCTTATAAGAGAGAAATAAGGGCTTGTCCCTTATAAGCCCAAAAATGACTCGTTTACTAAATTGCGAGTCCCTACTAGTCCAAAAATCCCCAGAACCTAAACATTACCCCCGTATACTCTATTCTGACTATCTCGGCCATTCCCAAACCAACCGTGCACTCAAAATCTCCATATGAGTCGCTTAACTAAAATTCACTAATTAAATCCAACACATCTCAATACGCATTTCGACAATGTAAAAGAATTCCCATCGCTTTACCCAGTTGTGACATGACATAAAAACATTTCGACTCACTTACTTAATCCCCTAAGTAAATATAACACGCGTCGGTAAGCATTTAATTCTTATTAATCCATAATTTACTATTCACACAAATTCTTCAAATTACCAAATTACGCTCACTTATGTAATTTAAATATCCATAACAGTACGGGGTATTACATTCTCCCCCCTTATAATGGAATTTCATCCTCAAAATTCGGATACGACCGGTATTACCAACCTAGGATTATTAATTGCTCTATGTCCTAGTACACTGAAGTTGAATGGTATTAACCTAGTGGTACCATGCCATATGCCTGTTAATGGTACCCACCTATGTCAAGGTTTATATTCTGACACACTAGCTTAACGACAAGCTTATCTAAATATCAATATGCTATAGTACTACCTCGATCGTAAGGTTGACTCTAATAACATCACATCGCACCTAGCATTTCTATTACCGCATATAAAGGAAATGATCATATACTCGTCGCTCTAACGTATTGATCCCATCGGAGATCCACTACTCTAGGCGTCCACTCATCTACATCAGGACATCTAATTTCCATAAAAAAGGAAACTACATTAGTGCTTGACTACTCCCGTCAGTCTCATCGCTTATCTTGGGCATGCTACCTCTTATTGCACCAATATAATTTGATTCTTGCATACCCCATATGACCTTCTATAAAAAAACTCCAGTCTTATTTATAACTTCCCCAACGAATATTCTTCATCTTTATATAATACTCCCCTTCTATTTTAGACGATATATAAAACCAACTTACCAAGGTGCCCATGCACCTTGTAACCCATGCCTATCTGCACAACCATTGTAAACATCCAACATGTAATGCTCTCTCTAAAAATGGGCCTCAATTCCTCGGCCTGGTACTAACCCAAATAATTCAAAATTCAATTCTTTCGATATCAGCGCCACTTGCCCTAGTGGCCTTTATCTCTTACTAGTTCGAAGATTGGTGTGTTTCCTACACATATAAAATGAATACTATTCTAACTATATCCCTAGTGCCCAAGACCTCTCTTAACTTCTGACATTTTCTTGTTTTCATGCGTGGGACGTCTCCCAAAGAGAAATCCAAACAAGGAACCCTCCCGTTACGCTACTCCCTTACATTTTCGGTCATCGAGATATAATGGCCTAAGGCACAATATCGGGACGTTCTAAATCCTACCTCACTGACCTCCTAAAGTACTTCTACTACTATGTTCTTCCATCTTGGCAAAATGGAAAGTCTAACTGATCAGGGCTCCTACTTTCTGCAAAAGTGTTATGAACATCATACCCAAAACATACTTCCTCTAAATTTGCCTTCTATTCAAGGCCTGGCTATAAGCCTCAAATCAATTTCCTTTAGCTTGCCTCACCCACATACTTCCAGTGAGAGAAACATTTCTAGCGCTTTTCCACAGAATATATACTTTTTATTAGCCCTTAATCATCACATGACTCTCAGCAAATTTATCATCAAAACCAACATCCTTCCATATAGTAACATCTCTCCACTCCCAACGTCGTTAAGGTTCGTGCGTGGAGTGTCTCGCAAGAAAAATACAAGCAAGGAACCCCTCCGATAAACTACTACTTAACTTTGTCGGTCGTGGGGGTTTTTAGCGTAAAACATGTAAAGTACTAAATCTTTCACACCTTAGATCATATCCATAATGTCCCCATGCACCAAAATCATGTTAGTGAAACATCTACTCACCGAAGTTTCATCTAAACATATAATAACGGTGAGTGCAACCCGTATCCATGTGAGATGTCATAAAATAACTAGTTCCACCCTGGAATCGCGGATACAATAGTCTTGTAATCCTTAGTTTGCTATCGCTCCGATCAACTAAGAACATATTACACTCGGAATAATACTATACTCGTATAACACACACAAAATGATCAGTGCAAGCTAAATACAAACTCAAAATACCAACACCCGTTTTCACAACGAATGAAGAAAAAATAGAACCCCGCTAAAAACATATAGACATACACTATATATTGTTACCGATACTACCTTTAACTCGAATCACACACTCGAATCTAGGGCTAATAAAATACGGTGACTCAATATAGCCACACCAAAATATACCTCATTCTTCCGAGGTGAAACTCATAACAATTACTTCGTCAATCTCCCTGACTTTTCAAATTGGTTCCCGAACATAGTGCACTTTTCCTTAATGAACCAAAAACTACTTTAATCCTTTCTCCATTTAAGCACTCCACTCTTGTCCTTTAAGTCCTACCGGGTAAAGGACTAACCGTGTGGTTCCACACTCCACCTCACCAGATTCCACCTTGCTGGCCACCCAAACCATGTTAAAGTTATCAGAATCTTAGACTCTAATAGCATCGATCCTGACAATCACCTTCGTAGTTCCCTTATCTCCTTCGATTAAAAGGAAACATGCTACCAGCCTCAACAACCACGTTTCAATGAATCCCCGGGCCGATGTCCACCTATGGGTTTCCATGAATACAAATTCTCCATAAGTGTTAGCAACACCTACTAGTGAGCCTATCATTCCACTGAAGGACGTTTTCTTCATTGTACCTACTTTACTTCAGTACACGGTTTCCTTAACCACAAAACTCTTTATTCGCTGTCGGCCTCTGACCAATCCTCATGTGAGTACTTGAGAAACTTCATTCTCTTCATATCTGATAAATGAAAGGAACTCGTGGTTAAAACCATTTGTAAGATTACACTACGAGCAAAAGATCCTGCTCCCCCAAATATGGTGACTACCATTCCCACCATTTCGACATTGCTCCAATGAGTGAAATTTTTTTCCTCAAATTTTCACATATGGGTTTTCTAATAACCCGATCTAAGACAAAGCTTATGAGCCCTATACTTCCACTGAATGAATCTACACTACCTCCGCATGACTTAACTTCAACGTATGGTCCTTATCAAAGACCTTTCAAATGTTTTCCCAATTTAACTTCACTGGGTAATTCAAATATAGCACCACTCTCTACTATAGCGGTACTTGGATAAATATAACTATTGTACTTTAGTAGTCGTTGCAATCCATGAAAATTCCACAAATGGAGTGACCTCCACTGCGGTCCTCATCCTTGACTTCAACTTACAGTTCTAACTAAGCCCCGCCTCCTGCTTCCCTCATAACGGCCTTCCCTGGTCTCCATTTATCGATCAACACGTGAATCTCAAATGAGCATGCAAAAGATTTACTATAATCTTACATAATGGCAGGAGAAAGAAATCTTACAAGAGGATTCAACAATCCTAATCATAAGTCTCTATGTCAAATAAAAAACAACACTGAAATCGTAGTACGTACGCACAGATTCCTAAGGACACTAGAACCTGATGCTCTGATACCATCTGTGACACCCTGCCTAATAAAATACCGGGTGACCAATCATATACGAAATTAAAAGAAGAGTCTCATATGGTTCATTCTCAGCATCACTATCGAAAACCAATTTAATTACTAATAACTTATTAGGTCGGCGTCAAAATTTTATTTAACTAATATTTTTAATCAAACCATATAAATAAAACATTCACAGTTTATATACAGCAACTGAAATGAAATAAAATAACCGAACTCTCAGTACAACAATATACAACCAAATTGAATGCCGCACTAAAAGGCGATAAAAGAATAAATGAATACAATTGGGCTATCGGCCCGAGTATTTTTACAGTATCTCCTATATAGATTACAAGGATAGAAGTTTCTACAATAAACCATCATGCATCCACAACTGCAGCATCAAACGTCTGACTCGAAAAAATCATCATCCAAGCGTCCCTATGTCTAGACACCAAATACATATACATATACATATATAGCAAGAGATGGGAAAATAGATAAACGGGTCAAAACCCGAGATTTTGAAAATAATTAGCAAGTGCATAAATGCCATATTTTTAAAAAATATGAAATCTCTCATATTTAAACTGGTATCACACACTCATGAGATACACCTCACCCTCTTCTAATAGTGCACACCTATCGCATACCTTTTAAACAACCTAGTAAAGATACCTTGCCTAACTAATCTATTTCACCCATCTTCTAAACGTCCTCATAAACCCTAGTACTAAGGACTAAAGTTCTCCCCATTCCCAATTTTTTTCTACGTTTCATGTGTGGGGTGTCTCGTGAAGTGAAATCCATACAAGGAACCCCCCCTGATACACTACTACTTGCCAATGTTGATCGTCGAGATCCATTAGACCCTCAGTACATAACACATATATAAAAGTTCATATATATATATATATATATATAGTTCTCACTAGAACCTATTATTCATATTCATATAAATTCAGATATAAATATACCAGAAGGAGAATGACACCTTAATCATTCTTTTCACTTTACACAAGTCTAGTTTATATGATATCTCATTTTCGTATACAAGCAATATACTATACGCAACAAGTATAATTATTCCTATTACATTCATAAGTATAATAACCATCCCACCGAGCTACAACTCGTGGATGCAGTCTCATAGCGCCTATTCGCATCCGGGTTTACTCAATCGACTACGGTACCAAGCCAGACTCACTCATGGTCATGGTAAAAATACACAACGTTGGAGGCGGTCATATTCCCTCCTGAAAGTGGAATAACTATATCACACTCATATGTGGGATGCTATGACTTGAGGATATACCCTCCCTGCTCCTCAAGCAAGGGGAATTACCCACATCGCGCAACCTTTCTGGATCACACTAGAGAAAATATATAATTTGGTTGTCCATCCCTATGCCTGGGGAAGCCTGTTGAACCAGTCTCTAATGTACAAATATACCAATAACACAAATATATTTATTCGTGTCATATTATATATACTGTAACAACATCATATATATAATCTATTTCATTTCTCAATATATTATGGCTATAATTGCCAAACTCTTATAGCGATAGCTAATAACCCCGAATGTTCCCATTCGTAATAGTATATAGGTATTTACCCACTTAAAATACTAATCATATAAGTATTCTCTTACTTAATATATAACTCTCACCTTAATTACTTTTAAGGATTTATATATAATCCCAAATATACCAATTCGTACTATTCAAATAAGTATACTCTCAACTTATTTGGATTCTATAGATATCGCATCACCTATAATATTTGTCGTCACTAGACATATAGGATAACCGCTCAATTTTCTTTAGCCCATATCCTAACTTCCATCCTAATCACATCCTAGGATTTACTCAAATGCAATCGGCCCATATTTATTCTAACCTCATAAATATATCTAAACGCATTTGTTGAATACTTCCCGTGAATGTTATTCATACATTCATTCATATCCCGGATTGTTCACCAAATTAACCCGAGGTTCCCTCTTTCGATCCAAGGTTTACTCACCCTCAATACCATTATCTAGGAGTCCTAATATCATTTTTAGAATCCCCAAAAAAAATCTCCAGATAATTTTATCCTTAATTCTCTCAATATCAGGTTTGATTTCTAACTAACGATTTCGATCTCGGACATCCTTCCGTAGAAAAATCATCATAAATTCAAATAACATCAGAAAAATAGGCAGTTGGCGCCCATGTGACTTTATCGAAAAGATCTACAAATTTTATTTTTGACCAAGAGTCGAATCGATTCGCTTCTTGGCCGAATAAATTCGGAAAGGACGTTGAGTTAGTATTCATCATCTTCTACAAAATCCCAAATATCAACCCAACCTCCATTCTTATGGTTTCTAATCTCAACTAACATCACCAGAATCATCCTAACACTTATTTATAACTAACACAACAATTTTTTTGTGGTATTAAACCATTTATCTTAGATTTGAACCCTAAAACATTAAAGCCCAAGTTTTATCATTTCCCCCATTTCTAACCATTTATACACTCCATTATCATGGATTTAACACTAGAAATCATTAAGAGTTTACAATACATCAATTTGTAAACTTAAACTAAAATTTCCCAAATTTATTTTAAGGGTTCTAACCCAAAATTATATATCTTACAAAATATAATATGAGATACACACACTCAATTAAATAAATCAAGTAAACAAGTGGCTCGTGGATAAAATCCGACGACCTCGAGTCGAATCCCGCGACGTTTTGACCGGAATCCCCTTTCTTCTTCCTCTTTTCCTTCGTCCTTTATTTCTTTCCTCTTTTCTCTCTTTTCTCTCTTTTCTTTCCTTTCTCTCACTCTCTCGTGCCTTATAAGAGAGAAATGAGGGCTTGTCCCTTATAAACCCAAAAATGACTCGTTTAATCAATTGCGAGTCCCTACTAGTCCAAAAATCCCTGGAACCTAAAAACTGCCCCCAGATACTCTATTCTGACTATCTCAGCCATTCTGAAACCAACCGTGCACTAGAAATCTCCATCTGAGTCACTTAACTAAAATTCACTAATTAAATCCAACACATCTCAATACCCGTTTCTACAACGTAAAATAATTCTCATCTCTTTACCCAGTTGTTACATGATATAAAAACATTCCGACTCACTTACTCAGTCCCCTAAGTAAATGTAACAAGCATCAGTAAGCATATAACTCTTATTAATCTTGAATTTACTATTCACTAAAATTCCTCAAATTACCAAATTATGCTCACTTATGTAACTTAATATCCATAAAAGTACGGGGTGTTACACTATGTCGATTCACTCATATTGAATTGTTATTCATTTGAAATCTAAAAAATTGTTGGAATCTAAATTTTGATTCATTGTGATATATTATATTGTGATTTGTGCACCGTGTCTTGAGATTTTAATATGGCACGGAGAATGGGCACCCACCAATAGTCCAAAATCTGGATATGCTTAAGAATGCATTGGCACGGTGAGGTGAGGCATGGTGACTCATTGATGTGTTGTTGAGAAATTAATATTGATATAATGATTGAGTTGTGCATTTGATTTGTATATGCGATTTCTATTGTTGCGATTTATTCATCGTGCTAATTATTTTTGAGCATCTATTCATGTCATATTTTGTACCTCCCCGTATTTTCTTTTAGTTGCCAGGTTAGCGTTGATTGGGACGAAATGGGCTATTTTAGAGAAATATTTTAGAGTATGGCTTGGAAGATTTGGTTTTTATGTATAAACTAGTGGTGTAATTTTAGTTGGAGAATTTTTTATTTGAGAGAACGTTATTGTAATCATTATTGGGGAAGTAGAAATTGTGTATTTGTAGTATTTAAATTGTGGATATTTAGATTCTCTATACTTTTGTTGATGATTTTAGTTTAGTTTTATCGTAGTATCATGCCATGTGTCTCTTTTGGGCTCGCAGGGTGTTACATATGTTCTCTTTTTGGGGGCGCGGGGTGTTGCGTTTTAATGAGCTTAGGTATATAACAACCCTTGGGTCTTCGGTTTTGGGTCTAGCATGCGAGTTAGACATATTGTTTTGGCGATACCATTTTTTTGTGATAAGTCGTGTTAGGAATCGAGGTTAGATTTGGGGTATTTAAAGTTGCTTTCTAGTGACGATATTTACTTTTAGAGATCGTTGGTATGGCCTAATTTTTGAGTGTTTGTATTCGTTGAATTTCGAATCCGAAATTCCTTGTTAGTGGGGAAGTAGGTAACAACTCGAATTTTTTTAAATGGGAATGTTTAAATTAATTTTTGAAATCGGAGAAAAATGAAATTTTGGATTTTATAAATTTTACAATTTAAAACATTGGTTTTTATATTTGAAAAATATATTTTCAAGAGGAATCACAGTCGGAATTAAAATGGAGTTTTAATTGAATTTTTATTATATAGGAGAGTCCTCAAAACATAAAACTCTCTAAGAGTCGTGAAAACAAAAAACTCTCTAGCAATAAGAAATATTTAAAAATATTGGACCGTTCGATCGAGCTAAAATTTTATGCATAGCTTCCACTGGTCTTTAGCTAATTTTCTCCTAAATTTCATCTAATTCCAACGGTTCGATCATCCGTAGTAAATTTTCTAGTGTTTGTAGCAGATTAGAACTCTTTTCTTATACAACTCTTAATCCTTTATATATCAACAAATTCGTGGATTGGCTTTTCAATTCACTTTTTCTCAAACTTTTCAACCAGAAAACCTCTCCAAAATTACTCCCTTTCATCTACAAACCATAGTCCCAAACTTATTCAAGATTTCAACCTTCGATTAGAAGGCTTATTTGGTGTTTTCTCGAGTTTGGGATAGAACGAAATTTTATTATTTTTATGAGAGAAATGTGATGGTGCAATCAAATTTAAAGACTGATTTTTATGTGTCAATTCACATGATGATTTTGAGGCACGAGACTTACCCAATATTCTCATAAATTATCTCTAGAGTATTCCGTTTGATTTCTGTGTCGATTGCACTCATATTGAATTGTGATTCATTTGAAATATGAAAAATTGTTGGAATCTAAATTTTTGATTCATTTTGATATATTATATTGTGATTGGAGGATCGTTTTATGAGATTTGAATATGGCACGGAGATTGGGAACTCGCCAATAGTCCAAAATTCGGACATGCTTAAGAATGCATAGGGGCCGTGAGGTGAGCCTGGTGACTCATTGATGTGTTGTTGAGAAATTAATATTGATATAATTCTTGAGTTATGCATTTGATTTGTATATGCGATTAGTATTGTTGCGATTTATTCATCATGCTAATTATTTTTTAGCATCTATTCCTGTCATATTGTGTACTTCCCCGTATTTTCTTTTAGTTGGCAGGTTAGCGTGGCTTGGGACACTATGGGCTATTTTGGAGAAATAGTTTAGAGTATGGCTTGGAAGATTTTTTTTATGTATAAACTAGTAGTGTAATTTTAGTTAAAGAATTTTGTATTTGAGACAAACATTATTGTAATCATTATTGTAGAAGTATAAATTGTGGATTTGTTGTATTTAAATTGGGGACATTTAGGTCATTTATACTTTTGTTGATGATTTTAGTTTTGTTTTATCGGAGTAGCACGTCGTGTGTCTTTTTCAGGCATGCATGGTGTTATATTGAGGGGCTTTAGAAGAGAGGGAGGAGGATGTCCAGTGGATATTGGTTATGTAAGAAGGAGGAGGAGACGTCTAATCACCTCCTTCTGACATCCCACCTAATTTAAACATTGATTGATCAGGCCTTTATTAAATTACAACAGGTTTCTCATATGGTTCATTCATAGCATCACTATCGAGAAACATTTAATTACGAACCACCTAAGTGAAATTAGACCGGTGCCAAGTTTTATCTTTCTTTATAATAGATAAATCTAACAATAAGGAAAATAAATTAAACATTCACAATATCCAGAGTGCAACCATCACGATATATAAGTGCATAATGTTTGCCAAATAAACCATCGGCCGAAAATCCAACCAAATACTCCATAATAATAAAGGAACTCAATAACTGAAAATTAACAACGGAAGACATGTCCATAGATGGATTATAAATGAGATCCTACACTAGATCTTAATGGAGGAATTGTCTAATCAAATTAATCCTGTCAGCATCCATAATGCTACATTTCTAAGTCCCTGGAATGAAGTCAAGCCTGGCGTCCCTATGGCTGGACACCTAAAAGTTTTTGAAAATATTTTATAGCAAGTGTTAGAACAAAAAACGTTTTGAAAATATTTAGCAAGCATTTATCACAAATTTTAGATCAGTTATTTATTACACATGTTGGGTTATCGTACACTCTCTTAAGTTTACTTACCTCTCATCTATTGTGCACACCTAACGTTCTATACTTAACTCGCCAAGCTATACTGCCTAAGCAAACTAGACTATAGTATTATCTGCACATATCTATTCACCTAAATTCCCCGTAGTTCCCAAACAGTACAATATTTTCATTAACCTTCGATATATAATTTATTTCTCATGCAACACTTACAGGGGTAATGATTAGAATCATATAATTAAGTCTCGCTACTTAATTTATTTTAGTAGAAGTCACTATCTATCTTCCAATCTTTGTGATTAAGTTTCTCTTATTAATTTGTATTTTAGATGCATATTTCTATATATATCATCTACAAGTCTACTATCGCACCCAGTAGGATATGATAATGTATATATATATATATATATATATATATATATATATATATATATTTCGCACACAATATATACAATAAGGAGTATTGATCCAGATAACCATTGACCCCAATTATCCTATCATTTACATTGGTCCGGATATCCCTCGACCCCAAATGTAAAGGTTATGGATATGTATATTGGTTCGGATTTTCCATGGAGCCCAATATTATTTATTTTTGATTTGGTCCGAATAATTATCGACCTCAAAGTCGAACTTTCATATATTGGTCCGGATAGCAATCGACCCCAATACTATTAATATACTGTAGGTATTAACACAACCTAAGTACTTATACTATGGGTATTCACAAAACATAATAATTGACATTGGTGCATAGTATATTTCTTTCTCATATTTACCATATATTTTATTTTGTGATTTATCTCGCTATTATTTTTATATGATTATTCACACAACTCTAAGGGTCATAGTTTCCCCTTTTCTAAATTCGATAGATAAGTCTAACTTACCCTACTGGTCGATACATAAATTTATTTGATTCTCGTAATTCTTTATCCGTCTCCCAGATTAATTACATTGTCATTCATCTGAAATTCAATATCGTCGTAAACCTCTCATTAAGACTACTTCATACCTCTCTAATAGGCCTATCATAATATAATAAATCTCATATTATTATTTTCACAAAGCCCTAAAGATTTCCACAACATCGATTTAGGAACACAGATCCCAAAAAGGAAATTTCATATTTAATTTAGGGAACTGAATCAATTCGACTTCCCCGGACTTAACCGGTCCGCTGTTCTGTAAATATCGAAGGGAACCACACCTTTTTGGTTTGGACCGATTCGTTTTTCTGTAACTCATTTCTGCAGTTATAATTGGTGCATTTTCCACCATTAACACACCTTAATCTTCCATTTTCTCCCACCAAACTCTAAACTAATTATCCCAAACCCTTCCCACATATATAAAGACAATTTCTAACATAACTTTTGCATCAAAACATTGCAAATTAATTAAGAATGGATTAATACCTCTAATCCTCAAAAATCCTAGGGTTTCATGTTCTTCCCCTAATATTCATCAAGGAACAAATTTAATTCATAATAATGTTCAATTATCCTCTAATTATTGATCCTCTGCATAATTTAAGTAATTCTACATGCAGATCCTATCCCAACATGCATAAAAATAATTTTTTTCTCCCAAGAACATTGATTTAACAAAAACAAATCTTAAAACCCTACACATGGGTATTATAACTTCATGAATATTGCAATAAACAACTTTCCTCTTTATTTGTAGGGTTGTATTTCATGGATTAGATGTTGAGGGATGATCCTCTCTTTCAATCTTCACTCCTTGGATGCTTAGGGTGCAAGACAAGCTTCAATAATCGAAGAATGCCTCCTTAAGCTTTGGGAATGATTTATCCCTTCTCTCAAATGGCCTCTCTTGGGTTTAACTATTTCTAACCCTAGACTCAAATCTTAAACATATGATATAACACTTTGAATTTCTTAGGTTTCTTAACCTCCATTTTTTAAATGACAAAAATTCCCTCACAATAGGTGCTGGTTTGGTCTAAAATTGACCGGGACCCAAACTATACCCCCGAGTAAACTATTCTGACTATTTCGATCCATTCAGAACCATTCGTGACCTCTAAATCGTCTTTTGAGTCACTTAGAATATATTTTCTATCTCGACCTCAATATAGTTTACACGCAACTCCTGATTGAGATCAAATCAAATACGTCCATATCACTCACTATGACGTATATCAATAATTATTAATTATTTACTATTCAGGCTTAGTAAATTTTATATCAAAATATTAATCAGTATCTATCTCTCGATTAATAATGTAATAATCACATTTACATCACTTGTGTAATTTAATTAACAACAAATTTTCTCACTTAATTCCCGAATTAATTAAATATCAAATACACAGAAATACTGGGTATTACATACTTCCACCCTTACAAAGGAATTTCGTCCTAAAAATTAGGACGTACATGTAGTAACCAACTCTGGATATTACTCTCGTATGTCATCCTCCCCTACCCTAGTAGGCTCATCAATGTTTTGTTGTCCCCACTAAACTTAAACTAAAGGCACCACCTTAGATCGCAACTTATGTTCACTACAATCTAGAATTGCCACAGTCTCTCCTCATAGGAGATATCTGGCTACAAGTTAATCCCCTTAAGTGGGATGTTCTAGAAGGCCCTCTTGCTCCTCCTATATCTCTTCAACGATGCCACATGGAACACATCGTGTATCGGCTGAAGGTGCTCCGGTAAACCAAATATATAAGCCACTGGTCCCACTCCCTCAATGATAAGGAAGGGCCCTACATATCTTGATGCGAGAATTCCTTTCTTGCTAAATCCTATGACCCCCGTCATGGGAGATACCCTACCAACACATTTTCATCCATCACCAGCTCAATGGTTTCCAACCAATAGTTCCAAAGAAGACGAGCCTCTACTCCGTCGGCTCTACTATCTCTATGTTAGAGAAGGCCCTGTCTTTATGGGTGTTATCTTAGTGTAATTACCTGCAAGAATCCTTGACTACTCATGTCAGACTTAAAACTCTAAACTCACGGTGACGTAACTCTCCTTACGTTTCTGAGCTATCCATAAATCACTTTGGGCCCTAGAAGCTTGTTACTACCCACCTCTTATCAACCAAAGGGTGGGTAACAAGATCTCTCTATAAGGCCTCAAAACGTGCCACATATATAATAAACTGTAATGAGGTATAACACATAATTCTACTAATGGTAAACACTCCTCCCAATCATCCATATTTCTATAATTACGCATTCCTTTTTCCCCCTAACAACCTAGTCGATGTCTCCTACTATTGGCTTATAGTTTCCATGCCTAGAACGATACGCATTCCGTCCCCATCGCCTGCTAACCCTTTCGATGAGAGGTTGGATTGAAAGGTCTTATCCTAATTCATAATAATGTTGGACATCACCTAGCTCCGTTTCATTTACTTTCCTCAAGGAAAAAGTTTGATAGACTACTCGATAGTATAACCCACTCCAAAATAGTACATATTCCTCTCGGGTCAACCCATTCTGCAAACCCAGTGGAAACCTGACCTCTACATGATTTTGGATGTTCCCAATACGCATTTCACCACTCATGCTCATCAACCTCGTCACTAGGGATATCAAAATTTGAAAAGCCTAGTTGATAACCTCATACCAACCTCTTCTCAACCCTATATGGTGTAACTTAGTGTCAACTCCACTATGTGTCATTCACCACTGACTCCCATGCTTAAGGTTTCACATTACAAGGGACATCTTACTCCTCTTTTTTCGAAACATACACAAAAATCATTGCCCTTGCGTGTGCTCCCCAAAACTGCTAGGCATCTGAGTAAGTGAGACTTTTCTCCACCCAAGTCCCCCATGCACCCTATAATCGTGCATAACTACACAAATGAATCCACTAGTCTCGAATATACTATATTTATCATTCCTCATATATAACTTAATAAATGGACAATAGCGACATAACTAAGCCCAATTCCTAATGTTTTGACATAAACGTATACTTGTCCACCTTCATGCAGCAAAGGACAACATATCTCACTAAGATCTTACTATCACTAGTTTCTTAGCACGAATAAATAACGAGCTATATCTCTCCGCTTGATAATAATTCAGTTTATCCTGAATCACATCAGTTATATGTCCCTATATATGTTGGAATCAATTATAACTAGACAACATGCGCACAAAAGTATACTTCACAGTATATCATAACATATATTAAAATATATATATATATATATATATATATATATAACAGTGAACACGAGATTTCACTATCACAATCTACGAGGGCTCATCCATTCCCTAAACATCCAAATTTCAAAAGGTAGTCTACTCTATTATGATAACTCTTGAATGCAGTAAACTAACACATAATATAAATTTCATCTCAGTGTAACCACCCATTCTCTCTTAAGGGAGACACCAAAGAGTCCCTCTACCCCACGATAAATGTATACATCATACTGTTATTACGAGCAACGCCCCACTAAATCCAACTGACTCATAAATTTTTATGTTAACAATAATATATTGTGACTTGCCCATGTGACTCGAAACGTATCCTATATTCATGGGATCAACCAAAATTCTATCTCCACTTACCATCTAGCCTGCCTGGTCAATGGGTCTTTGTGCCTAACTCTCTCTCCATGACTGACCCTTAATCTGCTGTATATCCAGGATCTCTTCTTGTAGTTTCCCCTATCATCTCTTTGAAGTAATATTTCCTTTTATGGACTACACTCTCATAAGTTAAACCTCTGCCCGAAATCTATCTACCTCTGATTGCGGCCCGACTGGGCTCCCCCATTGTTCCCTTGGCCCTAACGACCTAGGGGAACAGGATGTTGTTGCTGCTAAGGACCTTCCTGGTCCTTCCCGACCCACCATTATTGGTTCAATAATCCCTGGGCTTCATTATCTTAGCCCAAATTCTCTTACTAGAAGTCTCACTCCTTCTATTTTTGTGACCCACTATCACTATTTCCATTTTCTCCCTTAGTCTGACTCGCCTCACTTCTTGTTGTGGGCTAGTCCAATACAGGTGGCCTTATCCTCCACACAAAAAACACCTTTCCATGTCATTTCCCCTGTCTGTGGCCAACTAACCATGTCGGGCTGTCCGTTTTTGGACCTGGTAGTCTTGTCCTCATTTATTACTCCCATTGTCCAATTGGCTCCACTGGCCTTGTGGGACTCATTACTGGCCTCAAAGGCCCTCGTGGAATCCACCGTCACCCAGAGGAATTTTTTTGATCCTAATCATATAAATTGTTCCCCTATTGGGTAAACCCTCCCATGGTGTTTCACCGTCACCGTTAAATCCACTCTTGTTCTTTGGGTAGATTCCCTAACCCTTTTGGCTCCCTTCTCATGAAAACGTTAATGTAAACTCCAAAAATGTACAAATTTTGATGACCTCCACAGAGTTCATCCTAATCGAATATCTATCCATGCTTGTATATTCTTATCATGGGTCCCTTATGAGCTTATGGATCCATTTATCATTCTCTGTATCCCCTTTGTCGAGTAAGAAGTTCGCTGAGCTATTCAACTTCTTACTCATGATCGGTTTCTATCTTATCCTTTCGATAGGTTCCAAAATTCTATTCTCATCTCTGTCTGAAGTGAAAATGTAATATCTTACGGTCCAATCGTAACCACGTATTTTTGTTTAATTCCATTTATACTTATTTTTAAGTGGTGAGTGACTCTCATCAGCAAACGTTATTTCTAAGAGCTAAAATTAAATATCGAGTGTCGCTTCACTCTACCCTACACAAGTGTCTTTGGATTATCTCGTTTTGAATCCTTAAAAGTGACCCTTCAAAAGAGTCCCTCTAACTCCCCCTTTTTATCGACTTCATTGGGTGAGTTTGAATTTGTACTACCATTATCTACCATAGTATTTGGAAAAACTACCATTCCCGATCGATTATCTTATTTACACCATCCTGAGCGAGAATCATGGTGACTCCTATCGCGATCACCATATCCAGAATGCTCTATGTCTTCTGTTGGGCCTCTCCTCAGGAATCCTCCCCTCATCCCCCACTAGTCGTCCCATAATGTTCGTATACAAAGACCAATCAAACTCGTATATGAATCACATTTACTATACTTAATAGAAGGAAAATGTAAGTCGCATACTTAGAGGAGTACAACAATCCTATCATAAGGATCTATATCAAAGAACGCTATGCTAAAAACGTAGTAAGCCGTACAAATCCTAAAGGCACTAGAACCTGATGCTCCCATACCATCTGTGACACCCCGCCTAATTTAAACATCGGTGGATAAGGAATTTATTAAATTACAATAGGTTTATCATATAGTTCATTCTTAGCATCACCGTCGAAAACCTTTTTTATTTACCAATCACCAAAGCGAAATTAGACCGGTGCCAAATTTATCTTTCTTGCAAACAGATAAATCTAACAATGCAGAAATTAAATTAAACATTCACAACATACTAGAGTCCAACCATCACAATATATAAATGCATAAGGTTTTTCAAATAAACCATCGGCCAAAAATCCAACCAAATACTCCATAATAATAAAACATTCAATAACTGAAAATAGACAACATGTCCATAAATGGATTATAAAATGAGATCCTATCCCTGATCTGAATGGAGGAATCGTCTAATCAAATATATCCTAACAGCATCCACACTGTTACAGCTCTGAGTACCTGGAATGAAGTCACACATGGCGTCCCTGTGGCTGGACACATAAAAGGTTTTGAAAATATTTTATATCGTGTGTTAGACCACAAAACTTTTTGAAAATATTAAATAAGTGTTTATCACAAATTTCAAATTGGTTATTTATTACACATGTTAGGTTATCTTACACTCTCTTGAGTTTACTTACCTCTCATCTATTGTGCACGCCTAACATTCTATACTTAGCCCACCTAGCTCTACTGCCCAAGCTAACTAGGCTATAATATTATCTGAACCTATCTATTCCCCTAAGTTCCCCGTACCGCCCATACAGTACATTATTTTCATTAACATCCCATATATAATTTATTTCTCATGCAACACTTACACGTGTAATGATTAAAATCGTATAATTAAGTCTCGCTACTTAATTTATTCTAGTAGATATCACTATCTATCTTCCAATCTTTGTGATTAAGTTTCTCCTCTTAATTTGTCTTTTAGATGTATATTTATATATATCATCTACAAGTCGACTATCGCACCCAGTAGCACATGATAAGGTATTTGTAAAAAATATATATAATAAGTATTATTGCCCGGATAACCATCGACCCTAATTATCTTATCATTTACATTGGTCTAGATATCCCTCGACCCTAAATGTAAATGTTATACATATGTATATTGGTCCATATTTTCCATCGACCCCAATAATATTTATTTTCGATTTGGTCTAGATAATCATCAACCATAAATTTGAACTTTCATGTATTGGTCTGGATAGCAATCGTCCCCAATACTATTAATATACTTTAGGTATCACACAACTTAAGTACTCATACTAAATTTATTCACACAACCTAATAATTCACATAGGTACGTAGTATATTTCTCTATAATACTTATCGAACATTTTATTTTACGATTTATCTCGCTATCGTATTTATATGAGTATTCACACAACTCTAAGGGCCATAGTTACTCCGTTCTAAATTCGATAGATAAGTCTAACTAACCCTATCGGTTGATACATCCATTTATTCAATTCTCGTAATTGTTTTTCCCTCTCTCAGATAAACTATGATGTCATTCATCTTGAATTCAATCTCATCTTAAACCTCTCAATAAGACTACTTCATACCTCTATAATCGGCCAACAAAAATATAATAATCTCCTACTATTATTTTCACAAAGTCTTAAAGATTTCCATAACATTGATTTAGGAATGCTAGGCCCAAAAAGGAAATTTCATATTAAATTTAAGGTACCGAACCGATCCGACTTCCCAGGACCAAACTGGTCCGCTGTTCTATAAATACGTAATTGAACCGCACCTATTTGGTGTAACACCCCATATTTTTTTAGGATAAATAATTTATTTAATTTGGTTAATTAGAATTTAAACTAAATATATGATTTGGAGAAATTATTTAATTTCAAGAATTAATATTTAAATTAATTCCGTTATTTCTTTTAAGAATACATGTGTCGTAAGTTGAGATTGAAATTGGATATTTTAGTTAAGTAACTTGGATGGCGATTCAGAGTGCACGGTTGAGTCGAGAAGGGTCAAAATAGTCAAAAAATAGTACTTGGGGTAGTAATTGGGTCTCGGAGCATTTTTAGGCATAATTGGGCTCACACGGGGGTGTTTGGGTCATTTTAATTCGGCCCATAAGCTTAAAAACGGGATTGAGGAAATAAAACCTACATTATAGAGGTTGGGGCATATACAACTCAAAAAGAAAACCCTAGTTCTGGAGAGGAGAAAAGGGGAGGAATTGGAAAAGTTTTTGGGAGCCAAATCAAGAAGAAATCGTAGTTTTGTTCGTCAAATCTTCGTATACATTGAAGGAAATCAGACTCTACAAACTTATCCAGGCAAGTAGTTAAACCTGATTTCAATTTAATTACAGTATTTTGATTCATACCATAGTGGGTGTTATAAAGTAATTCATTTTTGGGTGTGGGTTATTATATAAAATTGGTTTTGATGATTTGAGGGTATTATGTGGATTAATTATGCGATTGATGATGTTCTATGATTTATTGAGTTTGCATTTTGAATTATATTAGATATCCAGTTGTAGGTGTGAAGTAATTGGGATTATAGAATCGAAATTTTAAAAAAGATTAAATGTAACCGTAAAAACCCAATCCGATGATTTAAGGTTACTATGATAATTACAAACCATGTTAGATGTGGGTTTTAGGTTATCTTCGTCAGGTTACATTCAAAAAAGTAGTAAGGAAGCTCCCATGGGTTAATAATGTCGAAAAAGAGATCAATGAAGAAGAAGAAGCTGAACAACGTGCATCAAACGACATTGGATGTCATTTGAACGACCGTGGTTGTTGTTCAAATGACCCCAGGTTTTGTACATGGAGATAGATTTTTTCGTTACGAACGCGTGGCCGCCAATTTCATATTATTTTTATTCTTTTAATTAGTTATGATTTTATTACGGGAGGGTGTCTGAAATAAAAAACCTTTGTTGGAAATCAAATCTGGATTATTTAGGGATGTTTGTAGATTAGTGTAGGACTGTCGAAAATATTACGGAACATTATATGTACCTTGGAATTCGATGAGAACGAATTCGAATGATGGATTTAGAGTGTTTAGGTTAAACAACACTCAAAAATATATGAATGGATTTGAATGGAAATTCAGATGAAATTAGGATATAGGTTGGATTGTGATGCGCTTAGTATCTTTAATAAAAATATGAATTTAAGTTAATATTTATAGAATTAAGAGTCGGCGTCGCAACTCGGATATTTTTGGGCAAGTGAGACGGGAGTTAGGCACATAGGAGCCAATTTAATTTATTATAGATGTATATAATAAATTATCGGATACTGAATTTAATAAAGGGTGTTTTACCATATAGTGGTACTTGGTGTAATACTTTCTAAATGGTGAAGATACGGACTGAAGGAGTGTGCCCGAGCCATGTAGTTGAGTGACATTACTTAAATGAATTAATTAATGTGAAATTTATTATATTAATCAGTGTGATTTAAAATTTAACGAATTCGGAGGATGAGAATGAGTTACAGAGAAGGTGAGTGAACCTAGGACTTAGATTTGTTGGTAATGAGTAAATTACTTATTGAAATACATTAAAGAATAATTGGAACACTTCAAGTATTGGGGGATACTCGGAAGCATACGATGAGAAATATAATCGTAATTTAATAGTATGTAGAATATCATGGGAGGTATATATGCCATGAATGGGATATTGATTACAGGTCGTGTGTGTACATATACTTATGATATAAATATATGGGTTGTGTGTATACCTATTGCATGAATTCTTATGTGTATGACATACCTACACTTCTTGCTATCACATAAGGTTTCCTCATTGGGACAGTCATATCCTGATGAACCTTTGGGGGGATTTTTAACTTGTGCCTCTGAATATAAAATCTAGGTATGGGATATCTGTGATAATGATAGTGATGATGATTATATGGGTGTGTGGGTCTGTGCGTATCCCATAGGCTTGGAACTATATTCGCCTCTGATATGTGTGATTTGTGATGATGGTACGAGTGAGATACTAAACCAATAGTCATTTATATAGTGCATGATGTACCAGGACTTGATAGTAGAGTATGCATGCACCGCATGTCTCAGCATAGGCCTACTATTTTGTGTGTGTATATATATATATAATTAGAATAATAAATAAATAAATAAATAAATAAATAAATAAATATATATATATATATATATATATATATATATATATATATATATATATATATATAGTGGCATTTTATTCTCCTACGTATGCTTGGTAGATGATGTATCGGGATATGATAACATGATGTACATGCATGGCAGTTCAGCCTAGGGGTGCCATATTAGTATATATGCAACGAAGTGATAAATATACGCTTATAACTTATTTTACAGTGTGTAATTAGTTGATTAAAAGGATAGTGACATCTAAAATAACCTTAGTAAGTGGAGGATTAAAAATATAACGAGAAATTCATAATTGCCCAATTGATATAGAGAATCCAATAACGTATTGTATGGGCCATACGGGTGGGTACAACGAGATAGTATGTAGCAAGAAGTGTGATACCTCTAGTTAGGTGGGGTATCTTAACTAGGAAGGTTAGTAGGCAAGCGTTAGGTGTGCACATTAGAAGAGGGGTGAGTTATACCTCAAGCGAGTGTGACACTAACTTAAATATGAATAGTGTGTATGCATATTTAATTATGGCAATTTAACTACTTGCTAAATATTTTCAAAGTGTTTTACTTGGTCTCTGACCCGTGTCAAAATATTTTCCAAAACATTTTAGGTGTCCAGCCACAGGGATACCCAGTTTGAGGATTCTACCCACGGATACGTAGATGCAACTCATGTGGAAGTTGCAGGACTTTGCTATAGAAGTTTCTCTCATTTATTCCTACTTTAGGATATTTACTTCAGTACTCATTTTGGGCACATCGCCCTCAGATTTAATATTCGGTTATTTATTGGACTTTTTGTATCCAGGTTATGGTCTGAATTACTGTTGTATTTTACTGTTGAACCGATAGTTGATTCAGTTATCTTTATTTATGTTATTCATCTATATTGGATTCAGATATCAATTTGTGTGGATGGTTTAATTATTATTTGATTTTCACATGCTGTCAATTAAAGAAAGATAAAAAATTTCACCAGTCTAATGAAATTACTAGGTGGTTAGTAACTTTAAAAAGTTTTCGGCAGTGATGCTAAGAATGAGCCATGTGAGACCAATGTTTTATTTTGATCACGGGTTGGCCACCCAGTATTTTAATAGGCATAGTGTCACAGATGGTATCCGAGCATCAGGTTCTAGAGTCCTTAGGACCTCTGAGACTTATTACGTTTACGCGTACCATTCCTTGATATAGAGCCTTATTATAGGATTGTTTTATTTAGCTCACTCATGTACATGACTTACATTCTCCTAATACGAGTTCGGTTTGTCTCAGTACACTGAACAACTTTGGGACTACCAGTGAGGGCGTTACAAGGACTATAAGGGGACAGGATCAACAGAAGCCATGGAATGTTTTGGGAATAGTGACCGCGATAGAAGTCACTATGGTTATTGTTCAGGCATATGACATTGGGATAATAACTAGGGCAGAATAGTTTCCATAAGAACCATTGTAGAAAGCGATGCTCCAAATTTAAGACTCACCTAGCGTAGTCGGTAAAGAGGGTGGATTCGAAAGAACTCCTCTAAACAGCCATCTGTAATGATTCGAGAAAGAGGGGGAGTGTAATTGGGCAATGGAAAGAGATAATCCAAAGGAAACTGAGTAGGGTGGAGTGTAGTAACTGATAAACACCCAAAACTATTCATTTTATACCCCGAATAGACGTACTTTAGTTGCTAATTCTCGGTAATTTGGGTCTTATGTGATTTATTGTCTATTTTGTAGGTCGAATGCATGTTGCGATGTTCAAACGCGTATTTCAAAGCAATTGTGCAGATTATGGAGTTAATTTCCAATCCCGTAACCCTAGCCTACCGCAATCTACCCTAAACATGTCCTGAACCGTGTGTGTTTCTTTGTCCCATATTATTTTATTTGTGTCATTTTAGTTTTTAGGGTTTATTTTATTATTTTATTATTTTATAGAGTCATGTATATAATTTTAGAGTTTTTATATTTTTTTAGCGCGTCGTGTATTAGTTCTTTTATTTTCTTATTTTTTTTAGTTAGTCTATTTTCATTTCATTTATTTTATTAGTTTTTATTTTTATAGTTTTTGTTTTAGTTATGTTTAGAAATGGTATAGTGTGTCGGGTCTTGTCATTTTTTATTTTGGTTGATTTTTATTTCTATTTTTACTTTTTTAGTTTAGTTAACTTTTTATTTTCTTTTGTTTTATTTTATTTTTTTAATTGTAGTTTAATTCTTTAGGGGTCATAAGTTAAACACACACACAACCCCTGACAACCCACACTTAAACTCACCCACATCCTAACACACTCCCTCACCCACACACTATCCCCGACACCCTCACACACCCTATCACATCCCAATTCATCTTCCCCAACCTCATTCTCTCTCAACTTCCTCTATCACCATAAATACCATAACCCATTTTCTCTCTCAGCTCCCACAACCAAAAATCACCACCAAACATTTAATCTTAGCCCTCCAGCCATGCACTTACCCGACCTCATCCCCAAAATGCCAACTACCCTCGCCGGCCGGACCTCTCCACACCAACCTGCCATGGACCTCATCTTCGTTCCCAACTCCTCGCTTCCACAGCCCTTACTTCGGTGCCGACCCTAACCATTATAGCCCCTTATCACCGAAACTCCGAACACGTCACCTCTTACTCCATTTTCGCGCCACCAACCCCCCATTCCAATCGATTGCGCAATCGCCCCTCGCGGGTCGAAAACGCCGACCCCTAACTGGCGACCATCTAACCTCGAGTCCCAGCTCCGAATAAACCCGACCTGCTACTTGCCATACCCGAACCCGATTTGAGGCCAAAATCCATTGAACCCCAAACCCATTTTCTCCCATGTAAACTAGACTCGTGTTGTGAACACATTCCAACCAAAAAAAAAAAGACCAAAAGCCAACTCATTTATCCCATGTGCCATATAACCCATTTAAAACCAACCTTATACCCATTTTACCCCCAGCCCCTTTTTAACCAAATCAGATTATTATCTCCATGACCCCACTTCCTAAATATCCTCACACCTCACACCCCATGTACATGTGCTCACACCTCTCCCACATGTTCACCCTAGCCCATTACCAAAAATACCCCTTAGCCTCATGTGTGCCATGCATCTACTATAATAGAAGAATCAAGACCCCATTTGAAAAAAAGGGGGATCATATCATGAAATATAAACTCGAGAGAGATAGTTATAGTAGAAAATTAGGTAGAGAAACATTTTGTAAAAAGTTTTAGTTTTATTTTTTTTAGAGATTTGTGAGGAGAAATTTTGTATGAGATTTAATTGAGTGGGTATTATTGCAAACTACGTGGATGCTCAATTGGAGGGATGTAAATTTCAAATTGGAGGATTGGAGTCAATTAAATTCAAGAGATTGGTTTGATTGTTCTTCTCTTTTCTCTTTTATATTAAATGCTTATTGATTATTTGATTATCATGCTTTATATTATGTTAAGCTAAATACCCTTTCAAGGGGCGGGGGAAAACCCTTATTTGATGTTATTTTAGTTTAATTAGTTTGATTACTTGAAAATTCCCTTTGAATATTAATTTTGATCCCTCAACCTTAAATTTACGCCTCGAAAGACGGTAAATAATATTTGAGAGAAAATCGAAATTCTAGTTATAATACCCATTTTAGATTCGAACTAGAGATATAGGTTTCTTAAGTGGGGTATTATTACTTGAATTTGAACTCTAAATTTATTTTCTAAGCTTTACATAAATTTTAATCGATCGATCCTAGCGGGTTATTAATTAAAAGGAGTGTAGATCTAGTTTTCTAGAGTTGTGGGGTGTTAAACTTAATTTTGTAAAAGGTTACTATTAAAATTACATTTGCAACGAGCAATGATTTGTAAGTTTGATATTAATTTGGGAGAATTCAATTAATTAAATTAATTAATTAGAATAGCTAAAATTTGTGGTGTAATTCCACTCCTTGATTGTTCTCACAATTATTTACCTCACTTTATCTCTTATTTTAGTGTTAGACTTTATTTTTCACTTTTAATCACTTTCTAGTTAGTTGTTTTCATCTCACAATTTAGTTTAGTCTTATTTCACCTCACCTCACCCAATTATTTTAATATTTGAAAAAAGGTAAAAAAAAATAGAAAAAGCAAAAACCCAAAAGAAAATAAAAATTGAACTACATTTGAGTTTGTCTCTAGCTTACCCCCTTGATGTGGATTGATACCCTTACTTACCGCTACACTTGAGTTTTATATGTTTTTGTAGGTAATTGAGGTTTTGATTAAAGGAGATTTTCAAGCAAAGACAAAAAAAAATATACAAGCAAAAGTTCTAGTTATCAAATGGCGCCGTTACCGAGAAGATGAAAATTCATTTCTATCAAATGTCCCCGTTGCCATTCTTGGGAGCGTGAAGCACTTGGAGCGGATTGTAATTTGTAGTTCATTTATTTTTCGCACATTACTATTTTTTGTACCATTTTTATATCTTTTGAAAGCTTGTATTAGGATTTTTATCATTTCTTGTATTGCGGTGCATAGAGAGACCTTTATTTTAATTTTTCATTTTAAAAATTGTAAATCAAAGACAAGCGTGATAGGGAAATCGGACAAGGTTGAAAGAGGGCGTGCATAGGCAAGGATTTAGAAGCCTCTCTACCTTGGGTCGGTAGGACTCCCGGGGACGACTGAGATTGGCATGATCTCCCCCGATCGACTCAAATTTTTCGGCACCCCACGGCATAAAAACCGTGGGAGGTACATTTCTTACACCCTCGCGCCTCTCCTGTCAGCGAGTCAATTTTTGTGTGTGCTTGTGTGCTCTTACTTGATTTTATTCTCGCATTTATTTTTGAATGGTGTGATGAATTGAATTACTAAGACCTACACCCGGTCATTCACGAGAAGGGATTTCATCACCCGACTCACTCGCTTACCATTGTGTGCTACCCTATCCATCATTAAATTTAAAATTAATTAACAAGGTAGCCCAATAGGAGAACATTTTTGAAAAGGCAATCACCAAGAATTTCGTGAATTTTTATCGCCCGCGGACTTAATTAAAATTTGACTACCTCTTTCACTAAATTTTGAAGATAAAATTGGCTATGTGCTAGTTAGGAAATTTTCTTGACTTGTGTGTGTGTCCACTTCCATTTTTCGGTAGTCGATTTTGATTAGTTCGTCCAAATGAAGAGTTCATATTTTTACCCCTTTTTCTTCCAAAAAATTCAAAAATATTTTATTTCATTTTTATATAAAAAAAAATCCAACAATATTTTCTTTCCTTCATTTTAGAAAAATCCAAAAATATTTATCTTCCTTTATTTTTCAGAAAAATCCAAAAATATTTTCTTTTATTATTTTTATAAAAAAATCCAAAAACATTTTCTTTCCTTTTGGAAAAATATAAAAATTCCAAAAAAATATTTCTCTCCTCGTGGCCGAAGAACGTCCTTTACGGGACTACTTTGGTCACTTTCTATTGACACGTGACACATGTGAGAGTGATCCCGAGCCGTCTCTTTATGATATTTTTAGTTGTTTCACCTCTCTCATGAGTGCCCTTGATACTCTGGACCCATCTTTGCACGCACCTCATATTCCATCACCCTCGGTGTTAAGTGTTGACGTGTCTCATCCTTTGTTGTGCACCCACTGTTATTATGCCAATCACATGTCCCATGAGTGCCCTTATATTCCATATCCATACGAACGCACCGCGGAACATGTGTATCCATATGACACTATTGGGGAACCGACCTCGGCCTATTATCCCGATATACCTAATCCCGAGTTGTGTGAGTACCCCAGTTATTCGTGGAGGCCTGATCACCCTCTCACGCAATACAAATCCCAACCCGAAGCTGTGGATCCTCACATGTTCCAACAGTCGTCATGGAAACCTTGTGCACCTATTCACGATCAGTTACCTCACTACGCACCCCATCAGTATCAACCATTTGTCCATCACGAAAGTGATCCTTTCGTGTATGATGAACTTGACCCCACTCCACACACTTCAATTGAGTATTCCTCGTACACTCATGATAGTGGCGAGTTGTGTCCACCTCACCCACCGCCGCCACCCATCACTCCACAACCACCATCCACATCCGCTCTCGAAAGCCTCTTGCAAAAGTTCATACTCGAGCAGGAGAAAGTCACTCAAATTCAAAATGAAGCCTTCCAACGGCTTGAACAAAGATTAAATAAAATTGAGTGTGAGCGAGAGTCGGACATTCCTATGCATCCACCCATTGTTGCACCCGAGTGTGATGATGATGTGTCCTCTTGTGACACAGATTTTGAGTGTGACCAACCGTACCATCCCTAGAATCTCTAAGTTGAGACCATTTCATAGTCTGGGTCCCAAGTCGACAATTGTGTTGACTTACCTTTCATTAGTGAGCCTGATTTGATCCCGTTATATCCACATGAACCCATCATTGCGGTTCACCTTCCCTTTCCCGTCGAATCCAAAATAATTCCCGAGTCTACACCTATCAAGCTTCACCCTTGTGTTCCCGAGGAACAAATTTATCCTAGGTTAGCTCTGGCTACGAGTGATCATCATTTTCCTGAGATAGAATCCATGATAGTTCCTACCTACCCGTATATGGATGATGTCCCACCATGCATGGCTCCCTTTGAGCCTCATATTTCTAGTGATCCCTCTATCTCTGACCTTGGTGCCTCATCTTACCCACCCACCACATTCCCTGATGATACTCTTATGGAGAAGTTGACCACTCCATCTTTAGAAACCACACTCCCTTGTGAGTATTTCTTTACTCCTCCAAAGGAGTGTTTTTTCCCTACGCCTGATTTGGATCATCTTCTTCCACCGTTTATCCCACCCGACCCACCCATTGTCCCTTCCACCCCACCACCTGATTTGGATCTTGATTTTAGGCATTTCATGTCTCCATCTACATTTTTATATCCTCACCTGAATTCATCCTCTACCATCTACGAGAGTATTTATGGTTATACTCTCCACCATGACACCGATCTTGTTCGTCCATGCCCGCCACTCTCTTGTGGTTATGATTTTCTCAATTGACAGCTCCATGGCATGTCACGGCGTGACCATTATCATCGCCCATTCATAGAACGGTTGTGTGATTTCCATAATCCCCAACCCATTCCACTTACCAAATCATATTGCCTCCCTCACCAACTAGAGAACTATTCTTATAGGTCCTTAGTTTCCCTCACCTTTAAGCTTAACAAGGCCCGTGGACGATACTTCATCACCCATGCCCTCCTCACCCTTACCCTAATACCCGCCCGCCCATGGTCCACCGATGGTTTGCATCGAGTGATGCACTTTTTCATACAAGTAAAACTGACGCTTCAGTCTTGTTTGGGGGTGATTCTCATCACCCATTTTTCCCCGCGCTTTCATAGTTCTCATCCTAAGGGTGAGATCCCTTCGGTCTGGCTGAAGACACTAAACTTGCACTACCGGGAGGCAGCTCGCGTTTCTTGTACTAGTCTCATCCTGTTTGGGGGTGGTGTTTCACATCACCCTATGCTTTACGTGCTTTATATACTTGTACACATTTTTTCTTTTATCACTTGTGCAAGTTTATTCTTCGCGATATATTTCCACTTCATTAGCGGTTCATTCTGGTAATCTCTTTCCTATCTTATTCTCTCAATTTTAAAAATCATTTTACCTAACATCGAGGGTGATGTTCCTTTTTGTTTGGGGTGAGGAATTTTATCAAAATCGTACCTTTTTTGAAAAAATTTGATTTTTTAACCTGATTTTTAAAATTTCGTGCAGTTTCTTTCATCTCACTCATTGATGTGAATTTTCAATCATCCATCTTTTAAAGTTTAGGAATCAAGCTAGAGAATATGTTTTCTAAATAGCTTATGTAATACGTATCAAGTCATGTTGCACTATGAATTTCTAGACTGAACAAAAATTTGTGCACTTATCACGTCACTACGATTTAGAGTTGAGGAGTACTATGATTCTGATGAGAACCTTAAGAATCACTAGTAGAGACTTTAGCTTGTGAGATTTGTGTCTTTCACCCTTTCAGAGTGTCTTACGTAATCTCCGAGTCACAAGTTGAGTCAACTTCATTTTGGTCCGCACTTTAAATCGTTGCATGATCTCATTATTCTTCATAAAAAAAATTAGCTTGATCACTGAGAATGACATCTTTTTCGAGTTGTAAGAAACGCGTGTCTTAAAATTTGTCCCGAATACTAAATTTTCATCCATACACTTACCACTTTTCCATATCACATTTCCATTCACTCACCCATTAACTTCCCATTTATTTCCCTCATCATCTATACACATTCCCCACTCCATTCATATATCATCCACCATCATTTTTGAGAAAATTAGTGTTGATTCCAAATGTAAAATGTCTTTTGTTGGTTTGAAAGAGGGAGAAAAAAAAACAAAAAAAAAACAAATAAACAGCAAAAAAAGAAAAGAAAAATCGAAAAAAAGGGAGAAAAGAAAAGAAAGAGAGTTTGTAGTTAGTAATAAAGACATTTGTGCCTAAAGTGTATACACACTTCTTTCGCATCCATTTCGCATCCACCTTTTACCCATCGCATATCCATCACTCATCATTTATCCATCCATCACCATCCTACCCCATATCATATTCATCCTCATTTAATTTCCCCCTCACCCATATACATCCATATTTTCCCTAGGTGTTCGGGCAAATGAAAGTCAACGTGGTGAATAACTCTACGTTCTCATTATAGTGATTAGAATTCTTTCATAAGATCACTTTTCTTTCTATATGTTCGTTCTTTCTTATATGTGTGTGAGACGTTTGAACTTGCTTACATTTACTCACCTCCTCACACACAAGAGCGGTACACTAACCCATATCTCGAGAGTTCATTTGAAAGAGATATATCCATGAGATTTGAAGTTGAAGCGTTGATTCTGAAAAGGCAATCTAGGAATTACTCTTGTGATACTCAACCCGTTTTGACGGATTCACACCACACACATTGAGTTCTAGGAATGATGTGCCTTGTGTATTTACTTAGCTAAACTTTTTAAACATTTTAGCTTGTATTTCTCAAATTATTTCTCTCATGTGATGGATTGTGCGACTATTCTACATTTAATAAGAGATTGACTCTCTTTCAATAAAATATTTCTAAATAAGAATTTTTTGGGTATATTCCTTGCAACCCTCACGAGACATAACTCGTCCTGTAGGACAACCTATAGGTTTAAAGGCTTGTTGCACATGCTAAGTGCAATCTCAAGCCTGCGAAAGTGGTACACTTTTGGTTTCTTACCTTTATCTTTCTCTCTATCCTATTGCTCGAGGACTAGCAACAATCTGTTTGGGGGTGGTGTGATAAGCACCCAAAACTGTACATTTGATACCCCGAATAAACGTACTTTAGTTGCTAATTTTCGACAATTTGGGTCTTATGCGCTTTATTGTCTATTTTGTAGGTCGAATGCACGTTGCGGTGTTCAGACGCATATTTCAAAGCAATTGTGCAGATTATGGAGCTAATTGTCAATCCCGTAACCCGAGCCTACCCTAATCTACCCTAAACCTGTCCTGAACCGCGTGTGTTTAACTTGTCCCATTTTATTTTATTTGTGTCATTTTATTTTTTAGAGTTTATTTTATTATTTTATTATTTTATTCAGTAATGCATATATTTTTAGGGTTTTTATATTTTTTTTAGCGCGTCGTGTATTAGTTCTTTTATTTTCTTATTTTTTTTAGTTAGTCTATTTTCATTTCATTTATTTTATTAGTTTTTATTTTTATAGTTTTTATTTTAGTTATGATTAGAATTTGTATAGTGTGTCGAGTCTTGTCATTTTTTTATTTTGGTTGATTTTTAATTTTATTTTTACTTTTTTAGTTTAGTTAAATTTTTATTTTGTTTTGTTTTATTTTATTTTTTTAGTTTTAGTTTAATTTTTTAGTGCTCATAAGTTAAACACACACACAACCCCTCACACACCACACTTAAACTCACCCACATCCTAACACACTCCCTCACCCACACACTATCCCCTACACCCTCACAAACCCTATCACATCCCACTTCATCTTCCCCAACCTCATTCTCTCTCACCTTCCTCTATCACCATAAACACCATAACCCATCTTCTCTCTCACCTCCCACAACCAAAAAACACCACCAAACATTTAATCCCAGCCCTCCAGCCATCACTTACCCGACCGCATCCCCAAAATGCCAACTACCCTCACCGGAAGGACCTCTACACACCAACCCGCCATGGACCTAATCCTCATTCCCAACTCCTCGCTACCACAGCCCTCACTCCGACGCCGACCACAACCAGTATAGCCCCTTACTGCCGAAACTCCGAACCCGTCTCCTCCTACACTATTTCCGCACCGCCACCCCCCTCCCATTCTAACCGATCGTGCTACCGCCCCTCACCGGTCAAAAAAGCCGACCCCTGACTGGCGACCCTCTAACCTTGAGACTTGACTCCGACTAAATCGGACCTGCTACTTGCCATACCCGAACCCGATTTGAGGCCAAAATCCATTTAACCCCAAACCCATTTTATCCCATGTACACCAGAATCGTGATGTGAACACATTCCAACAAAAAAAAAGACCAAAAACCAACTCATTTATCCCATGTGCCATATAACCCCTCTAAAACCAACCTTATACCCATTTTACCCCCAACCCCTTTTTAAGCAAAATCAGATTATTATCTCCATGACCCCACTTTCCAATTATCCTCACACATCACACCCCATACACATATGCTCACACCTCTCCCACATGTTCACCCTAGCCCATTACCAAAAATAACCCTTAGCCCCATGTGTGCCATGCATCTACGATAAAATAAGACTCAAGACCCCATTTGAAAAAAGGGGGATCATATCATGACATATAAACTCGAGAGAGATAGTTTGTATAGAATATTAGGTAGAGAAACATTTTGTAAATAGTTTTAGTTTTTTTTTAGATATTTGTGGGGAGAAATTTTGTATGAGATTTAATTGAGTGGGTATTATTGCAAACTACTTGGATGCTCAATTGGAGGGATGTAAATTTCAAATTGGAGGATTGGAGTCAATTAAATTCAAGAGATTGGTTTGATTGTTCTTCTCTTTTCTCTTTTATATTAAATGCTTATTGATTATTTGATTATCATGCTTTATATTATGTTAAGCTAAATACCCTTTCAAGGGGTGGGGAAAAACCCTTATTTGATGTTATTTTAGTTTAATTAGTTTGATTACTTGAAAATTCCCTTTGAATATTAATTTTGATCCCTCACCCTGAAATTTACGCCTCGAGAGAGGGTAAATTATTTTCGAGAGAAAATCAAAATTCTAGTTATAATTCCTATTTTCGATTCGAACTAGAGATAGGGGTTTCTTAAGTGGGGTATTGTTACTTGAATTTCAACTCTAAATTTATTTTCTATGATTTAGCAAACTTCGTACCCGATGAGGTGGATACGGAGAATTTAAAAATGACTAAAAAAAAGGGGGCTGTAAGTTAATAATGGACTCATGGGTCAAATATACCGACACGAATGGGGAAATTCGAGTAGGACGAAGGGTACCATTGTCATCAATGTCATGATAAGGGAACCAAGAGAATTTGATAAATTAACCAAAGCTCAACACATGATTTAACATTTCTAGTATGTACCAATAGGAGGGCATACCCAGTATAGGACCCATTTTAATGATTGAGATCAATAGAATTCCTACCAGGTGATGGCAGATTCAGTTAGGGTCGTCAAGGCCAGCAACGAGCCCCATAGGGCCAGCCGAGCCAAAAGGACAACGTGGGTAGCTATTAGGGTTAAGACTACCAGGTCCGCGAGAAGGACAACCTCGACATGGCCAGTGGGGCTAGAGGAAGGAAATGACAGAGTGAGGTGTCTTATGTATAAACTGTAGGAAAACATGTATGGACGTTGTCCGCAATGAATTGGGGGACAAGGATGGGATTCCCAATAGGGGCAGCAATTATAAGAAGTTTTGGTTGGGATGAGGGAGTTATGTCTAAGAATCATTTGAACCGCAAGTGGTATTGATAATTGAAGGCATGAGTTTTATCCGGGAGTAACTGGGCTCACTTTTTTGTGACATAAGCGAGTCACTGTAGGTTATTAGTACTAGATTTGCATGTGAAATAGGTTTAGTAGAGCTATTGTTAATACCACTATAGTGTGTGTTTATTCACTATTGAGCGGAGATTTTTTAGCTCAATGTTGTTTACGTGTTGAGAACTTAGAGATAGTGAGAGCATCATATCGTGTAACTCCTTGAGAAACATGGGCATAGATGATTTGATTTATGTGTCAGGAGACAGGATTTGTGACATCTTAGTTATGTGCTTTGGACCCAGGAATTTCGATGATCGACAATGCTAGGGGATAGTGCATTGGGAAAAGTTCTTTGGGGTTTCATTGCAAGGTGTTACACGCATGAACCTTAATAAACATTAAGAATAGTGAGACATTGTGGGATGCTAGTGCGTTGGTTTTAAATGTTAAATTATTAAACGTGTAGAGGAAACACTTAAAGCTAAGAGCTATTACAATATATGTCCAGTGGAGTCGGGCAGTGCTACGAAGGAAGCACTAAGAAAACTTATGTACCACAAGTTAATGGGTGGGGGAGTATCGAGAAGTATTATATGGAAAATTGGTGGGGTAATCGAGAATACCCTTATGATATAGCCACACCGAGAGTGCAGAGCTGATCTTGAGATAAGTATATTACACACGAGACGTTAGAAATAATTATACTGGAATGTTTTAGCTATAGTATATAGTATGGTGAGACTTTGTGTTCGTTGTTTCGAAATGTGATTTACTTGTGCTAGCTATCACCTAAAAGAGGGTATAGTCTATATATTCGTGTATATATGTTATTGTGTGTTGCACAATAAGCTTATAATAATTTTTTGTAGTGTTTTATTTAATTCCGCGGAGTAGGACATTTATTGATGTGATTCAGGGTGGATAAGCTTTTGATCGAGCAAGGAGATATAGCTCGTGATTCATTAGAGCTAAGAAACTAGTGATAGTAAAGGGATCTATAATGTATGATGTCTTTGGTAACATGAAAGTGTACAAGTATACTTTTATGTCAAGCGATGGGAATTTGGGGGGTACGTGCTATGGACTGAGGGCCTAATTGATCTCAACAACCCGCTTTGTTAGCTACTAGTGTATCAGGGGATTCCTTGTTTGGATTTCACTTTGCGAGACGTCCCACGCATAAAACATAGAGCAACATTGGAAGTGGGGAGATGTGTGGTCGTTAGGACATGGGTTTGGTACCTCGGTTATATTATATATATACATATGTGGTTATAACCGTGAGTTTAAAGTTATATTACAATTTAAGGCTTGTAGGGACTGGTGACTTTCATGATGATGAGAATGGGTACAGGGTGTATGGGCGCCCTGGGTAATTAATTTAATTATAATATAATTCGCGAGTAGAAGGGGTGGAGATATGTGTAGCGATCTTAAGGGCATGTGAGCAGGGAAGTATTCGAGTCTTGGAGTACTAGACTATCTGAATTTCGGGGACGAAATTCCTTTGTTAGGGAGGAGGTATGTAACACCCCATATTTTTTTAGGATAAATAATTTATTTAATTTGGTGAATTAGAATTTAAACTAAATTGATGATTTGGAGAAATTATTTAATTTGGAGAATTAATATTTAAATTAATTCAGTTATTTATTATAAGAATACATGTGTCGTAATTTAAGATTGAAATTGGATATTTTAGTTAAGTAACATGGATGGAGATTCAGAGTGCACGGTTGAGTCCAAAAGGGTCGAAATAGTCATAAAAGAGTACTCGGGGGTAGGGATATTCCCAATATGTACCCTCGTACTCGGAGTCAACAACCTCGGTCGATAGCACAGTCGAGTCAACAATGACTCACAATGTCCATCAGAGAGGTCGTCCTTCTGAAGGTCGGCACCATAATGTTTAACCTCGGTTGGCCATCAGTCGAGGTAAGCAACATCTTATGGGCTCCAGCGACTTCCATTGTCGTAATATGCTTCAGCCGACACTACAGCTATGCTTAATAACTAACCTCGACTGGTCAATCAGGCCGAGGTCATACTTATGATTGGCAGATTAAGACAACCCTTGGACTTACCTTCATCGTACTCGGTCGGGCCGAGGTTATAATGGATGACATCATAGGTACGAGTATGTGCAAGCACATGGGAGACTTGGAACACGTGGACTAAACCATTATAACCAACTCACTTCCCTCATATAAGGGAATATTTAGTCATCATTACCTACATATAGCACAACCAGGTGTCCACATGAGATTGGTTTGATCACCACACACATGCTCATGGCATTTTTTGGGGGTACACTAGACCCCTAAGCACTATTTATATATGACTTCCTCTACCTTGTAGAAGGATCCAGAATTGTAACCTTAGCGGAAGCTCTAGTAAAATTTACAGTAGAGAGAGAAAGTGAGAAATTGTATCACGGGCCATCAGTGCCCTTATTATAGTGAAATTCACTCACACACTCCCAGTGGACGTAGGACAAATTGGCTGAACCACTTAAATACAAGTGTTTCTCCTCTTCTCCTCATCTCCTTCTACTAGTTCATGACTCTTGTGCTGCCATTGTAGCTACTAGTTTGGGGTTATCAGCACCTCATACTAGTGGTGTTATTTACTGCATCATCATTTTGGTGTCTTCTGTGGGAACGAGATAATTCATCTCTTCCTCCTTTGTTGCTTGACCTCACCGAAGACTCTGGTGGTGAACCTGCCCTCCCCCTTATGTGGAGCTGTTACAACATTGAAAGAGGTCCTTTAAGGTATCAAGCTCTCTTGTATTTTCATTACAATCTCTCTAGTCTTTTATATGGCATCAAAGTTACCACCTCCACCATCTGGCGGTGGAGGGCCCAGTTCTATCCAAGCGCTACCCTAGTCTGAGATAGCTGAGGTGGTGGAAGCATTGAAGTCCTTAAGTGCTACTCAACAAGCAATGAAGGAGAAATTCACCCACCTAAGCCAGAACATTATTGTAGACACCCCATTCTATTACCCCTGACTCTCCTTAGGTCCCTAGTACCTCCCTTCATAATTGTAAACCCTGGTCACATCCCGAGCACTGACCTGAAAGCCATCGAGCACTCCCCGGCTCAGTTTGACCCAAAAGTCAAACACTTCATCTCGATCGATACTCAATGAATCTTCAAAGGAACCTGAATACCCTTTCCAACGGTCCACCCCGTGCGCGATTCCGACTAACCATGCGGACGAACGATCCGTTTGCATCTGAAACCTGACCTAGAGGCCACCGGGCGCTCTCGGGCTCTGTTTGACCTAATTCAACTCTTCACCTCAACCGAGGCTGAATTAATCCAACGGTCTGCCCCGTGTGCGATTTTGACTTTCCATGTGGACGAACGATCCATTTGACTCCGGGAAGCCACAGAGCGCTTCCCGGGCCCGGTTGACCAAAGTTAACTCTCCAAACCGTGTCAAACTCTTTGGAATGTTGAAGTACATCTCCTAACCTTTCCAATGGTTTTCCTCGTGCGCGATTCGGACTTACCATGCGGACGAACGATCAGTTTGCATCCGCACGATTCCCTGTCCAATGGACTGATAAATGCTTCCGAGCCATATTTGACCCAAAGTCAACTCCCAAAACCAGGAGAGGTCCAAATGACTTTCGAAGGTCTCTGAATTACCTTTCCAACGGTATGACCTGTGCATAATTCTGACGAACGGTTTTCCCTCAGAGGCTAATTTTTCAAAAAAGCCTAAACTGCACTCCCAAATGGCAGGTCCCAGACCCTGCCTACCGGCACCTGCCGATAGGTAGTGCCATGGAAATGGCGATTGGCAGTCCCCTAGGTCTATAAAATGAGTTCTTCACCTCATTTGTAAGGAGGAGCCCAGATCTGATAAAAATCCCTCTCAACGAATCCCAGAAACCTCTCTCGAAGGCAGTGTGATTTCAACTTCCAAATCCTCCTTTTACTCCCACTTTTCATCATCCCTTTCATCAAATTTGGTGAATTAACCACTCTCCATCATCATTTAAAGTGCAAGGGCTTCTCTCCAACATTCAAGATCTTCAAGAAGGTCCAACTTTCTCAAACTCTCTCCTAAATTATCTTAAATTTCCAGTAACTTGTTTTCTTACTTAGCACTTTTATCATCTCATCTCACACATCCTAATATACTTTTTATTTAGTATTATTGCACATCTCTTATTTTCATATAAATAAAACGCAAAATCAAGAAAAAGTGGGTTTACTCATAAATTCCAAATAGGGATTCTCACACTTTTCCACACTCTTCTCACAACTAAAACACTTTTTTCTACACACACACACTCACAAATAAGATATTCCCCATTTGGATTTATGGGATAAACCCCACCCCTCATTTTTTATTCGAACTATGTGGACCTTGATGCCTCTATAGGCTACGTACGCGTCTCAGGGTGAAACCCGAGACTCGAGTCCTTTTTCTCACTTTTTACCTTATCTTCTATCTTCTTTTTTAATCCATTTTCTTTATATGATACATACTTGCTCTTAGTGACATTTTACTTCATATGCGTTATCGTTCCATTATAACTATCAACGTAGGAGTAATCGCGTAAATCTTATTTTTCTAATATTACTCTTAAATATCTTCCTACGGATGACTCGCTTTATGTTTTCCATGATACAAGTTGAGGATCCCTACCTCCATTCTATATATATACACATGCACACATATCACGGGGGGAAACATAAGGGAAAATAATAAATATCCATGAGAGACCGAAAGGGCGGAATGGGTGCCTAACACCTTCCCATTTCGTAACTAAGCCTCCGAACCCTTCTCGAATCATTTTGGTTTCGCACGCACCAGTATGTCTTTGGATGCCATCCTTCGGGGTGGCTTCCCCTTTTTATTTTGTCTGTTTTGAGTAAAATATATTTGCGACTCTGAATCTCTCTCCATTTTTTCACACCACAAACGACGCCAGCCGAAGCGCTCCCGAGAGGGACGCACGGGACCTGAAGGATCCTTTCCTCCATGCTCCCGCCCGCGGGGATCAGGATCGGGGGGGGGGGGGATGGCCACAATGACGATGAGACCACCTGGGGTCTCACCAGAGATGATTACTCCGATAGCTGATCAGGGATAACATGAGACTAGGGGACCACCCCAAGCACCATGAAAAGACCTACCACCTCCTCAGCGGTGGAGGGATGTTGCTGACCCTAGGCATTTACGCCTGAGGAGGTAAGTAAATCCTTGCTCAGAGGATAGGTATGATGATATAGAGGATGAGGATGCTCCGATAGACTGTTGGGATCAGTATGAGATCTAAAACAACACGGTGAGACCTATTCAGCAGAGTCGAGCTCAGGGTGAACGACGAGATTGCGATTCTTGACAAATAGGTTTGGCTTTTGATTGATTAAGTCAAGGGTCAGCCTTCGAAAGGCTCGGACCATTTAATGACCTAAGAGAAAGGCTATCCAGGTCAAGGAGTCTTGATGGCTCCATAAGAGAGTGTGGCAACTGTCGACCCCACCATGGTCGACCGCCACATGGCCGAGACGGTGGTCAGGGGGAGGTCAACATCCGACGTTGTGCTCCAGCTAGGGAACCCTCGGTTCACCCTTTGTAGGTGGTCGGGGACAACATCGACCAGGCCGTAGTTGCTAATCCCTGGAATAACTATATCCAAAGGCTAGAAAATAATATTGGAGATCTCATAAAAAGTCGAGACCCCTTGAAGAGGGAGTACTCAGAGGGATATCCCTTTGTGGCAAGAATTTTCATCTTTCCAACCCCACCCAAATTCAAACCTCCAGTGGTATCACCCAAATACGATGGAAGTACCAACTCGGCCCACCATATTGGGATGTATCAGTCTGTAGCGGACATCTACTCCATCTCTAACGAGATGAGGTGTCTAGCTTTCTCGAGCACTTTGACTGGGGTGGAACATGTGTGGTTTACCTCTCTTCCTAAGAATTCCATAGAAAACTTTAGACAGTTGGCCGAGCAATTCATTCATAATTTTTGTTTTGGGGTAAGACTTAAGAAGAAGACGACCCATTTGCTTTATGTAAAGTAAGGAAATAATGAAATCCTCATAGACTATATCGCGAGGTTAAATAAGGAAAAGTTAGAGGTAGAGGATTATAAAGAGAGTATATCCATGACAACCCTCATTGGAGGACTTTAGAAGGGAAAGCTACTCTGGAAGCTTGCTGAAGACCCTACTAAGTCTATGGCTGAGCTGTTAGCAACAACTAAAAAGGTCATGAACTCAGAGAAAGCAATGGACGCTAAATATGAGGATAAGAATGGAAGTAGCAGTGGGGAGTTTCAAAAGAAAAAGGACGGAAAGAAGAGGAATGCGGGTGATAAGTTTGCAGACTATACTCCTTTAAATGTGAGATGTGAACACATCCTTAACGAGATAAAGAATGATAGGTCTCTGAGATGGCTAGACAAGCTGAAGGTTCATTCATATAAGAGAAACAAGGATATATGGTGAGAGTTCCATTAAGATCACAGTTATCTAACTGACAAATGTTTTTCCCTAAAGGACAAGATTGAAAAAATTATGAAATCTGGAAAGCTAAGAAAGTATGTGCATACAAGAGCCTTAAATAATGGCCGATCCGACCCCAGAAAGATATGAAATGATAAATTCCAGGAAGATGCCCCCTTCGAGAAAGATGATACCTCAGATGATGACGATAATGACCCTGACCTCCACCAAATGATGAAAATGTCCCAATAAAGAGAGTCAACATGATATATTTTGGTGTGAGAACTATCTGTGGGAGACTAGCAGGAGGTGGCTCAGAGGTAGTTGATCACAAGACTCATATGGTAGAGGAAAAAGAAGTGACAAGAGCCGAGGTTGTGAACTTATCTTCAACAAAGGTTAAAACTAAGAAAAGTAAGAAGGTAGACATGGACACACTGGTAGGAAGCTTCTCACGACTTGATTTTAAAGCATCTTAGCTTCCCATGATGACCTTCTAGTCATCACCAGAATAGTGCATGGATGTGAAGTTCAAAGGATTCTTATTGATTGGGGGAGTTCAACAGATGTTATGTTGTGGCCCTATTTCAAGAGCTTAGGTATCAGTCAAGCAAGGCTTGTCCCTTATCATCACCCCTTCATCGGCTTCAGTGGAGAAAAATTCCATTCATTGGGAATGTACGAAATGGACATGAGAATGGGAGATGAGTGCCTTAAGAGGTTGAATAGAAACATCAACTTATTTGTGATGGATGAAAATGTCTTCTCAGCCTACAACCTCATAATGGGATGAGTGGCCGTCAAAGAATTTGAGGTCGTTCCTTTAACAGTCCACCGAATAATAAAATTCCTAACTCCTTATGGAGTAGGGGAAATTCAGGGTCACCAAACGTCGGCACGGTAATGCTACTTCAACTCTACAAAAGGGCGAGAGGATCATAATAAGGCAACCACCACTGACAACATTGACACCCTTGATCCTAGAGACGAAAAAAAGTTTTAAAAGGGAGAGGTTACGAAGGAGGTACAGTTCATCGTCCTCAATGAGGAGGAGCCAGAAAAAACATCCAAGTCGGTATGGCCCTACAGTCTGAGATCAAGGAGGAGCTAATCAATTTGCTAAGGAAGAGACAGAGTATCTTTTCCTGGAGTCATGCAGACATGCTATGTATTGACCCTGAGATCGTGTATCATAAACTTAATGTTGAAAGTTATGCCAAGCCCATTAAGCAGAGAAGAAGGATCTACTCAGGAGAAAAGTATGAAGTCATCAGAGATGAGGTTTGAATGCTTGAAGAGGCCGAGTTCATTAGAGAGGTTATATACCCAGAGTGGTTGTCCAATGCTGTCATAGTGCCGAAAGAAAATGGGAAGTGGAGAATGTGTGTAGATTTTACTGACTTGAACAATCCTTGTCCTAAAGATAGCTTACCTCTTCCACATATAGATAAGATGGTGGAAACCACAACAAGTCATGAGCTCATTATCTTCATGGATGCATGTTTCAGGTACAATCAAATCTTCATGGACTCGGCTGACTCAAAGAAGATAGCCTTCATTACAGACCAGAGGAACTATTTCTACAAGGTTATGCCCTTCGTCCTGAAGAACACAGAGGATACATACCAACATCTTGTAAATAAGATGTTTGAGGATCAGATGGACAAGTCCATGGAGGTTTATGTGGATGAAATGTTGACGAAGAGTCTGAAGGCTGACACTCAAGTAGATAATATTGAAGGAACTTTTGATACCAGGGATATATACAGGATGAAGCTTAACCCGACCAAGTGTGTCTTTGGGGTCGGAGATGGAAAGTTTTTTGGTTTCATTGTAAACCAGAGGGGGATAGAAGCTAACCTATAGAAGATAAAGGCTTTGTTGGAAATGAAGACACCCAGAATCATCAAAGATATTTAGAGGCTGACCGGACGAGTAGTTGCACTTAACATGTTCGTATCTAGAGCTACAGATAAATGTATTCCATTTTTCAAAGTTCTAAGAAAATCCTTCGAATGGAACGAGGAATGTGATAAAGATTTTAAAGAGATTAAGTCCTACCTTGGATCCCCTCTACTCCTGTCACGACCAATTCAGGGTGAGAAGATATATGTAAACTTAGTTGTCTCAGAGTCATCCATTAGTGTTGAAATAATAAGAGAAGTGGATGGAGTGCAGAGACTAGTGTATTTTAATAGCAAGGTACTCCAAGAGTCAGAGCAGAAGTAACTTAGGATGGAAAGTTAGCCTATGCCTTGATACTTGATTCTAGGAAAATGAAGACATACTTTCAGTCTCATTCCATGGTCATCCTCACTGATTCCCCACTTAGACATATCCTTCATAAGCTCGAGAAGTCAGGAAGGCTAATTACCTAGGCAATTGAGTTGGGAGATTATGATATTGTTTATCAACTTAGGGTTTCTATCAAAGGACAAGAACTTGCAGATTTTTTGGCCAAGTTTACCTGGGATGAGGTCGTGGTTGAGAACAGTCTTGGATCTACAGCTGAGCAAGTGGAGAGGAACGTCGGTCGAGCAGAAGACGAGGCTGAGATAATTACAGCGAGGCGAAATGCAGTTGAGAATAAAGAAGAGAGATATCTCTTCAAAAAAGGGAACCGGACAGAGGCAAACTTCTCTTCAAATGAAACCATATGGAACCTCTTTGTTAATGGGTCGTCTTGTGAAAACGGCGATGGAGCAGGGATGATAATGTCGGCACTATATGGTATAGATATTGAGTATGCACTGAGATTCAGCTTCAAAGCCTTCAATAATGAGTTAGAATATGAGGCATTAATAGCAGGTATTTCTTTGGCAAGATCCCTAAGTGTCAGCCAACTCCTAGTTTACAGTGACTCAAGTTTGGTTGTGAACCAGATCCTGTGGGTGTAAGAAGACAAAGATGAAAGGATGGCCAGATATATGAAGATGGTATAATCAATGCTAGAAGGCTTTAAGATTGTAAATATTAAGAGGATACCACAGCTAGACAGCAGCCCAGCGGATGCACTCGCTAGGTTGGCCTCAGTAATAAGAACCGACATAAGAAGAATAGTTCGAGTCGAGATTCTGCTCAAGCCGACCATCGAAGAGGAAGAGGTTGCTAGACCTTGACTAAATATGAATATGGGGGACTCGTGGATGGACCCTCTTATCAGATACATCAGAGAGGGAGAATTTCCAGTGTCAATGTTAGAGAGGAGAAAGCTAAGGTTTAGAGCTTCTAAATTCTCTATTGTGGGAGATGTCATGTAGAAAAAGGGATTCCTACTTCGTCTTCTTAGATGTTTTCCTCCTTCAGAGGTTCCGTACATCTTGCAAGATGTATATGAAGGCTCTTGTTCAAGCCACATTGTAGGAAGTTCGTTGGCTAAGAGGATAATCACGCAGGGGTACTAGTGGTCGACCTTGGCCAAAAATGAAGCTGCATATGTGAAGAGATGTGATAAGTGCTAGAGGTTTTTCACTATTCCCCATCAGCCTTAACAACCTTTGACTTCTATCAGCTCCCCTTGGCCATTTTTAATATGGGGCATTGATTTGGTAGAACCCTTACCAAGGGCTGTAAACAACTATCGGTACTTAATTGTGGCGATTTATTATTTCTCTAAATGGGTAGAATCCGATCCAATGTTCATAATCACTAAGAAGAAGACCTTCCAGTTCATATGGAAGAACATCATATGCCGGTATGGCCTTCCAAACACCCTCATCTCAGATAATAGAACCCAATTCAAAAATGTTTCCTTAGAAAAATATGATGAAAGAGTAGAAATCAAATAACTATTCTCTTCCCCTGGCTTCCCCCAGGTAAATGGTCAGGTTGAGGTCACAAATCGAATAATCCTTGATGGGATAAAAAAAAGTTTGAAGAGGCCAAAGGAAGATGTATAGAAGAGGTATATGTGCTTTGGGCTTACAGGACGACAATGAGAACACCCACAGGGGAAGCTCCATTTATATTAGCCCATGGCTCAGAGGTTGTCATTCCAACAGAGATAGGGCTTCCTACTCATATAATTCAGACATATGACCCTTAGAGGAATGGGGAAGAGGGAAGACTTGATCTTGATTTTATTGAAGAAAGAAGAGAAGATACTGAGATAAGACAAGCAGCCTATCAGTAAAGAATTATGAGGTTCTACAATCATAGGGTAAAATCAAGGCCAATAGCTGTGGGAGATTTGATCCTGAAGAAGACGTGGAAGAAACCTAAAAATCTCCATCCGAATTGGCATGGTCCTTACAGGGTAATTGATGAAGTTGTTCCTGGTACCTATCGCCTAGAAAATCTAGAAGGGGAGCCTTTCTCAAACCCTTTGAATGTCGACCATTTGACAAAATATTACCTATGATGTTGTACTTATCGTATTTTCTTGTAATTACGACATTAAATTATGAAGTAAAATATCAATGAGAAACTAGTATGCATTCTGTTAGCATCTTTGTACCAGTCTATGTATCTTAAACATCACGAATTTAGTAAAAATATGAGGATAAACATCATTAATTTAGTGACCTCAGACTTTAAACATCATTAATTTGGTGAAAATATGAGGATAAACATCACAATTTGGTGATCTCAGACCATTGACATCATTAATTTGGTGAAAATATGAGGGTAAACATCATAATTTGGTGACATCATACCATTGACATCATTAATTTGGTAAACATATGAGGATAAACATCATAATTTGGTGACCTCAGACCTTTGACATCATTAATTTGGTGAAAATACGAGGATAAAAATCATTAATTTGATGACCTTAAACCTTTGACATCATCAATTTGGTGAAAATATGAGGATAAACACCATACTTTGGTGACCTCAGACCTTTGAGATCATGAATTTGGTAAAAATATGAGGATAAACGTTATAATTTGGTGACCTCAAACCTTTGACATCATTAATTTTGTGAAAATATGGGGGTAAACATCATTAATTTGGTGAACTCGGACCTTTGACATCATTGATTTGGTGACCTCACACATCATTTATTATGTTTCTATTCTTATGGTGAAATTTGTGGTGAGTATGTGGAACATCACAATTATAGAACAACAAAACATCATATAAGAGCAATAGAAACAAGAAAAGTGAATCTTCTTATATCGCAACATGAAGAGGTTACAAAGTTACATTCAAATATAAAAAAACTATAACCAAAGTTCATCAAAACAAGGATCACAAAAAGCTTAACAGAAATAAGTTAAATGATGAGTAGGAAAGGTCCTCAGAGTCCGTTTTATCCCTCGGTAGGAGTCGACCCATCAGTAGATGTGGTCGTCTTGTCAAGGCCGATGTTTGTAACTTTAACCTCATCATCACGTTGAGCACCATCGTCGGTCTCCATGACCTCAAGAGGATCCGTATCGATTGGGGAAACATCATTTTCTTCTACTTCATTCAAAACATGGGCAAAATGAGGGTCTCCAAAGCCGAGACTGACAAAATTCTCAACACTAAAGCTCCCAGACTCACCCCACTTAAGAGCCTCCCATCGACAGGTTGCTTAAATGCCCCTATCTAAATACTCAAAGCCGAAGATGAAAAACTCATCAGAGACTTCATAGTCCTTAATGGTTTTCTCTACAATATCTTCCAATGCAACTTTCAAAGCAACATTAACCTTTGATTGAAGACACTGATCTTTTGCCTTCAGAGCCTTATCGTCATCCTCCTTAAGCTGAGAAATTTGGTTGTCCCTCTCCTGGACGACTCCCTTCAGCTATTTAACTTTGGCCTTTAGATTTTCCTAAGTTTTCTCAGCATCCTTCCCCTTTTTTATAAGGGGAAACTACTTTAAAGACCAGTCAACAAGGAGGTGAAGAGACACCACACTCTGCGAAAGAAGATCAAGCATCTGAATTATAATTTTCAAAGGGCAGAAATAACACTTGGAAGAGATATTAAAAAAAATACCTGAACTACCCTGTGGAGTGTAAACTCGACCAATAAAGGAACATCTAAGGCCTGAAGAAATCTCTTATCCTCCTCCGTCATGATCGTGCCAATAGCATCTGCAGCTTACAGGCTATGACCGATAATGTTATCTCCTATCTTAGGCTGTGATAGGCGGGAAACCAATGCATTGTTGGTGGAATTAGGGATTGCATAGTCCTTAACAGCCTTGCTCGGCTTAATATGAGCTGGTTCAGTAGATGCTTTCCTTTTCTTGCTAGAATCGTCCTTCAAAGATCCAACACTTTTCTTTGTCTGGGAAGGAGGGGGTACATTCTTACCGCCTCATTTTTCCATGAGCTTTGGTGGATGGGGGCCGACATCTGCCAGAAATCATCAGAAATGCCTGTTGGTCACTCTGCAGAAAGATAAGTCTTTAAGTCAGCAAGTTAGATAAATAAAACTACGAGACATGACTTGGGAAGAAATATTTAGAAACTTACGAAGTTCTTCCAGAGGACCACCCCCTAAACCTGTCTAAGAAAGGTAATATGGGGTCATCAGATTTTTATACTTAACAAGATGACCCTTCTCACGTTGGTTACGAAGGTCCTCAATGTTCTTGTAATTATCCTGGCTAAGGCCAGGGTTGGCTTTAGCCGCATGGGAGACCTTAGCCCATTTTAGAAGGGTCCTCGAAACTGACATTCCACAAGCCTCATTTGGACCAAACTCCCAGGCTTCAGAAATAAAGAAATACCCAGGTTTCCAATTATGTTTGGAAGTCTGGGTAACCAAGAGCATCTTCTTATCGGATTTCCTGGCTATGAAGTGGTAGTAGCCGGGGTTATTTTTGGCAGACGAGGGGACGTAGCAAGCAGTAAAAACTCTAACTGGATGCTTTGTATAATGAACAGCCTTCCAAAGGACGATAGGCCCAATCATAACCCTCCAAGCATTGGGGGACATTTGTGAAGAGGCAAGGTTTATGTAAGAGACTATGGCTCTAATTGTTGGATGGATGGTGTTGATACAAAAATTAGTCAGCTGACGTGGACCAATTATATAAAGACATATGTCATCCAACATGGCACAAGTTTAAGTATCGAGCTACTCAATGTACTGAGCTACTTAGTGTATGGAGCTACCCAGCCTACTGAGCAACTTATTGGGAAGGTCAAACGACCAAAAAGATTCAATGTTTATTGTATTACACTCATTCCTTACCATGTACAAATGTATATGCCTATTTGATAAAGGCACACTATCTATTCTCATTGACAGCCCAAAGGCTATAAATACATTGTAATACCCTCTCAGTAGGGTAAGAGAACATAATCGTGATCAAGGCAAGACACCCAGTAATACAAACCAATGGACGTAGGCCATTTCCTAAGGCTGAACCACTTTAAAAATATCTTGTCTTATTTCTTTAATCATATTTATCTATGATTCATAAATTAGATCAAATCTAGTTTTTTACATAAACAGATTGGCGTCGTCTGTGAGAAACGACTATACATAGCACTTTTCACCAAAAACTCATTGTAAATGGATGAAATCCTAGAATCTAGCAATAGGAATAATTAAGGGAATCCTCCTAACTCTTTTACCCCTTCAAATGCAAACGATATTACAGGAATCTTGACAAGCTTAGTCAGGGGACAAGAGGCTATGTAGGAAACTATGTGACAGTTCATTCAGACTGTTCAAAATGGAGCATTTGCCCAGAGAGGACAAAAAAGTATCCAGAGAAGCATGCATCCTCCATTTTCACGATATCGACGATCTATGCCACGATATATACATACTGAAATCAATTATTCTGAGAATTCAAGTGATCCATCTTATCGCCCCCGTGTAACTTCCCCTATAAGAATTTTAGATTCTTAGGAAAACATCACTCTAACTCCAGAGAGACCAAATGCTCTTGAAAGGCTGAGCAGAGCCTCTCCCTTTGACCGTTTGGGCCCCAGGAAGAATAGAAATCCTCCTTGGTCTGCGTCGAGAAATTCTCAATGACCAAATGATTTATGGGAAGGCTCAGCCCAATCACATCCAAACTCGAGACCTGCAGCTCAAAGCGAAAATATCAAGCGAAAAATTCTGCGTGATCTGTTTCTCGGGAAAATACTCATTAATCAGGGGTTGGAAATGATGCATGGAAAGGATCTATTCACAGTTTGGAAGACAGGTTAGGAGAGATGTTCAAGGCCAAAAACCCTCTCCAAAGAAACTTTATTAAGGGATCTTCATTTGTACAAGCGATTGTGGATTTTCCCACGCCAATAAAGTCCAGGGCTCTTATGGTCACACTAAATTACGATGGAAAAAATGATCATATTCTTCACATAGAGCAATACCAGACTGCAACATATATTTATGTGGTCCCAGATGAAATGAGGTGCAGGAGGTTCTCAGGGACCATTACTAAATCTGCTCAGATATGGTACAATAGCCTTCCTCAGGGGCAGATTGCAACCTTCCATCAACTGGCATTGCTCTTTATAGGAAATTTTTGTTTTAATGCAAAGATGGTTAAAAGGGTGGAACATTTGTTGAGTGTGAGGCAGAAGGCAAGTGAAAATACCAAAAATTACGTCACTCATTTCAACAACGAGAAACTGGAGGTCATAAACTATGAGGAGAAGATAGTCATCACAGCTCTCATAAGTGATCTTTTTCCAGACAAGTTGTATTACACCTTAGCCAAGGATCCCCCCAAATCTATGGCGGAATTGATGGCAAAAGTAGCCAAAATTATGAATGCCGAGGAGGCTATGGCTATGAAGAAGAATGCTAAGGCAAAGGTGGAAGCTAAAGCTAAAGGCAAGTCAGAGAAGAAAGATCATAAGAATAATGGTGGGAGTAAGCATTCGAAAGGTAAAGAAACATTGGATCATTTAAGGAAGTATAAAAATTATACTCCCTTGAAAGTGGATATAAACCATGTTCTATAGGAAATCAAGAATAGCGAGGAAGTGAATTGGCCAGAAAAACTAAGGACAGCTCCCAAAAGGAGGGATAATTCCAAGTATTATAAGTTCCATAAAGATCAGGGTCATACAACCAAGAAGTGTGTAGCTCTCCAGAACGAGATAGAGTCACTCAATAGATGAGGAAAGATGAACAAGTTTGTTGATTGTCAGAATGGTGGGAAGACTAACAACAGAGCTCGAAAGAGGTCCAAATCTCCTTGCTGACCAAGAGACGATAAGAAAAGGGACCATGAAGATGACCATGAAGATGACTCTGAAGATTATCCCTATCTCCCCAAAAGGCCAAGACAACCTAAGTGTGAGGTATTTTCGATTCGTTTCTGTTCATTTGATTGTAACATGATTACAGGTGGAGACGCAGAAGGGGGTGATCATACCACTGAAAGGAAACCTTACCTTAATGAGGCTCAAACTTGTTTTTATATACAGTGAACAAATTTGGCAGAAGAAGATTGCCCAAGGAAACTTCACAAAGATAAGCTTGTCATTGGATTTTCTAAAAATGATTTGGAAGGAGTCTTATATCCTCATAATCATGTTCTCGTGATCAAAATGAGAATGAAGGATGTAATCATTTCGAGAGTGTTGGTGGATAATTGTAGGTTGGCAGACATCATATTTTACCCTTATTTTAATAGTTTGAACTTGAAACATGGTCAATTGGAACCATATCAGAGGCCCCTCATTGGGTTTTCTAGAGAAAAAGTTTTTCCACTTGGAACGATCAAGATAGACATGTTGATTGGGGCCAGTTAGCATAAAATAAAAGGTGCTTTTCTTCGTGATGGATAAGAATGTTCAGTCAACCTATAATATAATCATGGGAGTCATACAGGGAGATCAAAAAGTAGCTCGGGAATGCTACTACTCATCTGTCGAGCAAGAAGAATTGGAGGATGCTAGGAAGAAAATAACCACTTATGAAGTGGGTGAATTTGGTGAGTCTGAGATTGAAACCTTACACCCAAGAGATGAAATGGAACTCGTTAAAGGCCAAGTCATGGATGCAATAAAAAGTATTATTCTGGATGATGAGCAAACAGAAAGAATAACTCAGATCGGTGCGTTACTTGATCCAGTACTGAAGTAAGAGGTGGTAACATTTTTAAAGCAAAGAAAATAGTTATTTGCGTGAAGTCATGAGGATATACCGGGGATAGACCCAGCTTTCTTATGCCACGACCTCAATGTCAACAAGGAGATCAAACCAGTGAAGAAAAGGAGAAGAGTCTTTAGTGCGGAGAAGAACCAGGCTATTCAAGAAGAAGTGGAAAGATGCAAAAAGCATATTTCATCGAATATGTGAAATATCCAGATTGGTTGGCTAATTTCATAATGGTCAAAAGGAAGAATAATAATTGGAGAATGTGTGTGGACTTCACAAATCTGAATAAACCTTTCCCAAAAGATCATCTTCCTCTATCCAGCATAGATCAACTAGTGGACGCAACTTCAGGACATGAGCTGCTAAGCTTCATTGATTCTTATTCTAGATACAATCAAATTAAAATAAAGCCAGAAGACATGGAAAGTTCCTCTTTCATTACTCCCCAAGGAACTTATTGTTATAATTTTATGCCTTTTGGTCTTAAAAATGCAGGTGCTACATATCAGCGGTTGGTAAACAAGGTATTTCCAGAGAAGATTGACAAAAATATCGAGGTATAAGTCAACAACATATTGACTAAAAGAAAGAAAGTTGTTGACTATATAACTGATTGAGCCAAACATTTAATCAAATGGAGAAGTAACAGATAAAGTTGAACCCGACCAAGTGTGTTTTTGGCGTACAAGAAGGCATGTTCCTTGGATACATTGTGAATCAAAGAGGTATTGAAGCAAACCCTGACAAGATAAAAGCCTTGCTGGAGTGACAATCTCCAGCCACCAAGAAGGAAGTGCAAAGACTTATGGGGGGTGTTGCATCTCTCAATAGATTTGTCTCCCAAGCAACTGATAGATGTCTTCCATTATTTAAGGTTCTCAAAAAGGCCTTTGAGTGACGAATGCGAGAAAGCATTCTTAGAATTGAACAGATACATGGTGATACATCCTTTATTGTTCAGACGAGTAGTGGTAGAAAAACTATACTTGTACTTAGCTGTCTCGGAAAGTGCAGTTAGTTCAGTCTTGATAAGAACAAAAGATGGAGTGCAAAAACCGGTTTACTATACTAGTAAGGCATTCAGGGGAGCAAAAATCAGGTATCCTAAACTAGAGAAATTGGTGTTGGCATTGATTGAAGCAAGCAGGAGAATGAAACCATATTTTAAAGCACATAGAATACTGGTATATATTAACATGCCACTCAGACAGGATTTACATAAGCCAGAAAAGTCTAGAAGATTGATGTATTGGGCAGCAGAGTTAGGGGAATACTACATAATCTAGGAGCCAAGGTCCTCTCTCAAAGGACAGGCAGTGGTGGATTTCATTACTGAGTTTACCTATCCAGATGCCTCTGATCAACAAGGAGCCAATGCAGAGAAACTCAAGGGTGCCATAGGATCAACAAAGAATACCCCTGATCAACTTCCAGTGTAAGAATTTCCAGAAGGGATGGCAACAAATCAATCAAAATCCTCAGGTAAAGAATAAGAGCTGAAAAGAAGTGTGAAGAAACGAAGGACAATATATTCCATCAAGGGATTCTATAAGACCAAGGATTTGATGATAATATTCCTATATGGAATTTATATGTCGATGGTTCTTCATGTGAAACAGTGTGACAACCTTGCTTTTTATATCTAATTCGGTTAGCTACGCCCAATTAAATTAAAGTGGAGCGTCAATATGTTGGCATTACAAACAGAATTTATCATATATATATAGTAAAGTAAACATGTACACTCCCATACGTGTAACCAAATCACATCATAGAAAGTATACGATCCACAACTAATATCAGTACTGAATATATAATGCCCAAACATACAAGCCCAAAGATAAACTAGGTAAAGTGTGTAATGTAAACCTCTCAACACTATCAAATCCCTAACAATGGGCAATCTCTGATACCACACTCTAAGGAAGAGTGAAAAAATAGGATAAGGACCAGCGTCCACCACTACAACATCCTAAGAATAGATGTGAGGTCATCCAGCTCCAGAGTTTACTGTACAACGGGGCGAGGACCTGTATAATACCTATATATATGGGAGAGGAGCAAAAAACAAGATAGACGAAGGTCAAAGCAAGAAAACAAGTTATAAGATTATAATATGTACTTAAAATGAAAGCACACTAGTCATTACTCGTCTCCAGTAATTAAGTTGTTCAATTACCCAACTAATGCACCTATGTCGTGACTACCCAACCCAAACTCGAGTAACGTGTAGTCTCATATCATATCATGATTAATCATTATTAATCACATTTTAGTATTTAATGTATCAAAATATTTCCTTCAAGTATAATATCAAATTCATCGATTCGGGATATTACTTTAAGACACAAACATAATATCTCACACAACAAGTCATATCAGGTCACTAGCGTTACCCGGGGGAACAAGTCGTAACACTAGGCCTACACATGAATATTACCTAATATTATGTGGCAAGGGAAATCATACTAAGTCCTAAATCACATGGCTTTTCAAGGTCTTTCTATCCGACCCGCATTACAACCATGTGTCCGGTTTCGATGGTTTAACTCCGACACGGCACTCGAGCGGAACCTAACCGGATCCATCACAAAAAATCACATTCAACATGTGCCTACATCGATCAGAGGACTAGTCTAGTGTATACTCGACATTATACATGTAAAATAATTTCACGCTTATGTATACATACAATCGTGTCAAGTCTCATACTCGAGTTATAAAATAGTCATTATTTACAATACAACATAATTTACATCATTAATTTACTAATTCAACATCAACTCATTTCAAGGTTATATATCCCTATTAACCATAAGTATGTGATCAAGTTAGGATATTAGGAACAACACCACAATTATCTTTCTAAAAACATGAACACCCTTAGCGCTCTTATTTCAACAACATGCTACCCAAATTTTAAAATGCAGATTCGAGACTCTTCTGATCGATTTTTAAAAAAACTTAAAACTACGAAGTTGTTCGGAACGTGCTTTTATACAAGTACATGTGGGCACGCTAACAAATTTGGCCTAAAACAAAACCGAAACTAACATATAATATTCGCCCCTGTTTTCGACAACTCTTTGCCTAGAATTGTAAAATGCCGATTTGAGGATTTTCCGATACGTTTTTGGAAAAACATAAAACTACAAAGTTGTTCTAAACATGATGTTCTACAAGGACATGTGATCACACTTCCATATTCTTCCTAAAACATACCGAAAATGAACATATACAGTTTTGACCTACTCCCGATAACTTTCTGCGCAGAACTATAAAACTCATATTCGAGGATTTTCCGATTCGTTTTTGGATAAACTTAAACTACAAAGTTGTCCAGAATATGATTTTCTATCGGGCTTCGTGGATGAAACATCCATTTTCGGAACCAAAACTGACGATTTACTCAATTTCATAGATTTCTCGAATTCAAGAGTTTGTTCTACAACTCAATCCCTAATATGATGTTTTTACATTTTAATCTACATGGAGGATGGTCCTAATACATTGCATATCATTTTTAACATCACTTTCATATTAATTTAGGGATCCAAATACATGTTCATCTGAAATTTCATTATAGATACATATTATACACATATAGGTTATTAACTTGACGTGGATTGTATGGAGAAACAGAATCCTCTTGAAATCCTCTTAGCTTTCTTCTCTTCTTACTCTCTCTCTCTCTACCAAACCCTAGCCCCCTTTTATGAATGATAAAATGAAGACTCCTTCTCTTCTTTTCTATTTACACCTAGGGTTAGGTTATTTACAAAAATGCCCATGCCCTAATTTCAACCCTCTCGATCCTTTTACGCGTTAATTCACTTTTAATATTTAAGTCGCACATTCGTATCTCAATGAATTCATTTTAACTTTTCATTTCCAGCCATTTTGAATATATATACTGACATAGTTTCATTTCCAAACATTTCGAATATATATACTGACATAGTTTCATTTTTTTTTCAATTTCAATTCAATAAAAATTTTTGGGTATTACATTATCCCCCTGTACGAACATGATTTCATCCTCGAAATCCAAAATAAAACAAAGAAATTCAAGTCAAGTAAAGTTGTTTTGCACGTACCTTCCATAAAGAGATATGGGTGACTAATTAGCAAGTCATCCTCTCTCTCCCAAGTGGCCTCAGACTCGTCATGATTCACTACACCAAAAACAACAATTTGGCACACCCTGATATAAAAAATCTGGCACAGTTTAAAACTGTGCCAGATTTTGGCACGGTTTAATAGAAATTTGGCACACTTTATCATAGTGCCAAAATTTAGCACTGTTTTAAAGTGTGACAAAATTGAGTACACTTACTAAAATATATAATACCAAAAAAAAATCTTTTCTATCACTTTTCATTCCCGCTTACTCTCACTACGCCCGATTCTCGCTCACTATCTCTCTCTCCGGCCTGCGGTCTGCTGTGCGCCAGCCCTCTCTCTCTCTCTCTCCCATGCTAACTCAATCTCTCTCTCTCTCTGGCACTAACTCAACCTCTCTCTCTCTCCGGCACTAACTCACAAACACCTCTACGGCTGTCACTTTTTTTAACCTAATTTAGGTATAAGATTTGATCCGTGATTTGATTCAAGAGTTTATGATATGCCTGATTTGATTCATGCTTGCTTTTTAGGGTTTTGGTTTTAGGAAGAAGATGAAGTTGAAGGGTGTTTTAGGGGTTAAGTTTACTTAGCAAATAAGTATTTTAGGAGTTTCAATCTTTTTGACATCATATTGGACTCAACAAAAGTGGAGATGGTCAAGAATGCTTTTTGTGTGCCAGTACATATTTTCTGTGAAAGTATAATTAAAGTCTTACCCAATGACGATATAATTGTGTGTTTAAATAGGTGGCTTGATACATGGGGGAAGAACAACTAGGGAAGGAATTATTAAATCTCTTTGTACTGTGATTGCCAAGTATTTCCCTCATGTGGGTTCCTTTTTCAAATGCCGAAATTTTGTTAAATGATGTTTTAGTTTATGTTCTTTTTTAATTTGGGATGTGGATTTTGTGGATACCAAGCACGTGTTAACATGATAAGCAACCCGGTGAATTCCACTGTCCCAATTGCTGCTGAGGTCTTCAAGAAAGCGGGGACTTATGATGAGACGAAACTGTTTGGCATGACCATGCTTGATGTCGTTAGGGCTAAGACTTTTTACACCGGAAAGGCAAAGTTATTGGTGTAGTGTGTTTAGTGGAAAAAAATTTAGTGTTGACGCTTGCATAACTGCAATCTTGGTAAGAAATTAGCATGTCTTTTATGTTTTGGATATCAATATTTGGTGTTAACGTTTGCATAGCTATGAGTTCGAATTTGGATCTTCAATAAATTTAAGGTGTTCTTTTACTGATTTGAATATCATGTATGGGAAGGATACTGAATATTCTAATGTGTATAATCTTATCATTAGATTACTGTTTTAATACATGCCTAAAGAGTTTCATTTTAGGCATAGCATAGTCGGATCCAAATTTTTAGTGGGGTTTGGGTGGTAGTCTAGAGAGAGCATCAAGAAAATGCAATTTGTTTACATTCTTCCCTCCATCAATTATTTACTGGTAATGTGAATTTAGTTATTAAATTAGATGTTGGGTGTCTACACCAATACAAAATTTCCTTGTTTTTTATGTGGTCGAGTCATTTTATCAAACAATATGTATGGCTCATCCATCTTTACTATCTGGGGGTGGGGGTGGGGGCATTCCAAGAAATGAAGGTGTCTGAAGGTGGACTTGGACCTTGGGAACTATGAGTGGTTCCTAGATATCAAGTTATCACGACCAGAAAGATTTACTAGGCAAGCGAGTTACATGTTTTTTTCCTAATAATAAAAAAAGTGGGTTAAGTTCAAAGTCTTCTTACTCTTACCCTATAATCTATAATCTATGTTGATAGAAATTCTTAAGATCAATAGGCTTGATGTTTTTTTGACTTATTGTATTGACTACTTTTCTTCTCTGTTAGTATGTCATTGATAAAGAGAGAAAGGGGGATTATCTTGATAAAACTGTTCTGATTCTTTCACTGTTGCTGAAATGTATCTATTATATTGTTCAATCACTTATATTCCTGTCCTCACATGTTACTTCCCTTGTTCAGGTTGCACCTCATATCACGGATGCCATTCAAGATTGGATTGAACGTGTAATAGCTATACTGGTGGACTAGGAAGAACGTCCACCTGATGTTTGTGTCACAGAATTGGTACTATAGGTAAATTAATAACTATATGCAACCTGTGGCACAATGAGGGGCTTCATACTTTTGTTGGGTTAAAATGGACTTTTGCTTGAAGCAGGAGACATTGAATCAATGCCATTTTTTGATGCTCTTAGACAATTCTCGTATTGCGTTGGTAAGTTATATACATGTGTAATGATGCATACATAAATAAACATAGGGTGTGATACTTCTATTTAAAATGAGAATTACAATGTTAGTGAAATAGTTATGTTTTCTTTGTTCAGAAAACAAAGCCGACACAGCACACTATGAGGGGACTAAGAAGCTTGGGATTTACACCAAATATTTTATCTTACCGAAGCACAATTTGTTATATAGTTATCAAATTGATTTTACCCTTGCTAAATTTGATTTCAATTTATGTGTCACAATAGTATTCTTGACATTGTGCATATTAGACATGTTTTACCCGCATCATCAACTAGTATGGTCATATTCTTTCATTCATTGATTTTGAATTCAGGAGCATGAAACTGATGTTAAACCTAGCATCGTGGAATTCTTCAAGACATCTCATTGGAGTAAGAGAAAGCGTGTTTTGATGAATGATAAGTGCAAGGATACACATGTATGTTTCACTTCTTTCCCCCTTTTATCCTTTTTGTATTTTATAAGACAAACCTTTTAATATAAGTCTTCTGACACTTCAATAGTCATAGCACAATCTCGATCTCATAATGAAGAGCTGACAAAATTGAAAGATAAGATATCGTCTCATGAACAACTAAATATCGTTCAAAATAGAAGATTTGAGAATTTGCAGACATTGTTGGACCGAAATGGGATACTTTCAAGAAATCATGGCACGAAGAGTTCATCGGGTGGATATCAAAATGTAAATGAAATCTGGTTAGTCTCAAATTCTCTTAAAATTTGTAGTAGCATTAAATAGAAAATTGGTATGAAATAGTGACAAGTAGCCAAACGTAAAATGACTAACTTTATGAGCTTATTTAGTAAATTGGTGGAAGGGATTTGCTGGTGGTTTGGTTTTGGAATTTGCTGCTGCTGTTGAGTTTATTTCAAATGTTAAAATGGGTTGGATTTAATGAATAAACAAACGAAATTATGTCAAAATTTTCTAAAATCAATCAATGTTCTAAATAGATTATAAACATGCCGTTAAAGGGTGAAAACCCAAACCAACCCCCAAACGACCTCGTAAGAGGCACGATCACCTCGCACAGGACCAATGCAACTTGTAGGAACGGACCGCGTAGTCCGGGTCTCTCGGTTTGAGAATATGATGATAATTTGCAAAAATCAACACTTAAACTTAAAAACAATCAATTTTAGGGTGAAAACCAAAACCAGCTCCCAAAAGACCCCGTAGGAGGCACGAACACCTCGCACGGGACCAATGTAACTTATTGGAACTGACTGCGTAGTCCCGGGTCTCCCGATTTGAGAATATGACGATAATTTGCAAAAATCACACTTAGACTTAAAAACAAGTCGTTAAAGGGTGAAAACCCAAACCATCCCCCAAACGACCCCGTAAGAAGCACGAACACCTCGCACGGGACAAATGTAACTTGTAGGAACTAACCGCGTAGTCTCAGGTCTCCCGATTTGAGAATATGACGATAATTTACAAAAATAACACTTAGACTTAAAAGCAAATCATTAAAGGGTGAATACCTAAACCAGCCACCAAACGTCCCCGTAGGAGGCACGAACACCTCGAACGTGACCAATGTAACTCGTAGGAGCTGACCGCGTAGTTTCGGGTCTCCCGGTTTGAGAATATGATGATAATTTGCAAAAATCAACACTTAAACTTAAAAATAAGCCGTTAAAGGGTAAAAACCCAAACTAGCCCCAAAACACCATGTAGGAGGCATGAACACCTCACACGGGACCAATGTAACTTGTAGGAATTGACCGCGTGCTCCCGGTTTGAGAATATGACGATAATTTACAAAAATTAACACATAAACTTAAAAACAAGCCGTTAAAGGGTGAAAACCCAAACCAACCCCCAATCGACCCCGTAGGAGGCAAGAACACCTCGCATGGGACCAATGTAACTTATAGGAACTGACCGCGTAGTCCCGAGTCTTCCGATTTGAGAATATGATGATAATTTGCGAAAAACACACTTAAACTTAAAAGCAGGCCGTTAAAGGGTGAAAACTTAAACCAGCCACCAAACGTCCCCGTAGAAGGCACGAATACCTCGCACGGGACCAATGTAACTTGTAGGAACTGATCGCGTAGTCCCGGGTCTCCCGGTTTGATAATATGAGGATAATTTGCAAAAACTAACACTTTAACTTAAAAACAAGTCATTAAAGGGTGAAAACCCAAACCAACCCCCAAACGAACATGTAGGAGTCACGAACACTTCGCACGGGACCAGTGTAACTTGTAGGAACTGACCGCGTAGTCCCGAGTCTATCGGTTTGAGAATAGGACGATAATTTGTAAAAATCAACACTTAGACTTAAAAATAAGTCGTTAAAGGGTGAAAACCCAAACCAGCCTCCAAACAACCCCGTAGGAGGCACGAACACCTCGCACGGGACCAATGTAACTTGTTGGAACTGATTGCGTAGTCCCGGGTCTCCCAGTTTGAGAATATGACGATAATTTGCAAAAATAAAACTTAGACTTAAAAACAAGCCGTAAAGGGTGAAAACCCAAACCAGCCCCCAAACGACCCCGTAGGAGGCACGAATACCTCGTACGGGACCAATGTAACTTGTAGGAACTGATCGCGTAGTCTCGGGTCTCTCGGTTTGAGAATACGATGATAATTTACAAAAATAAGCACTTAGACTTAAAAATAAGTTGTTAAAGGGTGAAAACCCAAACCAGCCCCCAAACGACCCCGTAGGAGGCACGAACACCTCGCACGAGAGTAATGTAACTTGTAAGAACTGATCGCGTAGTCCCGGGTCTCCCGATTTGAGAATATGACAATAATTTCCACTCATATATGTAATTTTTTAATTTGAGTATAATTTTTTTTTTAAATTATTGGGTTACTAATATCGTATCTTTTTTGTATACTATTTTTTTTATCAGGATAACAGTTTCTCGTTGGCATTTATTCACGTGGAACACACAGAGAACTCAATGGTCTACAATAAGGGGTTTATTCGTGATTCCATTTTTGTGTGTTATGGCCATGCGGGCTTTTGTAGTTTTATTGTTAACTTTTATGGCCGTGCCGTCTTTTGTAAGTTAATTGTTATATTTTGTGGTCGTGCCGGCTTTATGTTAGGCAGGTTTTGTATTAGTAGGTTTTGGAATGTCCAGAAAATAGAGGAAACTCTGCCCAATTGTTTTTTTGCCTGTGAACTGTTAAAGACTTGTAATATTTTGAAGTTTGTATGTACATTAGTTTATCAACAACGTGCAATATTTTTAATTTGTGAATTTTTGTGCTTTCAAATAATTATTTTTTTTTCTTTTTATAAAAAAATTTGACACAGTTCAAAAACGTGGCAAAAAGTGTTTCATATTTTGGCACAGTTTTGAACTGTGCCAATTTTTTTTAAACTGTGTTGAATTTTGCACAGTTAAAAACTGTGCCAAAAGTGTGCCAGAAATATCAAATTCTAGCAAGGTTTAAAAGTGTGCCAGAAGTGTTCCTGTTTGGCCAAATCTGGCACACTTTTGAGTCGTGCCAAAAAATGGCCATTTTGGAACACCTGATTCTGGCACGGTTTAAAACTGTACCAGATCATTCCTATTTTTGGTGTAGTGATTACTCCACATAACACGAATAAGAGGAATGACTTTTGACCTCAACTGCTGCGCACGACGATCTAGGATCCTGACTGGCCTCTCCTCAAAGCTCCCATCGGGCTGTAGCTCAACCCCGTCTAAATTTATATATAGGTGTGAGTCCTCGGGACGTAAGAACTTCCTCTATATGGATACATGAAAAATATCGTGTACCCGCCGAAGCTGGTTGGGTAGGGATAAACGGTAGGCAACTGACCCCACCCTTTCCAACAGTGTAAACGGACCCACGTATCGCGGTGAAAGCTTCACTTTGGCACCAAAGAGAACAACGCCTCTCATGGGTGAGACCCTCAACAGCACTTGGTCCCCAACGGAGAACTCCAACTTCCTCCGTCTTATGCCAGCATAAGTCTTCTGACGATCTTACGCGGTCTTCATCCGTGCACAAATCAAATATACCTTCTCTGAGGTCTCCCTAATAATATTCGGACCCAGCATCTGTTGCTCTCCGAACTCCAACCAACATGTAGGGTATCGACAAGGCCTACCGTAAAAAGCCTCGTATGGTTCTATGCCAATAGTTTGCTAATAACTATTATTGTATGTGAACTCCACCAGTGGTAAATGTGTATCCGAACCACGTTTGAAGTCTAACACACAAAATCGTAACATGTCCTCCAAAATTCAGTTTACCCTCTCCTCCTGACCATCAAACTGAGGGTGGAATGCAATACGCAAACTCAATTGAACTCCCATTGCCTCCTGAACATCGCCCCAAAAGTGTGAGATGAGGACACTCCCACGGTCGGACACGATATCACACAGTACCCATGAAACTTCATAATCTCATTAATAAACACCGTGGCATACTGTGCAGTCATATAATCCATCCTCACTGGAAATAAATGAGATATCTTTGTCAGTCTATCGACGATGTCCCAAATCTAATCATCATCGCGCTGCGATCTTGGCAACCTAACAAAGAAATTCATGGAGATACTTTCCCATTTCTAACTGTACAATCGAACTCTCACCACGAAGCCTAAGATAACTGAACTAATAAGCTGATCCAGAAATCAATACCCTTAAGTACCGACTTGCTAAGTTTCATGCGTGGAGTGTCTCACAATCAAATTCCAAACAAGAAACCCTTCCAATACATTACTGTCATCTTGTCAAGATAAGGAATTTGTGAATTCAAGACCCATAGTTATACAAGAATCATCTAACTCCAAAAAGCACTTATCTCTGGACTCAATGGTTCATCACAGAATAAATAATCAAACTTCACATATTCAATACATATGTCACTATTATTCAAACATGGCTCAATAGTCAACTCAGAATTGACTAACAATGTTTCCCCAGCTACACTATGAGTCGCGATCCCAGACATCTGATACCATATCGAACAGATGGTAATGAAAGCTCAAAAGACAACTCTACTGTGAGTTGTCAATAACACTTGCCTTGCACTTAAATTAATGGTGAGTCAACTGATATGGCAACCCTTATTATCCACTAAGGTCGCATATGTTCATAAGCATACAACTTCTATGCACTTACGAATATTGTTCCATCTTTCCAAGTTTGAAGTTAGGTAAATAATATCAACAAGGTTCATACTCTCTCGAACAAGACAACACCGAAAAATTTGCGTTCTGGGCGGTCAACAATCCCTCACCCAAAGGTTTCGAACTAAACCAAGATGCAATATTCCCCCTTGTACACCCCTACTTCTCACGGTTTGGTCGATCTAACCTAAGGCGACAGAGCCTTGCTAGATTTGACTTACCGTTCTTTTGTTGTAAACACGTCTAGGAATTCAACCTACCCGAGAGTATTTTCCTTAGACTGTGATTATATTAGAATTTTCTCATGGAACATGAAATGAACTTGGTTCTTCAAACCACGAATAAGGCTTGTACATTTTCCAAGCAATGAGGTAAGACCCAAAATTCTCACTTATCATACCAAATCAAAATACTAGATTTGGCACACTCACCATCCGAAAACTTATCTTCCAGCACACCAATGCTATCTGATCTTTATGAAGAACGGTGTGCTATCCAATAGGTCAAAGGTCGTAAATATAAGCGAATGGGTACCTTCACGTACCGTGACCCCAATCAACACTCATTACTCAACACGTAACTGAAGTAAAAAAATTAACTATCTTAAAAACCCATTCATGGATGTTTGCCTAAGAGTACACACCCTCCTTATAATACTTATCAACAACGGTCGAAACATTCTCTTGTTGTCCCTTTATAGTGGAGGTTATGACAACCATTTCAATGAATGGGACCGACATTTGAAACCCCAAAATGTCTCAATCCTTTCCATTAACGACGACACTCACTTGGAAACACTATCATCAATCACATAAAAACTGACTGAGCTACACGTGACTCTACCATTATCAAAAGACCATCAGGACCATTCAATGTCTATTCACTAGTCTATACATCACCAAAATTGAACATTCTACACTTGGTTTAGGAACACATCTTTAATCACACACGATCTAGGAAAACACCATGTCACTAACTACTCACTCGTTCTCTAATTCACATTAGTACATAACGAGGGCCACAACATAGCCACATTCCCATATCTGATGGATTCAAAATCAAGAACCACCATTATCACGGTGCAACAAATTAGTACCCCAATCATCGAGTGATAACAAAAAATTCAACTCGTGGATATAACACCAACTCAAGCGATCACGCTCGCATCAAATGAAACGCCTATTGAACATTCCCTCCTGATGTTCTCACTTGGAAAATCGTCCCTCGATATTCTCTACTCACCATAGGGTTCACAACTGGTAACTCCATCTTAAGTCCATACTTTATCACACCCATATTCACGTCCCGATCTCGATAACTTTTAATAAATATACCGATGTTACAAAATAAGATAACCACATCATATCGAACACCCGTTCTAATCTAGGGCTTTACGAAGAACACTGAACTCCAGTCATTACCAAATATGGAAAGAAGACTCCCTCGACAGTTTTGGACTTTTCCAATGTCAATCCTCATATGACCTTGCGATACGGACTTCCTCATCCCTAGTGTCCATAGCCAAGACATCGCAACATTACTGATACCTTCTCATGAGCTTGTTCGGGATAAATCGCCGAAGTATTCCACTCTGAACATGTGAATTCCCAACCCACTAACATATCTTGTGCATGACCGAACACACAACAAATCAGCCTTAAGTTAATACCATTATGGATTTTATCAGATCATAACACTATGGAACCACTGTGTCACCCCAATACGACATCTATCTCTTGTGTGGACAACGTGTAGGTTTACGTGCCTACCAAACTTCCCTGATACCAACACAATATGTCAAGGATAATCACTTATTCATTCCAGATTCAGACTCATGAATCTCCCATTATACATCATCAAACGAATGAATCTAGTTCGTTCTTTTCACAAGTACGATAACACTCTTATGTACACCAAAATTGGACCCCTCAGGTCATCCTTTAATGGGGTGGAACATACACCGATTTGGAGTAGTCCTCTCTCAAATCACAACCCTTCCTTTACGTGTTCATGAGTAATAATATACTCTTATTACCATAAGACTTACTTCGTTAACCATTCACTGATTAATACATCATCAAATGCCTCAGCAGTTTGTCCATCACGGGTGGAGCGCGAAAATTCCTTCTCGAGAAAACGTCACAACAACAACTGGACCACATCATTTTGAGGTATGCCATATCTAAAGCTCTACCCTTCCACATGGGAAACAACTTTAGACAACTACACATTCAAGTGGAACTAACAACTCAATGGTACTACAGGGTGAGCTATAACTTATACCAATTTCTTTACATCCCTAAAAGTGACGATATTCAAAGTTGATAATGCACAACAAATATATGGGTGTCCCCCCCCCCCCCTAAAGCACTAAAAGTCAACTCAATCATTGAGTTCAACATCGGTGCTCTTACCTACAGGTGGGCGATTAAATGACAATAGTGGCATGTGAATCGCGGTCTCCTAAAATGCTTGGACCCTATGCCCTCCCAGAGTTCACGTCTTATCAAATCACCATCTTAAAAGATAGTAAATTAACACGTATCCTAAAAAAATTATTCAAGTGGAGAACTAGTCATAATTACAACAAATACTCACACATGGACCTCACACGTACTATCATGTGGTCGATCGGAGATTCACCTCATGCATGGGATGTCTCACAAATGAAATCCAAACAAGTAACCCTCCCTATACACATGGCTAGATTCGAATCGCCCGTCAAAATCGTAGCGTGAAGATCTTCCAAGTCATCGAATACAAGACCTAATTGTAAGGCTCTATGTATCGAGGAAACGATTTGCGAAAAACGTAACGGACGCCCTCAGATCCCTAAAGGCTCTAAAACCGTGCTCTGATACCAATTGTGACAACCCTGCTTTTTATATCTAATTTGGTTAGCTACACCCAATTAAATTAAAGTGGAGCGTCAATATGTTGGCATTAGAAATAGAATTTTAAAATTAATATAGTAAAGTAAACATGTACACTCCCATACGTGTAACAAAATCACATCATAGCAAGTATATGATCCATAAGTAATATCAGTACTGAATATAAAATGCCTAAACATACGAGCCCAAAGATAAACTAGGTAAAGTGTGTAATGTAAACCTCTCAACACTATCAAATCCCTAACAATGGGAAATCTTTGATACCAAACTCTAAGGAAGAGTGACAAAATAGGATAAGGACCAGCGTCCACCACTACAAGATCCTAAGAATAGATGTGAGGTCATCCAGCACCACGGTCTACCGTCCAACGGTCGAGGACCTATATAATACATTTATATATGGGAGAGGAACAAGAAGCAACATAGACGAACGTCAAAGCATGAAAACAATCTATAAGATTATAACATGTACTTATAATGAAAGCACACTAGTCATTACTCGTCTCCAGTAATTAAGTTGTTCAATTATCCAACCAATGCTCCTATGTCGTGACTACCCAACCCAAACTCGAGTAATGTGTAGTCTCATATAGTATCATGATTAATCATTATTAATCGCATTTTAGTATTTAATGTATCAAAATATTTCCTCTAAGTATAATATCAAATGCATCGATTCGGGATATTACTTTAAGACACAAACATAATATCTCACACAACAAGTCATATCGGGCCACTAGCGTTACCCGGGAGAACAAGTCGTAACACTTGTCCTACACACGAATATTCCCCAATATTACGTGGCAAGGGAAATCAAACTAAGTCCTAAATCACATGGCATTTCAAGGTCTTTCTATCCGACCCGCATTACAGCCATGTGTCCGATTCTGGTGGTTTATCTTCCACACGGCACTCGAGCGAAACCTAACCGGATCAATCACAAAAAATTGCATTCAATATGTGCCTATGTCGACCGGAGGACTAGTCTAGTGTATACTCGACAATATACATGTAAAACAATTTCACGCTTCTGTATATAAACAATCGTGTCAAGTCTTTTACTCGAGTTATACAATAGTCATTATTTACAATATAACATAATTTAAATCATTAATTTACTAATTCAACATCAAATCATTTCAAGGTTATATATCCCTAATAACCATTAGTATGTGATCAAGTTAGGATATTACGCACAACACCAAAATTATCTCTCTAAAGACATGAACAGCCTTACCACTCTTATTTAAACAACATGTTGCCCAGAATTTAAAATGAAGATTCGAGGCTCTTTCGATCCGTTTTTGGAAAAACATAAAACTACAAAGTTGATCGAAACGTGCTTTTCTACAAGGAAATGCGAGCATGCTTCCATAGCCGGCCTAAAACAGACCCGAAACTAACATATAATATTCATCCTTATTTTCTACAACTTTCTACCCAGAATTGTAAAATACCGATTTGAGTCTTTTCTGATACGTTTATGGAAAATCTTAAAACTACAAAGTTGTTCGAAACATAATTTTATACAAGGATACGCGTGCACGCTACCATATCCTTCCCAAAACATACCCAAAACTAACATATACAGTTTGGACCTGTTGTGATAACTTTCTGTGCAGAACTGTAAAACTCATATTCGAGGATTTTTCGATCCGTTTTTGAAAAAACTTAAAACTACGAATTTGTCCAGAATATGATTTACTACCAGGTAGCACGGATGAAATATGCATTTTCAGAACCAAAACTGACGATTTACTCAGTTTTATAGATTTCTCAAATTCAAGAGTTTGTTCTACAACTCAATCCTTAATATGATGTTATTTCATTTTAATCTACATGGAGGATGATCCTAATACATTTTATATCATTTTTAACATCAATTTCATATTAATTTAGGGATACAAATACACGTTTATGTGAAATTTCATTATAGATACATATACACATATAAGTTATTAACTTGCCTCGGAGTGTATGGAGAAATTGAATCCTCTTGAAATCCTCTTAGCTTTCTTCTCTTCTTACCCTCTCTCCCTACCAAACCCTAGCCCCCTTTTGTGAAATGATAAAATGAAGACTTCTTGTCTTCTTTTCTATTTATACCTAGGGTTAGGTTATTTACAAAAATGCCATTGCCCCAAATTTAACCTTCTCGATCCTTTTACGCGTTAATTCGCTTCTAATATTTAAGTCACACATTCGTATCTCAATGAATTCATTTTAAATTTTCATTTCTAGTCATTTTGAATATATATACTAACATAGTTTCATTTCCAAACATTTCGAATATATATACTAACATAGTTTCATTTTTTTTTTAATTTCAATTCAATAAAAAATGCTGGGTATTACAAGCAGGTTGCAGAGCTGGAATTATTCTTAACAGTCCAGATGAGATAGACATTGAATATGCTCTGCGTTTCAAATTCTAGGCTTCCAATAAGGAAGTTGAGTATGAAGTCGTGATTGTGGGCCTCAACTTAGCTAACTCATTGAATGCAAAGCAAGTTGTGATGTTCAGTGATTCGCAATTAGTGGTGAATCAGATGCTAAGTATTATGCATTATAAGGGGAGTTCACGTCAAGATACTTAGCCAAGGCTTTGGAGATTGTAGAAAATTTGGTAGTTGTTCAGGTGGTTAGAATACCTAGTCTAGAAAATGCAAGGTCATATTCACTTGCTCGATTAACCTCAGCTACTCGCACCGAGCTATGAAGAACAATCCCTATTGAAGTACTTACAAGCATAAGTATTGATGAAGACCTGATGGTGAATTTTATCACCTTGGATATGGGACCATCTTGGATGGATCCTATCAAGTCTTATATTCAAGAAGGTATTTTACCAGCCTACCTACTTGCAGCCAAAAGGTTGAAGTACAAGGCTTCCAGATATGTTTTGAATAATGGAGTTCAGTATAAGAGAGGTTTGATAGCTGGTGTGCAGAGGTGTGTTCATCCAGCAGAAGTCAAGGTCCTAATAGAGGAAAATCATAAAGGATATTTTGGTTCTCACATAGTAGGAAGAACTCTACTGCAGAGAATGAATACGCAAGGATATTACTGGCCAATAATGTGCACTGATTGTATGGCTTATGCCAAAAAATGTGATATGTCAGAGATTTTCTACTATATGAAGAACTCCTTAAGCATTGCTAACACCAATTACTTCACCTTGGTCATTTGCTATGTGGGGAATAGACTTAGTTGGGCCTCTACCGAATACAAGAGGACGATTCAAATATTTGGTGGTAGTTGTTAATTACTTCCCAAAGTGGGTGGAATAAGAACCTCTCATCGATATGGCCTGTGAAAGGGTCTATCAATTCATTTGGAAGAATATCATTTGCAGATATGGTCTGCCTTATGACTTTATCATTGATTATAGTACCCAGTTTGATAATGATGAAATTGCAGCATACTGTCTACAGTCCAACATTCAAAAAGTCCATTTGACCCAGGTCATCCCCAAAGTAATGGGAAAACAGAGGTGACAAATATAACTCTACTGAATGGGTTGAAAAAGAGATTAGATAATGCAAAGTATAATTGGATTAACGAGTTACAATCGGTGTTATGGGCTTACCGAACAACTCCCCGAACAGCAACTGGAGAAACCTCTTACATGTTGGGTTTTGGGAGTGAAGCAGTGATACCTGCTGAACTAGAATTACCTACTCATATGGTTTTCAATTTCAATTCTCTGGTGAGTTATTTGATGAGACGCTTGGATTTGGACATGCTCGAAGAAGTTAGAAAAGATGCAACGATCCAAAATGCAGCCTATCAGTAAAGGACTGCTATGTTCTATGATAAAGGGGTGAAGAAATATGATCTAAAGGAACGTTATTACATGCTCAAGAATGTCATTCAAAATCACAATAAGTTGGAGGCTAATTGGCATGGGCCCTATCGCATCATGAAAATTCTCCGACCTGGCACTTACAGAATAAAAACTCTTGAAGTGGAAGAATTCAAAACCGCCTAGAATGCAGAGCAGCTGTGAAAGTATTACCAGTGACGTAATAGTCAACGTACTTAATTCTTTCAATATAAATGAAAAAGATGATTCCCCCCATTCGTTTTTTTTAGTACTAGTGCTACACACTACACTCAATAGCTTGGAGCACAACTTGCAGCATTTGAAAACGCACAACCACCAATTAAATGTTGATTAGCATCAACAACCACCAGCTAAATGTTGGTCGGCATCAACAAACATACCAAAATTTTTGGTAAAACAATCGAGCAAGGCAAGTCCTTCTTGATTATAGGTGACCCAAGAAGGCATCTAAACTAGGCAAGAAGTTTGGTAATATATCCACTGCCTGGGAACCAAGGAAATCTAGATAAGATTGTTACAACTAAGTAGGAACATGGGATAAACATTCCATTGATTAGGCACTAATGGGTGATAAAAAAATCACTACAACTAGACAAACACATGGGGCAAAAGTTCCATTGTCTAGGCAATTTAATCAAAAAGGGAAAAATATTCATTCAAATATATATATATATATTCAATAACTGAAAAAGTAACCCATTATTGTTATTAGTACAGATTAATATCGTTGATCTCATGTTATGAACAAAGATTGACAGAATAAACATCATGCAATTTATTTTATTTCCAAGGAAAGAAAATTACAAGAAGATGACTTTTCTTCATTTACAACAAAAATCACTAACAAAATGTAAATAGCCTATTCTATTGGTTTCTTTCCTTTAGATTTTGATATAGGATCCATTCCAGCTGGAGGATCATCTAAAGCATAAGAAGAATTAATAAAATTCAAGTCCTGAAGCATTCTGGCATTACTTGAACTTGGTTGGTCTAGAAAATGAGGAGGTCGGGATATCTCAAATTCTTCATGAAGACTGTAATCTAATAGGTATTTGGAAATCAAAAAATGAGGAATGGAGCTAACTAGAATCCAATTAACATCTAGCTGGAAAGGTGGTTTTGACAGATCAAGTAGCCCAGGGTCATACTAATCCCACAATTCAGTTCTTTGCTCAAATTTCATTATAGTTAAAGTGTTCATCTATCCCCATTTGTACCCTTCATTATTTGATTGCTTCAATTTGGCATCAAGATGATATAAAGCTTCATTGTATCCCTTCGTCCAGAATTCTATAGGTTACTTATGAAACTAATAAGTTAGTCGTTCAACATGTTGGTTTAGTCTTTTCAGCAAACTTTCTTTATTTTGTAACAAAGAACTCTGAGTGGATAATTTCTCTATAAGAGTTTGAATCTTCTGGGACATATCTGCCAGAGCTTATTTTTTCACCCTCAATTGAGTAGCTTGATTTTCTAAGACTTGTTATGTTCTAGTCTCTTCAATGCTACTCCGACCTGCTCTTGTTCTATCCCGGGAAATGGATGCAGGTCTAACTCCTTTCAAAGTTTCCAACTCTTATCGTAATGAAGCATTTTTAGTCTCCAAAAAGTAAATACCTTCATCATTAACCGGGACTATAGCTCCAGAGGAAGAAGTTGATTTTAACTGTCTCAGTTCTTCTCTCAAGGCATTATTTTCCTCCTCCAGCAGTTTGGCAATGTTTCTATGCTCCTCAATTTCAAATTTCAGCACACTTTCTCTTTTATTATGGGCAAAAATTAATTTATCATAACCTCGATCAACGATCAATTATTGGTATTTCTTTTCATAACTTTAATGAAAAAGAGCGGTGGCTTCCTTATATTGAAGTTAAATTTCTTTAATCATTCCTTGAATATCTTCAATCATTTCGTAGTAAGCTATGCTATTCGCTACTGCACGATCAAGTAAGCATTTCAAGTACTGGTAAGCCTCAATTGCTCGTTCAGAGGCATAAGGACCAAGGATCTCAATTATTTGTGCTTCAGTAAAATCTGCATGATCAGCTTTGAAGTCATCTATACATTTCTTCATCAACTCTGTATCATGAACTGATAATAGTTCCAACTAGCAATAAACTAGCAAGGAAAAGAAAAAGTAGATCAACAACAGTTATATTGAACAGTAGAGGAGAAGTGCAAATAAATAACATGTCAATTTTATTGATCATAGCAGATAGGAGTACAACCAGAGGTATAAAACAAAGGGAAAATAGAGGAAAGTTAAGAAAACTCGTTGAACAACTCTACACCTTCTCCTTATCACCCACCACCTTCTTAGTTAATTTTAAAGTAGGAATTGGGGGCTCAGGTTGTCGTGAAGAAGGAGTTGGTTGCTGAAGTTGCTCGGAGGGCAGCTGAGGTGGTCTAGAAGAAAGCGTTGTCTACTGGGCTTGCTCAGAACACTGAGGGATAGTGGCAGCAGGTGTTCGTTCCACCACCATCAAAGAAGATTCATCATATCCAACTTCATTTTCTTCTTCTTCTCCAAAGGCACGAGGAGGACCATGGACATGTTTCTGAAATAATTCAGAATCTTTAGCATTGTTCAACTCTTTTGGAGCTGCCACCCATCCATCTCTAAAGAATTTCAAACTTTCATACTCAATTTGAGCAGGAGGTAGCAGTTAGAGCCTTATTCCACCCTTTATCCCAGCGAGAGCTAAAGGAATTTTGTATAGCACACCTTCGCTTCGTTCTCTTCGAGGAAGCATTCTCCCTAAGTAGATCTTCAACAAATTTTACCTTATGTTCAAGATTTTTCTTACATCGTTTAATCTCTTCGATCTTGCTCTCAGTTTCTTTCTTATTGGTAATAGAGACCTTTAGTTTCTCCTCTATCTCCTTTGCAGCATCCACAGCTGCTTGCTTAGCCTTTTCAGCATCCTTAGTTTTATTCTCCCATGAAGTTTTTGTCATTTTCATATTTTTGTCGGGATTCCTTTAAAGATTTTGATAACCTAGCAAGGGCTTCTTCTGCTTCACTAGAAGAGGAAGCAGATTTGATAGCTTCATCCTTTTCCAAGATATTATTGAAATACATAAAAAACTGGAGGACAAAGAGAAACACAAGTTAGTGCATTAAAATTGAAAGAAGAATTGAAATGTCAAGGTAAAATAACACTTACTGATGCAAGGTTATCAAAATCTTTTCCCCGCAGAGTAGAGGTCTTAGAAGCTCTGTAATCTGGGAGAGTTCCAGACCCGATCAATTTCCTGGACAAACCAGGAGTAATGAATGCTGGAGGAACAGGACTCAGGGAAGGTAATTTAACCCCATTAGGTTGAGCAGCAACATCAATGGTCTTTTCAGCAAGACCCCTTTCCCAGTCTTCTCAAAGGAGCTGCCTCTTTAATCAAAGGTCCTGCCTCTTTTGGAGCAATAAGGGGCTTCTTGGTAACCTCCTTAACAGATGTAGTTGCCCCTCATATGGAGCAACATCCTTATTCTTAATCCCTTCAGTTGGGACATATTCTTTGTTATTTTTTTCCCCTTCAGTACCAGGGACAATCTTAGCAAAAAGATCTGGAACTTTTCTCTTCTTCGTCATTAGATCAGGAAAATAGGTAACCAAATCAGAGGAAGATTCTTCAACAAATGAGGGAGATGTTTTATTTGCTCAAGGTCAATCACTAAAGTATATTGAACAACAGGTCGAGTAATAAAAGAGGGAGTCGTGTTTTTGTATGTCAACATATATGAAGCAGATCTCACGTGCTCCACAACAATTGATTGTTGAAAGACTCCAGATAAACTTCAACTCTTTTATATTAATATCACTCTCTTTTGGGAGTTTTCTTTTACTATTAACTATAAATTAAAATCATAAAAAGCAAAAGTCAGTGAAACATTTTAAACAAAAATAAAGCTAGTTTAAAAATAAAGAAGAACATGTCCCATTGCCATAAGGTGGACACCTGGGACCTTGGTACACGTCATTTCCATTTACTCGGGTGTTGCCAATTTTTCATCACAACCCCATGTTTAAAATAATCCCTATTAGAATCAGGGAGATTGACCACTAAGTCTATGTTAACAAACCTAGTTTTTAAATAAAAAGTGGAGCGATTTATAACAAAACATAATTTCAGGAATCCCTAGATGAGTTCCATGTATTTGATTTCTCATATGTACACCATTAACTACCCTCCATGTATTTGGAACTACCTTGTATGTACAATATCAAAGTGTTGGTAAAATTCCAAACACAAAGGATTATGAGGGAAAGAAAAATAACATTCATCTACAAAAATGGAGCGAAACCAGTGTCCCTCCGCTAAAGAAAAGAAATCACAAGGATGAGCAAGTTTTTCCAAATCAACCTAGCAAGGAATCGCAAAATAGGTTTTAAACCAATGACTCAATAGATTAAACCATATTGACTAAAGCAAAGAAAGAAGAAGGAAGGAAGAAATTCTCATAGGAGATTAAGGAGTCAGCTAAGACAGATCACAGAAAGAATGTTCGTAAGAAGAAAAACGAGAAAACAAGGGATTTGGAAACAAAGATGGCAAAAGGTAGAAGACAATCAGAATATATATTCTGCCTCAAAAAATGAGAAAAATAATAATTAAAAATGACGACGGTTGCATTCTGGATTGTAAATCAAAGGGAAAAGACGCAGATACCCAAGCGGTCATCAGAATTCAAAATATTTACAAATTTGCCATTTCGCGCTCAAAATTGTTACGCAAAGTGGAAAATTTTACAAGTATTGAAGGTCTGTAATTAACCAAGACATGGGAAATATGCCCGAATAACTTTTTGGATAAAATGTTCCACACTCTCGCATCCAACTTCAACTGTGAAACATTAGGGGATTCTATTGCTATAAAAATTATCCAATTGATGTGGACCAATTATATGAAGACACATGTTATCCAACATGGCACAATTTTAAGTACCGAGCTAATCAATGTATCGAGATACTCAGTGTACCGAGCTACCCAGCGTACCGAGCAATTTATTCGGAAGGCCAAACGACCAGACATCCCAAAGGCTATAAATACATTGTAATACCCTCACAGCAGGGTAAGCGAACATAATCGAGATTCAGGCAAGACACCGAGTAATACAAACTAGTGGAGGTAGGACATTTCCTTAAGACTGGACCACTTTAAAAATCTCTTGTCTTATTTCTTTCCTCATATTTATCCGTGATTAATAAATTAGATCAAATCTAGTTTTTTACATCAACAAATGGAAAGACGAAAACCTATCTTGAACATCTGCTCATAAATGCATATTTCACCCTCTCAGCCATCAAAGTCCCTCTATTCCTTAAGATGTTTCCTCAGGATGATGGAGGAATCAATGGAATAAAGGTGTCTAAAGTCTACAAGGTCGTACTCATTAACAGTGTTATCGTACTTTGTAGCCACTGAGGTATCAAGTTCACTTCCTTAATCATCATCATCATCCCTAACAACCTCGGCTTAGGCACCAGTGGGAACACTACTGGGAAACATCTTTGTAAACTCAATGCATGTGGCAGCCAATAGAGGAATGGCATCAATGGGAGGAGGAATCGTGACATTAGGCTCAAAAATCTCTATAGAGGAAGACCGACGAGAAGTGTTAGAATCTTTGTGGGACGAGGCACGCTCTAAAACCTCTTCATCTTTAGAAACTCCACTTTCCCTAGGAGAGTAATCCATAGCCTCTTGGAACGAGTCTAAAAATTCGGCCACCTCAGATGTTGATATTGGGTCTGAAGTATTGTCCCGAGACATGGAACAGAAACCTCGGCCAGTTAAGGGTATATGACAGCTAATAGTGGAGGATAGATTACTCTGAGGGAAAAATCCTCATCCCCATGAGCCTCGGCTTGGTCTAACACTATCTGTCGGATCATGTTAAAACACTCCTCTCACAGAGTTGGAAACCCTTCAGTAAGATTATACATGGGTCATAGCATCCGATAGAGGATGATACACTTGGGGAGTCTAAGATAAAAAAGAAAACATGTAAATAACTTGTACTACCCAAACTAAAGATAAAACATGGAATCCAAGGGATTTTCACCAAGAACACGAAGAATAATCAAAGATTGGGTCATCGAAGAAGATGACCACAAGGTCATCGGAAAGCCTAAAAGTGAGTGTCTTTGGCTAAAATAACCCCAGAGCAGCCTGATATGGCTCCAAAGTCACTTAACCACTACAAACTTAACCCCATAACCACCCAACAATGGTGGAAAACCTTACCGAAAAAGGAAAATCCGATCGAAAAACCAAAAGTGTAAATTAGTGCCCAAAATGAAAAGGGTAAGATCGAAGAACAATACCTGGTTGAGTTCGATTGAGGGAACAAGATATTAAGAGCAAGGAACCTTGAATCGCAACAGAGCTATGGAGGTTTTGAGAGAGAGTTATAGAAAGGGCTCTAAGCGGGAGAACTGAAGAAGGAAAAAAGAGAAATTAAAGGGAGAAATGGTTTAAATACCATTGTGATGATGAGGCGCGAATATCAAGGCCCCCTTCATTGTACCTAGGAACCCTAAAAAGGAAACGTCAGGTCATCATAATCTTGGGGCAGGCGCAACCCAATTCAAAGGGTGGCATATGTCCAATGGATGACTCCACATACCAAATTTAAAAAATGTCCCTTCAACTACCTAACTATATACCCCTCAGCCACCTACTCACGTAGGAGACTAAGGGCTAGGGGTGATTGATATGATCGATATGTACCCTCGTACTCGAACTCAACAACCTTGGCCGAAAGCACAGCCGAGTCAATAGTAATTCACAATGGCCATCAAAGAGGTCGTCCTTGATCAACCTCAGTTGGCTATCAATCGAGGTTAGCAGCATCTTATGGGCTCAAGAGACTTCCATCATCATACTCTGCTTCACTCGACACTGCAGCTATGCTTAATAACTAACCTTGGCTGGTCAATCAGGCCAAGGTCATACTTATGATTGGCAGATCAAGACAACTCTCGAACTTACCAACATCGTACTCGGTTGCGCCGAGGTTACAATGGATGACAACACAGGTCCAAGTATATGCAAGAACATGGGAGACTTGGAACACATGGACTACACCATTATAACTAACTCACTCCCCTCACGTGAAGAATATTTAGTCATCATTACCTCCATGTGGCATAACCAGGTGTCCACATGAGATTGGATCAATCACCACACACATGCTCATGGCATGATTGGAGGTTACACTACACCCCTTAAGCGCTATATATAGATGTCTTTCTCTACCTTGTAAAAGGATCCAGAATTGTAACCCTAGTGGAAGCTCTGGTAAAATATACTGTGGAGATAGAAAGTGAGAAATTGTATCACAGGCCATCAGTGCCCTTGTTATAGTGAAATTCACTCACACACTCATAGTGGACATAGGTCAAATTGGCTGAACCACTTAAATACAAATGTTTCTCCCCTTATTCTCATCTCCTTCTACTAGTTCATTATTCTTGTGTTGCCATTGTAGATACTAGTTTGGACTTATCAACACCTCATACATGTGGTGCTGTTTACACCACCATCAGATAGTAATTAGGAATCGGGGCATTTTTAAGCATAACTAGGCTCACACGGGGATGTTTGGGCCATTTTAATTTGGCCCATAAGCTTAAAAACGTGATTAAGAAAATAAAACCTACATTAGAGAGGTTAGGGGAGATACAACTCAAAAAGAAAAACCTAGTTCTACAGAAGATAAAATAGGAGGAACTGGGGAAGTTTTCGGGAGCTAAATCAAGAAGAAATTGGAGTGTTCTTCGTCAACATCAAAGGAAATCATACACTAAAAACTTAATCAGGCAAGTAGTTAAACTTTCTTTCAATTTAATTGCAGTATTTCGATTCATATATTAGTGGTTGTGATAAAGAAATTCATTTTTGGGAGTGGGTTATTATATAAAATAGGTTTTGGTGATTTGAGGTTTTTGTGTAGATTATTTAGGCAATTGATGATGTTATATGATTTAGTGAGGTTGGAATTTGAATTATATTACATATCCAGCAGTACATGTGAAGTAATTATGATTATAGAATCAAAATTTTAAAAAAGATCGTATGTAATCGTAAAAACCCAATCCGAGGATTTAATAACATTTGATGACATTAGATGATGTTTAAGGTTACTATGATGATTAAAAACCATATTAGAGGTGGGTTTTAGGTAATCTTCATTGGGTTACATTCGGAGAAGCAGTACAGAAGCTCCCATGGGTTAACAATGGTGGAAAAGGGATCAGCAAAGAAAAAGAAGCAAAATAGCGTGCATCAAATGACATTGGACGTCGTTCAAACGACATTGGATGTCATTTTAACGACCGTGGTTGTCTTCCAAATGACCCTAGGTTTTTCACATGGAGATAGATTTTTTCGTTACGAACGCGCAGCCGCTAGTTTCATATTTTTTATTTTTTTTAATTAATTATGATTTTATTACGGGAGGGTGTGTGAAACCGAAATCCATTGTGGGAAATCAAATATGGATTATTTATGGATGTCCGTAGATGAGTGTAGGACTATCGAAAATATTAAGGAACATTATTGTGACCTTGGAATTCGATGGGAATGAATTCGGATGATGGATTTAGAGTGTTTAGGGAAAACAACATTCGAAAATATATGAACGAATTTGAATGGAAACTTCGGATGAAATTAAATTATAGTTTGGATTGTGATGTGCTTAGTATCTTCAATAAAAATATGAATGTAAGTTAATACTTATAGAATTAAGAGTCGGGGTCGTAACTCGAATATTTTTGGTCAAGTGCGATAGGAGTTAAGCACAGAGGAGTCAGTTTAATTTACTATAGTTTTATATAATAAATTATCAAATACTGAATTTAATAAAGGGTGCTTTACATAATAGTGGGACTTGGTGTAATACTTTATAAAGGGTGAATATACGGACTGAAGGAGTGTGACCAGGCCATGTAGTTGAGTGACATTACTTAAATGAATTAATTAATGTGAAATTTCTTAGATTACTCAGTGTGATTTGAAATGTAACGAATTCGGACGATGAGAATGTGTTACGGTGAAGGTGAGTGAACCTAGGATTTAGACCTGCTGGTAATGAGTACATTAAAGAATAATTGGCACACTTCGAGTATAGGTGGATACTCGAATGTATACAATGAGAAGTATAACCGGAATTTGATAATATGTACAATATCACGGGAGGTATATATGCCACGTATGGGATATAGATTATAGGTCGTGTGTGTAGCAATACTTATTGTATAAATACATGGGTTGTGTGTATACCTATTGCATTAATTCTTATGTGTATGACATACCTACGCTGCTTGCTATCACGGTAGGTTTCCTCGTCGAGACAGTCATATCCCGATGAACCTTTGGGTGGATTTTTGACTTGTGCCTCAGAATATAGAACCTAGGTATGGGCTAATGGTAGTGATGACGGTCATATGGATGTGTGGGTATGTGTGTATCCCATAGTATTGGAACTATATTCGTCTCTAATATGTGTGATTTGTGATGATGGTTTGAGTGAGATACTGAACCAATAGTCCTTTGTACAGTGCATGATGTACCGGGACTTGATAGCAGAGTATGCATACATCGCATGTCTCATCCTAGGGGTGCTATTTTGTCTATATATATATATATATAGAGAGAGAATAATAAATATATATAGTGGCATTTTATTCAACTATGTGTGCTTGGTAGATGATGTATCGGGATATGGTATCATGATATACTTGCATCGCAGCTCAGCCTAGGGGTGTCGTATTAGTATATATGCAACTAAGTGATAAATATACGCTTATAACATATTCTACGGTGTGTAATTAGTTGATTAGAAAGATCTTGGCATCTAAAAAAAATTAGTAAGTGGATGATTAAGAATATAACGAGAAATTCATAATTGGCTAATTGATATAAAGAATCTAGTAATGTATTGTATGGGTCATACGGGTGGGGCACAACGAGATAGTATGTAACAAGAAGTGTGATACCTCTAGTTAGGTGGGGTAGCTTAACTAGGAAGTTTAGCAGGCAAGCGTTAGGTGTGCACATTAGAAGAAGGGTGAGTTATACCTCAAGTGAGTACGACACTAGATTAAATATGAATAGTGTGCACGCATATTTAATTATTTCAATTTAACTGCTTGCTAAATATTTTCAAAATATTTTACTTGGGCTCTGACCCATGTCAAAATCTTTTTCAAAACATTTTAGGTGTCCAACCACAGGGACTCTATTGATGATTCTATCCACGGATGCGTAGACGCATCTCACGTGGAAGTTGCAGGACTTTGCTATAGACGTTTCTCTCATTTATAATTAATTTAGGATCTTTACTTCAATACTCATTTTGGGCATGTTGCCCTCAGATTTAATATTCGGTTATTTATTGGACTTTATGTATCCAGGTTATGGTCTCAATTACTATTGTATTTTACTATTGAACCGATTGTTGGTTCAGCTATCTTTATTTATGTTATTCATCTGTGTTGGATTCAGTTATCAATTTGTTTGGATGGTTTAATTATTATTTTATTTTCACATGTTGTCAATTAAAGAAACATAAAATTTTGCATGAGTCTAATTAAATTACTAGGTGGTTAGTAAGTTTAAAAAGTTTTCAACAGTGATGCTAAGAATGAGCCATTTGAGACCAACATTTTATTTTGATCTCGTGCTGGCCACCCGGTATTTTAGTAGGCGGCGTGTCACATCTTGTTCGGACCGGTTCATTTTTCTATAACTCGTTTATGAAGTTATAGCAGGTGTGTTTCCCACCATTAACATACCCTAATCTTCCATGTTCTCCCACCAAACTCTAAACTAATTGTCTCAAACCCTTCCAACATGTATAAGGAAAATTTCTAACGTAACTTTTGCATCAAAATACTACAAATTATTGATGAATGGATTAAAATCGATAATCCTAAAAAATCCTAGGTTTTCATGTTCTTCCTCTAATATTCATTAAAACCTAGATTTGATTCGTATTAATGATCAATTCTCCTCTAATTATTTATCCTCTACATATTTTCAATCGTTCTACACGCAGATCCTTTTTCAACAAGCATGAAAGTAATTCTTTTTCTCCCAAGATCATTGATTTAATAAACAAAGAATTAAGGTAAAGGTCATGTTCCTTCGTATATTTGTATTTTTTAGACAATGCTTTTCAAGTTTATAAATCTAGTCCCTATGGTACAATATAATTTATTTGTGCGGTCCCTTTAGAGTTAGGAGTTCATTTTTTTGGTTCGCGCCAGCGACACCATTTTTCACCATTTTTCATTGTGTTTTCAGTACAGGACTACATTTATAAAATTATTTGGAGTGTCCTATTTTTATACACTTTGGGAATTATGAGGACCTTTCTCCAAAACCCCCTTTAATAAAAACAAATCTTAAAACCCTACACATGGGTATTATAACATCATGAATATTTTAATAAACAACTTGCCTCGTTGTTTGTAAGGTCTAATTTCGTGGATTAGATGTTGGAGTGGTAATCTTCTCTTCCAATACTCATTCGTTGGATGCATAGGGTGCAAGACAAGGTTCAATCCTCGAAGAATGTCTCCTTATGATTTAGTAATGATTTCTCTCTTCTCTCTGACGGCCTCCCTTGGGTTTAACTATTTCTAACCCAAGCCTCAAGTCTCAAACATCTGATATAGCACTTAGAATTTCGTAGGACGCTTAACATCTATTTTTCAAATGACCAAAATGCCCTCAATAGGTGTCGGTTTGGTTTAAAATTGATCGGGAACAAAAACTATACCCTCGGGTATACTATTCCGACTATTTTGACCCATTCGTGACCTCTAAATCGTCATCCGAGTAACTTAAAATATAATTTCTATCTCAACCTCAATAGAGTCTACACTCGACTCCCGGTTGAGATAAAATCAAATACGCCCATATCACTTGCTATGCCATATATCAATAATCATGAATTATTTACTATTGGCACTTAGTAAATTTGATATCTAAATATTAATCAGTATCTATCTATCGATTAATAATTTAATAATCACATTTATCATTTAATCACATTAAATTACATCACTCGTGTAATTTAATTAACAACGTATTTTCTCACTTAATTCTCAAATTAATTAAATATCAAGTACGCAAAAATACGGGGTGTTACAATTGGACTTTGGCATTTGATTTTCTCTTTATGCCAGATTGTCTGGGTTATACCTCATACGGTGTGCGGAGTGGTGGAGGCTTGGAGGAGGCCTAGGGGTTGATTTGGCCCGCGGGTGGCCTGGATGATGGTCCCTCATTATATTTTTTGGACCATCTGGCAAGAGAGGAACAAGAGATGCTTTAAGGGGGTCGAACTCGATCATTCTCGGAGTCGGCACAGTTTTCATAGACTTCTTCTTACTTGGTATAAGAACAAGAATTATTCGTAGTTGTCTCTCTTTCTTGAGTTTTTGGAGGAGCTCTAGGGGCTTGACTTATCTCTTTTGGGTTACGGCCCTTCGTTTCTTTGCTTTTTAAACTTCATGTATACGGGATTCTGCCCCCTTAGGCGGGTTAGTTTTATCGAATCATTTACTTATAAAAAAAAAGGTTAGTACGGGTATAGTTCAGGAGGCCCAAGTGTAATTAACTCTTTGGTATATATATCATTTCTCAATCCCCAAATCATTTAGCGTACCTATTGACAACCAGGAGGGCAAGCAGTTGGAGTCCAACAAACTGGTTTGTGTTTGAATTTTGTAAAAATAAATAAAAAGTGTCGTGTTGTGTTTATTTCGGTTGTGTTTGTATTAGGAAAAAAATATAATTTTGTTTCGTTTTTATATGGGTTGTGTATTTTTAATTAGACCGTATTTGTGTTTGGTGAACAAAAAAACTTTGGTGTCGTGTTGCTTTTTTTTTGGGTCGCGTTCAATTAGATAAAAATTATGTTTTTCACTATTTAGAGTTTGAGACCATTTATTTACATTATAATTGATTGAAGTCCAAAAATCAAGAAAACAGTTAGTTGACTAATTTGACCGTTAGTTGCTCACTTTTTTCAAACAGAAAGACCAATTCACCCATAAATACTTTAAATAAATAAATAAATAAATAAATATATATATATATATATTAAAAAGTATTTTAATTTACCCATAAACACATTAATACACATTATATTTTAATTGTATTTTATTTTTTATTGTATTTTACAAAATAACTCTTTTATTAAAAAAAACATTGTAAATTATACTTTATTGTATTTTACAAAACGTAAAAATAAATATTAAAAATGGTGTATTAAAAAATTGGTAGTTTTTCAAAAGACGTTATAATTATATCTTTGTTATTAAAAAATGTATGTTTTTTTTTAAAATGTTTATCACTTTATATATATATATATATATATATATATATATATATATTATATTGTACGCTATATATTTACGTGTTTTTAATCACAATAAAAATTAACTATTTGTTATTAAAAAAATATAATTTACAAAAAAACGGTTTAGTGTTCTTTTAATAGATAAAATTGAGAAAACAAATTTAGTCAATAATTATTTCAAACATTATTTTTTAATTTTTTATTTATAAAAATTTATATTTATAATGAAAAAAGGATTTTCAAATTTATTTTGTAAAATTTAAATTCTTAAGTTGTCGGTTGTTTTTTAAATAAAAATCATTATTAAATGCTCAATTGCTTTTTTGTAATTCAAACAATAAATTGTACGTAATGTTTCTCCATTTTTATTAAAAATGACTCGAAGGTATTTTAAAAAAAAAATACAATAAAAGGATAAACTGAACACAAAAAATTCCTTATGTATAAAAAATTTTGTACGGTGTTCTACTTATCTGTTATAAAAAATGTTTTTAATATTTTCATATAGAAAAAACGTAAATTGCTTTAAAAAAACAGTAAATACAACCATAGAAAATGTAAACAATAAAAAATGTAAAAATGTTTTGTATAGAAATACCGTTTAAAACCGTTTTAAAAAATGTAAACTATTTTTATATGGAAAAAACAATTTTTTAAAAAAAAACATTTAGATAGAGTTAAACATAGGCAGTTATGTTATTTAAAAATAATAATAATAAATATTTATGATATTTAAAAAATAGGTATTTTAAAAAAAAAACTCTACATTTTTTTAAAAATGAAACTGATTTTTCTTTTAAATAATTTTTTTTACATATGAAGAAACTTTTTCTAAAATTACTTTACCGGTATTTTTAAAATGTCTTTAAAATATAGAAAGAAACAACAACTTATTTTATGAAAAATATATTTTTTAAGTACACTTCGTTTGTTTCAATATAAAATTGCTCTCTCTCTCTCTCTCTCTATATATATATATAGTGACGGCGTCAGGAATCAAGCGTTGGTGGGGCACAATCCATTAAAAGTGGTTCGCCCTCGAAAAAAAATATTTAGACTTATTTTTGCATTTTTACTAATATTTAATTGATAATTTATATTTTTAGACAATTACAACTCAAATAAATCAAAATCGAATACAATAGCAATTAGAACAGTAAAATGTTTAAATATCAAATTAATTTAGCTCACCAAACATTAAATTAAAAAAAATTAGACATCAAAAAATTAGACACAATTAGAACAGAAAAATGTTTTATTCAACAACACATAATAATTTAAACAACATGGAGGAAGAGTAACTATAAATCAACACAACACATCATAATGTAAATAGCAAAATGGGGGAACTTGGGAAGGAGTCTTACACCGTGGCGGAAGGAGTCTTACAGAGTGGTTGTTCGGAGACAGGGCAACTAGGGGTGGTAGGTGACGACAGTGAAAGTGAGCAAGAAGTAGTGGTCGACGGGTGAAAGCAAGAAGTGGCCATTTTTTGGTTCTAGGAAATAAGAGACGGGTATTCATTTAGGCATTTAGGTTAAGTTAATGGAGATAGACTATTTGAGTTTTGACCCTGTTTTTGTGACATTTCAAATTTATCCCAATTTTTTTTCCCAGATTTGCTGGCCTTGGCACTTGCCCACCCAGCCTACACAATAGCTCTGTCTCTGTATATATATATATATACACTAGCGTATGCCCGTTCCTGAAGGCATGGAGAATTTTTTTCAAAGTACGCAATTGCAAATCGGCGAAAATTTTCAAAAGTACAGTAAAAATTTCGTTCCCCAACGAAATAGTGTAAACAAAATATTAGAAAACCGATTGCCACAAATGCACATGCATTAAATTGTTAACGGAATATTTGAAAATCAATTACAACAAATTCTTTAATGTGATACAAATATGTGCATACTAACCTAACTATAATCACTGACAATACAAAGAATGAATGAAAAAATGTTTCCATGAGAGTAGTTGAGCGCAAACATAGTATTGGGCATGTAGTGTATAATAAAACTTTGCTCAAGTTCCATTCATAATATGAATATTTTACAAAATTTGGACAGAGTTTCCTTTGTTTATATGACTATCCACCTTGTATAGACAATACAAAATACCATAACAATAATAATAATAGTCCATCTTCGACCTCCCATATATCACCAACTATTCAACTCAGAAAAAGGCATGTATCACAATAAACAATTCCAAATTTAGAAGAAAATTATATTTACACCCGGTCATAATGCCGAAATTGCACATAAAGACGATAAACAATCTCATCACAACCAAAGCATATTTCCAAGGGCGTTCACAATTACACAATGCAGATTGTATCGCCTACGTCATGCTTGTATCATTCATCATCACAAAATGCTTGTACCAAAAATATATCTTCCTTGAAAAAATCCAATAATCGAGTGGATTTGAAGTTTATATGCCTTTGATTTTCACGACTGACCTGCGTAGATAATAATTGGACCATTAATAGGACATATTTGTTAGGAATGTCTCAAATTGAAAAAAATAGCAGGGGATGTTGATTTCTCACAAATATGTACTCCTAACTATATGCATAAAGATAATAGTAGGGGATGTGGATTTCTCACAAATATGTATTGCTAGTTATATGCATAGAAATATTAGCTATATGAACCAAACATATATACTTTTATTGTTGGGTTTGCTTAATAAAACCAAGAAGGATTACATATATGGTAAAAATCAATTAACTATATGAACCATACATATATGCTAAAAAATAATTAACTATATGTACTGCGAGTAATAAACATGGGAAAAAATCAAAGGGTACTGTATACGTGAGTTTCATACATGTGCAAAGTATAACTATGAATTTAGCCTATGAGATGCAATTGAATAAACTCACTGTTTGAAATTCTTAAGGTTATGCTTGAGAATTTCAACTCACCAGTAAGGTTATTTCAAATCATACCAACTATGTCTGAAATTTCATATGAGTTGTCTTAAGGTTATTCAAACTAACATACTCTAATTGCATAATTAATTTCATATGTAATTGAATAATGAATTTCAACGATAATTGCATCTCATATGAATTTTATGAATTTTAACTATAATTGCATCGCATACCTGTGAAGAAAAAAAGAATGCAGCACAACTTTCAAACCAAACTAATAAGACTGAAAAATATGAGGAACCAAGCTTCTTTTAGCCTAAAAAAAGCATAAAGAGAGAATTATTATGGGGGAAAAAATGTTGAAAAAAGAGCATAAAGAGAGAATTATTAACCAAGCTCTTTTAGCCAAAAAAAAAAGAGGAAAAAGAAATAATAAGACTGAAAAATATTACCAGATCAACCCTGTTAGTCATTGTCCTCATGATGAAGTTCTTGAGGTTGTAAATTATTTTCTACGGGAATGGATCACAAACCTAGAGTCCCATAGTTCTGTTTCACTGCCTCTGCTTGATAATCAACCTAGCATTCGGTATAACATTGCCAAGGATCTAAAGTTTGCAAGAGATGGATCCAAAAAAATTGTGTGAAGGTACGCTTCAATAGATCCAACGTCTCTCATTGGGATCAAATAAGCCCTTTTATCAATTCCCGATTTGAATTCCTTCGAAACATCAATGTCATTTCATAAAACAACACATTTGTCTTGCCTGTGATTAATCTTGGCTCATATGATATATGTTGTTTAAGATATCTGGAGAAATGGAGTGTTTTTTGTGTCAATTTGAAAATTAGTTTCAAGAAAAGAGAACTCTTTTCTTTGATCGACTACTACACAACTCTTTTCTTTGTGTCAACATTAATAGAATCAAAAGTTAGTATTCCATTTCGTACTAAACATATATAATATGAATAGCAACGATAAGGAACATGTGTATGCATACATAAAAAAGGACTAATAACCAAGAACTTATACCTCAAACTGAGCAGGGGTGTATGGTTAAACTGAGCAGGGGGTATGCTTACATATACCTCAAACTGAGCAAGGGTGTATGCCTAAACTAAGATCTTAAAAGGACTAATAACCTTAATGTCATTTCATATAAAAACACCAAGGACATTAAAAGAAAAATAATTAGCATATGCTTGGATCGAGAGAAGTATTCTCATGTATAAATCTGAAATGTGCATATGAGTAATAACCTTAATGTCATTTCATATAAAGAAAGGCACAAAAGACATTAAAAGATAAATAATTAGCATATGATTGGATCGAGAGAAGTATTCTCATGTGAACATTTGAAATGTGCACATGCTTCATATCTGAAACCAAAGACAAAAAAAAGAAAAATAATTACATGCTTTAGATCTGAAATGTGCAAATTTGCTCAATAACAATATTAGTTTAATCTGTTATTTAAGTATTGATATGGATTGCATCAAATCAAAGGATAGTAAACTTTTTCTAATGAATCAACAGATGCAATTCTAGATAATTTTACACCGGGATGCTTACCTCCAGTATCCAAATTATAAATTGAAGAGCATATAACAAAACTTGGGTGGTCAGTAGAGCATATACGATCATCACCATGTTTCTTATGATATGTATTTTTCAGTAACCTGAAGTACACAATGTTGAGCGTTAGGTGAAGTCTAGTATGGCATCATGTGTGAGATTTGCAAAGGCTCCCTTAGTCTCCAAGTCCCATGTTAAGTGAGTAAATATGAATTCCACATATTGAGAGGGACATAAATGCCTTGGTCCTGCAAAAAGTTTAGAAAATGAAATATTTTAGCACCTATTTTATGGATTTTGTCATTTAATCTTGTATTTTTATAGGTTTAGTCTCTTTTAAAAAATATCCACATAGCTTGACCCCCCCCCCCCCCCCCGCCACACACACAGACACGAACACACCAAAACAAATATACACATGAGAGTACTGCATCACCATCTCTGTTTTCCTCTTCATCTCTTTTTTAGTCATATTTTGTTTTTCCATATTCTGATTCCTTCCTTAGGCATTATTAATGAGTTCATCTAAATTTTATCCCACTTGTAGACTTTATATGTTATTTAAGTATTGATACGGATACAAATAGGGAAAAACTCAAATAGGTATTGGTTCAAAATATTAGTTTAACAGTTAAATGTTATCAAACAGTTGAACTGATATCCATTTATAATGAGACTTAATGTAAGGGATAATAGTTAAATGCTATCAAACCGTTGAACTTCACTAAGAGTGGTTGTAATAGGAAAAAAATAACAAAATGGTACCTAAAGCGAACTCCACCGTGAATCTGCATAGTGGTAGTACCTGTTGTGAATCTTCACAGTGGCAGGTACCTGCTACTGCTACTTACATCCACTGCCCGAAAAATTCAAGCAACCCAGGTACCTGCTAAAGCATACACCACTTGACCATCAAGAATGTGTAAACCTATTACAATTTCAAATTCAAACTCAATTAATTGACTAAAAGCAGTGCTCCAATATCAAATTCAATTACAATATGTTAAATGATAACATAGAAATCAATTGGTTACAGTTTAGAATCACATTGAAGGAACCATTGGTTACAAAAACTCCTAAAAATTAAAGTACCTTTCATAGCTACTTGATTGCTGCAAACATTAGTTGCTTGATTGTTGCTATAGCAACAACCTTAGTTATAGCTCTTGATTCCTCGTGGGTATCATTTCTCTTTTTTAATAGCTTATTCATTGTCAGTGCTCAATGTTATTTGCTTCTTGTTCAATGTTCAATGTTATCTGCTTCTGCTTCTTGTTCAATGCTCAATGCTCAATTATATTATTACAACTATTGTTATATCTCAATGCTATCTACTATTGTTAAAACTCAATGCTTAGTTACAAATCTTGTTCAATGCTCATTCCTATATCTTTTTAATGCTCAATGCTCAATGCTCAATGCTATCTGCTTCTTTTTTAGTACCTTTCATTATCAAAGCTATCTACTTCTTGTTCACTGGTAAGGTAAAGATCTATATTATGAAGAGGTAACTTTGAATGGTGAACAAATAGTTCATAATTTGTTCAACTGGTTCATAATTTGAACCACTCTAGTGTTCTAGTGAATTAAGGATAAACTATTACTTCATGCTCAATGCTTCATAATTTGTACAACCATTCAAAGTCATTTGGATTGAAAGTAGGTTAGTACTTTATTACTAACATTGTAATAAAGTATGAGTTACATAAAGAAAAATATATTACCGACATTGTTCAGGACGCATTAGCACATAAGCAACAATTCCAAATTTTATCAGGACCATATGTACATGTAGGTTACCATCTTTGAGAGCCTCGACTCCCCAAACAACACAATATCCTGAAAACATAAAGCACAAACATTAAAATGATGTAGGATAATTGTAATAATAACATAAAAACTTTTAAACAACTATATCAATTCATGGATACTCTCTCGAACCCAACAAAATCAATTATACCCAGGCACCAAACACACAAAATGGTATATAAATGTTTAGAAACTGAGTGCAGTAACATACATTTGTGAGATCATACTATGAAAAAGTCTCCTGCTGATGTACATGTAGCTAACTTCATAGCTTCCATATCCAGAGAATTACTTCAACATTCTCACTTACCCTCTACTCCTTGTGAAGAACATGTGACATTAGCTGCAGATATAGGATGCAAAAAGTGTAAATCAAGTAAAAAAGTTTGAAGCACACGTGTAAATCAAGTCAAAAAGTGTTTTTTACAACCCGAATATATTCCAGAACTGAGATAAAATGGAATTCATGGGTGAAAAATTCGTTGCGAGGGTAGCATGATTGAAATCATGTTGGTGTTTTACCATTTTCAACTTTTAATTAAAATGGGTAGATGATATATATGTTAATTTCTCATACTATATATATGTTGGTTTATCTGATACGGTGGTCAACACTTAAAAATCAAAACTTCATTCAACCTACCTCAAACTGATTTAACATAATTTATGTTTCCTATCCTTTCACACTTAAAAAGGAAATGCAAAAAAATTGGCATTTTTGTCAAGCACGTATCATATGCTAAATAATTCGTGATAGTAATCATAATTAGCATACCCAAAAACCTATAGCTTATAGGTATCACATTCGATTACTATTTCACTATTGTGTATCAAAAGGCACTCTAACTAATGACAGAAAATTCTAACTTTACCACACTACTTGTAATAACCTAAACTATTTTCTAGTGTCAAGAACGTGTACCCAATAAGCACTGAACTAGTTGCAGTCCATTTTCTCCATGAACATGTAAAAAATAGCAAGAATAATTAAAAAAAACATCTGATCCATAAGGACATACACTCAAAACATATACAAGTTTCTTATAATTTTTATTTTATCAAACATGTAGTGGACACTCACAACTTGCCAATTTTTTGTCTAAGACATTGAGACTGCCTCCCATGCGTGTGTGGTTCAACCCCCACACATACCTGCCACCGATTTAACTCGCTCACATACGTGTGTGGTCAAAACACGATTTCTCCCACTTTATTTCTTTATAAACCATCTTCTCAGCCCAATCAAAGATCCAACAAAACCCATGTAATGCAAACTATATAGTGCTTGAGTTAAACATCCACGAATAAATCTAAATGTAAATAACCATAAAAACATTAAAAAAAATACCTGAGTTTGCCAAGCAAACCTCCTGAAATGTCTGAACCCCACGAAACCCAACCTGTCAAGCAAAAATCAACGAAATCGAATACCTGATCAACCTGTCAAGCAAAGTCATAGAAATCCAAAAGTTGAGCCAAGAAACAAATCAATACAACAAAAATCGAGCCAAAAAATTGGTCCAAGAAACCACATCCGAAATCAAAAATCGAGCTAAGAATGTAAATGAGTAAGAATACTTGATCAATAAATCGAACCTTGTAAAAAATTGAGCTAAGAATGTAAATAAGCTAGATTATCTGAGAGGTTAGAGGTGAGAGGTGAGAGGAGAGAGATGAGTGTTATATAAGATATATACTTTTGTGTTTTATCAAATTTAAAATATGAAATAAATCATATTTACGCAATAAATTAATACCACTAGAAAACTTACAAACGAAGAATATGACCGAGTCAAGTGTTTGACACTCTCTCCTTAAGACAAAATGCGCTCCCGCTACGGTGCTTACGGCAATGAAAAATGAGCGTTTCCCTCCCAAGATAAAATGGTCTCGACACGCGCAAGAAGCACTTCAGTGTGCGTGTCCCACGAACCAATTATGTTTGATACTCTATCCGACTCGATCGGGAATGGAAAGTATAGAAAATATTTTTCCTCATTTTTTTTCTCTCTAAAAAATGAAGACAAGTCTTGTATTTATAGAAAACAAAGTGTTTTTTCATGAAAAGACATGTCTTTTAGAAAACAGTCACTTTAGGGACGTTTTTCATGAACTGTCACAACTTATGGTGAACAGTCACGACCTTTAGGGACGGTTCTGAAAAACAGTCACTATATAGCGAACAGTCACAACCTTTAGTGACAGTTAGGAAAATCCGTCCCAGAAAATTAAATAAAATTTCCCAATAAATTTCATACATAAATGGGGCACTTTGATACCAAATTTCTTATTCATCATTTATCCGTTTTAAACAAATAAATATATCGCGTGACTCGACATGCTACAAGGAACGCGCACGTACTTGGTCCTACTTTGACCAATATATTAATTTGGTCATAAAATAATTTGTTTAAAAACACAATATTTTCCAACAATGAGAGGGTGAGAGGATTTGTGAGGTTCTCTGTAAGCAGAGAGGAAATGGTGTAAGAGGAGAGAACAACCTAAAAGATGATATAGAGTGCGTGGGTTTCTAACAAAAGAGGCCGAGAGAGAGCGAGAGATGGGGTTGTACGTGTCTAATGTGAGAGAATGTTACAAAAACGCCCAATTTTTTAAATTAAAAAGGTAAGTTTGATGAGTAAGAAGGGGGGGACCAAATGTTTGAGGGATAAATTTGTAAAAAAAGGAAGAGATGTGATCTCAACCATTAAAATGTGTAAGGAGGTGGGATCGATATATGCCGTTAAAATTGTGTATATTTTTAAAAACCAAGCTATGAAATTATACATATATATATATATATATATATATATATATATATATATATATATATATATATATATATATATGACTACAAACGTTTGAATAGTGTTAAACATAGACAATTACGTTATTTAAAAAAATATTTTTAATAAAAAGCTTTTGATATTTTGAAAAAAATAGCTTTTTGTTATCAAAAGGAAAACTATAATGTTTAAAAAAAATTGTGCTTTATACTGTATTTTTATATTTAAAGAAACGGTTTTATTTTTTTCAAATAACTTTACCGTTTGGTAAAAAACAGTTTTTAAAATATATACAGAAACATGTGAGACAAAGAGGTCATTTACAAAAGAATATGTAAAAAAGAAGAGTAAATTAATGTATAGTATCCAACAGAAATACATATTTTGTACAACAGAAACCTATTTTTAGTTTAACTCATTTAGTACCTTAAACATCCGTTTACTATATGCTCTCTTATTTTTAAAGATTCGCGCTAGCAGAACCCCTCACTTACTCACCCATCCCTCGCCGAAACTCCGACAACACCTGTCGGAGAGGGGGGGGGGGGGTGAGGGGTAAGCGAGATGGGTAGTGATCATGTTTTGAGTATTTTAAATGATGTGAGCGACTTTTTGAATCAAAATAAAAATAATTGATGTAAACGTTTATTAAAAACATTGGATGGAGTATTCGTGGACGATTCCTTGATTGACCCTATAAAGAAACTATTTATAAAATATATAACGAAACTGTTTGTTTATAAATAATAAATTTATTAGCTTTGATGTGATTCATTTATAATTTCAAGTTCAAATACGTCATTTAATATTGGAGAGACAAATGTTATCGAGGGTTGACAGTGTAGAAACACAGAATCAGACTTAAGGGTCCATTTGGTTGGCAAAATTTGCCTAGGCAAATGCCAAAAAGTTGGCAAATATAAAAATTTGCCCACATTTTGACTGTTTGGTTGCACAATTTGCCTAGACATTATTTGCCAATGTACAACACGTCCTATGCACAATCTGTGGGAAAATTTTGCTTACCTATTTGAGTGGAAAATATTTCCCCACAAATTTGCCAACTTCTTAAACGGTTTTAATGTTTTAAAAAATAATTTAAAAACTGTTTTAAATAATTTCAAAACTGTTATGAATATTAAAGTATTCTTTTTCAATGTTTTACAATTCTTTTTAAAAACCGTATTAACAAAATATTGTAAAAACTATTTTTAACATTTTTAAAAACTGTTGTGAATATATTATAAAAACAGTTTTAAAGTTTTAAAAAACTGTTTTAAATAGTTAAAAAAAATTATAAATATTTAAAAACTGTTTTGTAATGCTTTGAAAACTATTTTTAACATTAGAAAAAATTGTTAAGAAAATGTTTTACAAATTTTTTGAAAAACCATAATATAAAAATATAGTAAAAATAGTTTTTAACATTTTTAAAAATTGTTTTGAATATAATATAAAAACAGTTTTAAAGTTTAAAAACAAAATTAAAAAATATTATAAATAGTTAAAAAAACCTGTTGTGAATATTTAAAAATTATTTTGTAATAGTTTAAAAAAAATCGTAATATAAAAATACTGTAAAAATGTTTTTAACATTTTTGAATATAATATAAAAACTGTTTTTAAATAAATTAATTGGATTGACTTTAATTTCTCTTAATGGTTGTTTGATAGCCTCATGTGAAAAAAACTAGGTAAAATTTGCCTAGGCTTGAATGCAGGATGGCCAATCTATTTACAAGGTAGGTGATGAGTGAGTCTTACACAAATATGTAGACAGGTGACTAAATAGCAGGGTTCTAAAAGGCGCGAGGCGTGGTCGAGGCGTAGAGGTCAAGCCTCAAGACTTAGGATCCTAGGCGTAAAAAGGCATTTTTCCTTTTTTTTATTATTTTAATTATTCCAAGGTTAGTAATATTATAAAATAGTACATGCCTTGAACTTTGAAAATATATCCATATGTTTGGTAGCCATCTTTCTCATATTCATGCTCCATAACCAATATTTGTCAACTAATCCTTTGTTTTTTAAAACAAAAGTGTGCCTTAAGCCTTTTACCAAGAATAAGGCGTAATAAGGCGTAGGCGATGCGTTTCTCTCAAGCCTCAAGCCTAGGCGGGCCTAGGTGGAACCTAGGCGGGCCTTTTAGAACACAGCTAAATTGTTAACCAGTTAACTAAAAGTATCATGTCTATCAGGTGCTTCAACTGTTTGCATCAGAATAGGGCATGAGATAGCAGAATGCATATCTGCTTGCATGATAGTTGAAGCACATGGTGTGAATCAGTCTTGAGAAAAGGCTTCCATCCAAATCAAACCCCAATCATATATATATCGTAAATAAATGGATTCAAACTTTAAATATTGAAAATTATTAGAACCTAAACAATTAAAGACATTAAAAAATAAATTTCCATTTCTTATTACATTTTTGTTAGGCCGTATTCGTATTTCTATATAGTAAAGTATATTAATGTAAATATTAACATATATTTATGTAAATGTGTGTATATGGTGGAATGTAACCCTGGACGTTTTTCGTACTTGGCCTAGTTTTTGTAGGTTGTTGCTTTTTATCTCGGTTGTAGTGTATACTCAATGTATACGGGTTCCGCCCCCAAGAGGATTTTTTTTATGCTTCATTTTTTTATAAAAATATATATATATACAATAAAATATTGAAAAATAAATTAAATATTTCGTGTCGCGTTGTTTTTATTTCGGTCGTATTCGTATTAGATAAAATAAAATAAATTTCGTGTTTCATCGCTTCTTTTTGAATTGTGTAGTTTTAATTGGATCGGGTTTGTATTTGATAAAAAAAATTCTTGTCATGTTACTTGTATTTGGGTCGTGTTCGTATTAGATAAAATAAAACAAAATTTTGCATAATGCCGCTTTTATTTGCATCGTTTTCATATTAGGTAAAAAAAATTGATTACATGTACTAAAGTAAGGTAGTTGGAAATATCCAACATCAATGATGGAGAATTCATCGGTGAAGACAAGATGGTTGGAAATATCCGAAATAAAAAGGGTGTTAAAAAATATGCAATTGAGACATGCCCTCCATTGGACTATTTTTCGACTTTAGTTTGTGAAGAAAAAATGTCACTTAAATACAATTTAAGGACTTTTGCATAAATTTTCGTAGTCCAAAATTATCTTCAAAGTGTTATGGGGATGTATTTTTATTTCCATAATTTAATCTTGGTAGAGTTCTTTCTTTTTGTGTTTTTGTTTTCATAGTGCTTGTAAGAGCAACCTAGGAAGGGTTTATCTCGTAATTGTTCTGAAATAAATTTCCAGTTTAAAAAAATATTAAAGTATATTAATGTAAATATTATCATACATACATACATATATATATATAATATATATATAGAAGTAAAATAAATAAAAAGCAACAAAGTTGTGACGGGCAGAAGTATGGTGGAATATGTGAAGCAATTATCATTATTAATTTAACCGAGAACAAATTTGATTAAAACTGCTGATGTGTAAAAAAATTTGGCATGCGAGAAATAGGGCTTGAAGTTAAGGAGGTAGATGATATGTTTTGAGAGGAAGATAGATGATAATGTCTAATGTCCAAAGGATTTTGTGGTCATTTTGGAAGTTCGGAAGAAAATAAACTCCTTAAGTATTTTTTTTGGAGAGGGAATATTAATATTTGGAGCATTTGAGGAAAGATCCAATTCAATCTAAAAGTGTGTAAAAATAAGACACCACACAATTTTATAAATTTAGTCAGTATACTAAAAAGACCATAAAAATTGACCAATATACCATTTGACAACTCATATACAAAAAAAAAAACGTTAAATTTTTAGAAGTCCATAACTTCAAATATACGAATCCAAAATTTATAAAATTTATATATTTGAAATCTACTCATCGAGATCTTTCCATCATCACCCATATTCGATATTTTTTAGCAAAAAAACAAAACAGATAAATTTACTTTTTCCCTAATCTCCAGTTTTCAAGCGAAAACTCTATTTTTTCAGGTAAAAATTATCTTCTCCGGCGCTCGCAATGGTGTCGTTGGCGCGGACCAAAAAATGGAAGCAATAGACAAAGAGAGAGAGAAACGAGGAGGGAAAAACAATCTGATGAGGATTCTGGTAGTCTCCGACGAGGATTCCTATCAAACCAGTCCCATTCAGTGAAGCCTACCTCAACAACTTCTCCACCAATCTCGGGCCCAACAACGACCACCATAGTTTGAATTTTAAACTCACACGGATACTGCTCCTAAAGACCATCTCCAGTAACGAATAAATTTGCTCTCCTTATACTGCATAGCAGTCCTTATACACAGAAGAAATAATATTCAATCGTTGTCTTAGATATTTGTACATCATAGTTTTTTGTCTTACGTTTTATCAATGCTGATATTGCCAATGCCGATTCTAATCTCTCTCCCAACTCTCCTACAAAATTTTATTCACCCCCACCCCTTATCAATCCTACCAACTCTCATCATTTTGTTTCTATCAAACTAGATAACAAAAATTACCTGCACTGGAAGACCCAAATGAAGCAATACTTATATGGTTATAACCTCTTCCAATATATTGATGGAAGTTATCCTTATTCAACAGATACTACCTTAGCAGCTACATGGATTCAACAAGACAAACTCATTATGAGCATGCTTATTTTCTCTCTCTCCACTGATATGATCCCACTAGTGGTTGGTCTTCAAACTTCTCGTCAAATCTGGACAACTCTAGAAGAAGCCCTTGCCTCTCCATACGATAGTCGCATACTCAATCTGCATTTAAACCTACATCGTCTCACTCGAGATGACTCAGCCTCCACTTTTCTTCACAAAGCTAAATCTATTTCCAATGAACTCAGTGCCGCTGGTCACCCACTCTATGGAAGAATTCAATATTCATGTTTTCAAAGGCCTTCGGTCGAATTTCAAGGATCTTATCACCTCGCTCACTACCCATGCTAAATCGATTAATTTTTCTGAATTACACTCACTTCTCCTAAGTCATGAATTCCTTCATGATGACAATTTTTCATCTCTCTTTATCACTCCCACAACCTCCCTAAATACTCATATTGCTCACCATACTACACACACCACACATGCTTATTCTTCACATCCACCAAACTATACTCATCAATACAGTCATGGTTGTCACTCTCGTGGTCGCGGTCCACCAGTTTCCCATGACTATCATTCTCGATGTCAATTGTGTTCAGCACCTAACCACACTGCACACACATGTCCTCTCCGATTCACTCATACACCAAGTTATCCTACTACTCTTTTTACCTACACTCCCTCCTCTCAACTGGGTCTTCTCCCGACACCTCCCTCTTCTATAACCAGTTGGCTTCCCGATATTGGGGCATCACATCATGTGACTCCTAATTTTTCTGACCTCACTCATCCCACCGAATACAATGGAAGCGATTGTCTTCATATTAACAATGGTAAAGGTTTATCAATCTCACATATTGGCACTAGTTTTCTTCCCTCTCTACAATCTCCCCTTAATCTTAATAATATTTTATATGTTCCTTCTATATCTAAGTCTTTTACTTCTTTCCAAAAATTCACCGGTGATAATGACGCATTTTTTGAATTTCACCTGAATTTTGTGTTGTGACGGATCGTCGTACGAGGACACCTCTTCTTTACGGCACCACCCATGATAGTCTTTATCATCTCTCCACTCCACGATCATCCTCAAAAGTTTTTCATATCGTCAAGTTATCCAGTGAACATTGGCATCATCGTCTCGGCCACCCTCACCAACAAGTACTTCATCAACTCTTGCATCATTATCAACTACCATTCACTTATGTTCGACAACCAAAATTGTGTGTTGCATGTCAAATGGGAAAATCCTCTAAGTTGTCCTTGCCACTGCATGACAAGTCGTCTACTTCAGTTTTACAATTAATTTTTAGTGATGTTTGGGTCCCTTCCCCCACTCTTTCTTGTAATGGTCATAACTATTTTGTAATATTTGTGGATCATTATTCAAAGTTTATTTGGTTCTTTCCTATGACTAATAAATCTGATGTGCATGATATTTTTATTTCGTTTCAAAAATTAGTTGAACGATAATTTAACACAAAAATAAAAAATATTCAAATGGATTGGGGTGGTGAATTTCGTGGATTAGACACTTTTTTCAAAAATTATTGTATTCAACATCATTATTCTTGTCCACTCACACATGAACAAGTTGGATTTGTTGAACATCTCGATCGTCATATTGTCAAAACGGGTCTTGCCTTAATGGAGCATTCCTCTATGCCAAAAAATATTGTCACTTTGCATTTGAAACTGCCACATTTCTTATAGATCACCTTCCAACTTGTACACTCTCTAATTTATCCCCCTTTCAACGTATATTTTCTACACCACCTGATTATAAATTTATAAAAAAAAAATTGGGTGTCTTTGTTTTCCCCATTTGCATCCCTATAACACTCACAAACTTGATTTTTGTTCCCACCCATGTGTCTTTCTTGGTTATACTCCGAATCACTCTAGATATCACTATTTACATCTTTCTTCGGTTCACATCTACACTGCGAGACACGTTCTCTTTGACGAACATCATTTTCCATATGGCCAAACACTCTCCTCACCTACTCAACTTGTTTCCTCCCCGTGGGGATCCCTGTCAACTACACAGCCTGAACATAACTCTACCTCCTCCATTACTATACCCACCCCATGCACTATCCAAACAACTCATGTTCGTACTCATTCTCTTGTCCATGCACTAATGGTTTTCCCGTCACAGCCCCTGCTAGACACAATAGTTGTTCACTACGCCCCACTAGTTTGCCCGTTACATCCCTTGTTGGACACAATAGCTATTCCCAACCCCTTTATTCCTCTGCCTAGCTGTCCCGCCTTCCCCACCCTACCTCACACTACACTGCCTATCACACCAGCATATAGGAGTCCTATAATTTCTCGTCCAACATCCACACTTCCCCCTGCTAAAATAAAACCCGCCTCTAATCAAATTGTGTCACTCACTCCCTCTTCCTCTAATTCTTTTGGCATATCACTCACAGTGGACTTAGGACCACTCTGTGTCCAACCACATTCTCACCCCATGACACTTCAACCCCGTCCTTCTTCGACATAGAACCCACACCGACAGCTCACACTATGTCTCTGTAACCTTCTTAACCCACTTGTTTTACAATTTCCAACAAAGATCCTCAATGACGTTATGCTATGAATGCTGAAATTAATTCCCTACTTCAAAATCACACTTGGTCTCTTGTCCCCTACTCTCCTCATATGAATGTTATTGGTTGCAAATGGGTGTATAAAATTAAACGTAAAGCTGATGGCTCGATTGACCGACACAAAGCTCGCTTGGTTGCTAAAGGCTTTCACCAAGAATATGGCCTCGACTTCAATGAAATATTCAGTCCCATTGTCAAAGAAACCACAATTCTTACCATCCTTTCTATTGATGTATCTAATGGTTGGCCCATCTCCTAAATCGATGTCAATAACGCATTTCTTCACGGATTTCTCAATGAGACTGTATTTATGCAACAACCTCCTACTTTTCAAGACCCCACCAAACCCACTCACGTATTTAAACTTAATCGCTCTCTATATGGTCTCAAACAAGCCCCCGGGGCTTGGTTTCATCGTCTTACTCACTTTCTAACCTCTCAAAGAATTTCTGGCTCAAAAATCGATACCTATCTTTTTATTTATCGTTCAGGAACTACAACACTTTACCTACTCATTTATGTGGATGATATTATCATTACGAGAAACTCTCCTCCCTTAATTAAATAACTTATTTCTACTCTTAGCCGTGAATTCTCTCGTTAAAATCCTGGCCCTCTCCATTATTTCCTCGGCATTGAAATAATCCCAACCTCTAACGGCATGTTACTATCCCAACAATAATATATTCCTAATCTTCTTCATCATCATGGCATGTCTAACTCCAAACCTCTTACCACTCCATTTCCCACTAATCTCAAACTCTCACTCACTGATGGCACACCGTTGGATGACCCCACCTCTTATCGCCAAGCCGTCGGCGCTCTCCAATATCTTACTCTAACCCGTCCCGATATTGCATTTTCGGTCAATAAAGATTGTCAATTCATGCACTCTCCGACCGATACTCATTGGTCTCTTGTCAAACCTATACTCCGCTATCTCAACCACGCATCCACGTATGACCTTCACCTCACTAAAAGTTCCCATCTTGACTTACAATCCATTACGAACGCTGATTGGGAAGGCTGTATTGATGATCAAAAGTCCACACGTGTTTTTGCAATATTTCTTGGCTTAAATCTTATTTCTTGGCAATCAAAGAAACAAAAGATGATTTCTCATTCATCTACCAAAGCCGAATACAAAGCTCTTGTCGATGTCTATACTGAATTGAATTGGTTCCGATCCTTATTGGGTGAACTTGGTATCTCCTCTCTCAAACCACCTATTCTTTGGTGTGACACCATTGGTGCTACATATCTCTCCCTCAATCCCGTGTTTCATGCATGCACAAAACATGTTGAGATTGACTTCCATTTTTTCCGTGATCAAGTCGCCAAGGAAGCTCTCCAAGTTCAATTTATATCCACGTCTAATCAACTAGAGAATATTTTCACTAAAGGCCTCGCATCTTCTCAGTTCACATTTATCAGGGGAAAGTTGAAGATTCACTCCAGGCCACCATCAACTTGATGATTCAGTCTAGGCCACCATCAACTTGCGGGCATATCAAACTAGTCCCATCCAGTTAGGCCTACCTCGACAACTTCTCCACTAATCTCGGACCCAACAACGACCACAGTTTGAAGTTTAAACTCACACGGATACTGCTCCTAAAGACCAGCTCCAGTAACGAATACAACTACTCTCCATATTCTGCATAGCAGCCCTTCATTTGTATAACTATATATAGGTACACTTGGTTTTTTTATTATACACAGAAGAAATAATATTCAATCATTGGCTTAAATATCTGTACACCATAGTTTTCTGTCTTACAATTTCGACGTTCCGACAAGGATTCCGGCGGGTGGGTGGGTGGGTGGGGTGGAGGTGAGGGTATATGTTTATTTTTAGAATGAGTTTTAAATGAGTATGAGTAAGGATATAAAAAAAAAATACGACTTTAATTAGAACAAATAAAATTACCTATGTTGCGTACTCCTAACTCTAAACGGACCACACAAATAAATGTTATTGTAACAAAGGGACTATATTTATAAACCTGTGTCACTACACCAAATCTGCCGATTTGTCAAGGTCATTGACCTTGACAAATTCACCTTGTCAAGGTCAATGACCATGACATTTCGAGGCGAGACAACTTTTTTTGTCACGGTTGTGTCACGGTCATTGACCTTGACAAAAAACTCGCGTTTTGTGTCACGGTCGTGTCAAGGTCAATGACCGTGACACGTTTGTCACGGTTTATAACCGTGACATAACCGTGACCCAGAATTGTCACGGTCAATGACCGTGACACGTCCGTGACAACTTTTGTCGCGGACTTGTCACAGTCAATGACCGTGACAATTCTGGGCAGAATTTAAAAAAAATCTGCTGGGCAGTATGGCCACCGCCACTGCCCAGCAGTATATTTGTACCTGTTATAGCAACGTTGTACCTGTTCCAAACATCATATATCCAACACAAACTAAAGATAATGCAAATATATATTCATGATGATATAATCCAAATATTCAAAGTAAAAACAATATATATGACGATATAATCCAAATTTAATTAAAATGGACAAACTTAAAAATAATGTTACTACATGCCTTGGATAAAACTGAGGAGGTGAGTAGGCCACACGACATACGAATTGACGCACCCACTAATATACGTCGTACCGCATTGTTCGCGCAACCACAATAGGGAGTTCTCCTTCTCGGGTATGACATGCGTAACGAGCACCCTGGACTCCATCTGTTGAAGCGCACGTCCATGAACTATTCCACCCTCGACGATATTCGGGTCCCTCAACCCCCGCCCTATCCGCTGGCCATCAAATACGTCCAATATGAACACGCTCGGCCAACCAATTGTCGACAATGGTCTGTTGGAGGGCGTCAAATAGGGAAGTGGATCGTCGAAGTACGAACGTGTCGGTGATGAAGTAGCGAGGTCCACATCCTCGTCATCCTGCGCCTCGTCCTCCCGCACCTCCTCCTCCACCGCCTTCTCCTTCCCTTTCCCTTTCCCTTTACGGTCTCCACCCAACGTACGCTTCATGAATGCGTACATATCTTGGACCGTCGCCTCCAAACGGGACAGCTTCGCGTCGTGTGAATCCACCGTTCGAGACAACCCGGTGTCGCTCGTCTCCAATTCGATGATCCTAGATTTGGCCACCCGCGAGCTCACTCCCCTTGTACTCCCTTTGCGATCAGAGCCAAGCACTTGGCTGAGTGCGTCTGTGGACAAAGATGCCTTGTCGGCATCAGACTGCGACTCATGCACTTCCTTAAGCTTTGCCTGAAACGACAAAAAGCACATGATTAGTAAAATAAGTAAACTAAAAAATTATAACGTAATTAACAAAAATTAAACTGTCGGATTACTTACAATCGTGGCCGCGACGCTCGGGGACACCTCCTTGTCCTTCCCCTTCTTCGTCCGAAGAGCCACATAAGTATCGAGCCTATGTGGCTTACCCCCTGGCCCACTCCCTACCCCCTGAAATAAAATAGAGTAAAGTAAAATTAGTATCGGTCCCGTAAAGTAAAATAATATCCAATAATATATTTCTGTAGTTATAGATAAATTAAATCTTACCTGCATCCTATGCTCCACCTCAGCGTAAGAGGTTCGGCCGGAGTAGTGCACGTCCGTCTTTTTAGCCCGATTTTCCCTCCCCGATTGGCGAGATGCCAATTGTCGATCCTCGATCTCATTGTCAATGAACTTTTGCCATTGTGCCAATGAGATCGGCTCCTTGGGCGGGATGGATCCGCGCCATTGTAAAATGGACTCTCGTGTTTTTCCAAAGTACCGTATCCGCATATTTTTCTTCCACGTCTTGTGTTGCTCCCTCAACTGCTCCAAGACGTAATCGCGTAGCTTTGGATCCAAGTTGAATTGTTCCTGTCCAACAAATACAATGTTAGTTGCGAATAAATATAAATATAAATATAAATTGAAATATTCATATAAATATTACCTGTAGTGCCGCCCAAACAGCTAACTTGAGCTCATACGGCACCTCCTTCCAACTCATAAACCCCGGGCCGATGACCGTCTTTAGAAGCTCGAGGGATCTCGCTAAAAGCTCCGACTTGTTTTCGACGGTAATCCCAAATTTTCCATATTTGGGGAGCCTAGCGGCGGAGGAGCCCTCGTCGCCTCCGCTACCACCGAACCCAGACGACATCATCATAAACAACATCATCATCTTCGCCTTAACATCTGAAGGAGACATTTTTGCTGTAAAAAAAATGTTATTAGTACAGATAAAAAAAATGTTAATAGTACACATTTCATTTTACCTAATTGAATTAATTGAATTAATAGTACAGATAAAAAAATGTTCCATCTATATTATAACATATGTGTAAGTTCCGTCAATACCATTTCATTTCAATTTTGTAATATTATGTTTTATCCAAATATTTAAAGAGTTATTAAATGGGTGCCCCACCCCCACCCACCGCCACACACACACGCACACCTACGCACCTACGCGCGCGCGCACACACACACACACACACACACACCCCACCCCCTGCCCCCCTCCACCACCCCTCCCCCATCATTGTGTGAATAGGTATGAGATCATAATTTGGAGGAATTCACGTCCAAGAAATAATTTGGATTGTGATACCCCTTGATAGACTTATATGTTTTGTTTACCCGACCGATTAACTATTTTATAATCCTATAGAATTAAGTTTTAGAATCAAGGAATTGATCAGATATTCAATAAAATCGGTTAGTAGAAAATATATTTAACCAAGAGGGTATCGAAAACATAACGTGGGGAATCATAATATACCGTAATCAACTTTAATAATAAGAACACATTCTTTCGAGTGATTTATAAATAATTAAATTTGAGTGCAATCATGATTATACCTAGTATTTACTTTGAATAAAGGATATAAATTGGTAGTAGTAAGCGAGGATACCTATGTGTAAACTCTAGGATCGGAAGGTGTATCTGTTTGTTAGTGTTTTAAAGCTAAGGGGGAGAGTATGTAATTTATTATACTTAAATAGAAAAACACGGAAGAAACATTTTACCAAAACCCTAAACAGAAGAGTAGAAGTACCAGGAAGAGAATGTTTTTCAGGTAAGTTATTTGTTAAGTATATAAAACTTTTTTATTCAAATGTTTAAATTTTTTAATTAAATGTTAAAAAGTATTTTTGTATTCCTTCAAAGGTTTAAATCATTCAATGTTAGGAGTATTTTTGTGTTCATTTGTAAATATTTAGGAAACTAACACTATTCAATGTTAGGAGTATTTTTTTCTCAAATCTTTAAATGTTAGAAATATTTAGTGGTATGTTAGAAATTAGGGGTATTGTATTTTTGTGTTCAATATTTAGGGGTATCGTATTTAGGGGCAATGTTAGAAATATTTAGGAGAATTTTCAAATTTCAGTGTTATTTTTTCAGTTAATTTTCAATATTGAAGTATAATTTTCTTATAATTTCAATGTTAATCCTAAAAAAATTGCCTTTGGGGCTACCGCCCCTGAACCCCTACATTGCTCGAAAAATTTCGCACCCCCTTACTAAAAATCCTGGGTCCGCCACTGCACCCCACCCCACCCCCTCCCCCCCTCCACCACCCCCTCCCCCACCACACACCACCACACACATACACACACACATACCCCACCCTACCCCACCCCCTGCCCCCCTCCACCACCCCCTCCCCCACCACACACCACCACACACACACACACACCCCACCCTACCCCACCCCCTGCCCCCCTCCACCACCCCCTCCCCCAAAACACACCACCACACACACACACACACACCGCACCGCACCCCACCCCCTGCCCCCTCCACCACCCTGCCCCACCCCGCCCCACCCCCTGCCCCCCTCCACCATCCCTTCCCCCACCACACACCACCACACACACACACACACACACACCCCACCCCACCCCACCCCCTGCCCCCCTCCACCACCCCCTCCCCCACCACACACCACACACACACACACACACACACACCACCCTACCCCACCCCCTGCCCCCCTCCACCACCCCCTGCCCCCTCCACCACCCCCTCCCCCACCCTGCCCCACCCCGCCCCGCCCCCTGCCCCCCTCCACCACCCCCTCCCCCACTCTGCCCCATCCCGCCCCACCCCCCACACACGCACACACATACACACATATATATATACACATACACACATAAATATACAGACAAATATATATATAATGGAAGAGAGAGAGAGAGAGAAATTGGACCTGAGAGAGAGAGAGAGAGAGAGAGCAGCGTCGAGTCGAGAGAGAGAGAGAGAGAGATGGAGGGAACGGTGGGAGGGAAAAAAGAAGGGGGAAAAGGTTTTTGCTGGAAAAGTTGTCACGGTCGTGTCAAGGTCATTGACCGTGACAATTCGTTGTCACGGTCATGTCAAGGTCAATGACCGTGACATAGAACGCATGTTTTTTTGTCACGGTCAATGACCTTGACAAGGCTGGCCGGCTGAAAGGTGACAATTTGCCCATTTTGATGTAGTGTGTCCCATAAATCCAAATATAGAATAGTTCTCTATTAATATTAATAAAGATAAATGTATTTATATTAGTTATTGGAATACACATAAATTTAATAAAATATATAAAATATACATGTCTTTCACGTGTTCTTTACTAATAAAATATGTGTGATGTACTACACAAAAAAATAAAATAATGATATGAGTCCTAAATATATTCCCCCAAACCAAACCTTCCATATAGTGCAATAAGTGTCACAAATGACATTTTCGTAATTATTTTTTTTTAATTTAAAGCATTAATAAAGTTAGTTTTATTACAATAGGTGTCACAAATGACCAAAAAATAAAATATTGATATGGTTCTCTATTAATATTGATAAAGATAGCTTTTTGTTAAAAATTACCGGACCACCTTTTTTTTAATGAGTTTTCATTTCGACAAAGGAAAAAAAAATAACTGCTATTATTTAACCTTTATTTTTTATCTTTTGAATTTTATCTTTTTATTTTCTATTCGCGATTCCTCCTTTTATCTTTTGAATTTTTTTAGGGAGTAGATATTCCCACACCCTTTGAAAATTTAAACACAAAATAATCAAAATACCCTCTATGCATATATCATTTGAGCAAACATAATATTTTGGCCAAAAATCTATTATTTATTTAAAAAAACGTAGCATTTTGAAATATAAATAAAAAGCATAATTTTTTGAATACGAAAAATCCTAATATTCCAAAAATATAAATATCATACAAAGTCGGTATTTTTATTTGAAAAAAAAAACAATATGATATTCATAAAAAAATATTATTTTTTATTAAAATGGGCGTTAATAAAAAACTATTTCATTATTTATTTTAAAAAATGGATGTTCTATTTATCAAAAAAAAAGTTGATGTTAATTATATTAAACAAATAAATGGACATCATTTTTTAAAATAAATACAGGACTAATATTTTATCAAAAACTATATTTTTTTAAACTTTATTTTGTACAAGTTTTTAAAAAACATAACTTTTAAAAAAGCATTATGTATACTTTAATACAGGATGCCCCTTTTTACAAGGATCATGTGTATGAGGTGGTTGAACTGTTTGCATGAGAAAAGAGCGTGAGATCGGAACACGCACATCTGCATGCATGACAGTTGGAGCACATGAGTTAACATTGTTCTAAGAAATGGCTTCATCTAAATCAAACCCCAAACAATTATATATTAAATAAATGGACTCAGACTTTAAATAATGAAAATTATTAGACCCAACACAATAAAAAATCTAAATAAACAAAATTTATATTCTTATTAGGTTTTAGTAAGACAGTGTTCGTATTTATATGTAGTAAAGTATATTACTGTAAATATAAATATATATTAATGTAAATATGTGTGTGCATGTAATAATAATAATAATAATAATAATTATTATAATAATAATAATAATAATAATAATAATAATAATAATAATAATAATAATAATAATAATAATAATGACAATAATAGTAATAATAACGTATTATAAAAATAAATAAAATATTTGTGTAATGTTGTTTATATTTCGGTCGTGTTTATATTAGATAAAATTAAATTAAATTTTGTGTTATTTGCATTGTGTAGTCTTAATTGGATCGTGTTTGTATTTAGTAAAAAAACTTTCTTATCGTGTCGTTTTTATTTGGATCGTGTTCGTATTAGATAAAATAAAATAAAATTGCGTACAGTGCCACTTTTATTTGCATCGTGTTCATATTAGATTAAAAATATATAGTTCATATTGGATTTTAATTAGGTTGTGTTCATATTTATATGTATTAAAGCAAGATGGTTGGAAATATCCAACTTCAATGATGAAGAATTCATCTGTCAAGACAAGGTGGTTGGAAACAACAAAGAATAGAAGGGCCTTAAAAAGAATGCAATCGAGTCATCCCAACCAGTGGACTATTTTCCGATTTTAACTTATCAAGAAAGAATATCCATTAAATATAATTTAAGGTGTTTTTCCTCTCATTCAAGAACTTGTAAATTTTCATAGTCCAAAATTATTTTCAATTTGTTATGGGGATATATTTATATTTCCATAATTTAATTTGGGTAGTTTTCTTACTTTTCGTGTTTTTTTTCTATAGCGCTTGTAAGAGCAACCTATGATAGGCTTTCTCTCCTAATTATTTAGAAATAAATTTCTAGTTAAAACATATTAATGTAAATATTAACACTTATTAAAGTAATATATATACATAATAGAGTAATAAAATAAATGAAAAACAAAGTTGTGAGGGGAGGAAGTGTGGTTGAATATGTGAAACAATTTTTATTATTATTTTAATCGAGAACAATTTTGATTAAAACCAGAGATGTGTAGAAATTTTAGGTAAAGGAGAAACAGGGCTTGAACTTAAGGAGGGAGATGACAAGTTTTGAGATTGAGGAATATGATGATGTCTAAAGCCCAAATGATTTTATGGTCATTTAGAAACTTTGGGAAAAAATAATGGCTTGAGTATTTGTTTTGGATAGGAAATTTTGATATTAATAAAGATAATTTTATTTATATCAATTATTGAAATACGCATAAATTTAATAAAACCACAAAAAAGGTGTCTTTCAGGCGTTTACTAATAATATGTGTGACGTACTACATCAAAAAATAAAATATAATATGACTCCCAAATATATCCACCAAAACCTTTATCAAAGTGCATTAAGTGTTAGTATATTGGGATAGGGCCCACATTTGGTATAAGCACTTAATGCATTTGGTAACTTGTACTATTGAGGAGAATCAAAATCGAGAAAAAACACACTAATTGAGTGTGTTGACCCCTAAACCCAAAACAAAAAAAATGAGAGTGATATCTGTTAAAACTTGTAATCCGTGACCGTTTTATTTTATAACACGTTTACATGGTTATATAGTTACGTCACTGCACTTACCCTATTTTTCTCCCTTGAATTTTATGTACAGTGAATGTTGTTAGTTTGATATTAGCGATGTGTCAATTTCATTATCGCCTCTCAATTTGTTGTTGTGGTAATGTATTTGATTGAATAATTATTTAATGAAATACTTGTTAAACAATAGCTTTTCAACACTTGTTCATTGTCAATTTTATGTAACAAAACAATCTCAAAATTTTGTTTGATGGTGCTAATATTGTTCATGGCCTTTGACAACTAAAAGTGTATTCAATAGTATATTTGTTTCACAAATGGCATTTTATTAATTGCAAGAAATGTAATTAAAAGCATTAATAAAGTTGTAGCAAGTGCATAAGGCTCTCTCTTAACGGCAGGGTCTGGGAGAAGCAAGTGTCGGTTAACCTTACCTCATTAATGGAGAGGTTGCTCACCTGTCTCGAAACTGAGACCAACTGTAGTTTGAGCGAGAGCCCTTTCCATTGCACCAAGTTAAAACTAAAGAGGTTAATGACAAAGATGAAAATATCTTTTATTGATTTTTCATTAAAGAGACACAGAGCCATGATGCCTTTAAATACAAGTTACAATAGGACGTTGAACTGAAAAGCTAATAACCATGAACAAAGCTGTTGAGTCTCCACATTTATAGGAGAAGAGTTGAAAACATAAAAGGCACATGCTATTTGACTTAATCTTCCTCAGATTTCGGAGAGTCCATATTCTCAACACTCCCTCGCAAGTGAAGGTGGGGTGCATGGCACACACCAAGGTTGGATCGAAGAAAGGAAAACTGTGGAGTACATAATGGCTTGGTGAAAATATCAGCAAGTTGAGCCGAAGAAGGAACAAACTGAGTGATAAAGTGTCCTTGGGCGACTTTCTCACGGACAAAGTGATAATCCAGTTCAACATGTTTAGTACGAGCATGAAGAACATGATTGACAGTCATGTAGAGCGCACTTAAATTATCGCAAAAAAAGGTCGGAGGAGGAGACTTAAGACCAATGTCAGTGAGTAAATAAGTGAGCCACATAAGTTCAGCAATCACAGATGCAAGAGCACGATACTCAGCTTCACAACTAGAGCGAGCCACTGTAGGTTGCTTTTTAGAGGACCAGGAGATACAGTTAGCACCAAGGAACATACAGAAGCCGGAAGTAGAATGACGAGTAAGCGGGCAACCAGCCCAATCCGCATCAGAAAAGCCATATAAACTGAGGGAGGACTGTGATAACAAACGCAAGCCAATATCAGGAGTACCATGCAAATATCGAACAAGTCTAGTGACCTGAAGAAAATTAGCCTCGGTAGGGGAATGCATGGACTGGCAAATGGTATTAACAACATGAGTAATATCCGGACGAGTAAACTAGGGGGTTGTCTCATAAAAACCTCCTCATTTAAGGAGCCATGTAAGAAGGCATTTTTAATATCAAGTTGTTTGAGAGACCACTGTTGAGTGAGGTCAAGGGAGAGAACAACACGGATAGTGGCCGGTTTGACAACGGGACTGAACGTTTCACCAAAGTCCACTCCGAAAATCTGATTAAATCCTTTTGCGACGAGGCGAGCCTTGTATTTATCCAGTGTGCCATCTGAAAGGAGTTTAGTCCGATACACCCACTTAGAACCAATAATGTGCATATGAGGTTGTGGAGCAACTAAGTCCCATGTTTTGTTGAGATGCAAGGCTTTTAGTTCTTCATGCATAGCATCCACCCATTCAGGATGATTAAGAGCACTCTTGTGGGTGCGAGGTTCAGTGAGGAGAGTAGTCATAAGAAGAGCAGTGGGATTTTTTGGATTGTTAGAGAGAAGAGCTTTGGAGCGGGTAAGCATATGGTGAGTGGTGGGGTGTGAGGATGTATCCAGACTAAGAGGGGAGGGAGGATAGATAGGGAGAGGGGACGGTGGACTGAGGGAGAGGTCAATAATTAAGCGGATACCTGCTGAGTTGTGAACAGTTACAGGGACGGGAAGTGTGGGTGAAGATGAAATGGGCTTTGGAGGTGATACTTGTTTAGAGTGGGAAAGGGGACTTGGAGATGGGGATGGGACTATATGGAGTGAGTCAGAATCAGTATGGGTATGGTCGGTAAAGTATGGCGAAGGGGACATATTGTGTAAAGGGGTGACAGGTAATGTAGTGGATGTAGGAGATGTAGGTGGAGTCAATGAGATGGGAGAGGGGTGCACAGGTAGAGTGGTAAGTAGAGGCACTGTTTGGTCAGATTCTTGAGTGTTATTAGGAGCTTTGAGAAATTCTGGAGAAGTAGGGACTTTGAAAAATTCTTGGTATGTCATAAAATCAATAGGATAGGTAGGGTGTGGAGAAGCAGCCGATGGGTTAAAAGGAAAAGTATTTTCATCAAATATGACATGTCTAGAGATGAAAATTCTTTTGGTTTTGGGTTGGTAACACCTATAACCTTTATGGAGTGAACTGTATCCAACAAAAACACATGGATATGATTTTGGTTGAAATTTATTTTGGGTTTTGGTACGAAGGTACGAAAAACACTGGCACCCAAAAACTCATAACGTAGAGTAGCTAGGATGAACATTGTGTAATTTAAAAAGTGGGGTAAAATTATTTAAAGTGGAAGAGGGTAAACGATTGATAAGATAAGTGGCTGTCAAGAATGCTTCAACCCAAAGAAAGAGTGGAAGCTTAGCATGAAACAATAAGGTTAGACCCGTTTCAACAACATGACGATGCTTTCTTTCAGCCATACCATTTTGTTCCGGTGTTCTAGGACATGATATATATCGCACAATTCCATGTTTTTCAAGATAATCAATGAAATCATTACTAGAAAATTCACCTCCTCCATCACAATGAAATTTTTTGATTTTACGTTCAAATTGTGTCTCAATCATTTTGTGAAAGGTGAGAAAAACTTGATGAAAATCTGATTTACGCTTTAAAGGATATAACCACGTATAGCGAGTGCAATCATCAACAAAAATCACATAAAATTTAAAGCCTTGAGATGAGGGGATTGGAGCAGGCCCCCATAAATCACAATGGATCTTTTCAAATGGAACTTCAGAATTTTTGTCACGTAAACTGAATGGGAGTCGACAACTTTTACCTAATTAACAACTGGCACAAATCGTACGAGGTTTGTTCCAATGTTCAACATGTAAGACATGACATTTATTTAAAAACTGCAAGGACTTAGCCTGAGGATGCCCCAGTCGTTGGTGCCATATTTGATCACTGGCTTACCCTTCTTGATTTGTACTTAAGGCTTCATGATTTTCTTCATCGAAAGTGTAGAGAGATCCTCTTCTAGTTCCCTTGGCTAGTACTTGGTGAGTCAGTTTGTCCTTGACAAGAAATTCAGAATTAGAAAATTCTAATAAGCATTCATTATCTTTTAATAATTGACTCACAGAAATTAGATTCTTTTTAATTTTTGGCACCATAAGCACATCTTTCAAAATTAAATCAGTGGTTAATTGTTTATCACAATTAAGGGTGATATTATGTTTTGAGCCATCTCCAATAACTACTTTGTCATTTCCTTGATATGATGTAAGTTTTGAGAAATTACCCGTGGAATTTGTCATGTGGAATGTTGCTCCTGAATCCACATAGAGGGCATTGTCATTCAAATATTCGTAATTAAATGCAGTCATAGCAGTGGGAGATTGAGGTTGATAGGAATAGTCCCATCTATAGTAGCAGTTAGGAGCAGTGTGGTTGGATTTTCAACATATTTGACACACAACAGTTGATGTGGTGTTCCTATCAGTTCTTGGCAAATGTTGAGTATGTGGCTGGGCAGTAGTGTTGGACGCAAGGTTATCAAAACCTGCTCTTGTAACTTGCTGGGTATGGGGTTGACCTGCTATAGGAGCAGGTGGTAGTACAGGTATTGATTGAAAGGTTTGAGGACCATGTCCTATAGTTGACAGCCCTTGTTGAGTTGGTGACATAAAGTGGTTCATTCCAGCAGGCCTAAACCCACGACCACGAGAGTTGAAGCTTCCAAAGTTATTAGATTGAGAGAAGTTTCCTCTTCCCCTATGATTTCGAAAACGTCCTCTGCTGTGAAAATAATTTGGAGCTCTTGTTGCCATAAAAGCCATGTTATGATCAACATGTTGAATCATGGTAGTTTCACCAGAGGATTCTTCACGGATATCAAATCCCTTTAAAGAGGTAATTAATTGAAACAGAGTAGGGTAAGGAGGTTTACCTAACATGACAGTACGGAAAGTGCGATATTTTTGGCCCAGACCTTTTGCAAAGCTAATAACCTTGCTATCTTCATCCAGTGGTTTATGTATTGCTGCCAGTCCATCACACAAGCTTTTGAATTCCATTATATATTGATCAAGGGTTTTTCCTTCCAACTTAATATCATTAACTTGCTCCTTTAACTGAAACTCCTTTTCTTTTGTGGCTTCTATATATGTTTCTTCAAGACATTTCCATGCATCCTTAGTAGACTCACAGCCTACTACGAGGTGCATGCATTCTTCTGTGATAGTGCTTAAAATCCAGCTTCTTGCTAACACATCTTTGGTTTCCCATTCTTGGTATTCTTTCGTTGGTTGATCCTGATCATTTGTTTTTGTTGGAGGCTCTTGTTCAATCAGATGAGAAATTTTCATTGCTTTCATAAGCTGGAGTATTTGACTTCTCCAGAGCAAATAATTCGATGGTTTCAGTTTAACAGAACAAATTGCATTCAATTGTTACAATGAGTTCATGTTTAGTGAAAGACCATTAGAGTTTGTTGAAGACCCGGATGCCATTGAACCTATGGCTCTGATGCCATAAAGAGGTTAATGACAATGATGAAAATATCTTTTATTGATTTTTCATTAAAGAGACACAGAGCCATGATGCCTTTAAATACAAGTTACAATAGGACGTTGAACTGAAAAGCTAATAACTAGGAACAAAGTTGTTGAGTCTCCACATTTATAGGAGAAGAGTTGAAAACTTAAAAGGCACATGCTATTTGACTTAATCTTCCTCAGATTTCGGAGAGTCCATATTCTCAATAAAAACATCTTTATTATTAATGAATGACCATTTTTCTTTTACAACATTGGTTATTGTTGCACTTTATCGCGAAGAATGTGGGTTAACATTTTCATTACCTTTGTGGAGCTTTTCATGCATTTAAGTTGGGGCAAAAAAATAATTTTTTTGTAATGTTATTGCCGTCAAATACATCATTTCAAATTATAATGAACCGAGATACCTTTGGATACCTAATAAAAAGCATCCCGAGCCAAGTCCTTCTCATACCTCGTTTTTCTCCATTTTAGAGGTCTATTATTACATTATCATTGTATATTTTATTATTTGTAGAAAGTACATGTCAATTTAGTTTTATATATCCATATTAATATAGGTTTGTTAGTAATTATTTGAATAACATTAATAGAATTTTCATTTTAAGTATCATTTTATTATCATACACATGTTATATCAATATTTGTGCCGAGAAAAGAAGTTTAAGAATGATAAGACATAAAAGGCTTATGTATTTATTTTTTAGAGTGAATTCGTTCCATAACATCGAAGTTTCTTAGACTTTAATTCAAAATCAAATATTCCTTTTATTCCAAAAGAATCTTTATTCAAGTCTTAAGAAAAAAACACGCTATGTCCCCTAATCTATCACAATAGAGTAAGAATAGTCGCTCAACTATCAAAAGTGTCAAATTACCCTTAAACTAACCATTATGTTTTAACAACAGCCATCAATTTGTTTGGATGATTAAATTGGGCAAAAATGAGTAATGTGAATTACAAGGAAAAAATAGTCAATACATTACTAAACGTACAAGACAACATGACTCATTTATACAAAGTCACCATTTATTTTCTACTCCAAGACCCCACTCGACTTTTTCTGTACCCGTACACCTCCGTTAAACCTCCCATTCTTCTCGTTTTTCGTTGAACTTCCTGTAATAAACAATATATATCTTGGATGATAAATAATATATATCATTCTAAGCATCAACGATAAACTAAATCTATAGTAAATAAAAACCATCAACGATAAAAATAATAAATAAATAAATAAAAATAAAAATAAAAGATGACAGGAAGGATAACTGAACTAAAATAACTGAACTCCAATAAATGAACCCAGTAAATAAAATATGTTATTGCAATTTATTCATTTAAAGAAAATAGAGTATAATAGAAAACCCCTCTAAATACAACTAAAAATACATATGGACAACCATTATGAACTAGCGTCTCCAACTTTATGAATACCAAGCTGGATCGCCACAACTGCAAGTCTAGCCGTTGTATTTTGTTAACCTGTCTATACAATAAGAATACTGGAGGATTTTTTTTTTATAATGTGGGTTGACACCCTAAAATTATAAGTATTAACTTCAATATCAATAAATAATCATGTCGTCTATTTACAATACATGCCACCTATCGACTCTCACATTCAATAAATGAAAATTGGGTCACAAATTACATTTTCATAATTTAATTATTTTATTTAAATCATTAATAAAGTCGTACCAAGTGGGCGCACGGACATATGTCGGTTGACCTTACCCATATATATGGAGACATTGCTCATACGTCTCGAACCCGAGACCATTTGTATCTTGGGCAAGGGAACTTTCAATCGCACCAAGGTATGACCAATTTAATATTATTGAATACATGTTTTTCTTTTACAACATTGGTTATTGCTGCACTTTGTCGTGGATAATGTAGGGAAACGTTTTCAAGAACTTTGTCGTCCTTTTCTCGCATTTAAGTTGGGGAAAAAATCAATATTCTTGTAATATTAATGAGGTCAAATACATCCGCTCAGATTTATAATGAACCGAGATACATTTGCATACGTAATAAACTGTTGGAAAATTGGACTTGAATTGGGTTTTAGAAAGCTGTCCAGAATTTTCTGGACAGAATATTGAGCAACTTTGAGCTCAAATTTAGGTGGGACCCACACTACGAAAATCGTGGGACCATATACGAACGCGTTCACCTCCGTAAGTAGATTAACGTAGTATATTCATACGTCCAATTTTAATAAGATATGAATGATAAATATGTCCCCAAAGTGACTCACAAAGCAATGAAAGTTAATGAATTGGGTGTGTTTTAACTCTTGTCCCACATTGGAAGAGTAGTGGAAATTTGATGAGTTAATAACACCCCAAGTATGGACTAAGGCTTGGATGCCTTGGGGTATCCCAGCTCTTTAAAGGGGAGATGACCTAAGCTATGCACGGGTTGACTTTCGATCAAAAGTCCACAGGCGCGCGCGTATAAAGAAGTTATATCGTTACCCGATGCTTCCAATTGGAAAGAAGCAATTAATAGTGAAATTGAATTCATATTACAAAATCATACATGGGAACTAGTGGATCTTCCACCAGGTTGAAAACCGTTAGGTTATAAATGGATCTTCAAAAAGAAATTGAAGGCCGATGGATCAATTGATAAATATAAAGCTAGACTTGTAGCTAAAAGCTATAGGCAAAAGGAAGGGTTGGATTACTTTGACACATATTCACCTGTAACAAGAATAACGTCCATTCGGATGTTAATAGCAATAGCTATTATTAATGGACTTGAAATACATCAAAAATGGATGTAAAAACTGCATTCTTAAACGGTGAACTAGACGAGGAAATTTATATGGAGCAACCTGAAGGGTTCAAAGCTCCCGGACAAGAAGAAAAAGTATGTAAGCTTGTTAAATCACTATATGGATTAAACAAGCACCTATGCAATGTCATGAAAAATTTGATAATGCAATGTTATCAAATGGTTTCAAAATTAATGAATGCGATAAATGTGTTTACTTTAAATACATTCATAATGGATATGTCATTGTATGCCTCTATGTTGATGATATGCTTATCATGGGTAGTAACTTGAAAATTGTCAAAATTACAAAATAAATGTTGAGTAGTAGATTTGACATGAAAGATATGGGAATCGCCGATGTTATATTAGGAATTAAAATTTCTAGAACATCGGATGGACTTATATTATCTCAATCTCATTACATAGAGAAAGCACTTGAAAAATTCAAGAAGTATGATATTAATCCTACCAAGACACCTGTAGATGTAAATTTACATCTTGCAAGAAATAATGGTGAAAGCATATCTCAACTAGAATATTCTCGTATTATCGGCAGTTTAATGTATATCATGAACTGTACGAGACCAGACATAGTATACTCAATAAGTAAGCTAAGTCGATTTACGAGTAATCCGGGAAGAGATCACTGGAAAGCTATATTGAGAGTTTTGGGTTATTTAAAATATACTCAAAACTATGGACTGCACAACTCAAAATATCCAGCTGTTCTTGAAGGACATTGCGATGCAAATTGGATATCTGATACAAAAGACTCTAAGTCTACGAGTGGGTATGTGTTTACCCTCGGAGATGCATCCGTATCTTGGAAATCCTCAAAACAAACGTGCATTTCTAGATCGACAATGGAATCTGAATTCATTGCACTAGACAAAGCTAGAGAAGAAGCTGAATGGCTTCGAAAATTCTTAGAGGATGTTCCAAATTGGTCTAAACCTGTGCCCGCAATATGTATACATTGCGATAGCCAATCAACGATTGGAAGGGCACAAATCACATGTATAACGAAAAGTCACGACATATTTGTCGTCGACACAATACCGTTAGACAACTTCTCTCAAACGGAATTATCTCAATTGACTATGTAAAGTCAAAAGATAATATATCGGATCCACTAACGAAAGGTTTAAACCGAGAGCAAGTTGAAAGATCATCGAGAGGAATGGGTCTAAAGCCTATAAATAAATAAGAATCAATATAGTGGCAACCCAACCTAGGTGACTGGAGATCCCAAGATCTACGTTCAATGGGCAAACCGAACTACGTTGTATTCAGTAAGCACTGGAGGATATTTAATCCTATCCATTTCAAAGATGAGACAGTGCATATCTGCCGCGAAATTAGAATAAGTTATGCTTTTAATAACATCTATATCTTAGTACGTCTAAGTGGGGTATTGCAGAATACTCTTTATGGAAGTCACCTATGTGAGTAAGAAGGGGGTCACTTCTATGAGAATAATGAAAGGCATATTCTCTAAAATACTTGTGGAACCAAGTGGTGTTCACGACCAAAATGAACACAAACGTGAGAACCAACTGTGTTGAAGAATTTTTGTGTGAATAATGTTGTCTAGGTTTACAAAAACGGTTGACGGTTCAAGGACGTGAAGTCTACTGATTAACCGAGTAAATCCGATAGTATATCACTAAGGAAAATTTAAGGCCACTAGGCTACTTCTCCCGATGCAATAAGTCTTCAGTTTTACTCAACTTGTGTCTGCATCTGCATTAGCATCTGTTTGGTTTTATTTATAGCGATATATCATTCATGTGGGGGATTGTTGGAAAATTGGACTTGAATTGGGTTTTAGAAAGCTATCCAGAATTTTGAACAACTTTGAGCTCAAATTTAGGTGGAACCCACACTACGAAAATCGTGGGACCATACACGAACGCGTTCACCTCCGCAAGGAGATTAACGTAGTATATTTAGACGTCAAATTTTAATAAGTTATGAATGATAAATATGTCCCCAATGTGACTCACAAAGCAATGAAAGTTAATGAATTGGGTGTGTTTTAACTCTTGTCCCACATTGTAAGAGTAATGAAAATTTGATGAGTTAATAACACCCCAAGTATGGACTAAGGCTTGGATGCCTTGGGGTATCCCAACTCTTTGGAGAGGAGATGACCTAAGCTATGCACGGGTTGACTTTCGGTCAAAAGTTCACGCGTGCGCGCGTCCGTCCGGCTCGGTTCAGTTCGGTTCGGTTCGGTTCTGGCCCTTATAAAAATCTCCTACATTTTTTGGCCGGATTTATTTAACTTTCTGGGCTTTAATTATTAATTAATTACGAAATTAATTAATTAATTAATTAATTAACTGTTGGCAGTTATTGCCAACAGTTAATTTCGTTTAACTGATTAACTGTTTTTGACAGTTAATTTCGGTTGACTGTTCCAACAGTCAACACAAAAGCTATAAATTAAACATTTCCCCTACAGAATTGGCTACTGAAAAAATTGCCCTCCAATAATTCCGAAATTTATGCTGCATCTTTTCCAGAAAAATACAAACTTTTCTACTGCTACTGCATACATTCCTGCATATCATTCTTTCGTCTGGTTGAGTATAAATACATAATTGTGTTCGAAGAAATTAATCATTGTTGTGCTGCTTGATTAATTTGGAAATCCGTTCTATCTTGGGAGACAATTATTCATGACCTTTGGCACCTTGTGGAGGGAATAAATTTGTCTTAAGGAGACTGTTCTAAACAGGGCTCGGATTATTTTTTCTACTCTAATATTATTTCTGCAAATACAAGTAAGTATTTCATTTCTGTAATTTCGTTTTATTTCTATAATTATATTATAATTAATAATTCTGTACTTTTGTATTTATTAAACAGTAGACATAACATAAACATCATGAGCCAAATCCTTCTCCAACCTATGTTTTCTCCATTTTAGAGGTCTATTATTATATTATCATTACATATTTTATTATGTGAAGAAAGTACATGTCAATTTAGTTTTATGTATCCATATTAATATAGGTGTGTTAGTAATTATTTGTATAACAGTAATAGAATTTTCATTTTTAAGAACCGGTTCCAAATCACATACCCGCACAAGTACCAAAACCATAATCAGCAACTGAGACCTGGGTGGGCTGGGCATCCAAGGAAATCACTCTAGAATGCAAACTTTGCAACCGAACTATCAACGTTGAGGAGAATCTGGGAGTCCAACATTTGACGATTGTTAACTACCGAATTGGCAAGAGAGAATACCTAAACCATTAGAATATATTCACTTATTAAAGGAGAGAAAGGGGTGACTTATATCTTCTTTTTATAGTTGTTTAAACCTTATCTCCGCTTAGAGATTCATATATTTTTGTGGCCTAACCAGGAATTCTCGACACCACCGTCATCTTCACGATTCGAGTTAATCATTTTGTGTAGCAACTTAAACTATGATGTATTTATAGGTGTACCAAATATATATAAATATATAATAAAATTATTACTCTAATGAAATGGATTACTAGCCCGATTCCACCCAAACAGAAAACATATGGTAAAACATAGTTATATACGATAAACACCGGAATAATTTTCACTAATAAATAACATGACATATATAGATGTAGATGCCGGTTGAACACTAGATTGAGTTTATTTCATAGACTTACACCCACTTACACATAAACATATACGTATATGTAGATGTCCCTAGGACACTTGTTGCTTAATCCAAATAAAGTCTATGCATAACAAGCACCCATAGAAGATGGATAGCAAGTACAACCGGATTGGCAGCGGCTCCAAGGAGCGCAAAATTTACCCAGACATTGACCAAGGGAACTATCAACCATGAGGAGAGTGTTGGAGTCCAACATTTTACGGTTGTTAACAACCAGATTGGCAGTGGAGGTGACAGTGGTGGCCATAAACACCATAGCTACCAACAATGTCAGAAAAACCACCTTCTTCATTTCCATGTCTTTCTTTTGTATGAGTGCTTGTTATATCCCAATGGCCCTCCCCCATGTGGTATTTATAGTGGATTCTCTGAAGCATAAACCTTATCAAACCAAGGCTAAAACTGTCAAATCTACTTTCTTAAAGCTAGAACGGTTTCTAAAGATGAATAAATTCTATTAAGAAAGAATGATTTTGTTTAGCTTAATAGAACAAGTAACATTCTCTCATGTGTTTTTATTTAACGTTAGGCTTTTTGTTAAAAACTATTGGACCTCTTTTTTTTAAAGTTAGTTTTCATTTTGACAAAGGAAAAAAATAACTGTTACTTTTTAACCTTTCTTTTTTATCTTTTGAATTTTTTATTTATACTTATTTTTTCTTTTTATTTTCTATTCACGATTCTTCCTTTTCTCTTTTGATTTTTTTTAGGGACTAGATATTCCCACACCTTTTGAAAATTTAAAGACAAAATGACCAAAATACCCTCTATGCATATATCATTTCACCAAACATAATATTTTGGCAAAAAATTAATTATTTATTTAAAAAGCATACTATTCTGAAATAAAAGCAAAAAGCATAACTTTTTGAATATAAAAAATCCTAATATTCCAAAAATATAAAAATCATACAAAGTCGGTTTTTTATTTAGAAAAACAATAATGTATTCATAAAAAGATTATTTATTTTTATTAATATGGGCGTTAATAAAAAAACTATTTCATTATTTATTTTAAAAAATGGAAGTTCTATTTATCAAAAAAAAAATAATGTTAATTATACTAAACAAAAAGATGGATGTCATTTTTTAAAATAAAAACAGGACTAATATTTTATCAAAAACAATATTGTTTTTTAAACTTTATTTTGTAGAATTTTTTATAAAACATAACTTTTAAAAAAGTATTATGTATACTTTAATACGGGATGGCCCTTTTTACAAGGATCATGTGTGTGGTTCAACTGTTTGCATGAGAAAAGTGCATGAGATAGGAACACGCACATCTGCTTGCATAATAGTTGGAGCAGATTAGTTACCATTGTTTTAAGAAATGGCTTCATCTAAATCAAACCCCAATTAATTATATATTAAATAAATGGACTCAGACTGTAAATAATGAAAATTATTTGACCCCCCACAATAAAAGATCTAAAAAAATAAAATTTCGTTTCCTATTAGGTTTTAGTAAGACAGTGCTCGTATTTATATGTTGTAAAGTATATTACTATAAATCTAAATATATATTAATGTAAATGTGTGTGTGTATTATAAAATTATTCTTAAGAACGCTCTAATATTAATCACGAACACATTAATATGATTAAACTTTAGCATACAATTGTTCTTAATAAAAGGATCTTGGATCTTCATGTTTTCACAAAATACGTCTAAAAGATAGAAAATAAGATTTACCATGATCAATGATCAATCTTCATTAATTGTTCCATCAATCTACCTTCTTGGAAAAAATACACTCTAATAGAATCTCGGAATTTCTCTCCCACCTCAAAAATAGTGTGTTACGAGATAACCCCAGATAGTGTAGGGTTCCTCTATTTATAAGGGGAAGAGGGCCGGAATTCTAGTCAAGGTGGGACTCTTTTTCAAGTGTTCCACTAATGCCACTAACCATCATGTGACTAACGGATAAGATTGACTCAATCTTCTAATATTAGTATTTATCAAGTTCCTAATTAATTATCTGATATTTATCAAGACCACATAATTGAAAAATTCATAAATTCGGAATTTGATATAATGAAAATTAAATAATTAATTTCGACACTGAATATTAATTTTCAACATGTATATAATATAATAATAATAGTAGTAATAATAAAGTATTATAAAAATAAATAAAATATTTTGTGTCGTGTTGTTTTTATTTCGGCCGTGTTCGTATTAGATAAAATTAAATTAAATTTCGTGTCGAATCATTGTTATTTGGGTTGTGTAGTTATAATTGGATCGTGTTTGTATTTAGTAAAAAAAACTTTCTTGTCGTGTCGTTTTTATATGAATCGTATTCGTATTAGATAAAATAAAATAAAATTTCGTAAAGTGCCGCTTTTATTTGCATCGTGTTCATATTAGATTAAACAAATATAGTTCGTATTGGGTTTTAGTTAGGTTGTGTTCATATTTATATGTATTAAGGCACGATGGTTGGAAATATCCAACTTCATGTGACAACCCGCTCAAAATAATAACGGGTGGCCAGCCCTATACTAAATTAAATCAGGTATCCCAGATGGCACAGTCTCAACATCAACTGACAATGATAATAATATAAGGCTAACTACTCGAAACTATTAAAAGCAAATTGTCAAAAATTTAAAACTTTCATTAAACAACAACAACAAAACCAATATTGCAACATAACCAACAATATACATCTAACTGTGATGAGTGAAATGTGCAAACTCCAATAATAAGAAAGAGTACAATGCAATACGACATACAAATAAAATCTCTACAATAAAATACCCGAATATGCTGTCGGGTAACAGACAATACAATAATCAGAGAAATGAAATATGAAAGTGTTAATTTACAACACTTGAACACTAACTCAATATATAAACTGAATCATAATCTAAATATACAAGGATAGGAATCGACTAAAACAAAGTGCCGCAACAGTCTGCTACTGCCACAGCTCCACGAATACTGAATGGATGAACATCAAAGGCGTCCTTGAGAATATATACATGGAGGGAGAAAATATAAACGGGTCAGAGCCCGAGTTGAAAACGTTTTATAGCAAGTGTATTAAAATGCACAATAATTATAGATGCATTATTACATGATTTAATGGAATCGAATTCTCCATAAAATCTGACTCGTCTCTCAACTAAAGCGCGCACTAAGGGTACGCACGTGATCTCCAAATGGATGCCCAATTCTATTTTGGCAAGAGGATCTAAGTTAAAACCCAAATGAAATATTTAAATAAAATCATCTAACCTATCTCTCAATCTATACCTATTTGATTTCCATCTAAAATATATACTTTAATTTAAATGTTATAGTTATCTTTATATTTTTTCATTTGTTAAACATATAAAGTTGCATAATCATCCTTATAATAACATCATCATAATACATCAACATTCTCAATTACTAGAATTCTATATTCTAGTGATGCCCTTATATGGCATGTAAACAATATATATATATAATTATATATGAGTTATTAGCATCAAGAGTTAAGGATTAAACTCCTCTCGATTCTCAATAAGGCACTGCGTTTCGTGCGTGGGAAGTCTCGCCGAAGCGAAATCCAAATAAGGAACCCCCCCGTTACATTACTCCTGACCGTATTGATACTCGAGGCTCATTATGCCCTCAATGCATGATGCATGTAACCCAATTTATTATCCAATTTTAATTAATTAATATTACCAATTCTCAACAGTACACGGCGTTTCATGCGTGGGACGTCTCGCCGAAGAGAAATCGAAATAAGGAACCCCCCCGTTACACTACTCCTGGCACTGTCGATTGTCGGGATAGGTGAAATATATATATATATATATATATATAAGTATGAGCATTAAGGACTAACTTATCCCCAACTTCCAACATTACACTGCGGTTCGTACGGGGGACATCTCGCCGAGGCGAAATCCAAACAAGAAACCCCTCCGATACACTAATCCTGGAAATTTAGGTCATTGAGGTCCATTATGCCCTTGATACCCAAGTACAAGCACAAGCAATAATAACCATCCAACCGAGCTATAACTCGAAGGACGCAAGCTCACATGCTATCATCTTCCAGCAGCCCATATAGGTAGTAAACTGGGGACACCTGGGGCCACCTGGTGGGGTTTAACGACACCCACCTCGTGATCAACTCACGCACACGACGTTCCGGGAAGCGGTCATAGCTCCTAACTGGCAAGTGAGAGTGACACATACCCACAACCTCTCACCCCCAAAATAAATAAATGTATATCACATAATAATCACACGGACGACTATGACCTGGGGAATATTCACACCCTCCTCTTTGAGCCAGGATGCTCACCCTCTACGCACGTAACTTCCCAATGATAGCAAGGAGAGGGTATGCCTAACCATGCATATATACCATCATATAGGGTATACGTACATCCCACATAGTAAAGATATATGATCATATAAGGTAAACCTGCCACATCATTTTCATTTTCATTATACGCTCTTAGGCGCAATAATTTAATTTCATTGTTTAGTATATGTCTCTATTGATACACTAACCTTCAAATCTCACATATCTTCCCCACTTAGTTTACACTATCTATTTTTCTCTTGAAGCTCACATGTCGCTTCTAAATGTGAATTGTCTCTCAATTCTATTTAAGTTAAGGATATTCTTTATCCTAATACACCTCAATTTAGCATTTAATATTCTCCATCCATAATAGGGTTCAATCCATTTTATGAGCCTTTGAACTTATCCCATTTGGGATTTGATCCTAAGATCCGATGTCTCTAAATTTATCTCATTCTTTCATATAATTTTAATGATCATCTCCCAATCGAATCTCCAATCAAGGTGGGCTTACCTACTTGAAATATTCCACAATATTTATTCGATATTCCTCAAATTTAGTCAATAAGACTCCAATGATTTCTTGTAAGGGAGACTCTCAAAAAGTCTTCAAAACATGCTCCAAACAATTTCTATAGAGGTTCCCAATCGATAACCTCGAACAAAATAGAATGAAATTCTCCTTAGAAACACATCCGTCGAAAAGCCCTGTTTCCAAATTGATTCGGGCCAATTCCGAATTGATTCGGCCCAGCGAATCGATTCGGCCACGAAGCCGAATCGATTCGGGTCATCAGACTTGGGTCTCTGTCTCAGGCCGAATCGATTCGGTCACTCAGACCTGGGCACCTGCATATTTCCGAATCGATTCGGTAGGAGGCCGAATCGATTCGGCCTTTCAGAAATCTCGAAAATGGCTACTTTTTAAGTAAGCCAAACTCCCAAAATTTGTTTTAATCATTTTCTCTTCATTTCTCTTCAACCCAATCACAAATATATCATTAATATTCATCCTAGAATAAATAAAAACCAATTTCTATCCTCAAATCAAAGATCTACATATCAAATCTAAGATTATACCCAAAAGTTAGGTTTTGATAAACTAAACCTAAAACCCAAAGATTCAATCCACAAATCATGCAATAAAGGGTACACAACAATTATTTAGCAAGTTTAATCACTTGCCTCGGGTTCGTAGGGTCTGAATCCGCCTTGAGATCGCGTATTTGCCGAAAATCTCCACTTTCTCTCTCTTTTCTCCTTCTTTCTCTTCTTCTTTCTTCTTCTTCTCTCTTTCTTTCTTTCTTTCTCTTTCTGTCTTTCTCTTTCTCTTTCTTTCTTTGGAGAAATATCTCTGGTAGGCTTAATAAGCCCTAAATCATAAGATACACATCTTTAAATGATAATACACACTTTAAATGACCCGGTAACTTTAATTCGAGTCAAACGGTCCTAAAAGTACTTCGGAACCTAAATAGACCCCAAGTACAGTCATTTCGACTTTCTCGACCCTTCCGAACACTATAGTACCCTCAGAATCGACATTTGACACTCTTTCTAAAAACTTTAAATTTTTTACCTCAATTGCCAATTTAATTATTCTCCAATAAAATAATATTTATTTCTCACAAAATAAATAAATCGTTGTCTCCAAGACCTCGGGTTGTTACAAACTTCCTCACTTACAGAAATTTCGTCCTCGAAATTTAAGCTAAGCCTAGTTCTCCAAAGCTCAACTAATTCTACTACCCCCATCCTCACTAATCCTATCTCCAAACTTCTAACTTCCCACGACGAGTTTATTTAATGTATTTTATTTTATGTTAATTATGAATTAAATAAAACCAATTTCCACAACTAGGGCGCCCATATACTCTTTATATTTGAGCTTTATGCTCACAGCAATCATAATGAGGCGTTATTTGCCTCCAAAGTTCCACATTTCCATAAATATAATACTAACATTTTAATAGTATAAAAATTTTGAATGGTCCAAAGAAATAACTCCTCTCAATTCTGACATTCGCCACTTTCGTGCGGGGGACGTCTCGCCAAAGCGAAATCCACACAAAGAACCCTCCCAATACACTACTGTGTGGCGACGTCGGGGATTGGGAGTTTGTTAAATCCGGACTAGAGTTTGAAAAATTTAATTTTATGAAAATCATTTTGAAAGGTCCCGAAGGCCGATAAAAGTTTTATTTTGAAAATAATTTATTTTGAAAACGGTTTATATACTATAATATAATATAAAATGCCTTATGTCCAACACAAGGTCTTAACAATCATCATATATAACAATATTTAGCTCACAAAATTTAGCATAATCATGAGCTAAACTTTTCCTACGTCCCAACAATCCACAATCTCAACTTTCAAACTCAAACAACATCTTACATCATTTAAATATTTTGCCCTTTTATAAGGTTCATCCATAACTGGAATACAACAATTATATAAGTCTAACATGACTATATAAAAAGAAGTAGCTTTATCATTACTACTTATCACACCATACCCGTCCATACATTTTCCATAAAGTTTATAGCTCTTTTTTAGCACATTACAAAATTATCTAGTCTTTCAAAAGATAATAACATAAGATCCTAACTTGCTCAAAATTCCCCTTAGGGTCAAAACATACAAGTAGGGCTATAGCACTACCCATTCACAGTTATCTCCCATACGATATTCCCAGAACTTTACATACTAATCATCCTATTAATATAGGAAAATTAACTTACATTACCCATCTCTAGTCCGATTGCCCCTCCTCATCAATGGGCTTCCAAACAAAGTCCCCCGGTCTAAAACGACCTCCAATCTACTGTTGGGGTTGCACTTCCAAAACTTTATCAAAACGTGGTCCTTTACCTCTTTGAGGACAATCTCTCTTTTTATGACCTATTTATTTACAAAAGAAACATTTACCTACAAATCCTTTTTGCCCACTCACATTACTGGCACTCTCGTCGCCAAACTTACTTGATGAACTTGAATCTCCAAAGTTCCTACCCTCTCGCGAACGGAGACGATATTCATGACACCTTAGTAGTGCCACATTTACTACCTCGATCAAAGTCACTAACTTAGGACTCTCTAACAAATGTTATCGGATTTTCCAATCTAAACCTCGAACAAACTTTGATGTACGCTTCTCTTCCATATTTCCCTCTTCAGGTACTAATTTTGCCCATCTAGAAAAATCTTCTTCATACTCTGCCACTGTTCTATTTCCTTGAAAAATCTTTATATCTCGAGAAGAGGAAGGAAAAGACCTTCGATCAAAAAGCTCCCAAAACTCTATTATATGTAAAGTATCTCTCTGTTCAGATGTGGTGACAGACTCCCACCATTGAAGAGCTGCACCAGATAACTTAAAGGTGGCTAAAAATTATTTCTGCACCTCACTACACTCAACCATACGAAGGTGCCTCTGTATACTATTCTTCCATTGACTTGCAGCCATTGCATCAACTCCCCCTGCAAACTCGGGAGGATGCCCCTTACTAAAATCTTCCTTCACTATCTCCCATAAAGACAATCCTAAATCGGGTCGGGCTGCTTGAACGGAAGATTGCTGCGCCATCGTGGAAATGGCAGCAGTTACTTCTTGTGCCATAATATTGGCAACATCATCTGTAGTCATGTTCCTTTGAGGTATTTGGGGTCGCACATTCCCTTTATTTACCTTGACTGAACGACCTCCCTTCGGTGGCATATGAAACAAGAACAATTGTATCAAAACGCATTTCAAAAGTTTTCAAATCACCAAAGAAATATGGACGTATGAATGCAATTGTCCTAATAATAAGGCTCAACATCAAAAACGCTTACGGAAGATCATAGTAATGCACGCAGATCCTAAAGACACTAGAACTTGATGCTCTGATAGTAACGCACGGATCATAGTAACGAACGGAAGATCATACCCGACACTAGAACCTGATGCTCTGGTACACAAGAATTATTTAGCAAGTTTAATCACTTGCCTCGGGTTCGTAGGGTCTGAATCCGCCTTGAGATCGCGTATTTGCCGGAAATCTCCACTTTCTCTCTCTTTTCTCCTTCATTATCTTCTTCTTCTTTCTTTTTCTCTCTTTCTTTCTTTCTATTTCTCTTTCTTTCTTCGGAGAAATATCTCCCGTAGGCTTAATAAGCCCTAAATCCCAAGATACACATCTTTAAATGATAATACACACTTTAAATGACCCGATAACTTTAATTCGAGTCTAATGGTCCTAAAAATACTTTGAAACCTGAATAGACCCCAAGTACAGTCATTTATACTTTCTCGACCCTTTCAGACACTATGGTTCCCTCAGAAACGACATTCAACACTCTTTCTAACAACTTCAAATTTTTTACCTCAATTGCCAATTTAATTATTCTCCAATAAAATAATATTTATTTCTCCCAAAATAAATAAATCGTTGTCTCATAGACCTCGGGTTGTTACACTTCAATGATGGAGAATTCATCGGTCAAGACAAGGTGGTTGGAAACATCAAAGATTAGAAGGGCCTTAAAAAGAAAGCAATCGAGTCATCCCAACTATTGGACTATTTTACGATTTTAACTTGTCAAGAAAGAATGTCCATTAAATATAATTTAAGGTCTTCTACCTCTCATTCAAGAACTTGTAAATTTTCGTAGTCAAAAAATTATTTTCAATTTGTTATGAGGATATATTTATAGTTCCATAATTTAATCTGGGTAGTTTTATTTCTTTTCGTGTTATTTTTTCTACAATGCTCGTAAGAGCAACCTATGATAGGCTCTCTCCTAATTATTTAGAAATAAATTTCTAGTTAAAACATATTAATGTAAATATTAACACATATTAAAGTAATTATATATCTAACAAAGTAATAAAAAAACAAAAAATAAATAATGTTTGAGAGGAGGGAGTATGGTTGAATATGTGAAACAATTTTTATTATTATTTTAATAAAAAACAGTTTTGATTACAATCCGAGATGTGTAGAAATTTTAGGGAAAGGAGAAAGAGGGATTGAAGTTAAGGAGGGAGATGAAAAGTTATGAGATTGAGGAAAATGATAATGTCTAATGCCCAAACGATTTTGCGGTCATTTAGAAAGTTTGGAAAAAAATAACAGCTCGAGTATTTTTTTTGGATAGGGAATTTTTTATATTAATGAAGATAATTATATTTATATCAATGATTGAAATACGCATAAATTTAATAAAAACACTAAAAAATACATGTCTTTCACGGGTTCCTTAATAATAATATGTGTGATGTACTACATCAAAAAATAAAATATAATATAACTCCCAAATATATCCTCCGATAGGTCTCACATTTTGTATAGGCACTTAATGAATTTGGTAACTTGTACTATTGAGGAGAATCAAAATAGAGAAAAAACACATTAGTTGAGAGTGTTGAACCCTAAACCCAAAACAAAAAAATTGAGAGTGCTATCTATTAAAACTTGTAATCTTTGTGACCATTTTATGTTATAATACTTTTACGTGGTTATATAGTTACATCACTGCACTAACCATATTTTTCTCCTTTGAATTTTATGTACACTGAATGTTGTTAGTTTGATATTAGCGATGTGTCAATTTCATGATCGCCTCTTAATTTATTAATTTATTGTTGTGGTAATGTATTTGATTGAAAAATTATTTAGTTAAATACTTGTGAAACAATAACTTTTCAACAGTTGTTCATTGTCAATTTTATGTCACAAAAAAATCTCAATATTTTGTTTGATGGCGCTACTATTGTTCATGGTATTTGACAAGTAAAAGTGTATTCAACAGTATATATGTGTGTCACAAATGGCATTTTATTAATTTCAAGAAATGTTATTAAAAGCATTAATAAATTCGTAGCAAGTTCATAAGGCTCTCGCTTAACGCAGGGTCTGGGAGAGGCGAGTGCGTGTTGACCTTACCCCATATATGGAGAGGCTGCTCACCTATCTTGAAACTCAGACCAATTCCATTGCAACAAGGTAAAACCTCTTTATTATTAATGAATAAACATTTTTCTTTTAAAACATGTTATTGTCGCACTTCGTCACGAAGAATGTGGGGTAACATTTTCATTACCTTTGTGGTGCTTTTCATGCATTTAAGTTGGGGCAAAAAAATAATTTTTTTGTAATGCTTTTGCAGTCAAATACACCATAAAAAATTATATTGAATCGGGATACCTTTGGATACCTAATAAAAAGCATTCCGAGCCAAGTCCTTCTCCTATCTCTTTTTTCTCCATTTTAGAAGTCTATTATTACATTACCATTATATATTTTATTATTTGTAGAAAGTACGTGTCAATTTTGTTTTATGAATCCATATTAATATGGGTGTGTTAGTAATTATTTGTATAACATTAATAGAATTTTCATTTTAAGTATCATTTTATTATCATACGCGTGTTTTATAAATATCTCTGTTGACTAAAGAAGTTTAAGAATGATAATATATAGAAGGCTTATGTATATATTTTTTTGAGTTAATTCGTTCCATAACATCGAAGTTTCTTAGACCTTAATTCAGAATCAAATATTCCTTTTAGTCCAAAAAAACCTTTATTGCAGTCTTAAGAAAAAAAAAATGTTTCGACCCCTAATCTATCACAATAAAGTTAGAATGGTTGCTCAACTATCAAAAGTGTAAAATTATCCTTAAACTAACCATTATGTTTTATCAAAAACCATCCATTTGTTTGGATGATTTAATTGGACAAAATGAGTAATGTGAATTACAAGGGAAAAATAGTCAATACTTTACTAAAAGTGCAAAAAAGCATGACCCATTTATACTAAGGCACCCTCTATTTTCTACCCCAAGACCCCTCTTGACTTTTTCTGTACCCGTACACCTCCGTTGAACCTCCCATTCTTCTCGTTTTTCGTTGAACTTCCTATGTTAAATAATATATATCGGTGATGATAAATAATATATATGCATCAATGATAAACTAAAACTATAATAAATAAAAACCATCAATGATAAAAAAAATCAACAAAAGATGACAGGAAGGATAACTGAACTAAAACAACTGAACTCTAATAAATGGACCCACTAAATGGAATATGTTATTGCAATTTATTCAACCAAATAAAATAGAGTATAATAGAAAACTCCTCTAAATATAACTAAGAATACATATGAACATCTATTATGAATTGGCGTCTCCAACTCTATGAATACCAAGCTGGATCACCACAACAGCAAGTGTGACTGTTCAATCCTGTTAACCTGTTTATACTATAAAAGTACCGGAGGATGATTTTTTTTTATAATTTGGGTCAACACCCTACAATTATAAGAATTAACTTCAATATCAATAAATAATCATGTTGTCTATTTATAATAATCACGTGAAACCAAATGCACCGATTAACAAGCGTCAGAATTTTATTTACCTCTACACTGATTAACAAGCGTCGATTAATATTTACAAATACACATATTTATGAAAGAGCAATATGATTTTTGAAGGATTTTTAGCCACCAAAAGTTTGTAATATTATAATAACGTAACAAATATCATTTTTCCCCTTACCTGTAATAACTTTCTCGCGGCCCTATTTGTGTCAATAATGAGAATTAACCCTCTTGTGAATAAAGTAAGTCCACCCAAAAGCTTTGGTGTCTTTCGTAATACATTTGTATACCTAATACCCAAAGCTATTATATGTCTTCCACCTTATAAAGAATAAAAAATTTGGTTCCAACCTTATAAAGCCAGGGAACATAATACCTTTATAATTTGCTTAAGAAATACCAGTAAGTAAATAACTAAGAGAACTGAGCAAAAGCCTCTAAGGTAATAAAATAAATTTAATCATCACACTTTCTCTCTATCTAGCAAAATAGGTTAGGAAAAAAATAAGCGAGATGTTCTAATGATCGAAAACAATTGAACCTTTAAAAAGAGATTCAACAAATGTATCATTTTGAAAAACATAAATTTAATCACAAAAAATATTAAAGTTATACTAAAATAAAGAAGGTTCTTAGCATCTACGTTGAAACTCCAACTACTTAAAACAAATTTGAGTCCGTTCCTTGATCCATATATATCTTATAATCACCAAACTCTCTAGAAATTCATCATTAGAAACAGAATCCGAACAAAATGAATTGAAATTTAACATTGTAAAATTATGAGCAGTTATAATATATTTTTTTAAAATAAATCTCACAAGGAGCATATGAGTAGTTATAATGTTAAACATACATTTGAGGCAATGTCCAGATGCACAGCAAGAGAATTATAAATTACAGTGAAAAAACAAAAAAAAATATATGTATACAAACGCGGAGTCCCCATAATGAAGAAGCCCCCGAACCTAGTAACAATCAAAACTCCTACCAAATACTTGGTGTAGAGGTAAATTGAACCCTAACTATCAAGATCAAAACTTTTCAATCTCATGGGACAAAATAGGTCTCATCCATAAACTAAAGATTGTGAAAAACCTCGCCAATTCTAAAAAGTCATGTCAATAAACAAGATCAAGCTACAAAATCCCATATATAGTAGTTGCATTTACTTAGAAATAAAGTAAATTGTAAGTGACACATCCAAATTTAAGAGAAAAAGCATGAAAAAAAAAAAAGGAATAACATATACCACAACTCCTCAATTGGCTCCCAAGTGTCCTTATTTAGATCATGTCCAACCCAAAGTAGCACAGTGATGCAATAAGAAAGTAAAATATAAGTATTAAAATCATATAACAAAAAGAAATAAAACAACAAATTAAAGTCTCATATGCGCTCAAACCCCAATGCTCTAGAACATCCACATATATCAATCAGGAAAGCCTAACTCAAATCATAATAAAGCAACAAGCTACTACTTACAAGGGGCCATCGAACTTCAAATTAAAATAGAAAATTGGTATTTGGGGTATTAGGAGAGCGTAAAGAAATGGGGATAACCAAAAAAATTGTATAAAAAATATGATGAAGGGAGCTCTTTCTGATACTAACTTGTTCGTCTTTATCTACAAACTAGAATGATTGTGATGATATGTGAGGAAATCGCCTACATTATTGAGAATACATGAGTAAGTAATAAAAAAACCTTAATATTGAACTCGAGTTTCAAAAATATTGAGTTTGGACCCATAAATTGTACCCAAATTGAGAACATATAAGATTGAACAATAATAAAGAACGCAAACATCGATTTTGAGCTCTATAATTGAAGTAATACACAACACCCTCCCCCAAAAAAAAAAATTTGAATAATGATAGCCACTGAGGATAGTTTTCGAATGATTATGGAAGAGCATCTTTGAAGAGAATTCAAAAGTAATAAATCTACAAACAAAATCCATAATTAACCAATTAAATCCTCTAATTTTAAAGCCATCGAACAAAAAACCTTGAATTGAAACATTATTTTGTGAAAGGAAAAACATTGATTCCGCGGAAACCTTGTGTGTGTGTGTGTGTGATATATATATATATATATATATATATATATATATATATATATATATATATATATATATATATATAGAGAGAGAGAGAGAGAGAGAGAGAGAGAGAAACCTCTTAAGACAACAATCGACGAGAAAAGACCGTAGAGTAACTTCCCTTTAGAAGACATGGCTTGATTTGAGATAGGGTTGAGAGATGAGGAAAAAAATTTCTTTCGTTTTCTTTTTTCATTTCTTTCCTCACCGAGCTCGGATGAAAATTCGGCATAGAAAAGTTTGCACAAAATTTCAAAAAAAATTGTCATATAAATGTCTTTTGAGGTGGTTAATTTACAAAGCAGTCATATAATGTTTATTTTTATATGACAATTAATAAAAAGTAATATAAAATAAATCCAATCAATATTTAGTGTCATTTTTTTATAAAAATTGTCGTGACAGTATAATAGTACCGTAATTTTAATGACATTTTTGTATAAATTATCATAAAGTCAATTTTAAAAACCGTCGTATAAGGGTCATTTTCTTATAGTGCATGATGGGGATAAGTTTTGACCATAAGATGGAGAATCTATAAGACTCCAATATTGTATCCACCACAATTTCAATATCTTCCTATAACAGATCAAACTCCAACAAGATCAGGGTGATCACATTTCTATGATCCGAGTCATTATATGAAATAAATAAGATAAACGTAATACATTATCCCTTTTTACAAGATAATTGAATAAAAGTTACCAATTGTACAACAATGATACATAAGGGACGTGAAATGAGTAATTATATTGAATGAAAATTAGACAAAATGGCAAACAAATCAGTGGGAATGATTTTCATATGGACATTTCGGTTGCTAATAAAAATGAGAATCAATAAACTACATTATATATCGTCTAAAATCAATAGAACATTAGGTAAGAAAATCATGTATGATGTACAAACTCATAGCTGCAATGAATTCGTTTGTTTTATCAATTTACAATATATGGAAAAAAAATGATGACAATCATACTATACATTCTTATGGATTAAAATGAATTTTAGTTATTGTTTTTAAATTGGGAGAAATTTTCCTTGTTTTTAGGACAATCCACGACACTGTTTAAGAAATAAAAAATAGTACACCAATATAAATAGTCCGCAACAACACTAATACACATCTAGACAATGAGCTAACAAAAACTAACGGATACATTATCAAGCTATCTTTTTTGATTGAAGTCAATTCATGAGAATAACACCAATACTTAAGTTGAAAATATTTATTATATAACATAAATAATTGTAAACAATTTTTAAAAAATTGGGCCGAATTTCATTCATATATAGGACTAACCACCATTTTTAAGAAATAAAAAATAACTCAACAACAATATTCGAAGAGACACAATTTATAATTAAAAATAAAAACTACTCAGTTATACAAATAGTCCATCCTAGACATTATATAAACCAAATCATCGATTTATGTCTATACAATCATAATAAGTGCATTAAAAATTGGCACGTATAGTAATCCTTAAACATAAGAAAAAGGAGATGGATGGTTGAAAAGGTATAATTTTTTATTTATTGTGAATCACAACACCAACGTTTCTTCTTCCTAGGTGTTGAATCTATTATGAAAAATTAACAAAAAATGCTAATATTCACATCAGTGATGTACACAAGGAGAGAAGTGTACCACCCCGCCTAAAATAATAATGTGTGGCCAGCCCTATACTATATTAAATCAGGAGTTTCAGGTAGTCCAGTCTCAACATCAACTGTCAGTACTATATAATATAGGACTAACTACCCGATATCATATAGGCGAGATGTTAAAATTAAATAAAATATGCAACAGACAACAAACTAACACTACTAATAAAGAAAAGAAAGATGCATGAAAGAACTAAGATAAATGAAATTCCAGAATAAAAACGAAATAAATAACTACAACAGAATATACTACAAAAAGTAGACCCAAATAAGCTGTCGGGTCACAGCCAATACAATAACTGGAATGGAGTAAATATAAACATCTATAAATATCCCTTGGGTATAAACCCGATGTACAACATGAATCCTACCTATGATTTTAAAAGTAGGAAGCAACTACCATCAAAGTCCCACAACAGTCCACACCTCTCAAGGCTCCACTGACTCTGGATAGAAGGTCATCTGAAATCCATGCGGTAGGATACCTGTAGTAATATATATATACAAGAAGGAGAGAAAAGTAAATGGGTCAGAGCCCGAGTTGTGAAAATATTTAGCAAGTGTGTTTACCGTGATAATAAATATCGGTGCACTTATTTCATAATTTAAAAGTAAACTCGCACTCTCATGGAACCCCAACTCACCTCTCCTCTAAAGGCGCGCACCTATTCGCGTCCTTAACTTTTAGTTAAATTACCCCTATTTTATTAGGACAACCTAACTTATCATAGGCCTAACCTATACCCACGAGATCTACCTTCCTATCATACCCCAAGAATCCACTCCTTTTTAGTCATAGTTAAGTAATTATTTTCGATCATATGTGCCTTATTAGGCTTAGTGGATTCCGGTTTATACTTTAACCATTTATAATTTAATAAGTTACCCAATATGCATTTGGGTTGAAACATATGATTTAATTTTTAATTAATAAGCACGCAAAATTATTATTAACACAACTTCCCTCCAATTTCAACGCTGCGTTGCATTTCGTGAGTGGGGTGTCTCGCAAAGCGAAATCCAAATAAGGAACCACCCCGTTACACTACTCCTTGTCAACGTCGATCCTGGAGATTCATTATGCCACACATAAATATCGAAATAACTTCTCTCTACTCTCAATAATGTACTACATTTCGTGCGTGGGGTGTCTCACAAAGCGAAATCCAAACAAGGAACCACCCAATTACACTACTATTTGACAATGTCGATCATAGAGGTCCATAATGCCGTACATACCATAATTGGCAGAACTTTTCTCCAATTTCAACACTGCACTACGTTTCATGCGTGGGGTGTCTCGCAAAGCGAAATCCAAACAAGGAACCACCCCGTTACACTACTCCTTGACAATGTCGATCCTAGAGATCAATAATGCCATGCATACAACATTATACTAGTACTACAACTAACAGATCCAATAATATCCTTGGGATGATGTAACCGAAATATTCCTTAAATGCGATACATCAACCCCCATCAAACTCGTACACCATAATCATCCAAGATGTACTCCACAAAGATTCTATATCCTTTCATCTATAGGATATATAAATAAATATATATATATATATATATATATATATATATATATATATATATATATATATATATATATATATAGGTATTTTATTCTCACCATATTGTGACACCCCGACTAATTAAATACCGGGTAGCTACTCCTTTATTAAATTAATTCAAAATGCCAAGTTGGTCCAGTTAATAGCATCACTGTCGAAAACATTTTAATGATTACTAACCACCTAGTATTTAAAAAGTAAGTGCCAAATTTTAATTTAAGTCTGATTAACATGCAACAAGTGTAATGAAGAATAATAGCACCATTCACCATAAAGAAGTAAATAGAGTAACCATCACATAATGTAATTAAAGTCTGGAGGAAAACTCCTCACCACAATCCCACAACTGAAATAAGTAAACCGAATACTAAAACAATACATGCCAAAGTCTGAAAACTATAATGGAAAGATGTCTCTAAAAGAAATGGGCAAAATGCCCTACAACTGATAAATACTGAATCAAGAATCCAAACGGTAGAAGCGTCTAAAAGCAATTCCCTGTAGCTTCCACAAACAGCTACAGCTCGTCACCTGAATGAGTATCCTATGCTTGGTGTCCTTGTGGCTGGGCACCTAAAATGGTTTTACAAAGAAAATAGATTTGAAAGCAAACGGGTCAGAGCCCGAATGTGGAGATATTTTAAAAACCTGCAAGTGCTTTAAAAACATTTAAAACATTAAATGCAAAGTACATGTTAGGACGTGCACTCATATGATAGTCTCACCTCTTGTCTAACTGTGCACTCCTAACGTAAGTACTCATCTACAACGACACAAACTACTAGCTAAGTGACATCATATCTAGCTAGACTGTCATAGGTCCTACCCTTATTACTCGGTTCTAATAACATTATAACGCTCGTAGTTAAATAGGGGTTTAACATAAACTCAGATGCTCAATATGCAATATATTTCACTATCAGCTAACCCGTTATGTTTTTCTCGAAACAATACCGTAATTATATTCACAACATTAACATGAAGGTTCCCATTAATTAAGTGTATATTATTCACATCATAAATATACAATACAAGCACCCCGAGAACTAAGCTGCGGTGCACACATACTCTGCTATCCTTCCCGGTACATCATGTACATAAGGATTACATATTCCGAATCTCTCAGGAATAGTTCACAGATAACAACATCACAAATAATGGAAGCGAACACAGTCACATCACATGGTTCACGCACATACCTACGCTCCCACGATCAGCGGACTTATTAATATCCCAATAAGTCTTTCTATGACCTATTTTCATCAAGGTAACCAGTCTAAATCTGGGCAACACAAGGATTAGAGGGCCCTAAGCGAACGCAAACCTCCCGTGATAGCAAGTATGGTAGGTATGTCATACACACAATTCATATACCAATACTAAGTAAACACACGTCTTAGTAATCTCATAGTTTAATCGTAGTACTATTCTCATTCTAGTACCAATATATAATTTATACACTTTATACGATTCTGGTTTATAATCATACGCGCCCTAAATTTATTCTCACGTCGTAGTAGACACTCACGTCTCAACCCAAACGGTTCATTGATTTAAATCACTCGTATATAATTTACTCCTCATAATAACCCAAAAGTCCCAAATCTATCCATATATCATCAAAGGAATGCTATCTCTATCCTCGAACAAGTTTACGGGACTCCCAAAATCAAAACAGGCCAGAAAGGCCTAAACTGCCAGCTCGTTAGAAGTCTCGTTCGAACGAGGCTGTTCGAACGAGATTCCAGTTCGTTCGAACGAACTGTACCTTCTAACGACATCTCGTTCGAACGAATGTATCGAACGAAATACTGTTCGTTCGAACGAAGGTATCGAACGAAGTCTCCCCTCGTTAGAAGCGACTGGTCAACTCGTTAGAAGCTCATTCGAATGAGCTCGTTCGAACGACCTGGGAAGGTCTTATAACGAGAGACCAGTTTCGGCCCAGAATTTCTTGGTTACGATTTTCATCAATTCTTACTCCTCAAATCTCCTCTAAAATTCATTCCAACAATGTTTTAAGATCTCTAATCATCCTAAAACATGCTAAGGTCATACACTAACATCTTTTAAGGGATTAATACATCCTAAACATCATTAAATCACAAGTTTCTACATTTTTCCCCAATTTTCTTCAAGAACATAAACCCTAGATTATTATCATCATAAATTTCCAGGATTTAATCCGTTGTTACATCACATAAATATGAAATCTCTGAATTCAAACTTCAAACAACGTTTCTACATGCAAACCTATACCCAAAATTAAACTAATAACTTCCAATTTCATGGGTTTTCCTTTAACTCTTAAATAAGATTGATTATCAAGATTTCTAACATGGAAGAAGCATTCACTGCATAAAGAATGTAATTTAAATCACTTGCCTCGATTATCTCTGAATTTGGTGTTGATTTTGTAAGGATTTTCTGCAGAATTCCTTCTCCTTCTCTCCCTCTCTAAGCTTTCTTCTCCAAAGTGGCTAGGGTGGTTAGGGTTTTCTTTGGGAAAGTTGGAAACCTAAATGATAACCTCCGTAGCTTATTGGGTCATTAAGGGTTGGTTAGTGGGTTTAGTGGGTCTACTCCCAATCAGATTTACTTCTCTACTTTTCGTCATTTTTATTTCCTAAAAACACGAAATTACCAAAATATCCTTTATATTGCCGGTATGGCCTAAAAATACCCCGGAACCCAAACTACACCCCCGGCTAGTGTTTTCTGAATATCTCGACCCTTCTAGACGCGTTAGCGCACTCAAAAAGACCATACGGTTTATAGAATTTAGATTCACTTTTATAAATAAAATAATTATATCCTGACGCGACTGTCACACGCGTCCCAATAAAATGACCAAATTGTCGTATATCAATCTCACGACAAATTTCATAATTCAATATTCATATAACATCATATATACTCAATATAGTCAAATACCAACTCACAACTCGCTAGTATTTTACCCGGATTAATTTCCAATTAATACGCATTTAATTAATTAATCCCAAAAATAAATATAGCCAAAAGTACGGGGTATTACATACTTCCCCCCTAATAACTGAATTTCGTCCCGAAATTCGAAACTAGAAAGTACCTGCTAAAAATAACTCTGGATAACGTTCGCGCATCTCATCCTCGCGCTCCCATGTGGACTCCTAGACATTGTGATGTCGCCACTGAACACACACTAACGGGACTATCTTTGACCGCAGTTTCCTGTCGCTTCGGTCCAAAATAGCAATCGGCCCCTCCTCGTAGGAGCTATCCGGCTGGAGATCGATGTCCTCCACAGCAATGTGAGAATGAGCCAAATTATCTCTAAGGTATTTCCTCAGCAAGGAAATATGGAACACATCGTGAATCCGACGCAAATGCTCCGGTAACCCAAGTCTATACGCAACCGGTCCGATGCGCTCAATAATAGGAAACGGCCCCATATACCTTGGTGCCAACTTCCCCTTCTTCCCGAAACGCATAATCCCCTTTATAAGAGACACTCTGAGCAAAACCTGGTCCCCTACTTGGAATTCCCTGAAAAATCTCTTCGTATCAGCATAACTCTTCTGCCTGTCTTGAGCTACCCGAATGCGACTCCGAATCAACTCAATCCTTGCCGAAGTATCCTGAATAACTTTCGGCCCAAGTAGTTTGTTGTCCCCCACCTCTAACCAACATGCTGGGGAACGACAAGGCCTACCGTATAATGCCTCAAACGGAGCCATGCCAATAGTGAACTGATAGGAGTTGTTATAAACAAACTCCACCAGTAGTAGGTACTGCTCCCATCCACCCCCAAAGTCAATAATGCACATGTGTAGCATGTCCTCCAACATCTGATTTGTGCGCTATGTCTGCCCATCGGTCTGCGGATGATAAGCCGTACTCAACCGCAATTCCGTGCCCATGGCCTCCTGGAAACTCTCCCAAAACCGCGAAACAAATATCTTGTCTTTATCAGACACGATATTTAGGGGTACACCGTGAAGTCTCACGATCTCTGAAATGAAGAGCTGGGCATACTGTCCCGTAGTGTAGTCAGTCCTTACGGGTAAAAAGTGAGCGACTTTGGATAACTTGTCCATAATTACCCAAATGGAGTCGTGACCCCTCTGCGACGTAGGCAACCCCGTGATAAAGTCCATGGATATGCTCTCCCACATCCACACCGGGACCTCCAACGGCTGTAAAAGTCCTGTCGGTTTCTGATGATCCACTTTTACAAGCTGACAAGTGGCGCATTTCGAAACAAACTCCGCGATATCTCTCTTCATACCGCTCCACCAATACTAGCGTCTCATGTCTTGGTACATTTTGTCCCCTCCGGGATGTACCGCGAACCGTGAGCCGTGCGACTCTGCCATCACCTCGTGTCGCAGTTTCTCCCCTTCCGGAACTACCAATCTCCCATTGAAGCGTAATCCCCCGTCTGAGCTAACGGTATAAGACTCGGCTCCCTCTGCTAGTATCGAACTATCTGCTCCTGACAGAACGAGTCATTAGCCTGTGCCCGTACTACCTTTGTGACAATCTGCGGTGTAACAGTCATCACAGACATGAAAGATCGGGCCACTGCATCCTGGTGTCCCAATTCCTTCCACTTTGCCTTCCACACCTCTGCCACCTCGTCTGCTGGCCTATGGCTCAACGCGTCTGCTACCACGTTAGCCTTACATGGGTGATACTGGATATCGAACTGGTAGTCTTTCACAAACTCAAGCCACCTACGCTGCCGCATATTCAACTCCTTCTGCGTGAACAGGTACTGTAGGGACTTGTGGTCCGTGAACAGTTGGAACTTCTCCCCCAAAAGATAGTGCCTCCAAATTCGTAGGGCAAATACCACTGCCGCTAACTCCAAATCATGCGTGGGGTAATTCTTTTCATGAGGCTTAAGCTTACGGGAAGCATAAGCTATGGCATGTCTCTCCTGCTGTAATACACCTCCAAGTCCTTGCAAGGACGCGTCGGTGTAAACCATTTACTCAACTCCCGGTATCGGTAATGCTAACACAGGTCCTGAGGTCAATTTGTCCTTCAATTCATCGAATGCCAACTGACAGGCATCACTCCAGATGTATGGCACACCCTTACAAGTCAGATGTGTCAAAGAACCTGCTATCTCCGAGAAACCTCGAATAAACCTCCTGTAGTATCCTGTTAGACCCAAGAAACTACGAATCTCCGTTGGTGTCGTGGGATATCCCCACTCCCTCACCGCGGATACTTTCCCCGGATCAACAGATATTCCTCGATCGGAAATAATGTGTCCCAAAAACTAGACCTCCTTCAGCCAAAACCCGCATTTCTCATATTTTGCATACAGCTCGTTTTGACGCAGCATCTGCAAAACCTGCCTCAAATGCTCGGCGTGCTCCTCCTCTGTCTGGGAGTAAACCAGAATATCATCAATGAAGACAATGATAAACTGGTCTAGGAAATCCCTGAACACTCTGTTCATCAAGTCCATAAACACTGCTGGAGTGTTGGTCAAACCGAAAGGCATAACCCGAAACTCGTAAGAACCATATCTCGACAAGAACGCAGTCTTCGAGACATCCTCCTCCCTGATACGCAACTGATGGTATCCCGATCTCAAATTAATCTTTGAGAAGAAAGAAGCTCCTCTCAACTGGTCGAATAAGTCATCGATTCGAGGTAACGGATACTTATTCCATATCGTGACCTTATTCAACTCTCGGTAGTCCACACACAATCTCAGTGAACCGTCCCTCTTCTTCACAAACAAAACTGGAGCGCCCCAAGGTGAGGTACTCCTGCGAATAAAGCCCTGACCTAACAGCTGCTCTATCTGATCTCGTAGCTCTCGCATCTCTGTCGGGGCCATACGGTACGGTGCGCGTGCTATATGCCTCGTATCTGGCAATAGGTCTATAACAAAGTCTATCTCTCGACTGGGGGGTAAGCCTGGTATCTCCTGAAACACATCCGAATACTCCCTGACAACTGGAATAGAATCTAAAGGAATCACTACCTCCTTAGAGGTATCCTCCTCAATGTAATACAGATGAGCGGTCGATCCTCCCTCTGGGCGAGGCATCGCCACTACAAACATCTCTTGCCCCGGAATGGAAAAAACAGTGCTCCCGCTGAAGCAGTCAATCATGGCCCTATAAGCTACGAGCCAATCCATACCGATAATCACATCGTGAACATGCATATCTAATACCAACATGTCTGCAGGTAATACCAAACCACCAATCTCTACCCCCACTCCCCGGCATATAAAGAAAATAAGTGACCCACTCCCCAATAGTGAGTCGACACACATCACTGTGCTCTCTGCCGTAACTAACAATCCTAAAGCTTTCGCGAAGTGTGTAGCTATAAAACAATATGTAGCACCCATATCAAATAATACCCGACCCATAGTGCCATGGATAGGAAACGTACCCTCAATCGCGGGCGGTGCCTGAGGAACTGCAACCTGGTGAACGTTATAGACACGTCCATACTGTAGCTGCCCCTGCTGAACTGGGACTGATGGAATGGGTGGCAAAGCTGCCATCTGTGGCGGTGCGGGGAGAGCGGCGGGAAACATAGGCCTCTGTGGCTCCTGGCGAGCACCCTGTTGCTGCTGCTGTGGGGCCCTGCCCCTATCAGGACAATCCTGTCGCTTATGGCTAGTCTTGCCACAAACAAAACACTTACCTGGGAAGTTCCCTCCTCTCTGCCCCTGTGGTCCCCGGCCCTGGTGACCGTTACCGTTCCTCCCTTGGCCCTGCTGGCCCTGGTGAAACTGTTGCCCATTCTGCCCGTGATGGCCGTTTGGACACTGATGGCCCTGAAAGAAACCTCCCTGTCCCTATCTGTAGTTCCCTAATCGGAACCTCTTCTGATCCCCCTGCTGCGAACCCTGCTCACCCTGTCTCTACCCCTGGACAGATTGTGCCCCACCGGCACCATGTCCTCCAGTCCTGTCCTGATGGCTAGACTCTCCCGACCTCTTGCCCTCAGCCATATGAAAGCGGTGGTCCTGGCAGTGTAACAAAGCAGCGTTAACCACATCAGAATACGTGGCCAACGAAAGGTTCCCTAACAGATGCTGACGGATCCTCCATGTCAACCCGTCGGTGAATTTCTCAATCTTCTTCTTCTCTGTTGGTATCTCATCTGGAACGATATTCAATAGATTCGTGAACTCAGCCTCATACTCGGCCACGGTCTTACCCTCTTGCCTCAGATTCATCAATTTCCTCCTTATTTCCGTATGAACTGCGGACGGAAAGTACTTGCGGTCAAACCGCACCCAAAAGTCCTGAATAGTGAGAGTATCCCTCTCCTCCATGGTGGTAATAGACTCCCACCACTGCAGTGCAGATCCAACTATCTTGAAAGTAGCTAGCACCTGCTTCTGGACGTCCGTGCACTCATACATCCTTAAGTGCCTCTGCATATCCTTCCTCCACTGGCTCGAGACTACTACATCTGAGCTACCTGCAAACTCTAGCGGATGTGCTTTCTGAAAAGCGTCACGTACACGTTTCCAAGAAGACGGGAATGCATTTGCCTGTACTGGCGCGGAAACAAGCGCCTGAGGTGGTGCCTGCTGAACAACGGCAATTGCGGCATTTACCGCTTGGGCTACTATAGCTGTAACCTCAGCGGCGTTCATCATGCCCTGAACTGGAGCGGGCTGGAGTTCGGGCGTTGCATCCCTGGGAACTCGTCGTGCACATCGTGGAGGCATCTGAAATAAGAATGAAGTTTATAAGTTCGCAGTTACAAACTTAATATAGCTGAAGAACGTATCATACACAAAAAGAGTACAACAGTCCTAAAATATAGGGCTCTATATCAAAGAAACTTAGCGGAAACATAATAAGCCGTCAGATCCTAAAGGACACTAGAACCTGATGCTCTGATACCACCTTTGACACCCCGACTAATTAAATACCGGGTAGCTACTCCTTTATTAAATTAATTCAAAATGCCAAGTTGGTCCAGTTAATAGCATCACTGTCGAAAACATTTTAATGATTACTAACCACCTAGTATTTAAAAAGTAAGTGCCAAATTTTAATTTAAGTCTGATTAACATGCAACAAGTGTAATGAAGAATAATAACACCATTCACCATAAAGAAGTAAATAGAGTAACCATCACATAATGTAAATAAAGTCTGGAGGAAAACTCCTCACCACAATCCCACAACTAAAATTAGTAAACCGAATGCTAAAACAATACATGCCAAAGTCTAAAAACTGTAATGGAAAGATGTCTCTAAAAGAAATGGGCAACATGCCCTACAACTGATAAATACTGAATCAGGAATCCAAACGGTAGAAGCGTCTAAAAGCAATTCCCTGTAGCTTCCACAAACAGCTACAGCTCGTCACCTGAATGAGTATCCTATGCTTGGTGTCCTCGTGGCTGGGCACCTAAAATGGTTTTACAAAGAAAATAGATTTGAAAGCAAACGGGTCAGAGCCCGAATGTGGAGATATTTTAAAAACCTGCAAGTGCTTTAAAAACATTTAAAACATTAAATGCAAAGTACATGTTAGGACGTGCACTCATATGATATTCTCACCTCTCGTCTAACTGTGCACTCCTAACGTAAGTACTCATCTACAACGACACAAACTACTAGCTAAGTGACATCATATCTAGCTAGACTGTCATAGGTCCTACCCTTATTACTCGGTTCTAATAACATTATAACGCTCGTAGTTAAATAGGGGTTTAACGTAAACTCAGATGCTCAATATGCAATATATTTCACTATCAGCTAACCCGTTATGTTTTTCTCGAAACAATACCGTAATTATATTCACAACATTAACATGAAGGTTCCCATTAATTAAGTGTATATTATTCACATCATAAATATACAATACAAGCACCCCGAGAACTAAGCTGCGGTGCACACATACTCTGCTATCCTTCCCGGTACATCATGTACATAAGGATTACATATTCCGAATCTCTCAGGAATAGTTCACAGATAACAACATCACAAATAATGGAGGCGAACACAGTCACATCACATGGGTCACGCACATACCTACGCTCCCACGATCATCGGACTTATTAATATCCCAATAAGTCTATCTATGACCTATGTTCATCAAGGTAACCAGTCTAAATCCGGGCAACACAAGGATTAGAGGGCCTTAAGCGAACGCAAACCTCCCGTGATAGCAAGTATGGTAGGTATGTCATACACACAATTCATATACCAATACTAAGTAAACACACGTCTTAGTAATCCCATAGTTTAATCATAGTACTATTCTCATTCTAGTACCAACATATAATTTATACACTTTATACGATTCCGGTTTATAATCATACGCGCCCTAAATTTATTCACACGTCGTAGTAGACACTCACGTCTCAACCCAAACGATTCACTGATTTAAATCACTCATATATAACTTACTCCTCATAATAACCCAAAAGTCCCAAATCTATCTATATATCATCAAAGGAATGCTATCTCTATCCTTGAACAAGTTTACGGGACTCCCAAAATCAAAACAGGCCAAAAAGGCCTAAACTGCCAGCTCGTTAGAAGTCTCGTTCGAACGAAGCTGTTCGAACGAGATTCCAGTTCGTTCGAACGAACTGTACCTTCTAACGACATCTCGTTCAAACGAATGTATCGAACGAAATACAGTTCTTCGAACGAAGGTATCGAACGAAGTCTCCCCTCGTTAGAAGCGACTGGTCAACTCGTTAGAAGCTCGTTCGAATGAGCTCATTCGAACGACCTGGGAAGGTCTTCTAACGAGAGACCAATTTCGGCCCAGAATTTCTTGGTTACCATTTTCATCAATTCTTACTCCTCAAATCTCCTCTAAAATTCGTTACAACAATGTTTTAAGCTCTCTAATCATCCTAAAACATGCTAAGGTCATACACTAACATCTTTTAAGGGATTAATACATCCTAAACATCATTAAATCACAAGTTTCTACATTTTTCCCCAATTTTCTTCAAGAACATAAACCCTAGATTATTATCATCATAAATTTCCAGAATTTAATCCGTTGTTACATCACATAAATATGAAATCTCTGAATTCAAACTTCAAACAACGTTTCTACATGCAAACCTATACCCAAAATTAAACTAATAACTTCCAATTTCATGGGTTTTCCTTTAACTCTTAAATAAGATTGATTATCAAGATTTCTAACATGGAAGAAGCATTCACTGCATAAAGAATGTAATTTAAATCACTTTCCTCGATTATCTCTGAATTTGGTGTTGATTTTGTAAGGATTTTCTGCAGAATTCCTTCTCCTTCTCTCCCTCTCTAAGCTTTCTTCTCCAAAGTGGCTATGGTGGCTAGGGTTTTCTTTGGGAAAGTTGGAAACCTAAATGATAACCTCCGTAGCTTATTGGGTCATTAAGGGTTGGTTAGTGGGTTTAGTGGGTCTATTCCCAATCAGATTTACTTCTCTAATTTTCGTCATTTTTATTTCCGAAAAATATGAAATTACCAAAATACCCTTTATATTGCCGGTATGGCCTAAAAATACCCCGGAACCCAAACTACACCCCCGGCTAGTGTTTTCTGACTATCTTGACCCTTCCGGACGCGTTGGCGCACTCAAAATGACCATACGGTTTATAGAATTTAGATTCACTTTTATAAATAAAACAATTATATCCTGACGCGACTGTCACACGCGTCCCAATAAAATGACCAAATTGCCGTATATCAATCTCACGACAAATTTCATAATTCAATATTCATATAACATCATATATACTCAATATAGTCAAATACCAACTCACAACTCGCTAGTATTTTACCCGGATTAGTTTCCAATTAATACGCATTTAATTAATTAATCCCAAAAATAAATATAGCCAAAAGTACGGGGTATTACACATATATATACATATACCAATCATCCATACCCATGACCAAGTGTACGTATCATATCTGATGTACAATGGACATGCACATAATCCACCCGGCTATATATATTACCAATAAAACTACATCAATGCTATCATCTTCCCAGTGCCCGGCTCACGTAGCAACTGGGGACCACCTGATGGGGATCAATGACACCCACCTCGTGATAGCTCACACACACAACGTCCCAGGAAGCGGTCATAGATCCAACTGGCAATGAGACGAAACATACCCAACACGTCTCATCCCAAAAATATATTTATCATATAATAACACACCAGACAACTATGACCTAGGGAATATCCGCACCCTGCTCTATATGCCAGGATGCTCACCCTCTACGCGGAAACTTCCCAATGATAGCATGAGCGGGGTATGCTTAATCACATAAGTATATATATCGATCACATGCGCAATATACATACATCCATATGATCCCATCATATGATCAAATAGTAAACCATCATATTCGGTTTAAATATCCATACCATGTATGTCCACAACATAAATATATCCATATATTCATATCTACATATAGATATATGTACATATATTCACACATCGCTATATCATTATATATACAAACTAATTCTCGTTCATCAGTATAAAATATATAAACCCGGCTATAAGTATACATAAATACTCAATATACAAGTCGTCACCACAACCTCATATCATTTACCTTGATATGTGAATACAATCCCTCACTTGAAACATATTCAATCATTTTTCCTATGATGAATAGTCTCCCAAAATCATATATATTTGTATATACATAAATATTCAACCTTAGGGTTATCACTAAAAATTTTGTGTAGAAATCCATCACTACACATTTCATCCATATTCAAAAGTACATAATTTCCTTTAGTACTATTTAACCATAGGCACATACGTGACTTAATAGTCTAAAACCTCAAATTATTCCAACCTCGTTTCAAGTATTGGAATCTCAATGGTCATATCCCCACATTTTCATATAAACTATCCTAACTAGAATTTATGCTACCGCTTATTCTAGTCGATAGTACGTTCCCAAACGTTCCTAATTTCCCTTATGGTTCAAATAAATCTCAGGAACCCTTACTCCTATTGAGTTATCAATTGTTCCTTAGTCTAAACATTTCTAAGGATATGAGACCCCTCACTCTTTAAGAGTATGAGACCACTCTCTTCCATTTGGCCCCAAATTTTATCTTAACAATATCCTATCCTTATAAGGATTTGACATAAATGCCGCCCTAGAAATTTCACAACATACATGGATATTTCTTATCTAATTATTCCAAGAAGTCCCCACTATCATATACTAAGTGAGAGACCCCCTATAAGTCACCAAAAGATATATCTTACTTCATAAGAGAAGGCCCCAAATCAATAAACCCAACCAAAACGGGTTAGAATTCATCCTTAAAAAATCCCATAAAATAACCCTGTTTCAGAATCGATTCGGCCTGTCCCGAATCGATTCAGTCTCAAGGGAGAATCGATTCGCTCCAACAGCGAATATATTAGGTCCAAAGGACCTGGGACTCTATCTCAAACCGAATCGATTCGCCTTGGGTCCGAATCGATTTGGTTATGCAGACTTGCCAATTTCCCTAAATCGAATCGATTCGCTTAAGGGGGCTAATCGATTCGAACCTGTAAATTTTGAAGGGTTCTTCTTCTTCATCAAAACCCACGAATTCTAAACCCTAAATCTTTCATTATAACCCCCAAACATTTATCACAACAAGATTCTAAGCCATTAAATCAACCCAAAGTTGATCCCAACCATTTCTACACCATTAGACCCATATTTAAACATTGGTTTCAAGATTTATACCCAAAAATCTAGGTTTTGATATTAATACCCAAAAATCCATTTCTTCAACCCACAAATTATGAAATGAAATACACAAATAGCTATTTATCAAGATTAAACACTTGCCTCAGATTTGTAGAGGTTGGATCATCCTCGATGTCGCGGTTGGGCTGAAAATCCCCAAACTTTTCTTCCTCTCTCTCTCTTCTCTTCTTCTTCTTCTTCTTCTTCTTCTTCTTCTTCTTCTTCTTCTTCTTCTTCTTCTTCTTCTTCTTCTTCTTCTTCTTTCTCTTCCTTTCTCTTTTCTTTATATTTCTCTCTTTCTCAAATGAGAACCCTTCATCCGTAAGCCTTTAAATCCCTTAAAACAATAAACTCAAATTTTAAATGTTAATACACACTTTAAATGACTCGTTTACACCAATTTGAGCCAAACTGACTTAAAATATTTCGGAGCCGAAATAAAATCCAATGATAGTCATTTTGACTATCTCGACCCTTTCGGGATCAATGGTACCCTCAAAATCATCATCCGGAATACTTTAAAACGTCCTCTATTTTTGGACTTAAATTCCCAATTTTAGAATGCCCCATTTAATTAAATTTTTTTTTTCCCAAAATTTAATTTCTCAGTCTCCAAAAATCGTGGGGTGTTACAATCTTCTCCCCTTACAAAAATTTCGCCCGCGAAATTTAAAATAAAAATAGGACCTCAATATCATCTAGTCCTAACATCAACTCTTAGGATCACTATACCGATCCTCCCTGGTTCTCATGTCGAACCATAGAAATTTTAGAATCAACTAGCTACCAAGGGTGCCCATACACCCTATAATCGAGTTTCCTATCGTAGAATTATAATCAGGCTCCATTAGCCTCCAATTGTAACATAACCCTCGGTATTATATTCTATAACAACATACTAAATATATAAAAGTTTGAAAATTCCCAACGGTTGAACTCTTTTCAATTCCTAACGCTAGCTACCTTCGTGCGGGGGAGGTCTCGCAAGCGAAATCCAAACAAGGAACCCTCCCAATACACTACTGTGTAGCTTGGTAGGGAATTGAGATTAATTGAACTGGGGTTAAAGTTTTATAATAAGATTTTTCATATTTTAGATATTGCCCGAGGGCCTATACAACAATACGATATAAATATATTCCGCGTCTTTCGACACGCCAAACAAACACCTTATGTTTAAAACACAAGGCCTCAACAAATACAATACTGCTAACCACTACCTAGTTCTCAAAACTAGCATAACTAGGAGAGAAATTTTCCGCTCAAAATAAATCCACTAAACTCTGAACCTCTCAGTTATGAAATTCCTCTACATCACATCAACACCTTTTTATAAACTAAGCTTTTCCCTCAATTAACCAATAACCTTAACAATTTACATTCCCAAAATCAATAGAGCCACTCTTTACTAGCTCATAATAAGACGGGTTAATACCCCGAAAGATGTCGCATAAAGATCACACTTGCCCACTCCTTTCCAAGGCCTAATTCTCCTCAAAGAATTTTCTTCCTCATAAATCCTTCCTAACCATTTTGAAGGACAAAACGTGATGGTGACTGCCGAAAACTCCCTCAATCCTACACAACGAAACTGAGTCTCCAAACTTTCTCCCTCATCCCAGAAGGAAATACTCCTGATATTGGGACAACTACACCTTCCTCACATCGGTAAGAGTCACCAACATCAGTTTTCCTAACAAAGGTTAATGGGTTTCTCAACCTAAACCTCCCAAGGAATACACTAACCTCTCCTCAGACTTCCCTTAATAAATCCAAGGTTCGCCATTCGAGAAATTTTCCTTTCTTACTCAACTGTCGATAACTCACCTCGAACCATTGCTAGAAATCTCCTCAATATCTCCTCCGGAATTGGGGAAAACAAATACCCCCGATTAAAGCATACCCAAAATATTCTATGGGTATCGTACTTCTAATCCTATCCTTTCTTAGACGACAAAATCTAGGCGACGTCTGAAACGAAACAAGAGCAACCGTTATCAGAACGCTAATCAAGTGAATATACTTCACAGAAGAAAACAACGCAGTGAACACAACAGTCCTAATTGTGGGGCTTATCTCAAGAACGTTAACGGAAGAATGCAGAAAACTCTCACAGATTCTAAGGACTCTAGAGCCTGATGCTCTGAAACCATCTGTAACACCCCGCCTAAAATAATAATGGCTGGCCAGTCCTATACTATATTAAATCAGGAGTTTCAGATGGTCCATTCGCAATATCAACTGTCGATACTATATAATATAGAACTAATTACCCGATATCATATAGGCGAGATGTTAAAATTAAATAAAATATGCAACAGACAACAAACTAACACTACTAATAAAGAAAAGAAAGATGCATGAAAGAACTAAGATAAATGAAATCCTAGAATAAAAATGAAATAAATAACTACAACAGAATATACTACAAAAAGTAGACCCGAATAAGATGTCGGGTCACAGCTAATACAATAACTGAAATGGAATAAATATAAACATCTATAAATATCCCTTGTGTATAAACTCGATGTACAACATGAATCCGACCTAGGATTTTCGAAGTAGAAAGCGACTACCATCAAAGTCCCGCAACAGTCCGCACCTGTCACGGCTCCCCTGACTCTGGATAGAAGGTCATCCGGCGTCCATGCGATAGGATACCTGTAGTATATATACAACAAGGAGAGAAAAGTAAACGGGTCAGAGCCCGAGTTCTGAAAATATTTAGCAAGTGTGTTAACCGTGCATAATAAATATCGGTGCACTTATTTCATAATTTAAAAGTAAACTCGCACTCTCGTGGAACCCCAACTCACCTCTCCTCTAAAGGCACGCACCTATTTGCGTCCTCAACTTTTAGTTAAATTACCCCCATTTTATTAGGACAACCTAACTTATCATAGGCCTAGCCTATACCCACGCTATCTACCTTCCTATCATACCCCAAGAATCCACTCCTTTTTAACCACAATTAAGTAATTATTTTCAATCATATGTGCCTTATTAGGCTTAGTGGATTCCGATTTATACTTTAACCATTTATAATTAAATAAGTCACCCAATATGCATTTGGGTTGAAACATATGATTTAATTTCTAATTAATAATCATGAAAAATTATTATTGACACAACTTCCCTCCAATTTCAACGCTACGCTACGCTGCGTTTCGTGCATGGGGTGTCTCGCAAAGCGAAATCCAAACAAGGAACCACCCCGTTACACTACTCCTTGTCAACGTCGATCCTGGAGATTCATTATGCCACACATAAATATCGACAGAACTTCTCTCTACTCTCAACAATGTACTACATTTCGTGCGTGGTGTGTCTCGCAAAGCGAAATCCAAATAAGGAACCACCCTGTTACACTACTCTTTGACAATGTCGATCATAGAGGTCCATAATGCCGTAAATACCATAATTGGCAGAACTTTTCTCCAATTTCAACACTACACTGCGTTTCATGCGTGGGGTGTCTCGCAAAGCGAAATCCAAACAAGGAACCACACCGTTACACTACTCCTTGACAATGTCGATCCTAGATGTCAATAATGCTATGCATACAACATTATACTAGTACTACAACTAACATCTCCAATAATATCCTTGGGATGATGTAACCGAAATATTCCTTAAATGTGATACATCAGCCCCCATCAAACTAGTACACCATAATCATCCAAGTTGTACTCCACAAAGATTCTATATCCTTTCATCTATAGGATATATAAATATATATATAGGTATTTTATTCTCACCATATATATACATATACCAATCATCCATACCCATGACCAAGTGTACGTATCATATCTGATGTACAATGGACATGCACATAATCCACCCGGCTATATATATCGCCAATAAAACTACATCAATGCTATCATCTTCCCAGTGCCCGGCTCACGTAGCAACTGGGGACCACCTGGTGGGGATCAACGACACCCACCTCGTTATAACTCACACACACAACGTCCCAAGAAGCGGTCATAGATCCAACTGGAAATGAGACGAAACATACCCAACACGTCTCATCCCAAAAATATATTTATCGTATAATAACACACCAGACGACTATGACCTGGGGAATATCCATACCCTGCTCTATATGCCAGGATGCTCACCCTCAGCGCGGAAACTTCCCAATGATAGCAAGAGCGGGGTATGCTTAATCACATAAGTATATATATCGATCACATGCGCAATATACATACATCCATATGATCCCATCATATGATCAAATAGTAAACCACCATATTCAGTTTAAATATCCATACCATGTATGTCCACAACATAAATATATCCATATATTCATATCTACATATAGATATATGTACATATATTCACACATCGCTATATCATTATATATACAAACTAATTCTCGTTCATCAGTATAAAATATATAAACCCGGCTATAAGTATACATAAATCCTCAATATACAAGCCGTCACCACAACCTCATATCATTTACCTTGATATGTGAATACAATCCCTCACTTGAAACATATTCAATCATTTTTCCTATGATGAATAATCTCCCAAAATCATATATATTTGTATATACATATATATTCAACCTTAGTATTATCACCCCAAATTTTGTGTAGGAATCCATCACTACACATTTCATCCATATTCAAAAGTACATAATTTCCTTTAGTATTATTTAACCATAGGCACATACATGACTTAATAGTCTAAAACCTCAAATTATTCCAACCTCGTTTCAAGTATTGGAATCTCAATGCTCATATCCCCACAATTACGTGTAAACTATCCTAACTAGAATTTATGCTACTGCTTATTCTAGTCGATAGTACGATCCCAAACGTTCCCAATTTCACCTATGGTTTAAATAAATCTTAGGAACCCTTACTCCTATTGAGTTATCAATTGTTCCTTAGTCTAAACATTTCTAAGGATATGAGACCCCTCACTCTTTAAGAGTGTGCGACCACTCTCTTCCATTTGGCCCCAAATTGTATCTTAACAGTATCCTATCCTTATAAGGATTTGACATAAATGTCGGCCTAGAAATTTCACAGCATACATGGATATTTTTTATCCAAATATTCCAAGAAGTCCCCACTATCATATACTAAGTGAGATAACCCCTATAAGTCACCAAAAGATATCTCTTACTTCATAAGAGAAGGCCCCAAGTCAATAAACGCAACCGAAACGGGTTAGAATTCGTCCTAGAAAAATCCCATAAAACAACCCTATTTCCGAATCGATTCGGACTGGCCCGAATCGATTAGATCTCAAGGGAGAATCGATTCGCTCCAACTTTGAATTGATTCGGTCCAAAGGACCTGGGACTCTGTCTCAAACCGAATCGATTTGCCTTGGGTCCGAATCGATTCGGTCATGCAGACCTGCCAATTTCCCTAAACCCAGTCGATTCGCTTAAGGGGGCGAATCGATTCGGACCTATAATTTTTGAAGGGTTCTTCTTCTTCATCAAAACCCACGAATTCTAAACCCTAAATCTTTCATTATAAACCTTTATCACAACAAGATTCTAAGCCATTAAATCAACCCAAAGTTGATCCCAACCATTTCTACACCATTAGACCCATAATTAAACATTGATTTCAAGATTTATACCCAAAAATCTCGGTTTTGATATTAATAACCAAAAATCCATTTCTTTAACCCAAAAATTATGAAATGAAATACACAAATAGCTATTTAGCAAGATTAAACACTTTTCTCAGATTTGTAAAGGTTGGATCGTCCTCGATGTCGCGGTTGGACCGAAAATCCTCAAATTTTTCTACCTCTCTCTCTCTCTTCTCTTCTTCTTCTTTCTCTTCCTTTCTCTTTTCTTTCTATTTCTCTCTTTCTCAAATGAGAAAGCTTCATCCCTAAGCCTTTAAATAACTTAAAACAATGAACCCAAATTTTAAATGTTAATACACACTTTAAATGACTCGTTTACACCAATTTGAGTCAAACTGACTTAAAATATTCCGGAGCCGAAATAAAATTCAATGACAGTCATGTTAACTATCTCGACCCTTCTGGGATCAATAGTACCCTCAAAATCATCATCCGGAATACTTCAAAACGTCCTCTATTTTTGGACTTAGATTCCCAATTTTAGAATTCTCCAATTTAATTAAATTTTTATTTTCCCAAAATTAATTTTCCCAGTCTCCAAAAATCGTGGGGTGTTATAAGAAGTTAAAAAATTCATAAATTTATGTTGAAATTTGATAATCAACCAAGAAATAATCATAGAATTTAGTGAAATATATTGAAATAATATAATTTTTTTTTACAAATACTCACAGCATATTTTCGTAGAACCCGTGGGTGCGGCGGCCCCTATTCGGGATGGGGAAGGTCCTCCCCTGGTACTGCAAAAAAAAGATTCACAAACTCACCTTGAGAAGTTCAGAGATCCAACTATGGATAAATTTTCAAGAGGTTGTATAGTGGGAGAGTGGGCTAAGGGCTGAGGATAGAGTAGATTCTAGATTTGAAGTAAAAGTTACGTTTTGTCAATATAGTGAGTCTTATATGTTAATTTGGTACCAACTCTTCCCTATAAAAATAATAAAAAAACTATACGTTCCCCATATTATCAAGTTTAATTATGCCTTTGTACTTGTGGCTAGTATGATGATCATGTTACCTAATACGAAAAAATATATATTGTTTAAGTAATCATTTAACAAATGACGAATTGTTAGTATCATAATTCAAAGAAGACTAATAGAATGCATCATAACTACCAAAAACCCTTTCAAGACTAACCTGAGATAGAATAATGAGTCAACCTTGGGATGCATAGAAATTTTCTTGCTTCTCCACAATCTTGGTCATCAATCGCTTCATTTCTGCCTAAATTAGATGACTTTCAAACTATTATGCACGTATTGAGCCAGAAAATTAAAATAAATAATAACAGAGCATGAGTGAAAACCTTGAATGGTTCATTATAAATTCGCAACTTCATTCGAGGTACAAAATACTCCCAAACCGGGAATCCCCTATTCATGAATAAAAAATAAATTCAACCTTATAAATCCCAAGAAAACATTTAAACAAATTAATGCATTAAGATCTTAAAACACATTAATTATTTTATGTACCAATCGTCAAATGTCCTAACGACACAAATTATGCTCAATTTTTTTCCTTCCCAGTTACTCGAGAATCTCGTGAACTCAAAAGTCAACTCAATTCGAACTCATGTGGGTGGCCAAGAAAACAGAATTTGAGTAGCCAATCTGAACCAAAGCTTCATTCCTATAAATCATAATGCATAAACAACTTTCAGGTTTTTTTCGAACTCCAACAGATTTAACAGAACACCTCGAGTTCCTCAATTAATATATACTTCATTGCCCCATGTGTATAAACATGCTCCTAAATGCGACGACGACGACCCAATTACGTCCATGCTTCAATAGTCTTATGCCACCTTACGTCACAGGGATTATAAATGAATATCCTAATAAGGCTTTCGATTTGGAAACTCGTCGTTGCGGCTAATTTTTCTTTTAAAATAGTATATGATTTCACCTTTGCCAAGACACTGATTTCTTTGTACCTAACTTCATATAACCATCAAAATCAAACACCCATGGCATCAATGATGATGGGAAGAATAAAAAACCAACTTATTTGTACCTTTCGTAGAAATAGGTACCTATGGCTTGTCTTCACCTGCATCAGGATTGCCCCATTAATAGACATGGGGATACGAAAAACCTCGATTTCCCCATACCTCCTCATCTGTAATAAGTCCATACTTCCAACATGGTTCATCAGTTAACTCTTCCTTTCTAATGTTATCACCGGATTTTGGACTTCCCAACCCTTCATCGGCAGTATATCTTAATAATTTAAAAGTAACACCAATTGGCATTTCTTTGATATCTTCATCTGTGGACAAAAAATAACAAGAATTGTAGTTCAGAGGTAATGCAAAACATTTTCAATTTTTATAAGGACACCATACATAGTTGAAGATTAACGATGCCAATATAGTTAATATAATGGATGCAATCACTGCATTCCTTGCTACCGCGATGAACATGTAAGGGATTAGAAGAGAGTGATTATGAATGTATGTTGTCCAATTAATGTGCCTCATGTATTCCTATACATCGATGCCTGGGTCATTTACCAACCACAACTACTTTGTGAACCCCTATTAAGAGACCAGTGATCAAAATAATCAGTTATCAATTCTTGTTCTAAAAATTGAACACTTGGAACCATTTTAACAAACATCACATGTGCCAACTAATAATTTACTAAGCAAACTAATCATTTACTAAGCAATTGGAAACTGATATTTGGCAAATGGTCATTTGCTAAGCATCTGATCATTTACCGAGCAAACTGATCAAGTGAAGAGTTTAAAAACTTGTATGCACTACGCTTTACTCTTCCCTATCATTTTTGGTAGAAATTTTTTTTATTAATATAAATAGAATTATAACCAATAGTAGAAAAAGAAATCTCTCTAACAAACCCAAAACAAAAACAAGTTTTTGTTTCTCTACATACATTTAAAATATATCCACATGCCTTGTAGTTGTTGGTGGCCTCAATCCTACTCTTTCACCCACAAAACACAAAAACATGAGTTCATTCTATACAGATAACCATTATGGGAAATATATATTTAATAGTACAAATTTTCTACCAATATTTTATTACATCTAAATTAATAATTATAAAGTAAAATAAAGGGTAAAACCATATAAAACAAATTCGAACTAAACAATCACTGAACATTTTTTTCAATGTAACATGCAAAAGATCGCATTTTCTACTAAAGCATGTCTGATTTATTATTGAACATAAATAAAAACTGAAAAGTTGATTACTAATGTACTATACATTCTATATTTAAGATACTTAACCCCCATAAATCAGCAGTATACCTATTTATACCATGTTAACTTTCCACCACGAAACCTGTACAAACTTAAATTCATCCATCTTTAACCCCCCTTTTCTTAAAATCAATAACTACCACACTAACTTTGTCTACACTTTTGCATCATAACGCAAGACGCCTAAATGGTGCTGCTGCTAAGGCACTTTGTCCATGTCTGTCCATATGAATAACTATCTCGACAACTATATTATGCTTTCTTTATTGTAACAGGACTAAGGCCCACTAAATAACAGTTAAGTCAATTGTCAAGATCACAACAATTTAGCAAGTCTTGCCTTTGCTACATACACTTCACTTTAGTATTTTTCCAAGTACTTAAGATACCAAACATCATGGATAAGCCTCTACCAGCTCATTATGGACCTCCCTATTTCCTTATTTATTTTATCATGAAGATTTTTTTGTTTACCTTATGAAAGGTAAACGAAAACACAGACAGGTATTCTGCAGCAAATCAAAATTGTAACAATAAAATATAATTATTAAAAATAAACGTAGACATAATCAGATATAATTATTAATACATATTCATATACTTGAGCAGTTCAAAGGAAGAGTTAATAACAAAACATGGGTATACCTGAGCGTGTGAGATATATGAAAGAGAAAACCTAAAATACAAATAAATAATACATAAAATTAGTAAATGTAGACTACAATTTATACACCAAGAACAAATACTCTTGTCACACCCTAACTCCATTAGGATATAATTAACTAAATAGTTCACAAACCACACTATTTATTTATTTAGTAATACACATTAAAACAACTTCAAGGTTTAAATGCGGAATACTAACAATCCAATCGTTTTAAGGAGACATAATTTAAACAAAACTCCCTACCATTTAGCTTAATTACAACTAGTACAATGTATAAAACATAACTAACGAGACCCTACTACTATTTACCAACCCTCCTAGACTTGGCAGTGGCAACTTCAAAACCTGAAAATGTAAACATATAAAACCCTGAGTTTAAAAACTCAGTGAATGTACTACATCTCTATATAGTAAAAGTACTATATTAACATCTGAACATATCAATATATCCACCTTTGTGTAAAATTATGCCATATACATATCCGGCGTTAATAAACCCCACATCTCTTGCCCGTAGGCAATAATCATATCCATAGTTTTTAATTGCATAGAAATTCAACATATCTTGACTTTTATAAAGACATAACATCTCAACATCTCTTAACTTTTAATAAGTCATAACATCTCAACATCTCATGACTTTTAATAAGATATATCATCTTTACATATAATACATACAAATCATATCCATAATAAACTGAGTAAGTACACTCACATTGGGTTGTCAACTATGTATTCACGTTTCCTTCAGATGGAACTGAACTGGGTTGATTTAAACTTACACCTGTTAATCCAACTAAATCAGTACTGAATCTCAATCATAAGTATTATCTTAATATATCTATGTAAATTTCAATTAATATACAACAACAATATAATTCTACTCAAGTCACATTCCATGAAACATGTCTAAAGACGAAACAATGGTATATATGGTGATAAGGTTATGAACATTCAACCATAGGAATATCTCGTAAGGAATTTAAAACTAAAATCAAGGAAACAAAAAAGTATACTTCTCAATGTATATAGACACGAAACATGTACTCAAAATACTCTTTGGAAAGAGGAGATAACAATATTCTTTTATGGATTATCCAATATGGCCTCAAACTATTGTCCTTTATACTCGACCATCCTATGTTCCTAAATTGTATAAATATAGATGTCCAACCTTATCAATATGAAAGAATATATGAATATACTTTCCAGTACAAGTGATTGTGTAATTTTTCAAGCTTCCTAGGTCAAGTTATGACCATTTCTTTACAACACAACAAATCTACCCTACAAGCTCCTCTATTGTTCCTTCAACTTCCAAGAATTTTCATAATTTTTCTCCAGCATAACTTTCCATGATTTTCAACCAATTTTCAATAAACATACTTATTAATACAAAATTAATGTTTCATATTTTTTTGACTTCATTTGCTATCTCAAAATCTTGACCAAACTCAAGGCATACCGAAATGAAATATACAAACAACAACTATATACCAACTTGCAACCATCACTAAGTCCTAACCACAAGGAGTTAAATTCTAATTCTCGGTTATGATATGAATATATGAGTCTAATTTCATATCCAATTGGAATTTAGGAATTCCAGTAAGCACACAAAAATATATGCAAGTTGGAATACAAGGGGTTTCAATACAAAGCAATATGACCTATAAACACCACTTATCTGACATAGGAACCAATACATATTATCACATAGGATAATGGAATTTTTATTAATAATTCAAGATTTATATACTTTGAAATAAGTATAATACAAGATTAAAACAATATTAACACATAATTTTACCTTGGAAACACTTTAAGGATTTTCTTGGAATTTTCCTAGCTTTTCTTGAAATTTTTTCTTCCTTAAACTTCCACTATCTCTTTCCTCAAGCAAAAACTCTCCAAAACTGAACCTAGGGTTTTATTTGATGAAAAAATATCTTATAAGAATAGTTTTAAGTCGGCCAAGGCATGTCTCCTTTCCATCTAATCAAATTAAACCACTTGGTTTACTAAAAGACAATTTTCTACTTATAGGGAATGGACATATTTGCCCCTTGTTCGTAAATTCGGCCTAACTTCTTACTCGGGCATACGTTTGATGCACCGTTTATTTTGTTACAATTATAAATCACATATCTACAACTATATATCTTTCACCTCAAGTCATTTGTTATTTTATAAGGGTCAAAACTAGTCTGAAACAGGAACATTTCTATCGAAAAAAATAAAATTTTGTGTTCGTACATAACTCGAGATTTCACGATTTATGAAAGTAGGATTACACTAAACATAATCACTTAAAATTAGATATAATAATAACAAATTATTCATATCACATAAGATAAGAATGATTTAAATATAATTTATCAAAATTATATCCGGGTTGTCACAGCCTCCCCTCCTTAGAAAATTTCTTCCCCGAAATTTAATATGAAGTTCACTTACCAAACAAATGGGGATATTGTTTCTTCATGCTATCCTCCATTTTCCAAGTTGATTACTTAATACCATGGCTGATCCACATAACTTTAACTAATGGAATAACTTTATTTCTCAATATTTTTTCCTTACGATCAATAATTTTCATTGGTTCCTCAATGTACGACAAGTCTTACTTCAGTTCAATTGGTTGAGTTTTAAACCATTGAGATGGATCCACCAAATACATACAACGCATTGATACGTGAAACTCATCATGTAAATGGGAAAAATATGGAGTTAATTCTAATCTATATGCGAGGTTCCCAATTCTTTCCAACACCTCATATGGTCCAATGTATCTTGAACTTAGTTTCCTCTTCTTCCCAAATCTCATAACGACTTTCCATGGTGAAATACGTAGGAATACAAAATCCCCCTTTTTAAATTCCAATGGATACTTCCTCTTATGTGCATAAAATTTCTGCCTACTTTGCGCTTTATTTGTCCGTTCCCGAATCATTTTGATCTTTTCAGTCGTCATATCTATTAATTCAGGATCCAAAATTTTCCTTTCACCGATGATCTAGTGCGAAATGTAGCCCGTGTAAAGACGCTAATCGTTGTTTTCGTTTTACCTACTCAATACAAACAAACCTAAGTTACAATTAAACTTGCAAGGCAAGTAGAGCGATAAGTCGGGTATCGAAAATCCACAGGGATAAGTTTCTAGAATTTTATTGATTTAATACTCCTAAATAGAAGTGTAAAAAGTGATTACAAACTAAAAAGTAAAAGATGCATAAAGGGAAAGATTTAATCTAGGAAAGTTACTGAAACTAGATTAAGAAAGCATGTAAAACTATAGGTTGCATCGAATATCCCTCACCCGGGTTAATTTGTATAAAATGGTTACATGGATCGACGAGTTATTTTGAATGTGTCTCGTTTCGACAGTTAATTGAACCAAGGGTCGTCACGCCCCTAAATACGCATAAATCCTAATATGATTTTGGCGTCAACAAATATCGTGGAAATTGCGCACGAAAGGTCGTAAGCAAGAGGCATACATGATATGCTCCGTCAAATATCCTAGGCGCAATAACTAAGACAACGCACCAAAAATAAACCCGTAAACAGTATCACTAAGCAAAGCAATGCGTTAACCCGGGTGAGTTCCATTCAAACACCACCTAATTTAAATTACCTAGAAAGCATGTTAAAAATGCGGTAAATAAATGCAATAAAGAAACGCGATAAAACTACACTAGAAAGAATGTAAACTAATTATAAAAGCATGTAAATCTAATTAACAAAGGAATAATTAAGGGGATAAAACTATATTAATGGAGAGGATGAATGAATAGTCAACTTACATACCAAAAAGGGTGTCAATCCTAAGAGAAATGAAGAAGAACTAACCAAAATCACCCAAACCCTAACCTATTTTAAGATAAAATCGTGTATATCTGTTTATTACAACGAAATTACTATTTTTAGTAAGTTGGAATTAAATTAGAAAACAAAAGAGAAAAGAAAATAAATGCTAAAATATCTGCAGAACACAGGGGATCGATCGATTAAGGAAAAACTTTGGCTGCTGAGAAGGATTGATCGATCGACCTAATGGGTCGATCGATCGATCAAGAGGGGTGAGCCAGGCAGCAGCACACTGAATTCTTTTCTCTTCTCTTCTCCTCCTCTTTTGATTTCCTTATTTTTCCCTCCGCTGAAATAACTGTAACTTCTTCATTATGAATCGGATCCGCGCACCGTTTGTGGCCACGCGAAGCTAGCGAGGAGGGATACAACTTTCGTGAGATGTCAGGCCAGGTTCCCAAACTGTGAAATGACTAAATTTCCCTTGAGCGTGAGGATGCGTACGAAACTTGAGCGGAATGCATTCGAACTTCATACTTAGCATCTAATTACCTATAAAAGCTCAACTAACCCCTGCAAAATATGTTAACGCAGAAATTTATGGTTTTCTGGTTAACGAGCATAAATATAGAGAATAATATACTCGAGGGGGCTAAAATACGTCCATTCGGAGGATGAAATACGCAATATTTGCGTATCATCACACCACTTCATCCCAACACAAAGGCGTTCTACATCTCCACCCATATAAAGCTTCATAAGGAGCCACACCAATGGTGGACTGATAACTATTATCATACGAGAATTCCATCAATGTAAGATTATCATTCCATCTACCCTTGAAGTCAAACACACAAGCTCGTAACATGTCTTTTAATATTTGAATAGTTTTTTCGGATTGTCGATCGATTTGGGGATGAAATGCAGTGTTGAACTTCAAACTTGTGCCCAAGGCATTCTGTAAACGAGGCCAAAATTTAGAAGTGAACGTTGGATCTCTATCTGATACAATTGATAATGGGGCCCCATGTAAACGGATAATCTCACCAACGTACATACATGCATACTTATCAATAGTGTAGGTGGTGTTAACTGTAAGAAAATGAGCTGACTTCATCAATTTGTCTACAATCACCCAAATAGAATCATGCCCCTTTGGTGACCGGGGTAATCCTATAACAAAGTCCATCTTTCTATGCTCGCACTTCCATTTCGGAATAGGCAATGACTCCAATAATCCCGTCGGCTTCTGATGCTCCACCTTCACTTACTGGCATTCTAAACATTTAGCTACAAATTCTATAATCTCACATTTTATATTATTCCACAAGTACTAATCTTTTAAATCTCTGTACATTTTGGTACCTTCAGGATGCATAGAGTAAATAGAACTATGTGCCTCTTCTAATTTATCCTTCTTTAAGGATGGATCATTCGGTACACAAATTCTATTTTTATAACACAACGATTCATCATTCTTAATTTAAAAGTCACTCTCTTTACCATCCAGGATTTCTCGTTTCTTCTTCTCAAGGAATGGATCATTGATTTGCAAATTCCGTATGCATTCTGCCAGTAAAGGTCTCACTATAACGTAGTGCAATTAACGCCCCCATTTCAGTTAAGTTCAACTCTACTCCCATCAGTCTTAATTCCATAATATTGCTAATCCATGCACATTGAATACAAGATAACCTCCCCAATGACTTCCAACTTAGAGCATCTGTAATAACATTGTCCCTCCCAGGATGATGGTGAATGGTACAATCATAGTCTTTAATTCACTCCATCCAACGTCTTTGTCTCAAATCCGAGTCTATTTGTGTAAATAAATACTTCAAACTTTGATGGTCAGTGAAAATTTCATACGTCACTCCATATAAATGATGTCTCCATAATTTCAAGGCAAAAACAGTAGTCAGAAGTTCTAAATCGTGTGTAGGATAATTACGCTCATACGTCTTTAACTGTCTAGATGCATAAGAAATTACCTTTCCATGTTCGATGAAAACACAACCCAGACAACGATGTGAAGCATCAGTATAAATCACAAAACCTTCTCCACTGGATAGAACAGTGAGAACTGGAGCTGATACTAGCCTATTTTTCAACTTTTCAAAGTTATGCTGACATTCATCACTCCACACAAATTTCACTTCCTTTCGGGTTAATTTAGTCAACGGTAAGGCTATATATGAAAACCCCTTTATGAATCTTCTATAATATCTAGCCAATCCTAGGAAACTCCTTATCTACATTACATTTGTTGGTATTTCCCATTGCACAATTGCCTCTACCTTCTTAGGGTCAACATAAATTCCATCTCCCAAAACAACATGCCCTAGAAATACTACCTGATTTAACCAAAACTCACATTTGCTAAACTTAGCAAACAATTGACTATCTCACAAAAGTTGCAATACAACTCTTAGAAGCTTCTCATATTCCTCTTGGCTAGGTGAGTATATCAAAACATCATCGATAAAGACAATCAGAAACGAATCTATGAAAGGATGAAATTCCCGATTCATTAAATCCATAAACACTGCAGGAGCATTTGTTAACCCAAATGGCATTACCAAAAATTCATAATGACCATAGTGAGAATGAAAAGCTATCTTAGAAATGTCACAATCTCTCACCCTTAATTGATGATAACCCGATCTCAAATAAAATTTTGAAAATAATTTAGCACCCTATAATTGATCAAACAAATCATCAATACGAGGCAATGGATATTTATTTTGAATAGTTACCTTGTTCAACTGCCGATAATTAATGCAAAGTCGCATGGTGCCATCTTTCTTCTTCACAAATAATACTAAAGCACCCCATGGTGATACACTGGGTCGAATAAAACCTCTATCTAGCAAATCTTGCAGTTGAACCTTTAACTCTTTTAGTTCCACAGGTGCCATTCTATATAGAGAAATAGAAACTGGAGCTGTACGAGGCACTAAATCGATAGTAAACTCTACCTCTCTGTTAGGTGGCAATCCTGGTAATTCATCTGGGAACACATCTGCAAAATCCATAACTACTAAATTATATTCTAATTTTTGGCAATTCCCTGTTTTTATCCACAATATATGCTAAAAAGCCTTGACAACCCTTATTTAACAATTTCTTCAACCGAAGGGCAGAAATAAGACAGTTGGGAACCACCTTTCTTTCCCCAGTAAATTTGAATTTTTTCTCCCTCGACATATTAAATGTAACCTCCTTACAAAAATAGTCAATCGATGTATGGTAGGAAGATAACCAGTCCATACCCAAGATAATATCAAAATCTCGACTATGTAGTGGAATTATATCAATGGTCAACTCCCTCTCCCCCATATACAATACACAATTTTTATACACAAGCTCCACTAATATCACATCCCCCATAGCTGTAGAAATATATGTAACACCCCGTCGAATGAAATATCGAGTAGCTACTCCTTTATTAAATTAATACAGAATATCAAGTTGGTTCAGTCTTAGCATCACTGTCGAAAAATATTTAATTAATTTCTATCCACCTAATATTTAAAAAGAGAGATGTCAAATTTTATTAATTAAGTTATCAAATAATCGAGAATTAAATCATTGACCATCAAATGCATAATCAATCTCATATGAATAACCAATGAAATGAAATCAACTGGGTCTGGAGTAAACACACCAATGGTAATAATGCCAGAGTAAATAAAGTCCCAATACAAGAGTTAGAATAAATAAACCAATAACCGAAATAATGATAGTCTGTAACTACAACCTCTATATAAGAATGGGCGACATGCCCTAACTGATACAAATGACTCTGAAGGAACCAAGGATAAATGTGAATGCATCTAATACCAAGATCCTATAACATCCACAACCGCTATAGAACGTCATCAGAATGGAACTCCTATGCTTGTCATCTCTGTGGCTGGGCACCTAAAAATGTTTTTACAAAACAAAATAGATTTCGAGGAAAACGGTTCAGAGGCAGAGGTGAAAACAATTTAAAAGTTTAGCAAGTGTTTAAATTACAATTAAACAACACATATTATAAACACGTTAGTTGCGCACTCTAACATGAGTTTCTCACCTCCCAACTAATGTGCACGCCTAACGTATGCCCTTAACCCATCCTAGTTAAATTGCTAACTAACTAGTCTGTGCCACTTCCTCTTTCTCATTCTACCATAGTATGTCTACTCTTAATATCGAGATACGTTATATTCATAACCCATATTTGCATTCATAAATTACATATCTAAAGTGTTAATTAATTTCTCATTCTTAACCCATTCGATATCTTAGTTATTCACATTTACTAAGGATCAATGAACCAGTCACAAGTACATAAGTATAACACTCTCTGTACAAAAATACATATATGGCACCCCTAGGCTAAGCTTCGGTGCTCGCATACTCTGCTATCAAATCCATGTACATCACGCACGTAAGGATCACGTGTTCGGAATCACTCAGGAACTGTCTAAATATAAATCACACATATTGGAGGCGAACATAGTTCACATACCCATGGGTCACACACATACCTATGCTCCCATGGTCAGCTGACTTATCAACTCACAAATAAGTCATTCACAGTCCTTTTTCCTTAAGGTACCAATCTAAATCCCCCCGAAGGCACACAAAGATAAGATGACCCTTTTTCGAAAACTAACCTCCCGTGATATCAAGAATGGTAGGTATGTCATACACATAAGAAATTCATACACTAGGCATTCACACAACCAGTATGTATATATATATATATATATATATATATATATATATATATATATACAATTTCAATATAGGTATACTCCTCCCCTATATATTAAGTCTCACCCATAATATTTACGTTTCAAATATTCTACGTAATATTTATTTAACGCGAAAAGTCTCGTCATACGGATTCGGTACCTATACCTATCCCAAGTAAATACCAGGTCTCCCATTTGTTCCTAAGGTTATCTCAGAAAAAAAAAATAATCCCCTAATTTATCTTTCCTTCCACTTTCAGTCCCAGAATCGAAAGATCTCAAATCGTCGTCACTCGGTAACCATTCGTAATTATAACGCTCAATCCCATAAGTTGTAACATTTTTCGACAGTAACTAATACCCTACTGACCTTATCTAAGTCCCAAAATATTATATTAATCATCCTAAGAATCAACATCGCCATTGGGACTTTCATTAAACCTTATAGGAAAACAATTTCCAAAAATCAGGAGTGGTCGATCGATCGAAGAAAAGGGATCGATCGATCGATCGACATTTTTCCGTCGATCGATCGATCAAGCATGTAGTTGCCCAGAATTACAATTACGGGTTTTCCTCTTTTTACACCTCTAATTCTTCATTACAATGTCCTAAACTCCCAACCAAGTATACTAATAATCATACAAACAGGTTTGCATAATTTCTCATGTTTTAGAATCATCAAATCAAAATGGAACATCAAATTCTCGGATCAATTTACCTAATTTTCATATAGAAACCCTAGTTCTCCTATTTATTCAAGAACACTATATAATTTAATACAATTTCATAACTCTCTACCCATAAATCATAATTTCGTGGCTGCTATTATCTCCAACATTAAACTACATGAAAGACCTACCTAGATTATGATTTAAATTCTTCAAATCCATTCAATTTTCATTATTTAAGGTTATTCTTCAATTCTAACCTCACATGAATGATATATGCGCTAAATTTTTGCAAGTTAAATCACTTGCCTGGTAATGAAGATTCTGATCGAATGAAGTAAACGGTATGGGGATGATCCTTACTTTCTGATCTATCCGGTGGTGGTGACGATGGTGCAAAAGTCTCTAAATGGTGGTTCTCCATTGGAAACTTCCTTCCCTTCCACTCTAATGGCCATTTATGATTTTATTTAAAAAACCCTAATGGACTCAAGTGTTGGCTAATATTAACTGTCTAAAATTTGTGGGGCACTATTCACCCAAACATAGGGAAGACTAAAATACCCTCCCGGGTTGCCGGTTATGCCTAAAATGCCTCAGGACCTAAACTAAACCCCCGGCTATTATTTTCTAACTATCTCGAACCTTTCATACACGTTGGTACACTCAAAATGTTCATACGGATGACATAAAAATAAAATACTTTTAAATCCATTAAATTGGGTCCTGACACGACTGACACGCCCGTCCCAACTTAATTACCGAAACTTATGTATTTTTAACTCCCGACAATTTTAATAAATTCAATAATCACATATGACCATAATCACTCAGTAATATTCAACAACATTGTAATAATTAAATACTAACTCTCGTCTCACTAGCATTTAAATCCGGATTAATTTTCCAATTTATTATCCCTAATTAATTTAATAAATCTCATAATTAAAAGGCATAAAAATACGGAGTATTACATACTTACCCCCTAATAATGGAATTTCGTCCCGAAATTAGAAAAAGTAAGGCATACTTGGAAAAATTAGGTATCCTTCAGCACTCAAAACAAAATTCAAAAGAAGGCTCAATCACTATAACCCCCACTTCACAACAAGTTTGTTGAACAGTCTCAATACTTTATCAGTTATAGGGTTACACCTCAATAAATTCAACTCACGTTGTTCTCTTACTAAACAACATTCGAATAAGAATAGCCTATATATCATCGATCGTATTAATTCAATATTATTATGAGTCTGCACCTCACTACGTATCAACCCTCGCGTTTATCTAGATACAAAACTCCCATCCTGAGAAAAACCAAAAAACATCTGACTACTCTTGTCCGTTCTTTGAATCTTTGTTCCCGACGTTATGACTTTTACACAAGGGAAAGCCACTCACGACTGTTGGTGGTTATCTCATTTTAGTCATCGGACTCTAACTCCTGACTGATCTAAAACTCTGATAATCCGCTCACCTCTAAACATCCATAGAAAAAATGACAAGGTTTATCCACACCAAACCTCAGTAAACACCTTGTCTACAATGAATAGATACGGGTGTTTTCACCCAACTCTACCATTAGGTAATATCTTCTCCCTATTATCACAATATATCTCACTTACTAGCTATACCCGTTTTGGGAATGAAATTATCGCAATGAATCTAAAATTGCTTTCATATAGTTCCACTAGTAGTCAATCACCTTGCGCCTACTCCTCGGGATATCGGTGATACAACCTTCTCAGAACGAAACGTTATCTCCACCACTTCCTGATATCCCAAGTTGAATGTGGATTTTGGTGATCTCATCCTTGTTCTGAATAATATTGCGTAGGACCACGTACCGGCGTGTTCACTATCTAATAGTGTAAATCACCCAAGGATATAACAATTTCTCTCCTTATGGATAACTTATCCCACATATTCGAAGGAACTCGTTACTTATCTATAAGTTGGCAGTCCCTCAAGGAAATTTACCATCTTGACTCTTCCATCACTCGCATCTTCAGTTTGATTCAAAATTATCGGGTGGATCATCTTACCCCAATTGATCTACTAGTTACTCTACCCCTTTTAATGCCGACTTTTATGTATAATTCTTCCCGTTAAGTGATACTTAATAACCCTCTTCTTCTCCCGAGTATACCAAAAGTTCCGACCCCTGCACTTTTCGTCACGATGCGTGCTTTTCCTTATTGACATCATCACTCAATTTATGCGTAAGCCACTCTCAACATTCGATTGGGTGGAACTCCACTCCAGATTTTCCATAATAGTTAAATATTTGCCTTCTCAAGAGATACCCCCTTATTTACTGGATTTTCACTGCCTTTTCACCAAATTCGGACGTGCTACTCTAATTGCGCATGAGTATACTAATTATCACCTTTTCTTACGATGCTCAACCCATTCTACCACTTCCATTTCATCATATTAATCCCATAAGTAATAATTTCACCCATTTGTCTCTCCTTCCGGCGATTACATCATTAGCAAACCAAGATGTCTACACCCCTTATAACTCGTGCATACGGTTTTAAACATTATATATGCTTCATACGTACTCCAAAATCTTTATTGCCCCTACCTTTGCAACGTGGCTTTACCACTTGGGCGTTTTCAGTGACCACCAAATTTAAAATTCTAAGCCCTCCTAAACATCCTTTCATCCTTCAACCCGCTAAGATAAAACAAAATTATTAGTACCTCCTTTCCACGCAACTGTCTCTACTGGCCTTCTATCGTAATTTACCCCTATAACTTCTGACTATAACTACATATTTCCATAACGATCGAGGTACTCAAATCATGGACGAATGGCCAACCGTCTCCTTACTACCAACATTACTCTAAGTTTCATGCGTGGGGTGTCTCGTAAAGCGAAATCCAAACAGAGTACCCCCCCCCCCCCCCGATACACTAGTTCCTAGCATTTTTGGTCATCGGAATCTGTTAGGCCTTCGGTCCATAACATGTACCCCTATATTCCCGCTTCTTGACAATAAAGTTACATCTCCTTCTGCAATTTCACTTAAATAAGGAACTCCTTTCGAAAGACACTGTCTCTTAACATTGATGGAAATCACCTTCCATAAACATCATGCAAATATAATCAGGGTTCTCAAAATCCCATCCCTAGACTTACAACTATGAGTATTAACTCCCACGTATCTAAAGGGTGATATAAAAATGCACTCTTCTTATTACAACATCCTGAGCATTAATTATAATAACCAGCTAAATCTTTCCGCTGAACGGTAAACCAAATACACTCCAATTTATATCCACAAAGTCCCTACGCATACCGGGAACAAATATCTAAGACCATTTTACTTTTAAAAGTCTCAACAATATATATATATATATATATATATATATATATATATATATATATATATATATATATATATATATATACAATCCCGAGCATGTCCCTCTCGTAGATGGGGCCTCGCCAGAAACAAACATTCTACACCAAGGTAGTAACCCCGATAGACTTGTAATAACTGCACACTATCGATTTAAGCATTATGATAAAACTATAATTAGTATAATATCATGCTCGTATAACACAACACTAAAAGGAGTACTTTCAATAAAGTATATATCTCTATCAATATACCCATTCATCCTCCGCGGATAACACTAAAGGTAACCCCATTATACCAGGGAAAAATATCCGCATAAATACTAGTAGTGCTGAGATACTCACTAAACTCGACTCTCATGTGAATATAGCAGTAATAAAAATGTAGTAACTCATTCCTGACACATACAATACGCAACATCATCTAAGGATATAACTCATACTTTTATTTTGTCAATTGCCCTGTATGCTCAAATGGTTCCTGGACTTAACACACCTGTTCGTGTTAAACCAAATTTTTTAATAACTATTGCCCTTGCTAGGCACCATACCCTTATCCCTATACTTGCTTCTAGAAACATTTATAACGCACGGGTTTTACTCCCCACAAAATACCTCTACGCATACTCCACTTATCTCTGATCACACTGACCACGTTAAGGTGGTCCTTCTCTCGACGCTGGTAGTCTTGACTCTGATGTCTACCTCCGTTGTTCACTTAGCTTTGATGGACCTAAGGAACATGCTACTAGTTTCCACATCTCTTACTAAAATCACCATCGCTCGGTAACAATTCAGCTATCCGAATCATTTTAACGGGTCCCCCGATGGGTCTCCCCCTTGTGGTGCTTCTCCAACACCATTTCCCCTAGTCTTACTCTATATAAATTCTTTGATTCTTGTATCTCCCCATACAAGGAATCATTTACCCCATATTAACAAAACGCGATGTTATTTCCATCTGCATTGACCGTCCAAGCAGAATTTCCTAGAAGTGCTAATAATTCTTCTTGTATGTAAATTCCTTTTAATGTCCTCATCTTCATTTCACCTACCTCATCTAGTGTAAGGTTCGCTAAATAATGACATTTCTCCTCCCAAAGTGACCTTTTTCCGACCCTCCTATGTGAGTTTAGAATAACATTCACATCTCACTCTTGAACATCTAATGAAGGAACTTATGGTCAAACCATACTTATGCGCCTTCTCTCGATGACACATTCCACTTCTAAGTGTGGTGGTTGCCTCTCACCATTGAAACTTCGCTCTTACAAGCCAAGTAAAAATTTACCCCAAATTTTCACTCTCGATTAGCCATACTCCGACATCTGACCAAGCCTTTATATATTTTACGTTCATTGGCTAGCACACGCCATCTCTGCATTTCTAGTATTTCCACTGCTAGTTCTTTTAAATGTTTCGTCTGACTCTCTCCCAATCCAACTCTACTGGGTGAGTCTAATTTGACCCCAATTTCTACTATAGTTATACCTGGAAGTCACAAGTCGCGCCTTAACTGTCTTTATCGTTCTGGATTTCTGTGCCATAATATGGGTGACTCCAACTACGATCATCCTTCTTTAATAAATCAAGTAATTTCAACTGATCTTTGCCTCTTGTTGTCCACCCAACTTTCTTCGCCTGACGTACTGCATTGTTCGGCACACGAACACACCCTAATGAAAATAAGATTCACTATCAGACACATCATAGCAAGAGAACAAAATATCAGCAAAGAAATCAACAATCCTAAGCATAGGGCTCTATATCAAAGAAAGCTATGCTGGAAGCATAATAAGCTGCACAGATCCTAAAGGACACTAGAACCTGATGCTCTGATACCACCTGTAACGCCCCGTATAATTAAATATCGGGTAGCTACTACTTTATTAAATTAATACAGAATATCAAGTTGGTTCAGTCTTAGCATCACTGTCGAAAAATATTTAATCAATTTCTAGCCACCTAATATTTAAAAAGAGAGATGTCAAATTTTATTAATTAAGTTATCAAATAATTGAGAATTAAATCATTAACCATCAAACGCATAATCAATCCCATATTAATAACCAATGAAATGAAATCAACTGAGTCTGGAGTAAACACTCTAATAGTAATAATGCCAGAGTAAATAAAGTCCCAATACAAGAGTTTGAATAAATAAATCAATAACCGAAATAATGATAGTCTATAACTACAACCTCTATATAAGAATAAGCGACATGCCATAACTGATACAAATGACTCTGAAGGAACCAAGGATAAATGTGAAGGCGTTTAATACCAAAATCCCGTAGCTTCCACAACATCTACAACATGTCATAAGAACGGAACTCCTATGCTTGGCATCGCTGTGGCTAGGCACCTAAAAAATGTTTTTACAAAACAAAATAGATTTGGAGGAAAACGACGAACTCTTATATCTCATTCTCTTTGTGGATGACCCTCAATGTCTAGTATATCATAACGCTTCACAAAATTAGAGAGTGTTTTGTTATGGTGATCTTGTTAATGGTGCAGCAGGTCGCACACATTTTTTAACTTCCATATAGCTGAGAATGGAACTTGGACTTAACTACTTTAGCCCCTTATGACCTCCTTCAAGAACATATTTTCTATTTCTCCCTTAAATTCGGTATGCTAAATAGATTTGTTTGACAGGTTGATAAGTTTTTGCAATTTTATGCCGGGAGCAAAGGCTAATGTAGTGTTTGACATTGCACGTACGTGGCCAGCTAATTGGGGTTGCAACCTAGGTAGCCTTATAATAAACTTTATTACTTCCTTAGACACATTTATATGATGAACTTTGCATGGTAAAATGACACTGATGACTGATGTCTTGTGTAAAGAACAACTGAGATTTATGTGTGTTTCTATATTTGTTTTCAACAGGATGCACATTATATACTCATATTTCCCATCAACGAAGCAGATAGTACATATAGATGGGCCTAGTGAACAGATTGAGGCTGCAAAATAGTTGGCTAACGAAGTCATCAGTTAGGTATGTACATGTATACAAAGAAATCCTATTGGGTTGAAAAAGAATCACGTTAGATTCTATGTGCTTGAACCTTATTCTGTATCTATTTTCTTACACTAAGAATTCTCTCTTGCTTTTGAAATTATAGGATATGATACATACGAATGAAACATTGCATCCTATGACTTTTTAACATCTGTGAGTCATTATTAAATCTTCTGCCTTCTCCCCCATTTTCTGTATGGTGCTGTATGAGTCGTCGTTTGGTTGAAAGCAAGAAAGAATGCTAGAATTGCACCAGTATTGGATTTTGTGGATTTTGAAAACGTCTTCTGATTTTATACCTGGAGATTTAAGTTTTTACACTCGATTACAATTTTAGCCACTGTTATTAGGCATAGTATGTCCTATATCTGATCAATATGACTCACTATTATGCAGTATGTATGAAGTTAGAGGCCGCAACAGACGAATACATTCAAAACAACTCTCCTTCATTCAAGGATGTCTGCGAAAAATTGCTGCAGAACTAGAATGATGAGAAATTGTTCGACCAATTGAAGTCTCAACAGTTCTTCAAGGCAAAGGGTTCCAATGCTGGTAGGGGAGCTGCTGAATACCTCTTTAAATGCTTGACATATGTTTTTTTCTCTCGAATATCGTTTTATTTTGATTTAAAGTCACTTTGCATTTTGCTTTGCTAGATGATAGTGTCCCCTCTTTAGTTTGGAGACGTAATGTGCTGCTCGTGGAAACTTCTCATAGTCCAGATTCTGGAAGAGTTTTTCACCATGCTTGGTCTCTTGAGACATTTTGTGCTCGTAGTGGAATAAGATTATCTCTCATTAATGGGATATCGGGAACATATAAGGCAGTTCTAGGAACAGCATCCCCAACACCATTGACATCACCTTTGTTCACTAGGAGTTTCCCATCTAGCCCACTTCTATATAGTCCTGATATAACTGCTCATAGGGTTGGTAGAATCGAATTAGTCCCGCTATTAAGCTTCGACGGTTATCAATCTGGAAAAGCAGTTACTTCACCACCCCAGTCCCCTTCCATACACATGAAGCTTTATTTGCCAGTACAATCATTGCACGAGAAATTAACGAATTCCCCGCAGGTTGGAATTGTACATTTGTTTCTCCAAAATGACATAAGTGGCTCGATATTAACATTAACGTCAATTTTTCCCTCTCTTGTTCCTCTTCTCTGTCGGATTCACATTTAGTTATTGTTTAGATCAATTCTAAGGCGCCAAAATGTTTTGGGTGTAGTTGGCAGAATGATGTATTTGTGGTCGCTGAACCAGGAGAACTTACAGATAAGTTTCTTCAGAATGTTAAATATAGTTTGCTGTCAATGATGCGTGCATAGAGCAGAAGGTATGAATCCGCCATTGCCAACATCTCAACAGTTACGGATCTGGTTGCATGTAGTCCATATTTTCAAATTGGATGTGTTGTCCAGCGGTGTATAGGTCACCAAACACAATAATGCTTCATTCACTCATTCCCTCCCTTTTCCTGTTGGGGATTCTCGATGCATATTGGATACAGAACATGGAGTGGTTTCTCTCTTGACAGTTGACCATAGGTTGGAAGAGAATGAAGAATAGAGAGAGAACGTGTCACTGCAAGTGGTGGTGAAGTAGGCACGCTCAATTTTCCTAGCCCAAGAGGCCAACGTGTGGAGTGACAAGGGTGGAGGTCCTCATCCGTCCCTCCCATTACCCTCCTTATCCAATCGTGTATCCAGTTGAGTTGATAACAAAACAAACACTCACCCTCTCCATTCCTCTAATCTTCTACTCTGCACTAGCTTCTAATGTCTTATTCAATGGCTGCTGTGCTCACTATTTTCCTCACCTAAATATGATGAATAAATAAAAATAAAGATTTTAACTTTATAATCTCTCTTTTTTGTTTTCCTAGCCTCTGGGGTTGACTTCTTTTCCTGTCTTTGGATTTATTTTATTATCTTTTTTATGGTAAATAAAGTGGGCGTTTACCTAAAAACAAAACATTGAAGAAATGTGACATTGGTTTTCGTTTTGTGAGATCTGCAGTTGCTTCTAATGTCTTATTTCGTTTTGTGTGCTGATGTGAAAGTGTGATATTATAAGTTCACATACTTGTTTATATGTTAACTATGTGAACTTTCCTACTTTTAAGTGTTGATGTGAAATGTGATATAATAAGTTCATATACTTGTGCAATTAATTTTGCTGGTGGATAATTTTTTGTGCTAAATTAATTTTGCATGACTAAATGTTGATACTATAACTAATATGATAATTTTATTTTGTTTGACAGAATGTCATTTTTGGATCCTCATTAAGTTTCCAGCGTTATGGGTTGCGGCATTGATGACGATGATAATAGAATGAAAGTTGATAGTCAACAACAACAAACTTCGTTTTTATATTTCATTTTATTTGTTATAATATAAAATATCTCATTTGGGGATGATTGTATTAGGATGTTGTATTGGATGCTTTTATTAAAATAATGCAACTTTTGGGGGGATTGTATTACGATGTTTCATTTGTTTGGTTTAAATTTCTTTTGTAAATAAAGAGTGGAGGCTTATATAAATATAAATGTTGAATATAATGCCATTGTTTTTGTAGACTATTTTTGTATATGTTCTTAGGATTTAAATAGTGGTAATAATAATCAGGATATTGGATCTTAATTTTTTTTTAAATATGTATTCATATTACTAACATAATTTTACCGTTACTATTAGTAACATAATTTTACTGTTACTAATTTCGAATTTTCTGTTACTATTAGTAATACACCTTTAGCGTTATTAATTCTGAATTTTACCATTGCCATTAGTAACAGAATTTTACCGTTACAAATTTTGAATTACTGTTACTATTAGTAACGGAATTTTATCATTACTAATTCTGAAATTTACCATTACTATTAGTAACAGAATTTTACAGTTACAAATTTTGAATTACCGTTACTATTAGTAACGGAATTTTATCATTACTAATTCTGAAATTTACCGTTACTATTAGTAACAGAATTTTACCGTTACTAGCTTCGTGCCCCACGCCTTTTTTCTAACAGAAAAATTGTGTTACTAATATTATTAGTAACGGTAAAATTGTGTTACTAATGGCGTGTTTTGGTGTAGTGGATATTGTCGAGGAACGAAGTACTCTAGCTGCTCGGGGTCGATCAAGAACTCCTCGTAGTATTGAAGAAGCACGTACTCTGTCAACATTGGAAACCCAAGCGTACCAACCGAATGCCAAAGATCGGGCTTTGTCTGAAATTTCCAAGAAAATCCTAACTTTGGAGGATCAACTTACTGCGACGAAGTCTGCTTTAGAGAATAAGGACATTTTTGCAAAAAGCCTTCACGAGCAGTTGGAGAGACTGAACTTCCAATTCCATAAGCAGCCCAGGGAATTTTGGATGGCTGGGTACAACGAGGCCTTATTCCATTTAGATGCTCGTATCCAGAATGCCACTAATGAGGGCTATAAACAAGGCTAGTTGAATGCCTTATGCGTGTTGAAACTTGAATAGGGACACTACTTATGGGACAATTATGACCCCGGGGTGCTTGACCTACCTGTGATACCGTTCAATTTGGACAAGGAATGGATCCCAGCTCGTGCCATTCCTCGAAGCTTAATTGCACAATACCTCGGTGATTACAATCTTCATTCTCAGATCGAGGTATCTCGTCCCGAGCATCTATTGGACACTCCTTCAGTAATGAATGTCAGAATGTTGAAGGACTTGAATTTTATCAATTCTCCTCAGACCATAAATGATCCTCCTGCTGGCGAGGAACCTATTTCAAAAGCTGAAGGAAAGAAACCAATAGAACAGGGATTTCAATGTAATAGTTAGTATACATGTAATTTGTAATTCGTTTTGAATTTTAATGAAAGACTTTCATTTTCTGTTTGCAAATCTGTGTTGCTATTGTTTTGTACTTGTCTAACACTTTTATATTTGTGATTGCATAACAATACTTTGTGGTTCATCGACCAATCTAGTAATAAAAGGTTACAAGTATAAAAAATGTTGCTCGATCACTTAATAATAAAGTAATGAGTATAAAAATGTTTAAAATTTTTCCAACCAACCAAGGTCGACCAATTATAATTAGTGAGAGTTTTTATCCCCGACTAACCATACATGGTAATTTTTTCATAAAATGTGTCCGACCAACCAAGGTCGATAATTTTATCCTCGTCGACCAACTACAGTTAGTGGATTTTTATTTCCGACCAACCATTCTTGGTTCAGTTTGGAATACTTTGTATTTTCTGGAATAGTTTTACCTTCCGACCAACATAAGTTGGCATATTTTGTTTCTTAACCAACCGAAATCGGCATTTTTAAGAATGTTGTTCTTGCCCTTTTACCAACTGGAGTTGGTCATGGGTTTGAACTATCATGCCCACTAACTCTTTTACCAAACGAAGTTGATCACATTAGTGTACGCCTCCTATCCAAAGGAGTATAGTTTGTTCTCGCCATTTTACCAACCGAAGTTGATCACGCTCGAACTATCAGTGTCCACTAGTTATTTTACCAACCGGAGTTGGTCACACTAGTGTATGCCTCCTAACCAAAGGAGTATAGTTTGTTCTCGCTATTATAACAACCGAAGTTGATCACGCTCGAACTATCAGTGTCCACTAGTTATTTTATCAACCGGAGTTGGTCACGCTAGTGTATGCCTCCTAACCAAAGGAGTATAGTATGTTCTCGCCCTTTTACCAACCGGAGTTGGTCGTGGGTCTGAACTATCGTCTTCTTTTTTCTGTTGAGTAGCGTAGTGTTGTACACTAGTATTCCCCGAAAACTTTCAATAAAAGGAGAGAAGATGGTGAAACATCATCGTTTTATTCATATTGATAGAACTGCTTTACATATTACATTACTGATAATACTTGCGTAGGTGTTCAGCATTCCATGCATTCTTGAATTCCTCTCCTTCTAGAGTTGCTATTCGGTAAGTTCCTGGTCGAACAACTTCTGTAACTCGATAAGGTCCATGCCAATTTTCTTCCAATTTATTGTGCTTCTGAATGACCTTCTTTAGCACGTAATCTCCTTCCTTTAAATCGCATTTCTTCACCCTCTTGTTGTAGTACAAAGTTGTTCGTTGTTGATATACAGCATTCCTAATGGCTGCTTCTTCTCTAACCTCCTCGAGCATGGCCAAATCTAATCTTCTCATCAAGTCACTAACTATGGAATTGAAATTCAGCACTCTGTGTGTTGGGAGACCCAACTCAGCAGGTATTACAGCCTCACTTCCAAACGCCAGCATATATGGTGATTCTCCAGTTGCTGCTCGGGGAGTTGTTCGGTAAGCCCACAATACTGATTGTAGCTCATTATTCAATTAGCTTTAGCCTCACTTAACTTCTTCTTCAAACCATTTAATAATGTTCTGTTCGTCACTTTAGTCTGTCCATTGCTTTGAGGATGTCCTGGTGCTGAATGAACCTTCAAAATATTTGACTGATGACAATAGGCGACAAAATCCTCGTTATCAAACTGTGTTCCATGTTCTGTGATGAAGGCATGAGGGAGACCATATCGGCAGATGATATTCTTCCAAATGAATTGGTATACCTTCTCGTATGTCATATCAATCAGAGGCTCAGCTTCTACCCACTTAGTAAAATAATCCACTGCGACGACGAGGTACTTGAATCTTCCTCGGGTCGTTGGCAGTGGTCCAACCAGATCAATTCCCCATATGGAAAATGGCCAAGGGGAAGTTATGGGTGTCAACAATGCTTATGGAGTACGTCGGATGGAAGAAAAACGTTGGCATTTATCACATTTCTTAGCATAGGCTATACAATCAGCCCTCATCGTTGGCCAGTAGTATCCTTGCGTCATCACTCTTTGCAAAAGTGTTCGACCTGCTACATGGGCTCCACAGGACCCTTCATGGATCTCTTCAATCAATTATTTCACCTCGGAGGGATGTACTCATCTTTGCAAACCTGCCATAATTCCTCGTCTATACAAAACACCATTAGTTAGTACATACCGAGCAACTTTAAACTTTAATTTCTTGGCAGCGATCTTATCCTCCGGTAATTCTCCTTCCTCGACATATGCCCTGATGGGATCCATCCAAGATGGTCCTAAATCAAAGTAAATAACATTTATCGTCAGGCCTTCATCTATGCTTCGACTTTCTAACACCTCAATTGGTATCGTTCTTCACAACTCGATACGAGTAACTGATGCTAATCGGGCCAGTGCTTCTGCTTGTGCATTCTCCATTCTTGGTATTCTGATCAACTAAATGGCATCAAATTCTGCCAACAACGCCATCGCCTTTTCATGATACCTGACCATTATTTCTCCTTTAACTACATACGTTCCCATCATCTGATTCACAATTAATTAAGAATCACTGAATACCATCACTTGTTGCGCTTCCATAATCTTTGCTAAATTAAGACCTGCTATCAAGGCTTTATACTCTGCCTCATTATTGTAAGCTTTGAATTGGAATCGTAAGGAATATTCCATGTCAATCTCGTCTGGGGTGTTCAAAACAATCCCTGCTCCACAACCTGTTGTACAAGATGACCCATCTACATACAATCTCCACGTAGGTAACTCGTCTTCAAAATTCTTATCTGACGCGTTCCTCGGTGAAATATTTGTTGTTTCCTTTCATCCTCCCCTGGTATTTTTTGTTCTTCGTCGACCATCTCTTCTCGCCCTTTTACCAACCGGAGTTGGTCTGGGTTTGAATTTGATGATCTTTCTACCTCCACAAGCCCTTTTACCAACCGGAGTTGGTCTGGACTTATGTCTGTTGATCCTGTAACATCCACAGGTTGGTCAGCGAGCAACTTTTATTCCTCGGGGGTATCAGGATATGTAAACTCTGCTATAAAGTCTGCCACAGCTTTCCCTTTTAAGGATGATCTGGGTTCATACACAATATCATATTCACCGAGCTCTATTGCACAGTACATCAGTCTTCCTGACTTTTCTGTCTTATGAAGGGCTTGTCTTAATGGCATATCGGTATACACGATGATGGTATGGGCCTGGAAATATGGCCTCATTCTTCTACTTGCCTCAATTAATGCCAATGCTAATTTTTCTAACTTTGGGTACCTGATATCTGCACCTCAGAAAGCCTTACTTGTGTAATAAATTGGCTTCTGGACTCTATTCTCCAATCTGATCAATGCCGAGCTGACTGCATTTTTTGATACTGCCAGGTATAAGTACAACTTTTCCCCCATCACTGGTCTGGACAGCAATGGAGGTGTTCCCAGATATTTCTTCAAGTATTGAAAGTCTTTTTCACATTCATCATTCCACTCGAAAGTTTTTCGGAGTGTTTTGAAGAATGGAAGGCGCCTATCAGTTGCTCGAGATACAAATCTATTGAGTGTTGCAACTCGTCCTGTAAGATTCTGCACTTCTTTCTTTGTCGTTGAAGATCGCAACCCTAAAAGAGCTTTGATCTTTGCTGGATTTGCCTCGATGCCTCGCTGTTTGACGATGTAACCGAGGAACATTCCTTCTCGTACTCCAAAGGTGCACTTCGTCGGGTTGAGCTTCATCTGGTATTTATCCAGTTGATCAAAGGTCTGCCATAAGTCAACTAGATGCTCAGCAGCTTTCTTGCTCTTTGTCAGCATATCGTCGACATAGACTTCCATGTTGCAACTGATTTGTTCGGCAAAAACCTTGTTCATCAGCCGTTGATATGTCGCTCCTGCATTTTTCAAATCAAAAGGCAGAACATTATAACAATAAGTTCCCCTAGGGGTAATAAAATAAGTGCTTTCCCTGTCTTCAGATTTCATTTTGATATGGTTGTAACCAGAGTAAGCATCCATGAAGCTGAGCAGCTCGTGCCCCGAGGTAGCATCCACTAGTTGGTCAATTCTAGGCAATGGGGAGTGATCCTTTGGGCAGGCCTTGTTGAGGTCAGTGAAATCAACACAGACTCTCCATTTATTGTTTTTTTTTCTTTACCATCACCACATTTTGCCAACCAGTCCGGATACTTCACATCTTCAATGAATTGGGCTTTCTGGAGCTTGTCGACCTCCTCTTGAATAGCTTGATTCTTCTCGGGGCTAAATACCCTCTTCTCTTCTTTACAGGCTTGATCTCCTTATTCACATTGAGCTCATGACATAAGAAGTTTAGATCTATTCATGGCATGTCTTCATGACTCCACACAAAAGTTTTCTTTCTGTTTCTCAAGAAAGTTATCAACTTGTGTTTTATTGAAGCATCCAACGATGAACCTATCTGGGTTACTCGTTCAGGGTGTTCGTCGTCGAGAATAACATTTTCTGCAGATTCTACCACCTGTCCTTTTACAAGTTGGGATTCATCTCTTGGATCAAGTGTTTCAATTTCTGTACTTTCATCCACCTGGTAAGTAGTAGTCTTTTTCCTTGACTCTTCAAGCTCTTCTTGCTCGGCAGATGAATAATAGCATTCTCGAGCTACTTTTTTATCACCTTTCACCACTCCCACTCCGAAATTTGTTGGGAATTTTAAACATTGATGTACTGTAGATGGGAATGCTTCGAACTTCTTCAAACCAACTCTTCCCATGATGATGTTGTAGGCTGACTGCACATTCTTATCCATCACAAAGAAGCGTATTATCTCTGTTCGACAAGCAGGCCAAGTTCCAATGAATATATCCAACTTGATCGTCCCAAGTGGAAAAACTTTCTCGCCAGCGAAACCCAGAAGAGGTCTGTGATAAGGCTCCAAATGAGATAATTTCAAATTTAAACTGTCAAAGCATAAATAGTACATGATGTCTATCGAACTGCCATTGTCTATCAGCACCCTTGAAATCACTACTTCTTTCATCCTCATTTTGATCACCAAAGGGTCGTCATGAGGGTAAAGAACACCTGCGAGGTCATTTTTTGAAAAGCCAATAACCAGCTTCTCTTTGTTTACCTTCCTCGGATGATCCTCCTCGGCCAAATTTATTCACTGAATGTACGAGCAAGCTTGTGCCTCTCCGAGGTAAGCTTTTCTTTCTGTAGTAAGATCTCCTCCTCCTGTAATAACATTACAATCAAATGACCCAAAATGTATGGAAAATACCTCTCATTCTGGCTGGCTTGGTTTCTTGGGAAGATCGGGGTCATCCTCGGCATCATCTTCATGACCTCTCTTCTTTTTCTCCTCTGCTCGATGAGGAGATCTAGATCTCTCTATATTTCGATCATTATTTCTTCTTTCACCTCCCCAATCAACATACTTTGCTAGCTTTCCTCTTCGGATGAGTGTTTCAATCTCGTTCTGAAGAGCTATGCAATTTTTAGTCATATGGCCATGATCTTTGTGGAACTCGCAATATTTATCCCTGTTCCTCGCATCAGGATCTGACCTCAGTTTCTTCGGCCACTTTACCTCCTCGCTATTCTTGATTTCTTCCAAGACATGATTAATACCCATTTTCAAGGGAGTATAATTATCGAATTTCTTCAGGACTTCCCATGATGACTTATTATTTCGGGAACGCTTATCACCGCCATTGCCCTTATGCTCTTTATTTTTAGACTTGTCGACGTCCACCTTGGTGTCTTTATCCATATTCTTCTTTGCAACCATAGCTTCCTCGGCATTCATGATTTTGGTCGCTTTTGCCATCAACTCTGACATAGTTTTAGGTGGATCTTTCGCTAAGGTGTAATACAACTTATTAGGTAACAACCCACTCATGAAGGCGGTGATTGCTGTCTTCTCCTCGTAATCTATGACTTCCAACTTCTCGTTATTGAAACGAGTTATGTAATCTCTAGTACTCTCACCAGATTTTTGTCTAACACTTAACAAGTGTGCTACTCGTTTTACTGGCTTTGCTCCAAAACAGAAATTGCCGATGAACAACTCGTCCAACTGAAAGAAAGTTGAAATCTTACTCCGAGGAAGATTGTTGTACCATATCTGGGCAGCTCCAGTAAGAGTTCCTGAGAACGCTCTGCATCTCATCTCGTCGGGGACAGCATAGATATCGGCGGCAGCTTGATATTGCTCTATATGAAGATCAGGATCTGTCTTTCCATCATATTTGGGGGTCACTACTGGTGCTTTAAACTTTGACGGTGTAGGAAAATTCACAATGGCCTGGACAAAAGGTGTCCCTTGAACAAAAGTTCATTATAGGGGATTCTTTGCCTTAGCCATTTCTCCCAATCTATCCTCCAACCGCTGAAGGGATCCTTTCCACACTTCATTTCCTTCCTCGGGCCTATTGGTTCGAGCAATAGATCGTTCTGAAATAGCCTCCTGAGATCTATCTTAACGAGCAACTGGTCATGATTGTGCTGATCCTTCTCTTAGATCTGATGGTTGTCGAAAACTCCTCGACATGGTCTTAGGTGGACTCCTATTCTTCCTAGGGCCTAATCGACTGAAAGGAGACACCCTACTCAATCTTTCTAAGGCACTGGGTCTTTCTGGAGAGAGAGTGATACGTTGATCAGTATCTGTAGCCCTTATTGACGAAGTTCACCCAGGTTGATAAAAGAAATCATCAGACTCCTCATTACGATATGACTCAGTACGCCTGGATCGTGAAGAAAGCAAATAAGTTTGCCTCTGACCACTTCACTGTCCTGAACGTGCAGGTGCACCGCCATGAAGGGTTTGTATGAGTTGCCTCATTGTTTCTTGCATGGAGGTTTGTCCTTGAGCCAGATTCGTCATAATCCCGGCCAGATCTGGAGGTGCAGAGGGATTTGGAGGATTTCCATCATTTCCAGCGTTTCGATTGCTAGATTCTGGATTATCCGCCATTGATGATGAATGATTTTTGGTGAAAAACGATAATAACAATCGCTTCCCACAGACGGCGCCAATCTGTTGATGTAAAAAACTAGATTACTCTAATTATTTAATCACAGATAAATAAATAAGACAAAAGATTTTAAAGTGGTTTAGCCTTATATGAATGGCCTACATCCACTGTTATGTTATTGCTGAGTGTTTGGGAATTCTCGATTACAAGTGCTATCAAGAAATTCCGGTCCCCTTGAATGAGGGTGATACAAGGTATTTATAGCCCTTTAGGCTGTACATGAAAGGGTGCTACATTAAATGATACACATATGAAAGGTTAATTCACTTAATGTTCTTCAAACGTGCGCGTCAAGATGATAAGCATTCAATGAATAGTTTAACTGTTGATTATCTGGCAATTAATGCTGTGGTCGAGATGCAGCTCGAACCGCCTTAGCTGCTCATCGTCCAAGAGTTCCTCGAAGCATTGGAGTTCCTCAGAAGATAAGAGTTCCTCGGAGGGTTGGTGTTCCTCGGAAGACTGGCGTTCCTCGGAGTATACTTGTTGCTCGGAGTGAGTATGTTGGTCGGGGAAACAATCTTCCTCGTTGCTATTGTGCCACGTAGATTGACACGTATCTTCTTATTATTCATCCACATCAGCATACTAATTTTGGTATCAACACATGTACTCAAAATACTCTTTGGAAAGAGGAGATAACAATATTCTTTAATGGATTATCAAGTATGACCTCAAATTATTGTCCTCTATACTCAACCATCCTATATTCATAAATTGTATAAATACAGATTTCCAACCTTATCCATATGAAAACATATATGAATATACTTTCCAGTACAAGTGATTGGGTAATTTTTCAAGCTTCCTAGGGAAAGTTATGACCATTTCTTTACAACACAAGAAATCTTCCCTACAAGCTCCTCTATTGTTCCTTCAACTTCCAAGAATTTTCATACTTTTTATCCATCATAAATTTCCATGATTTTGAACCCATTTTCAGTAAACATACTTAATAATACATAATTAAAGTTTCATAATTTTTTGACTTCATTTTCTATCTCAAAATCTTGACCAAACTCAGGGCATACCGAAATGAAATATACAAACAACAACTATATACCAACTTGTAACCATCACTAAGGCCTAACCACGGGGATTTAAATTCTAATTCTTGGATATGATATGAATATATGATTCTACTTTCATATCCAATTAGAATTTCGGATTTCTAGCAATAACACAAAAATATATGCAAGTTTGAATACATGGGGTTTCAATACAAAGCAATATGACCTATAAACACCACTTATCTCTCATAGGAACCAATATATATTATCACAAAGGATAATGGAATTTTTATCCATAATTCACTATTTATATACTTTGAAATAAGTATAATACAAGATTAAAACAATATTAACACATAATTTTACCTTGGAAACACTTTAAGGATTTTCTTAGAATTTTCCTAGCTTTTCTTGGAATCTTTTCTTCCTTAAACTTCCACTTTCTCTTTCCTCAAGCAAAAACTCTCCAAAACTGAACCTAGGGTTTTACTTGATGAATAAATAGCTTAGAAGAAGAGTTTTAAGTCGGTCAAGGCGTGCCTCCTTTCCATCGAATCAAATTAAACCACTTTGTTTACTAAAAGATAATTTTCCACTTAAAGGGAATGGACAAACTTTCCCCTTGTTCGTAAATTTGGCCTAACTTCTTACTCGGACATCCGTTTGATGCAACGTTTGTCGTGTTATAACCCTAACTCACATGTCTACAACTATCTCGCTTTCACCTTAAGTCATTTGTAATGTTATAAGGGTCAAAACTAGTCTGAAACAGGAATATTTCTATCGAAAATAAGAAAATTTTGTGTTTGTATATAACTTGACATTGCACGATTTATGAAAGTTGGACTACACTAAACATAATCACTTAACATTAGATATACTAATAACAAGTTATTCATATCACATAATATAAGCATGGTCTAAATATAATTTATCATAATTATATCCGGGTTGTCACAACTCTACCCCCTCCCTTAAAAATGCAACTAAACATCTATATACAAAGAGGGTGGGGATATATAATATTTCTAACATTGTACAAACCACAATCATAATTATTTGAAAAATAAAAATTCAATAAAATAGCTACACACATTAATGTAAGTAGGCTTACACAATAAACATGTCAAAGGAAAAAATTAAACACCCAAAATAGTACGTTCTAAACCATAATAAACATAAAATGATCCCGAAATATGAATCATAAATCATAAACCCATAATATTGATACAAAAATTATAGTTATACAGAGTGAGAAGGAGTATACTTGTTGTTCAAATCCTATATTCATTGGCATTCAAACCTAAAACAAACAAATCAGAACCAAATTACAAATTAGAGAGGGAGACAAAGAAAAAACTAGAAAGAACAAAACTAATACTAAAAACCCTAAAAATATGGAGTATGAGAGTATACCTTGGTAAACAACCACGAAGGAAAGAATATCATCGTGAAGAAGGTGAAGCCGAGAGAGAGAGAGAGAGAGAGAGAGAGAGAGAGAGAGAGAGAGATGCACTAACCATGAGGAAAGAAAGCCATGAGGTTTCAGGGTTTTGGAAATGCAAGAGGGAGGGTTTGGTCAGGAGGTTGAATATTGTTTGGGTTTGAGAGAGAGAGAGAGAGAGATAGGTGTAAGGGTACCAAGATGGTTTCGTGGGTGGATGCGTGAAGAAGAGGTGTGCATCAGAAAATGTGTGCTGTAAAAGTGTCTTGAATACGTACCAAAATATTCCTTCTTAATTGTATTACTACTATACCATTTTGTATTGAATTATATTGAAATTTTAGATGAAAAATAGCGTAGGAAATAAAATTTAGTGGGTTAAAATTGTAAATGCGATATAAATTATAAAATCAAGTGTGGTGAGTTGTAGTGCTTATGGTATGAATTATGATCTCACCCTCAATTTAGTGACTTGGTGGCTCAATCCTGACCTCTAATTGTCTTATATATTTATGGAATAGTTAAACTATTCTACTCCTTATTTTATATACTAGCGGAATTCCCGTGCCTGGAGGCACAGTAAAAAATTTCAAAATACATAATTACAAAACGGCAAAAATTTCATTCCCCAAAGTGTTAACTCTTGTATTATCAAGTCAAAAAGTTTATCTTATAAAACAAAATAGAGTAAAAAAATTAATCTTTTTGGGTAGAATTTACTTTATTTATAAAACGATCCACCCTAATTTAAGTGTAAACAATACTTATTTCATTTCGTCATATAATGGTAAACTAATTTATAAAACAAATACTTGCAAACAAATTAAAAAATTTAGGCAAAATACCCTTTGTTGATAAGATTATCCACTATGCTTAACGAATAAAAAATATTCGACAACAACAATACTAATAGTGTCATGGATCTCTCACAAATAGAATCATACCAAGAAATACTTTTAAGTCGAAAATTATTTTTTATAACACGTGTAAACATTTTTTAAAAACTGGGAAAAATTTCCTTTATTTATAGGACTATCACCACCCTAATTAAAAAATATAAAATAGTACAACAATATAAATAGTCCACAAAAACACTAATATGCATCCAAACAATGACCCAATAAAAATTAACAGCTCAAATTCCATTATTGAAAAATTCATCTCAATACATATGAAATTCATCTCAATACATGGGATAATTTAAAAAATCTAAGAATTGTCTTCATAAATATGATTTATAGATAATGCGATGAAAAGTTCACAAAGCACATTCTATTGCTTGAAAAAGTACACAAACAAATGAAATCACATTCTTTGCGCCTCTTTTGAAATCACATTCTTTGTGCCAACACACCCTTGCAATCATGTCACGTCTGTCACACCAATTGGGCAAGTGGAGCAGATAAGAAATTACGCATCGTGTCACAGACCTGTCTTAATACCAATAAACATATAAGACTTCCAATTCCCCACAAACCATTAATCGAGACATGTATTAGTACCAATAAACATATAAGACTACTCAAATGACCCTCAAACAACCCAATAGGTGATAAAACTGCACCAAATTCAATCCGATATTTTAGCCATTTACCAGAAAACATCTCAGAAGCATTAGCTATAAACCCAGATTCCCATTCATTTTGATCAGCCGTTAATGTCCCAGTAACAACCAAAAGTGGGATAATATAAGCCAAATAGGTAAAAATAACAACACAAAAAGTGACACGGGGAATGTCTTTTGTGGCTTATTAACCTTACCCACCGCCATAATACTCACGTCATCCTAATAATTCAGATTCCAAAACAATGTGTTAAAAAATAAACACTGAATACACTGTCAAACCCAAAAATAGCAATTACGAAAACTTGTAAGTTGTGTAACAACTATATTGGAGTTGTATAACAACTATATGTGAGCTTTTATAGGAGTTGTGCAATAGAATACACAGTCAAGTTAATATGTACTGAAATTATGGGCCTAAGAAGTAATAGCATGATCTTACTACTTTGAACATGATCAGATCACATAGCAAGATAGGTAAATATCAAAAGTTAAAAGAAGCATCTAATAAGCAGGTAATATATGGAGCAGTAAGTAGTTTTCTATAACTTGTTTTGTAAAAGTTATGTAATTTGTTCAATTTTAGTACTCATAATCATCGTGAACAACAAAGAGAATAATTATATGTACCTGTTCAGCAAAGTTAATGACAAAAAACACTTCAATATAAAGATATATTATATGCTTAACTTAAGCATAGAAAAAAGACATACCGTGTAATAGATCCCCTTTTGGGTTTCAAACCTGAGATTTAAGCTTTTAAGGACTCATAACTCTACCAAAAAGACTCTATGTTTTATTTCTTCAAGAATATATTACAATCAAGAGGAGAGAGGAGAGAGGAGATAGGAGAGAGGAGAGAGGAGAGAGAATTTCTAGATCTTAGTAAGAGAGTTCACTTCGGTCAAAGTACCTGCCTGGTAAATATGAACTCTTTCTTTATTTTGAAAACTTTCATTTGTAGAGGTAAGGAAATCATTCTGCAAATCTTTGATCTTTTGATCTTTTTCCAATATTTTTCTTTTAAGTTTTCAAATTCTTCTCTCAAAGGTAAATTTATCCTTGAAAAGATTTCATTTGAAATTTTCATTTCTTGACATGAGTTGCAAAAGAGCTTTGAGAATTGTTGTGGTTTATAAATTTTTATACAAAAATCGTATTCCCCTGCTTTTAACTTTCTTTGAATTGCTATATTTGCACATATTTCTTGTAAAACATTTAAAATGTGAGTTATTCATGGATCTTTTAATAAACATTAATCAATATAAGATAAACCTTTTTCTTTATAGTTTCCATCCAATTTTTCATTATATTGATATGAGATAATCCGTTTGGTAAATCAAAACCTGTGTTTGAATGTTTTAATTTTTCATTTTACTAGTTCACACCCAGAGATCATTATGCCTTTTCCCTAAGTGGCCTCCTGCAAGGCGGTACTCAACGGATCGATCAAGGGTCACAAATACAATGGCCTAAAGTAAAATTAAAGTTATCATTTGCAAACCAATTTTTCCACAGTTCCATAAGATCAATGTCAAGATTACTTATATTAAAAACATTTCGGTACTCATTGGCAGGATAAATATTTTTCCTCCTGGTTTTATTAAATGTGTATAATTTTTTTTTAACCATCTACAATTGTAGTGGTTATTGATTTATCAACTTTCTCAGTATACTTTGGATCTATTTTATCTTAATTTAGGATTACATTTGTATAACTTATATCTACTATACATTGTAAATTTAATTCAAAATCATGAATTCTTATTTTTGCTGTAATCTTTAAAGTATTAAAACCTTTCATATTGCAAACTTTAAATGTGGATTTAAATAAATTATGTATAGTATAATCTTGAGTTAAACTTTCTTCAAGAATCATCCCCAAAAGCTAAACAAAATTTGCTTAAAATAATAAAGAATATATATACTAAAAGAATTGTTAGGCATTTTAGCAAACAAATTATAAGTACTTATAAAACAAATGGCGTTTCAAACATACCTCAAGATAGTGTGTACTTATAAACCAAATAAAACAGTATTAGAAAAGATAAACCAACCAATGGAAACACATAAAAAACACAACTTTACAGAATAAACTCCCCAAAACTCTCCCTTTGACATATAACTTGTTGAATAGCCAGATTATAGTTCTAATATAAGTAGAAATATTAAGATGTCACTGGTAAAAAGTAATTATAAGCACACATAGAGCGGGTTTCTCCTTCACCGCCTGATTCCGAGGTTTCTACTTTTGATGTGGTGGAATTCATTTGCGAGTTTACGAATTTCAATCTAAAGATGCACCCACCTGATATTGGGTTGAAGAAGAGGGTTCAATGGCCCAAATCTGGCATGGGGAGACGTTTGAGGATCATATGAGATACTTCGAGGGTCTTTATTTCATTTATTATTATTGTGCAGATAATAAAAATTCTGCCTTGTGAGTAAGAGGCTTGAAATATAAAAAAACAATAAATAGTACAATGTATACCATCATATCATCCTTATGGATACAAAAAGAGGATTACTCCATTTGGTAACTAAGAAAGTGCATAAACAACAATTTTATCACCAACCAAATAGACTACAAAAGTAACTTATGAAACCTAATCACGTGTTTGAAAAAAGTGAAGAACCTGGGATTGAACATCAAATAATGCATATCTTTGATAACTCCTACAACATTGGCCTTTATTCGGAAGTGCAGTTTCCTTGCATTTCTAAAGAAAAAAATAAGGAAAAGCAAAAAAGTACCACACGATTACACATTAAAATAAATCCCATAAAAATAATCAAGACGAAAAATCTCGACATAAATTATACTATCATCTTTGAATTCAATTTGATCAATACAACACAATACACTGAAAATACATATATGGGGGGTAAAAGAAGACACAGTAATAAAACAATCTGATCTTGGAACCCTATCTAAACAACTATGTATAAATCTCAAATAAAAAAAGAAAAAAACAGAAATACTACAAATCAGAGATATGGATCGAGAAAAAAAACTCCAAAAAAGGTAAGTTAATTGTTTAAAATCTGTACAAAGCAAAAAGTTCCTATATCTCAAACCTCAACAACAACATAAAAAATGAAAATGAGAACCAAGATAGAGTTTTAAAGTCCAAACAATCTAAAAAACTAATAAGCAATTCAAACATAGTGGCGAGTATACCTAATGGAACATTCTTGCAAAAATATGAGAGATAGCAGTTCAAATTGTGCATTGTTTTTCCACGGGACCGCCACTCTTGAATCTGAAAACCAAAAATACACCAAAAAAATTAAGCTTTCTTCATAAATCAAATTGCTAAAATGAAAATCTAATAACATCCTAATAACCATAATATAACACAAAAGCATCCACAGGTACTGATTGGTAATCAGTTGCCATAGTTTACCAACTATATTATTGTTCCATATAACTGTATGAGCTGGAAGTGGGTGAAATGTTCTAAAAATGAGTTTTCAGAAAGTGAGAAGGCTATCTTGCACTGCTCTACGAACAACTCGGACTTACTTTGCTTGTTATTGTCATAAATCCCTTCTAAGTTGTCGCTAGATTATTCGAGCTCCCCCCTGAGCAGGTTACTTTAAAGAGCTCGTCAAGCATTAGCATCACAATTGCCGAACGGTTCTCTGAAAGCCATTTACCAAGCATATCATCACCGAACATTTTGCCGAAAGACATATAAGCTTCGACGTTCATTGTAAGGTGACCGGACGTTAATTGGCATCCAATGCATTACCACTCTTCAATGGTATAAACAAAATATATATAATTGGATTTGGATCAACAGTAGTTGAACATTAATCAAAAAATCGATATAAATTTCATGGGCATATATAAAATTTGAAACAATAATTCAGTGTGCATGCTTCACAATTGCATACATTCACAAACACCTCGAGACTAAATTTCTTAAGGCAAAGCCACATAACCAAGCATCACACCACCATTTTGTTTCTATGGTTTGCCAAACATCTATCTTTTAAACTGCAATTTTATGGACATATAAATCTGATGAATTTCAAATAGGATCCCCCACAAAAAAATAAATGTGTTCCTGCATATTAATTTGTTCCTGCGTATAAATCTGATGAATTTCAATTTCATGGGCATCTAAATCTGTTCTTGCAATTGGCATACGTAGGAAACATGAAACAAAAATAAATATCTAAATATGGGACATAATCATTAAAAATAGGAGCCACCATAAAAAACTCAACATCCAACCCCACTCAAACAACACCACAACCCAAATAAGAAGATAAGAAATAGTACATAAATGGAACAAAGAAAAAAGTGAATCGATGAACAAAGGAGTACCTTGAAAAAAAGGATGTTAGAGTTATGCAACCCTTCTTTGATCCCCTATTTACAAACACCCAATGAATGGTGAAAACATCATATCATCAATTGGGGGTTGAACAAATGAAGAAATACATTAATAGAAATAAATGAAGAAAAGAAAATAAGTGAACCTGATTTTCACCATGTCTGGTTAAATAAATTCAAAATCGCAAAACCTGATTTAGGTACCTTTGAGCCAATGGTTGAATATATGATATTGATGTCGAGAGAGAGTTTTTTCTTGTGCCTCCCAAACCGATAGAGATAGAAAATTTACCTTTAAAGTAATTTGGTTAAACTAAATTCAGAGGTTGGAGACCTAAAAATCAAATAATAATAACACTTATTGTGTTTGAGATAGGAAACCCTAATTAGAATAAATCCAACCACGCAACTTTGATCTGGGAACCACAAATACATACAAATATGTCACATAGAAACAAATCTAAAAGACCAAATAACGAAGAAAAAAAAACATGCCCAATTCGTCGTTCTTCGGTTTGTGAGAGAGAGGAGAGAGAGAGTGAGTTACCAATTAATTATGGTGAGACATGTTCTTTGATAAAGTACAAAGTGCGTTGATAATCGTGTAGAATTTTCAAATTAAAGTCAAGAACTGATCGAGCGGGATGAATTAAAAAAAACAACATGAAATCTCAACCGTTATTTTCCTGCCTTGTTGGCAAAATCATGACCACTACTTAGCTTATCACCTTATGGAATAGTGTCACAATTCTACTCCTTATTATATAGATATATGTATATTCTTTTTTTCTGTGCATAAGAATATTTTACGTTTGATTTTGGGTATGTAAAAGAGTATTGAAGGCTTTGATTGTTTATTTTTTTATTTGGGTGACAGATAAGTAGAGAAGAGATGTACAACGAAGTGGAGTCACAAACGCTAAGGGGGTCACGAACCAAGGGTTACGTACGGAGTAACAAATTCTTGGCAACAAGTTTTATTAGTTAGCTGTATGGGTGGTGTATATCTTTTAATTTAATAACTTATTTGATTTTTTGACATAATTTATGGAGAGAGTTTTGAAAAGTTTAGTTTGGTTTGAGCCTAAGTTTGGATTTTTCTTTTTTGATTCGATGATCTTGAGTTTTCTAAATTTTTGAAATGCATCCCATACCAATTAAATAATAATTTTAAATTTTTATAGGTTATTACTTCTTCACTTTATTTTATAGGCACTAACATATATATATATATATATGTCTCATAGATTTTTCATCTTAAATCAAGAAAAAAATAATACACACGAGAATATAGGACCTCCTCGTAAGATTTCAAAATCCCACTTGCTTGGTCAAGTACTAATCGGCCAGGATTAAACTCATTTCTCAATAGACTTTGGGAAAAAAATCCCCATAAAAATTGATACAAGTTGAAGATAAAAAATAGAGTACTGCTATGTAAAATTAAGAAGGAAACAAACTATAAAAACAATAGTATGGGAGGGAGATAATTATCTTTTCATTTCATGTCAAAACACAAACACAATACATTATAGTTGTAACTAACGTACAACTAAAATACCCACTACCTACTGCCATATACCCACTACCTAGAAACTAACAACAACTGCTACATTACTTAAGAAAAAACTCAAATAAAACATGACACTTGTCCCGTGACTTCACATATAAATCTGAGACAATTAAAGAATAATTCAAAGCTAAGAACATCGTTTGAATTATTTTATAACACATTCCCTTAATTCAAACATGTTGTGGCTGAACCCCCATCATGCAGCGGAACTTCTTGAACTTTTCTTCTGGTAGAGCTTTTGTGAAAACATCGGCTAATTGATCTTCAGTATTGCAAAACTTCATCTCTATTTCTTCTTTTGCCACAACTTCCCTTAAGCTCAGTTTGGTTGCGCAAATTGTTTGAATATATAAATTGATTCATTGTGAATTAGTGAATTATAAATGAGTGAATTTGAAATGAGTTAAATCCAATTTTACCTAATGTTTGGTAATTTGAAATTGATGTTAAGGTTCTATGAAAAAAAGATAAAAACAAATCAAAGAGAGAGAGGGGGAGGGAAGGAAAGAGGGAGAGGGGGAAGGGAAGAGGAAGAGGGAGGGGGGGTATGCAATTAATGTGACTCCTATTTCAAATGGATTCATTTCACATTTTTTGTGAAATGATCCAATTTCAAATTTTGCACATGAGCTAAAATGGGGCAATTAATGAATCATTTCATTAATGAAACCAAACACAATTAATGAGTTAATTTGTAAATGGGACAATTTATTAATGATTCAATTTACAATTTTAGAACAACCAAACGGGACCTTATGAAATGATGTCGAATTTCGATATGTTTGGTCCTTCCTTGATGAACTGGATTTTTAGTCATTGCACTGTTAGATTTGTTATCACAGAACAACCATGTTTCTTCAGTTTTCTCTTCCTTCAAATCACACAATATCCTCCTAAGCCAAATGAAATGACACACAGTCATTGTGACTGAAATGTATTCAGCTTATGTTCTTTAAAGTGTTGTTGTGTGTTGCTTCTTTGTCTCCCATGATATCGCTCCGAAACCAAGGCTCAGTACAAAGCCAGTTGTGCTTTTTCTGTCGTCTATACAACCTGCCCAGTCACTATAAGAAAATGAGATTAGTTTAAAATTATCGTTCTTCGTGTATTGAACCCCATAACTGAGAGTCCCAGCTATATATTTCAAAATCCTCTTTGCTGCCCCAAGTTGATGCTTACTAGGTTGGTGCATAAACCTTGAAATGATACTCATAGCATACATAATATCTGGTCTGGTATGAGTGAGATAAATCAATCCTCCAACGACGCTTCTAAAGTGTTTCACATCAGTTTCTCCACTACCATCTACTAAAGAATGCTTCTCATTTATATTCATAGGTGTCTTTGAAAGTTTACAATTTTGCATTCCAAATTTTTTTAGCATATCAGAAACATACTTTTGTTGACATATAAAAATCCCATGCTCATTCTGAACTACCTGAATTCTAAGGAAATAATGCAAAAGACTTAAATCTGAGATTTTAAATGATTTCATCATATTTTCCTTGGATTCTATCATCATCTTCAATAAACTCCTAGTGTATATCATATTGTAAACATACAAACATACAACCAAAATACCATTTCCATGAGTCTTCACATAAAGAGTAGGTTCACTAGGACTTTTTTTGAAACCATTTTCAGAAAAATACCTGTCAATTCTACTGTACTATGCTCTCGGTGCTTGCTTAAGCCCATAGAGCGCCTTCTCGAGCCTGTACACTTTGTGCTTCATCCCCATCACCTCATATCCTTGGAGTTGTACCACATAAACCTCCTCATCAAGTACCTCATTAAGAAAGGCTGATTTGACATCTAACTGAAAAACTTTCCACTCTTTTTAGTAGCTACGGCTAATACAGTTCTAATAGTGTCGATTCTAGAAACTGGTGCAAAAGTTTCGAAGAAGTCTACACCTTGCTGTTGCACATATCCCTTTGCAAAAAATCTTGCTTTGTGACTTTGTAAAGATCCATCATAATTTAACTTTGTTTTGTAGATCCAATTAAGCCCAATAGTTTTTTTTCCAGGAGGCAACTCCATTAACTTCCAAGTCTTGTTTTTCTCTATAGCTTCAATTTCTTCATCCATTGCATTGCACCATTCTTTCTTAGTTACTACATCTTCCAAACAAGTAGGCTCCATACCAAAACATGCAAATTGACAATCGGCATATATATCAACAAGACTTCTTACCTTAGTAGGTGGTGAATCACTACTCGAACTCATTGATTCATTGGAATCTTGTGAAAAAACGTCAGTTATAGCTAGATCAGCCCCTGTATTTTCTTCATCAACACCAATAGGTGCTATGTCATCAGTTTTCCAGTCCCATGCCTCATTCTAATCAAAAATCGCATCACGACTTATGATTAATTTTTTTGAAATTGGATCCTAAAGTCTATAGCCCTTAGTTTCAGCACTATAGCCTATGAAAATGCATTTTTTTCTTTTGTCATCCAAATTTTGCCTTTTTTTAGATGGTACAAATGCATATGCTACAGAGCCAAAAATTCTCAAATGACTTACATTGGGCTTTTCTACATACCGAGCTTCATATGGTGTTATCCCTTGGACTGCAGTTGTAAGAAACCGATTGATCAAGTAAACCGCCATTACAACAACTTCACCCCAATATTTATTTAGGAGTCCCTTATCTTTTAGCATACTACTGCTTGCTTCAACTATGGTTCTATTTTTATGCTCAGCCACTCCATTTTGATGAGGCGTATAACTGGCTGTCAATTGCATTTAGATGCCCATGTCACTGCAGCACATATTAAATTCCTGGGATAAAAAATCACCAACATGGTCAGTACGTAAAGTAATAATGGAATTACCATATTGATTTTCTACAAAGGATTTAAACTTCTTGAATATTAAAAATGCTTTAGATTTTCTTTCATGGGATATAACCATGTCATCCTGGTACAATCATCAATAAATATGAAAAAATATTTGTTTCCACTCAATGATAATGTTTGCATTGGGCCACAAACATCTGCATGTATAAGCATCAAAGGTTTGTTTGCACGCCAAGCCTTTCCAACTGGAAATTGTTCACAATGATGCTTGCCTAATATGCATGTTTCACATACTTTATCACCATATTTTGCTAATGGAAAACCAACTGCCACGTTTTGTTTATGCATTAAACTCAATCCATCAAAATTTATATGAGCATATCTTCTATGCCATAGCATGGACTCGTCAACAGATGCCTTAAATGCATTTAATCCAAGCTCAGAAAACAAGACAGGTCTTGATACAAAAATTAGTCAGCTGACGTGGACTAATTATATGAAGACACGTGTCAACTAACGTTGCAAAAGTATATATATTCACCGAGCTACTTAGTAACTCGAGCTACTTAGCGTACCGAGCTACTCAATGTGCAGACTATCTAGCCAGGAAGATCAAACGACAACTAAAAATTCAATGAACGTCGGATTCAATGAACATGCTTATTATGTACAGATGTATATCTCTACGAAATAACGACATATCGTCCATTCATATTGACAACCCAAATGCTATAAATACATTGTAACACCCTCCATAACAGGGTAATTGATCATTTGTGATTGTCATTGGGATTAAGGCAAAACACCCAGCAATACAAAACAATGGATGTAGGCCATTTTCATAAGGCCGAACGACTTTAAAATCCTTTGTCTTATTTCTAATTTCATATTTATATGTGATTTATTAATTAGATCAAATATAGTTTTTTACATCAACAGATTGACGCCATCTGTGGAAAACGACTATACGTAGCGTTGTTCACTAAAAACTTATTACAAATGGCTGAGATCCTAGAATCCAGTAATTGAAACAATATCGGAGTTCCTCTTAACCCCTCTTCTCCCCTAACTATCCAAGATCTCACTGGCATAATGGCCAATTTATCCTATGGGCAAACATAAATGCAAGAGACCATGCGTCAACTCATTCAAACTGTTCGTAACGGAACGCCTGCCCAGTCAGGCCAACGAAGCGTTCATAGAAACACTCACCTGCCATCTTCGAGAACTAGATATACGCTATTCCCAGATGTTCCTCAGTCCAGATGTACTGGATCTCATTATATAGAGAGGTCCAATGATCCCACATATCAGCATGGCCGGACCTCTTCCATACTAGCTATGGATTCTCAACAAAATGTCACTTTAACCCCATAACGAACAAGCACTCTGGAGAGGTTGAGTAGAATCTCTCCATTTGACCATTTGGGCCCTAGGAGGAATATAAACCCCCCTAGGATTGCGTCAAGGAATTCTCAACGACCAAACGATCTAAGGGAAGATTCTGCCCAATCACGCCCAACAACTGATAATGAAAGATCCTAAGAGGAGAACTCAACGCGATCTGTTGCTCGAGCAAATAGATCCAATGCTGGAAATGACGCATGGAAGGGCTCCATTCAAAGGTTAGAAGATAGGTTAGGGGAAATGGCTAAGGCCAGTAACCCTCTCCAAGAATTTTTCTTAAAGGATCACCCTTTGTACAGGTAATTATGGATTTTCCCACACCTTCAAAATTTAAAGCCCTTATAGTGACACCAGAGTATGATGGAAAAATAGATCCCATCCTCCACATTGAGCAGTGCCAAGCTGCTACTGATATTTATGCAGTTCCTGATGAGATGAGATGTAGGGCGTTCTCAAGAACTATCACTGGGTTAACTCAAAAATGGTACAACAATCTTCCTCGGGGGCAAATTGCTACCTTCCATCAACTGGTGGAGATCTTTATAGGAAATTTCTATTTTGGTGCCAAGCTAGTTAAGAGAGTAGCACATCTGTTGAGTGTAAGGTAAAAAGAGGGAGAAAGCACCAGGGATTACATCACTCATTTTAATAATGAGAAACTTGAGGTAATTGACTACGAGGAGAAGACAACAATTACAGCTTTGATGAATGATATTTTACCAAACAAGATGTATTACACTTTTCCTAAAGATCCCCTAAATCCATGGCGGAATTAATGGCTAAGGAAGCTAAAATTATGAATGCCGAAGAAACCATGACTCCAAAGAAGAATGATAACACAAAGGCAGAAACTAAAGCTGAAGGTAAATCTAAGAGGAAAGATAAAAAACACAATGGGGGTAGCAAGAAGTTGAAAGGCAAAGAGACGCTAGAGATGTTGAGGAAGTATGGGAATTATACTCCCTTAAAGGTGGATATAAACCATATCCTAGAGGAGATCAAGAACATCGAGGAGCTAACTTGGACGGATAAAATGAGGACAACCCGCAAAAAGAGGGATAAGTCCAAATATTATGAGTTCCATAGAGATCATGGACATACGACCAAGCATTGCATAACTCTCCACAATGAGATTGAAGCACTCATTCGACGAGGAAAATTGAGCAGGTTCGTTAATCGCCAGAATGATGGGAAGACCAACAACAGAGCAAGGCAAAGGTCCAAATCTCCTCTTTGATCAAGAGAGGACAAGAAGAGGGACCATGGAGATGATCCGTAGGATGACCACGACATCCCCAAAAAGCCAAGGCAGCCATAATGCGAGGTATTTTCAATCCATTTTGGCTCATTCGAGTGTAATGTGATTACAGGTGGAGATGCAGGAGGTTGGGATCATACTGCTAAAAAAAATCTTACCTCAATGAGACCCAAGCTTGTTCTTATATAAAACGCATGAATCTGATGAAAGAGGATCACCCGAGGAAGGTGAACAAGGATAAATTGGTCATCAATTTTTCCATCAATGATCTGGAAGGTGTCTTATATCATCACGATGACCCCTTAGTTATCAAGATGAGGATGAAAGATATGGTGATTTCACGAGTATTGGTAGACAATGGTAGTTCTGAAGGACGATCAAGTTGGATATGCTTATTGGTACCTGGCCTGCTCGCAGAACTGAAAAAGTACACTTTTTCGTAATGGACAAAAACATCCAATCAGCCTACAACATAATTATGGGAAGGGTAGGCTTAAAAAATTTCGAGGCAGTGCCATCCATGGTACATCAATGCTTGAAGTTTCCAACCAATTTCGAAGTTGGAGTTGTCAAGGGTGACCAGAAAGTAGTTCGGGAATTCTATTATGCATCTGCCGAACAGGAAGAGTTGGAGGAAGCCAGGAAGAAAACCACAAGGTGGATGAGTCTGAAGATGCAGAGATTGAGACCTTGGATCCTATATATGAGTCCCAACTCGTGAAGGGTCAGGTCATGGAGGCTACAGAAAATATCATTCTAAACGACGAACATCCAGAACGAACAACTCAAATTGGCGCTTCACTGGATCTGTCAATAAAGCAGGAGTTAGTGGCATTTTTAATGAACGAAAAGAAAGCTTTTGCATGGAGTCATGAAGACATTCCAGGGATAGACCCACCCTTCCCGTGCCACAAACTCAATGTTAATAAGGAGATCAAACCGGTGAAACAGCGAATAAGGGTATTTATCCCAGAGAAGAATCAAGTTATTCAGGAAGAAGTCGAAAAGCTACAAAAGGACTCTTTTATTGAGTATGTCAAGTATCCCAATTGGTTAGCAAATGTGGTTATGGTGAAAAAGAAGAATAATAAATGGAGAATGTGCGTATATTTCACAGATCTCAATAAAACCTGCCCAAAAGATCACTTTCACTTGCCCCGAATTGATTAGTTGGTGGATGCCACTTCAGGGCATGGATTGTTGAACTTCATGGACGCTTATTCCAGCTACAATCAGATTAAGATGAAACCATAGGACAAGGAGAGTACTTCTTTTATTACCCCAAGGGGAACGTACTGCTATAATGTTATGCCTTTCGGACTTAAAAATGCAGGTGGAACACACCAGCGATTGATGAATAAGGTGTTCACAGAACAAATCAGCAACAACATGGAGGTTTATATTGATGATATGCTGATGAAGAGCATGAAAGTTTCAGACCACAAAGCCGACCTGAGCCAAAATTTTGATCAGCTGGAGAAATATCAGATGAAGCTGAACCCGACTAAGTGTGTTTTTGGCGTACGAGAAGGCATGTTTCTTGGGTATATTGTGAATCAGCAAGGCATTGAGCCAAATCCAGAAAAGATTAAAGATCTGTTGGAACAATGATCTCCAACTACGAATAAGGAGATGCAAAGCCTCACAGGGCATGTTGCAGCTCTTAATAAGTTTGTTTCACGAGTAACAGACAGATGTCTCCCATTCTTCAAGACACTTAGAAAAACTTTCGAGTGGAATAATGAGTGTGAGAAGGCATTTCAAGAGTTGAAGAAATATTTGGGGACAACTCCATTGCTATCCATGTCGGTGATGGGAGAAAGATTATACTTGTATATCGATGTCTCGGACAGCGCAGTCAGCTCAGTGTTGATAATAGTGGAGGATGGAGTACAAAAACCGGTGTATTATACAAGCAAAGCTTTCCGAGGAGCATGGGTTAGATATCCGAGATTGGATAAGATGGCATTAGCATTGATAGAGGCAAGAAGGAGGATGAAACCATACTTCCAGGCCCATACCATAGTGGTATACACTGATATGGCACTCAAACAGGCTTTGCATAAGCTAGAAAAATATGGAAGAATGATGTATTAGGCGGTAGAACTGGGCGAGTATGATATTGTTTATGAGCCAAGGTCATCACTCAAAGGGCAACCGGTGGAAGATTTCATTACGGAGTTCACTTACCCAGATACCTCCGACAAACCAGGGGCTAATCAAGAACAACCCATGGATGTTAGAGGATCATTAAAGATAATCCCCGGTCAACTTCCATCAGTAGATTTTCCAGAGTGGACGGACAACGAGTAACAGGAATCGTCGAGTAACATCCCCGTATTGGGAGATAATAAAAGGAAGTATAAAATATTCCATGAGGGAACCTTGTCAGATCAAGAGTTTGATAATGGCATACATGTGTGGAACTTGTATGTTGATGGTTCTTCATGTTCTACAGGTAGTGGAGCTGGAATAATTCTTAATAGTTCGGATGGACTGGATATCGAATATGCTTTGCGTTTTCAATTTAAAGCCTCCAACAACGAAGTTGAATATGAAGTTATGATTGTGGGCCTCAGTTAAGCCAAAACAATGCATGCAGAGCAAGTTACCGTGTTTAGTGATTCACAGTTAATTATAAATTAGATTCTTAGGTTGTATGCAGTGAAGGGAGACTTGATGTCAAGGTATCACTCCAAAGCTATGGAGATTGTGTCCAATTTTGTAGCGGCCCAATTGATTAGAATACCAAGATTAAAAAATGCGAGAGCAGACACACTAGCTCGGTTAGCCTCAGCTACTCACACCGAGCTACTGATCGAGCGGTAAAAGTGTGTTCATGTGAGGACACAATCGTTGTGTGTTTCGCCACCGCGATGAAAAAAAAAACTAAACTACAACTACACTTGACAAGCAAGCACAACGATAATTCGGGTATTGTAAGAAATCCACAGGGAGTGATTAAATTTTATATGTTAATTGCTTTAAAACTTCAAGAATAAAAGTGTAAAATTAATAAAAGAAAAGGTGATGGTTGGGAATGGTGGAAAAAGAAAAGAATAAGTTATGATACACAAAAGTAAAGCGAGGATCGGGATCGCATTCTACCACACGGATCGAAACAACTACTAATTAGAGTTAAGGCTCGAAAGCAATTTAATCAAGCATTTTCAATTAAGCATAAACATCACACAATAAGGAATTTAATCCAAAGTTGCGAGATTAAAAATTTAACGAAAAATGGTCACACGTGGATTAAATTCAGAATATCGCTATAAACACTAAAGTTGCGTGACAAATGAAGTTAAACGCATAATAATCCTTCTTTAATACGCGAGGTTTCAATTAAATGCAATTTTACACAAAACCTAATTTTCGAGGTCCAAACACGTAAATGGCGGAATACAACCCCGACCCTATTTATCTAAGGGCTAGACATAAATAAAACTAATTAACAAAGCAATAAACTAATTAAGCAAGAAATAATTTAATCTAGGCAAGAAAGTAAAGAAAGCAAGTAAATTAAAGCATGGAAATTAAGGAAGACAACTAAATTAATGAAATTAAAGTTAAGGTACAACTTACAAAACAAAGAGTACAAGAGAGGAGTAGGGCAAATCTCCCAAGTTTACAAACCCTAAAATCTAAGACAAAATGAAGATACGAAATTCCCTCTCAAAAATGAGAGAAGAGAGTATTTATACCCAAAAATATCCCACGGCAAACTTGTAAAAAAAGGGAAGAAAAATAAATATCTGCAGGACCGAATCGATTTGGGGTGTCCGAATCGATTTGGTGAAAGGGAGCTGATCACACTGGTCCAAACCGAATCAATTTGGAGTGTCCGAATCGATTCCGCCGAATCGATTTGGGGTTTCCGAATCGATTCAGTACCTACATGTATGAAATCTGCAGCTTTGTCCTGTTTTACGGAAAATACCGCCATTTCTTCGTTATAGCTCGGAATTAGGCACGATCGGAGGCTACACGAAGATAACTCAGAGGGATACAACATCCAAGAAGACATTGGGCCAAAAATCCAAATTATGAAATGACTAAAATGCCCTTGAAGGTGACCTTGAGTGTGAATTTGAAGTTAAAACCATCCTAAAAATGCCATAACTCTTTCGATACAACTCGGAATCATGCACCGTCGGTGGCCACGCGAAGAGAAATCAGAGGGATTCAACTTCCGTGAAGAGCTAGGGATTTAAACCCGAATACTGAAATTACTAAAATGCCCCTGAAGCTGCAAAAGTCGACGAAACTTTTCCGAAAGCGTCTGAACTTCATACTAAGCATCCAAATACCTATAAAAGCTCAATTAACCACTGAAAAGCATGTATATATAGAAATACAAGGTTGTCTTATTAACGAGCATAAGTATAGGGATTAAGATACTCGAGGGGGCTAATAATGCGTAGGTTAACGGGTGAAATACGCAATATTTGCGTCGTATCACACCTCCTAACTTACACATTGCTAGTCCCTAGCAATGAAATAGGAAACAACAAGAACTACAGGAAAACCAAAACAAGATACAAGTGCAAAATGGGATGAAAACGTAATAAAAAGATAAGGCCACTTTCGCGGGCGAACGATTGCATTTAGCATATGCAATAAGCCGTTAAACCCCTAGGTTACCCTAGTGGATGAGTGTTGTCTCGTGAGGGTTTTCAGGGATTAAACCCACAAACATCATAAGGTTTCCTCAAAATATGCCCAACCCAACATGGGACAAACTTAACAACACGAAAAACATTTCAAACATATTATTAGCATATTGAATGAATTCAAGATAAAGTCCGTTGTTATTAACAGGTTGAATGCACCTCATAGAATAGAAACTTTAAAAGTGGGAGGGGGAGAGAAAATGCAAAATATGATTTGGTAAAAACTTAAATAAACCGAATAAACATAAAGCAAGCATATATTCAATCCTCACGGGCATTACACTCATCAAATGAATTCACTCAGAACGGGAGGTAACACACGGAACATGCGGGCATAAAGAGTAAATGTAAATGGAAACTAGGCCACACACATGTCACAAATGAAGAATGCTATATAGAAAATAAAAAATATGTAATCTCAATGAAAGATACCGCTGATTAAAGGAGGCGAAATGCATTTTTACAGATTATCAAAACTATTATGACTTTTAAATTAAATTCTCCCTAAGATCACATAGGACTTTATAGGGTTGTAATGTAGGCTAGGCTAGGGTACGAAACGAAAGGAATGTATGTACAGATTCAAAGTTTTCGGAATAAAAACTTGGAATAATGGAAAGAATGCGGGCAATACCAAAAATGGAAAGTAACTTACAAACAAGCATTAAATGTAACAATTAGAGAGTTATTAAAGCTTATTGAACACTATATACAACATTGACAACTTTCTCTTTCTTTTCTTTTCTTCTTTTTCTCATGTTTTCTTTTGTTTTCTTTTGCTTTTTGCTTTCTCTTTTTCTTCACTTTTTTTTTCACATCTCTTTTCTTTTCATCACACTTATCAAACTCTCATATGCCTAAAATTGCAACCGTAATACAACAACAACATTCAATCCCAAGTAACATTCCAAACAAAGGTATGGAAGGTGTATGTATGGCTTAAAACTCTAATTTAGAGTTAGTTATGGGATTTTGGGTAATGAAACGAAAGGCAAGTATTTAGGCTCAAAGGGGTTGACTAGGGAAACATATATGGTGAGGTCAAGGCTAATATGGGTGATATAACAAAGATGGCCTATGATCATTTCCTAAAGTTTACGCAATTCTCGAGTCAAAACAATATATGAAAATCATGCTCAAGTAACACATTTCAAGTATGAACTCAATTAATGAACGATCAAATGAAAGAATAGTGAGATTACCAACGAATTCAACGTTTTCAATGAGAAAAGAAAAGTGTATAACACTCACAAACGACGAAAGGTACAAAGCTTACTCGGTGTAAGTGTATACAATGCAACAAAATATTCCCGAGTTATAAAAATCTTAAACCAAATCAATATGACAAGGAAATTGCATATGCTCATGGGATAAAGTTTAATTCATGAAGTTATTCATAATATCAATGATTTAAGGACTAAAGTCCAATAACTTTTAAAATCGAGAACATGCATCATTGAGTTGTCTATTGGATCGGGCAATTATTGAAATTTACCATCGGAAACAAGGCAAAATGCCCAACAAAGGAGAAAAAAGAAAGAAAATATTTTTTGAAAATTTTCAATTTTTTTAACAAAAATCATACTAAGTAACTAAAAAGTAAGAAAATCAATGGACTACACATGAAATGGATAGAATATCCTACACCCCCTAACTTAAATGTTGCATTGTCCTCAATGCGCATTAAGAACACAACACAGAGAGAGGAAAAGAACGATATTACCCAAAATTGGAGTGATCTCCATAAGCGCGAGTCCAAAGGAATCTACAAAACAAGTTATTACCGAGCATAGCAAAAACAAATAAAAAAAAGTTAACTAATTACACTAGGCTAAATAAAAGGGGAAGAAAAATAGGAAAGAAAGAAAATTAAAAAGCTAACTATTTACAACCTTCTATTTAGGCTTCACATTAACTATACACTAGAAGTCTAAATAGTCGAGGGTCCAACCAAAAAGGGATTTGACTTTGAAATATCAACGGTGAACCCTCCAAAGCAAACATGCCTCCCAGAAAATAAGAATTCCGTTTGAACAACAGAAGGCACGTGGGTGGTGAAAAAAATGAACCATTGCCAATTTGAAATTTTGGGCGGATGATGGGGGATTTGGATACTATGGGGGACAAGACTACATTAGTCTCAGAAAAATCAAAATCACATCCCTAAGATTCTTCAATTGGAAGGGGAGGTGGGGCAAGTGTAAGTGAAAAGCATATAAGATGAAGCATCTTAAAATAACATTCTCGTTCAAGAATCGGGTCAAAGTCCTCAAGACTTTCAACTGATTCTTGCGATAAATTTAATTGTTCGGGAATAGTAGGGAGTAAAGGAAAATAAGGACCAACAACCTCAATACAATTGGAAGAATTAATAAGAGGTTGAAAATCGAAAGTGCTAAATCTTGGCTCACTCTCAGTTATTTCTTCAACAAAATGGGGTGGAGGTGAAACGCAAGTTTCAACCTCGACCCGGTTTTGTAAAGAAATAATCTCATCGAGCATGGCATCAGTTTTTAGAAACCAAGCTTGAGAACTTTTGGATTGGTCATTCATTTCCTTAATCATTAACTCATAATCAAACGAACAAGAAGACATTTCATCTTCTTGTGCGGGTTGCTCATAGCTAACGGATTCCCCGCATTCCAAATTACCCTCATAAGGCGATGAGGGATTACTTACATACGCTTGAATTTCACGCTCAATGCGCTCATCTTCAAGAATTTGTAGGCATTCTCTCATTGTTTTGGGAGTATAACTTGGAAAATAATTCTCATAACAATTAAGGTTATCTAAAGCGTAATAGCAAGACATTTCAAAATAAGCTATTCAACAAAAGCAACAAGCGCCAAAATTTCAATTTCTCGAAACAATCTAGCACAAGTCAAAAAGAAAGGGGAAAATAAAGAATACAAATATGAATGAAAGAAATACTACGAAATAATAAAATAATTACAATCTAAAACACACTCCCCGGCAACGGCGCCATTTTGATCGAGTGGTAAAAGTGTGTTCGTGTGAGGACACAATCGTTGTGTGTTTCGCCGCCGCGATGCAAAAAAAAACTAAACTACAACTACACTTGACAAGCAAGCACAACGGTAAGTCGGGTATCGTAAGAAATCCACAGGGAGTGATTAAATTTTAGATGTTAATTTCTTTAAAACTTCAAGAATAAAAGTGTGAAATTAATAAAAGAAAAGGTGATGGTTGGGAATGGTGGAAAAACAAAAAGAATAAGTTATCCTACACAAAAGTAAAGCGAGGATCGTGATCGCATTCTACCACATGGATCGAAACAACTACTAATTAGAGTTAAGGCTCGAAAGCAATTTAAACAAGCATTTTTAATTAAGCATAAACATCACACATTAAGGAATTTAATCCAAAGTTGCGAGATTAAACATTTAACGACAAATGGTCACACGCGGATTAAATTCGGAATATTGCTATAAACACGAAAGTTGCGTGACAAATGAAGTTAAACGCATAATAATCCGTATTTAATACGCGAGGTTTCAATTAAATGCAATTTTACACAAAACCTAACTTTCGAGGTCCAAACCCGTAAATGGCGGAACACAACCCCGACCCTATTTCTCTAAGGGCTAGACATAAATGAAACTAATTAACAAAGTAATAAATTAATTAAGCAAGAAATGATTTAATCTAGGCAAGAAAGTAAAGAAAGTAAGTAAATTAAAGCATGGAAATTAAGGAAGACAACTAAATTAATGAAATTAAAGTTAAGGTACAACTTACAAAACAAATAGTACAAGAGAGGAGTAGGGCAAATCTCCCAAGTTTACAAACCCTAAAATCTAAGTCAAAATGAAGATATGAAATTCCCTCTCAAAAATGAGAGAAGAGAGTATTTATACCCAAAAATACCCATGGCAAACTTGTAAAAAAAGGGAAGAAAAATAAATATCTGTAGTTGCGAATCGATTTGGGGTGTCCGAATCGATTTGGTCAAAGGGAACTGATCACACTAGTCCAAACCGAATTGATTTGGAGTGTCCGAATCGATTCCGCCGAATCGATTTCGGTACCTACAGGTATGAAATCTGCGGCTTTGTCCTGTTTTACGGAAAATGCCGCCATTTCTTCCTTATAGCTCGGAATTAGGCACGGTCGGAGGCTACGCGAAGATAACTCAGAGGGATACAACATCCAAGAAGACATTGGGCCAAAAACCCAAATTCTGAAATGACTAAAATTCCCTTGAATGTGACCTTGAGTGTGAATTTTAAGTAAAAACCATCCTAAAAATGCCATAACTCTTTCAATACAACTCGAAATCATGCACCGTCGGCGGCCACGCGCAGAGAAATCAGAGGGATTCAACTTCTGTGAAGAGCTCGGGATTTAAACCCGAATACTGATATTACTAAAATGCCCCTGAAGCTGCAAAAGTTGACGAAACTTTTCCGAAAGCGTCTGAACTTCATACTAAGCATCCAAATACCTATAAAAGCTCAATTAACCCCTGCAAAGCATGTATATATAGAAATACGAGGTTGTCTAATTAACGAGCATAAGTATAGGGATTAAGATACTCGAGGGGGCTAATAACGCGTAGGTTAACGGGTGAAATACGCAATATTTGCGTCGTATCACACCTCCTAACTTACACATTGCTAGTCCCTAGCAATGCAATAGGAAACAACAAGAACTACAGGCAAACCAAAACAAGATACAAGTGCAAAATGGGATGAAAACGTAATAAAAAGATAAGTCCACTTTCGCGGGCGAACAATTGCATTTAGCATATGCAATAAGCCGTTAAACCCCTAGGTTACCCTAGTGGATGAGTGTTGTCTCGTGAGGGTTTTCAGGGATTAAACCCACAAACATCATATGGTTTCCTCAAAATATGCCCAACCCAACATGCGATAAACTCAACAACACGAAAAATATTTCAAACATATTATTAGCATATTGAATGAATTCAAGCTAAAGTCCGTTGTTATTAACAGGTTGAATGCACCTCTTAGAATAGAAACTTTAAAAGTGGGAGGGGGAGAGCAAATGAAAAATATGATTTGGTAAAAACTTAAATAAACCGGATAAACATAATGCAAGCATATATTCAATCCTCACGGGCATTGCACTCATCAAATGAATTCACTCGGAACGGGAGGTAACACACGGAACATGCGGGCATAAAGAGTAAATGTAAATGGAAACTAGGCCGCACACATGTCACAAATGAAGAACGCTATATAGAAAATAAAAAATATGTAATCTCAATAAAAGATACCGCTGATTAAAGGAGGCGAAATGCATTTTCACAGATTATCAAAACTATTATGAGTTTTAAATTAAATTCTCCCTAAGATCACATAGGACTTTATAGGGTTGTAATGTAGGCTAGGATAGGGTACGAAACGAAAGGAATGTATGTACAGATTCAAAGTGTTCGGAATAAAAACTTAGAATAATGGAAAGAATGCGGGCAATACCAAAAATGGAAAGTAACTTACAAACAAGCATTAAATGTAACAATTACAGAGTAATCAAAGCTTATTGAACACTATATACAGCATTGACAACTTTCTCTTTCTTTTCTTTTCTTCTTTTTCTCATGTTTTCTTTTGCTTTTTGATTTCTCTTTTTCTTCACTTTTTTTTTCACATCTCTTTTCTTTTCATCACACTTATCAAACTCTCATATGCCTAAAATTGACACCGTAATACAACAACAACATTCAATCCCAAGTAACATTCCAAACAAAGGTATGGAAGGTGTATGTATGGGTTAAAACTCCAATTTAGAGTTAGTTATGGGATTTTGGGTAATGAAACGAAAGGCTAGTATTTAGGCTCAAAGGGTTTGACTAGGGAAACATATATGGTGAGGTCAAGGCTAATATGGGTGATATAACAAAGATGGCCTATGATCATTTCCAAAAGTTTACGCAATTCTCGAGTCAAAACAATATGTGAAAATTATGCTCAAGTAACACATTTCAAGTATGAACTCAATTAATGAACGATCAAATGAAAGAATAGTGAGATTACCAACGAATTCAACGTTTTCAATGAGAAAAGAAAAGTGTATGACACTCACAAACGACGAAAGGTACAAAGCTTACTCGGTGTAAGTGTATACAATGCAACAAAATATTCCCGAGTTATAAAAATCTTAAACCAAATCAATATGACAAGGAAAGTGCATATGCTCATGGAATAAAGTTTAATTCGTGAAGTTATTCATAATATCAATGATTTAAGGACTAAAGTCTAATAACTTTTAAAATCGAGAACAAGCATCATTGAGTTGTCTATTGGATCGGGCAATTATTGAAATTTATCATCGGAAACAAGGCAAAATGCCCAACAAAGGAGAAAAAAGAAAGAAAATATTTTTTGAAAATTTTCAATTTTTTTAACAAAAATCATACTAAGTAACTAATAAGTAAGCAAATCAATGGACTACACATGAAATGGATAGAATATCCTACACCCCCTAACTTAAATGTTGCATTGTCCTCAATGCGCATTAAGAACACAACACAAAGAGAGAAAAAGAACGATATTACCCAAAATTGGAGTGATCTCCATAAGCGCGAGTCCAAAGGAATCTACAAAACAAGTTACTACCGAGCATAGCAAAAACAAATAAAAAAAAGTTAACTAATTACACTAGGCTAAATAAAAAGGGAAGAAAAATAGGCTTCACATTAACTATACACTAGAAGTCTAAATAGTTGAGGGTCCACCCAAAAAGGGATTTGACTTTGAAATATCAACGGTGGACCCTCCAAAGCGAACATGCCTCCCGAAAAATAAGATTTCGTGTGAACAACGGAGGGCATGTGGGTGGTGAAAAAAATGAACCATCATCAATTTAAAATTTTGGGCGGACGATGGAGGATTTGGATACTATGGGGGACAAGACTACATTAGTCTCAGAAAAATCAAAATCACATCCCCAAGATTCTTCAATTGGAAGGGGAGGTGGGTGTGACACCCCGACTAATTAAATACCGGGTAGCTACTCCTTTATTAAATTAAATCAAAATGCCAAGTTGGCTCAGTTAATAGCATCACTGTCGAAAATATTTTATTATTACTAACCACCTAGTATTTAAAAAGTAAGTTGTCAAATTTTAATTAAAGTCTGATTAACATGCAGTAAAAGATTTAAAGCAAGAATAATATCACCATTCACCATAACGAAATAATAGAATAACCATCACATGATATAAATAAATCCGGAGGAAAAACTCCTCACAACAAATCCCACAACTGAAATAAGTAACGAAATACTGAATACTGAATTAATACATGCCAAAGTCTTAAAAACTGAAATGGAAATGTCTCTAATAGAATTTGGGCAACATGCCCTACAACTGAGGAATACTGAACATGGAATCCAAATGATAGAAGCGTCTAAAAGCAAATCCCTATAACTTCCACAAACAGCTACAGCTCGTCACCTGTATGAGGATCCTAAGCGTGGTGTCCTTGTGGCTGGGCACTTAAAATGGTTTTTACAAAAAAATAGATTTGAAAGCAAACGGGTCAGAGCCCGAATGTGGAGAGTATTTTGAAAACAGCAAGTGCTTTAATAATAATTAAAACAATGAATGCAAGATACATGTTAGGACGTGCTCTCACATGAAATGCTCACCTCTCGTATAACTGTGCACTCATAACGTTCCTGTACCCATTCATGTTTTTTTCTCATAACTATCTAGTTCCAAAGAGTTTCTAACATTTCTACTCGGTTCACGTTTTATTTCCAACCTTAACAATTAAATAGAGAGTTCTACTTTAATTCTCGGATTCCCAATTATTATAAAAATCATTTATTGATATCTGTCCCCTATTATCTTTTCAGAATATTACAATAACTATTCTCACAATTAAACATAACAATTTCCTTTTTCCTTTAACCGTATATTATTCACATCATAAATATACAATACAAGCACCCCGAGGTTAAGCTACGGTACACACATACTCTGCTATCCATCCCGGTACATCACGTACATAAGGATTACAAATTCCGAATCTCTCAGGAATTGTTGGAATAAACACCACACACAAAAATGGAGGCGAACATAATTCAACATATCCATGGTCACGTACATACCTACGCTCCATAGTCAGCTGTCTTATTAACTCACAAATAAGTCGTTCTCTTGAACTATGTCCTCGAGGTACCAATCTAAATCCGGGCAACACAAGGATAAGAAGGCCGTAAGAGAACGTAACCTCCCGTGATAGCAAGTATGGTAGGTATGTCATACACATAAAAATCATATACTAAGCATTCACACATCTTAGATAATTCAATATTAATAAAGGTATACTCTACATCCCTATACCATTATTCCAATTTCATATGTTTTAAGTCTCTCGATAATATAATATTTATACTGTCGACACGTCTCACGTCGTAGTTTCTTATACTTAAAACCTATCTAAAATAGATTATTAAGTTCCTATTATTCCCACATATAACCTCTTTATTCCTAAGGTCCTTACTTCTGCCCCAAACCTCATTTCATCATATTATTCAAATTTACACTATTAACCCAAATATTATCTCACTTATCGAATTTCATTAATTTAGAATAATTCCTCAAATTGAATTCTAATTAAGGTCCAAGTTTCATAATCATGCCTACTGGTCTTCCTTAAGTTTAAGGGTATTCATAAGGTCTCCAATAATATTTTCCAAGGGTTACCAACATTAAAATTTAAATAGGGAAAAAACTTTACTCATTCTGGGAAGGTCGATCGATCGACCTTTTCCTTCGGTCGATCGATGGTGGTCGATCGATCGACTGATGAACATCGATCGATCACTGCTTCGTTTTGCAGTTTTCAAATCATCCCAAAACATACTTTTAATGCATGAATCTCTAATATAACGTTATAGTATCATCATACAACCATTCTACAACATTAATAACGTTCTAAAACCAATAATTCATCAACCAAGGGCTATATATGGATCAATTTTCATCAAGAACCCTAGTTTTCTAATTCTTTCAAGAACATTCATAAACCTCTTCTTAAATCCGTTTTTAAATCATCAAGGGTCATAATTTTGAATTCATAATTCGTCCATATTGTTACTGCATGCAGTCCCTAACATAATTCATAGTTTTTAACTTCCAATTCATGGGTCTATATCATCTTCCAAGATCAATTTCGATAATTCCAAAACATGGAAAAGCATAGCATTAAATCAATTGTAATTAAACCACTTGCCTCTAATCTTTCTCTGGATTTGAGGATGAATCTTGAAGGCTGAATTGCCCTCTCTCTCTCTCTGCAGAATTCTCCTCTTTCTCTCCCTCTCTAAGCTTTCTTCTCCAATGGCTATGGTGGCTAGGGTTTGTTTTGGGAAAAATTAGAAACCTAATTCTAATAACCTACGTAGCCTATTAGGTTAAAATGAGTTGGTTAGTGGTTTAGTGGGTCAAATCCACATCAGATATAATTTACTAATTTTCGTCACTTTTAATTCTCAAAAATGCAAAATTACCAAACTACCCCTATATGTTGCCGGTATGGCCTAAAAATACCCCAGGACCCAAACTAAACCCCCGGCTAGTGTTTTCTGACTATCTCGACCCTTCCGGACGCGTTGGCGCACTCAAAACGACCATACGGTTAATAGAATTTAATTTCACTTTTATAATTAAAATAATTATAACCTGACGAGACTGTCTCACGCGTCCCAATAAAATGTCCAATTTGCCGTATATCAATCTCACGACAAATTTCATAATTCAATATTCATATATCATCATATATACTCAATATAGTCAAATACCAACTCACATCTCGCTAGTATTTTATCTGGATTAATTCCCAATTAATTCTCATTTAATTAATTAATCCCAAAAATAAATATCGCCAAAAATACGGGGTATTACATACTTCCCCCCTAATAATAGAATTTCGTCCCGAAATTCAGAACTAGAAAGTACCTGATAAAAACAACTCTGGATAACGTTCGTGCATCTCATCCTCGCGTTCCCATGTGGACTCCTCGACATTGTGATGTCGCCACTGAACACGCACTAACGGAACTATCTTTGACCGCAGCTTCCTCTCACTTCGGTCCAAAATAGCAATCGGCCCCTCCTCGTAGGAGCTATCAGGCTGTAGATCAATCTCCTCCAAAGCGATGTGAGAATGAGCCAAATCGTCTCTGAGATATTTCCTTAGCGAGGAAATATGAAACACATCGTGAATCCGGTGTAAGTGCTCCGGTAACCCGAGTCTATACGCAACTGGTCCAATCCGCTCAATAATAGGAAACGGCCCCACATACCTCGGTGCCAACTTCCCCTTCTTCTCGAAACGCATAATCCCCTTCATAGGAGATACTCCGAGCAAAACCTGGTCCCCCACTTGGAACTCCCTGAAAGATCTCTTCGCATCAGCATAACTCTTCTGCCGGTCTTGAGCTACCCGAATGCGACTCCGAATCAACTCAATCCTTGCCGAAGTATCCTGAATCACTTCCAGCCCAAGTAGTTTGTTATCCCCAACCTCCAACCAACATGCTGGGGAACGACAAGGCCTACCGTACAACGCCTCAAATGGAGCCATGCCTATAGTGAACTGGTAGGAGTTATTATAAGCAAACTCTACCAGTGGAAGGTATTGCTCCCATCCACCTCCAAAGTCAATAATGCACATGCGTAGCATGTCCTCCAACATCTGATTTGTGCGCTCGGTCGGCCCATCGGTCTGCGGATGATAAGCCGTACTCAACCGCAATTCCGTGCTCATGGCCTCCTGGAAACTTTCCCAAAACCGCGAAACAAATATCTTGTCTCTGTCAGACACGATATTTAGGGGCACACCGTGAAGTCTCACAATCTCTGAAATGAAGAGCTGGGCATACTGTCCTGTAGTGTAGTCAGTCCTTACGGGTAAAAAGTGAGCGACTTTGGACAACCTGTCCACAATTACCCAAACGAAGTCGTGACCCCTCTGCGACGTAGGCAACCCCGTGATAAAGTCCATGGATATGCTCTCCCACATCCACCTCGAAACCTCCAACGGCTGTAGAAGTCCTGTCGGTCTCTGATGATCCACTTTTACTAGCTGACAAGTGGCGCATTTCGAAACAAACACAGCGATATCTTTCTTCATACCGCTCCACCAATACTGGCGTCTCATGTCTTGGTACATTTTGTCCCCTCCGGGATGTATCGCGAACCGTGAACCGTGCGACTCGGCCATCAACTCGTGTCGCAATTCCTCCCCTTCCGGAACCACCAATCTCCCATTGAAGCGTAATCCCCCGTCTGAGCTAATGGTATAGGACTCGGCTCCCTCTGCTAGTAATCGAACTATCTGCTCCTGACAGAACGAGTCATTAGCCTATGCCCGTACTACCTTCGTGACAATCTGCGGTGTAACGGTCATCACAGGCATGAAAGATCGGGCCACTGCATCCTGGTGTCCCAACTCCTTCCACTTTGCCTTCCACACCCCTGCCACCTCATCTGCTGGCCTACGGCTCAACGCGTCTGCTACCACGTTAGCCTTACCCGGGTGATACTGGATATCGAACTGGTAGTCCTTCACAAACTCAAGCCACCTCCTTTGCCGCATGTTCAACTCCTTCTGCGTGAACAGGTACTGTAGGGACTTGTGGTCCATGAACAATTGGAACTTCTCCCCCAAAAGATAGTGCCTCCAAATCCGTAGGGCAAATACCACTGCCGCCAACTTCAAATCATGCGTGGGGTAATTCTTCTCATGAGGCTTACGCTTACGGGAAGCATAAGCTATGGCCTGTCTCTTCTGCTGCAATACACCTCCAAGTCCTTGCAAAGACGCATCGGTGTAAACCAAATACTCAACTCCCGGTCTCGGCAATGCTAACACAGGTGCTGAGGTCAATTTGTCCTTTAACTCATCAAATGCCAACTGATAGGCATCACTCCAAATGAACGGTACACCTTTACGAGTCAGATGTGTCAAAGGACCCGCAATCTTCAAAAATCCCCGAATGAACCTCCTGTAGTATCCTGCTAGGCCCAAGAAACTACGAATCTCAGTCGGTGTCGTGGGCTGTCCCCACTCCCTCACCGCGGATACCTTCCCCGGATCAACAGATATCCCCCGGTCGGAAATAATGTGTCCCAAAAACTGGACCTCCTTCAACCAAAACCCGCACTTCTCAAACTTGGCATACCATTCGTTTTGACGCAGCGTCTGTAAAACCTGCCTCAAATGTTCGGCGTGCTCCTCCTCTGTCTGGGAGTAAACCACAATATCATCAATGAAGACAATGACAAACTGATCAAGGAACTCTCTGAACACCCTATTCATCAAGTCCATAAACACTGCTGGAGCGTTGGTCAAACCAAAAGGCATAACCCGAAACTCGTAAGAACCATATCTAGTTAAGAACGTAGTCTTCGAGACATCCTCCTCCCTGATACGCAACTGATGGTATCCCGATCTCAAATCAATCTTCAAAAAGAAATAAGCTCCTCTCAACTGGTCAAATAGGTCATCGATTCGAGGCAACGGATACTTATTTCGTATCGTGACCTTGTTCAACTCTCGGTAGTCCACACACAATCTCAGTGATCATCTCTCTTCTTCACGAACAACACAGGGGCACCCCACGGCGAAGTACTCCTCCGTATAAACCCCTGACCCAACAACTGCTCAATCTGATCTCGTAGATCTCGCATCTCTGTCGGAGCCATACGATACGGTGCGCGTGCTATAGGTCTCGTGTCTGGTAATAATTCTATGACAAAGTCTATCTCACAACTGGGGGTAATCCAGGTATATCGTGAATTACATCGGTAAACTCTCGAACAACCGTAATCGAATCAAGTGGTATCACCACTTCCTTAGGGGTCTCTTCCTCTATATAGTACAAATGAGTGGACGATCCTCCCTCAGAACGAGGCATCGCCACTAAAAACATCTCCTGTCCGGGAATGGCAAAGATAATACTCCTACTGAAACAGTCAATCGTGGCTCGATACGCGACAAGCCAATCCATACCAATAATGGCATCATACTTGGTCATCTCTAGTACTAACATATCTGTAGGTAATACCAAACTACCAATCTCTACCCCCACTCCCCGGCATATAAAGAAAATAAGTGACCCACTCCCCAACGGTGAGTCTACACACGTCACAGTATTCAATATTGTGGTTAATAGTCCTAAAGTCTTTGCATAATATGTAGTTATAAAACAATGCGTTGGTCCAGTAATAAACAAATTCGACCCAAAGTCTCATGGATAGGAAAACATACCCCAAATAGCGGGTGGCGCCTGTGGGGCGGCTGCCTGGCGAACATTATAGATATGACTGAACTGTAACTGCCCCTGCTGCACTGGAGCTACTGGAAAGATTGGTAGGGCTGGTACCTGAGCTGGTACTGGGAGAGCGACTGTAAAAAGTGGCCCCGGTGGATTATTACGGGCACCCTGCTGCTGCTGCTGTGGGGCCTTGCCCTTATCAGGACAATCCTGGCGTTTATGGCCATGCTTGCCACACACAAAACATCGACCTTTGAAGTTACTCTCCCTCTGACCCTGTTGCTGTCGGTGTCGGCCTTGCTGACTTGGGACTTTATTCCTCTTTCGAGACTGCTTCATTTTACCACGTTGTTGACTAGAACTGGCTCGGTCTTGGGTAGTTTGTTGTCGCAATTTCGGGGTCTTTGCACATTTGTCAGCTTTAGTCACATGCATTTGGCTAACCTCTCTAGGTCTTTTGCCTCCTCTAAGTTGTATGCTGCGTTCTTGGTATTGTAGAACTGCAGTGGTAACTGCTTGTGCCACGAAACCTGCTAACTCAGCGGTTGATATTCTCTCTGGAGATACCGGAGGTGTGAGTCGATCTTACTCGTTGACTCCCCTAACCGTTTTAGCTAGTTCTTCTTGACGATTCATCTAAAAATTTAAGTAAATTTGGATGAGTTCATCATTCAAATAAATAAATCGCAGAAGTACGAATTTCCAATGTATAGAGATAAACACAACATTCCTAGGAATCCGTGGTGCCCTTCGCGGAGGCATCTCTGAAATAAGAGTAAGGTCTTATAAGTTAGCAGTTATAAACCAGAAATAGCTGAAGAGCGAAGCATACATAAAATAATACAACACTCCTAAAATATAGGGCTCTACATCAAAGAAGCTCAGCGGAAACATAATAAGCCCTACAGATCCTAAAGGACACTAGAACCTGATGCTCTGATACCACCTGTGACACCCCGACTAATTAAATACCGGGTAGCTACTCCTTTATTAAATTAAATCAAAATGCCAAGTTGGCTCAGTTAATAGCATCACTATCGAAAATATTTTATTATTACTAACCACCTAGTATTTAAAAAGTAAGCTGTCAAATTTTAATTAAAGTCTGATTAACATGCAGTAAAAGATTTAAAGCAAGAATAATATCACCATTCACCATAACGAAATAACAGAATAACCATCACATGATATAAATAAATCCGGAGGAAAAACTCCTCACAACAAATCCCACAACTGAAATAAGTAACGAAATACTGAATACTGAATTAATACATGCCAAAGTCTGAAAAACTGAAATGGAAATGTCTCTAATAGAATTTGGGCAACATACCCTACAACTGAGTAATACTGAACATGGAATCCAAATGATAGAAGCGTCTAAAAGCAAATCCCTGTAACTTCCACAAATAGCTACAGCTCGTCACCTGTATGAGGATCCTAAGCGTGGTGTCCTTGTGGCTGGGCACCTAAAATGGTTTTTACAAAAAAAAAAGATTTGAAAGCAAACGGGTCAGAGCCCGAATGTGGAGAGTATTTTGAAAACAGCAAGTGCTTTAATAATAATTAAAACAATGAATGCAAGATACATGTTAGGACGTGCTCTCACATGAAATGCTCACCTCTCGTCTAACTGTGCACTCCTAACGTTCCTGTGCCCATTCATGTGTTTTTCTCATAACTATCTAGTTCCAAAGAGTTTCTAACATTTATACTCGGTTCACGTTTTATTTCCAACTTTAACAATTAAATAGAGAGTTCTACTTTAATTCTCGGATTCCCAATTATTATAAAAATCATTTATTGATATCTGTCCCCTATTATCTTTTCAGAATATTACAATAACTATTCTCACAATTAAACATAACAATTTCCTTTTTCCTTTAACTGTATATTATTCACATCATAAATATACAATACAAGCACCCCGAGGTTAAGCTACGGTACACACATACTCTGCTATCCATCCCGGTACATCACGTACATAAGGATTACAAATTCCGAATCACTCAGGAATTGTTGGAATAAACACCACACACAAAAATGGAGGCGAACATAATTCAACATATCCATGGTCACGTACATACCTACGCTCCATAGTCAGCTGGCTTATTAACTCACAAATAAGTCGTTCTCTTGAACTATGTCCTCAAGGTACCAATCTAAATCCGGGCAACACAAGGATAAGAAGGCCCTAAGCGAACGTAACCTCCCGTGATAGCAAGTATGGTAGGTATGTCATACACATAAAAATCATATACTAAGCATTCACACATCTTAGATAATTCAATATTAATAAAGGTATACTCTACATCCCTATACCATTATTCCAATTTCATATGTTTTAAGCCTCTCGATAATATAATATTTAAACTGTCGACACGTCTCACGTCGTAGTTTCTTATACTTAAAACCTATCTAAAATAGATTATAAAGTTCCTATTATTTCCACATATAACCTCTTTATTCCTAAGGTCCTTACTTCTGCCCCAAACCCCATTTCATCAAATTATTCAAATTTACACTATTAACCCAAATATTATCTCACTTATCGAATTTCATTAATTTAGAATAATTCCTCAAATTGAATTCTAATTAAGGTCCAAGTTTCATAATCATGCCTACTGGTCTTCCTTAAGTTTAAGGGTATTCATAAGGTCTCCAATAATATTTTCCAAGGGTTACCACCATTAAAATTTAAATAGGGAAAAAACTTTACTCATTCTGGGAAGGTCGATCGATCGACCTTTTCCTTCGATCGATCGATGGTGGTCGATCGATCGACTGATGAGCATCGATCGATCACTGCTTCGTTTTGCAGTTTTCAAATCATCCCAAAACATACTTTCAATGCATGAATCTCTAATATAACGTTATAGTATCATCATACAACCATTCTACAACATTAATAACGTTCTAAAACCAATAATTCATCAACCAAGGGCTATATATGATTCAATTTTCATCAAGAACCCTAGTTTTCTAATTCTCTCAAGAGCATTCATAAACCTCTTCTTAAATCCGTTTTTAAATCATCAAGGGTCATAATTTTGAATTCATAATTCGTCCAGATTGTTACTACATGCAGTCCCTAACATAATTCATAGTTTTTAACTTCCAATTCATGGGTCTATATCATCTTCCAAGATCAATTTCGATAATTCCAAAACATGGAAACGCATAGCATTAAATCAATTGTAATTAAACCACTTGCCTCTAATCTTTCTCTGGATTTGAGGATGAATCTTGAAGGCTGAATTGCCCTCTCTCTCTCTCTGCAGAATTCTCCTCTTTCTCTCCCTCTCTAAGCTTTCTTCTCCAATGGCTATGGTGGCTAGGGTTTGTTTTGGGAAAAATTAGAAACCTAATTCTAATAACCTACGTAGCCTATTAGGTTAAAATGAGTTGGTTAGTGGTTTAGTGGGTCAAATCCAGATCAGATATAATTTACTAATTTTCGTCACTTTTAATTCTCAAAAATGCAAAATTACCAAACTACCCCTATATGTTGCCGGTATGGCCAAAAAATACCCCGGGACCCAAACTAAACCCCCGGCTAGTGTTTTCTGACTATCTCGACCCTTCCGGACGCGTTGGCGCACTCAAAACGACCATACGGTTAATAGAATTTAATTTCACTTTTATAATTAAAATAATTATAACCTGACGCGACTGTCTCACGCGTCCCAATAAAATGTCCAATTTGCCGTATATCAATCTCACGACAAATTTCATAATTCAATATTCATATATCATCATATATACTCAATATAGTCAAATACCAACTCACATCTCGCTAGTATTTTATCTGGATTAATTCCCAATTAATTCTCATTTAATTAATTAATCCCAAAAATAAATATCGCCAAAAATACGGGGTATTACATACTTCCCCCCTAATAATAGAATTTCGTCCCGAAATTCAGAACTAGAAAGTACCTGATAAAAACAACTCTGGATAACGTTCGTGCATCTCATCCTCGCGTTCCCATGTGGACTCCTCGACATTGTGATGTCGCCACTGAACACGCACTAACGGAACTATCTTTGACCGCAGCTTCCTCTCACTTCGGTCCAAAATAGCAATCGGCCCCTCCTCGTAGGAGCTATCAGGCTGTAGATCAATCTCCTCCAAAGCGATGTGAGAATGAGCCAAATCGTCTCTGAGATATTTCCTTAGCGAGGAAATATGAAACACATCGTGAATCCGGTGTAAGTGCTCCGGTAACCCGAGTCTATACGCAACTGGTCCAATCCGCTCAATAATAGGAAACGGCCCCACATACCTCGGTGCCAACTTCCCCTTCTTCCCGAAACGCATAATCCCCTTCATAGGAGATACTCCGAGCAAAACCTGGTCCCCCACTTGGAACTCCCTGAAAGATCTCTTCGCATCAGCATAACTCTTCTGTCGGTCTTGAGCTACCCGAATGCGACTCCGAATCAACTCAATCCTTGCCGAAGTATCCTGAATCACTTCCAGCCCAAGTAGTTTGTTATCCCCCACCTCCAACCAACATGCTGGGGAACGACAAGGCCTACCGTACAACGCCTCAAATGGAGCCATGCCTATAGTGAACTGGTAGGAGTTATTATAAGCAAACTCTACCAGTGGAAGGTATTGCTCCCATCCACCTCCAAAGTCAATAATGCACATGCGTAGCATGTCCTCCAACATCTGATTTGTGCGCTCGGTCGGCCCATCGGTCTGCGGATGATAAGCCGTACTCAACCGCAATTCCGTGCTCATGGCCTCCTGGAAACTTTCCCAAAACCGCGAAATAAATATCTTGTCTCTGTCAGACACGATATTTAGGGGCACACCGTGAAGTCTCACAATCTCTGAAATGAAGAGCTGGGCATACTGTCCCGTAGTGTAGTCAGTCCTTACGGGTAAAAAGTGAGCGACTTTGGACAACCTGTCCATAATTACCCAAACGAAGTCGTGAGCCCTCTGCGACGTAGGCAACCCCGTGATAAAGTCCATGGATATGCTCTCCCACATCCACCTCGGAACCTCCAACGGCTGTAGAAGTCCTGTCGGTCTCTGATGATCCACTTTTACTAACTGAAAAGTGGCGCATTTCGAAACAAACACAGCGATATCTTTCTTCATACCGCTCCACCAATACTGGCGTCTCATGTCTTGGTACATTTTGTCCCCTCCGGGATGTACCGCGAACCGTGAACCGTGCGACTCGGCCATCAACTCGTGTCGCAATTCCTCCCCTTCCGGAATCACCAATCTCCCATTGAAGCGTAATCCCCCGTCTGAGCTAACGGTATAGGACTCGGCTCCCTCTGCTAGTAATCGAACTATCTGCTCCTGACAGAACGAGTCATTAGCCTATGCCCGTACTACCTTCGTGACAATCTGCGGTGTAACGGTCATCACAGGCATGAAAGATCGGGCCACTGCATGCTGGTGTCCCAACTCCTTCCACTTTGCCTTCCACTCCCCTGTCACCTCATCTGCTGGCCTACGGCTCAACGCGTCTGCTACCACGTTAGCCTTACCCGGGTGATACTGGATATCGAACTGGTAGTCCTTCACAAACTCAAGCCACCTCCTTTGCCGCATGTTCAACTCCTTCTGCGTGAACAGGTACTGTAGGGACTTGTGGTCCATGAACAATTGGAACTTCTCCCCCAAAAGATAGTGCCTCCAAATCCGTAGGGCAAATACCACTGCCGCCAACTTCAAATCATGCGTGGGGTAATTCTTCTCATGAGGCTTACGCTTACGGGAAGCATAAGCTATGGCCTGTCTCTCCTGCTGCAATACACCTCCAAGTCCTTGCAAAGACGCATCGGTGTAAACCAAATACTCAACTCCCGGTCTCGGCAATGCTAACACAGGTGCTGAGGTCAATTTGTCCTTTAACTCATCAAATGCCAACTGACAGGCATCACTCCAAATGAACGGTACACCTTTATGAGTCAGATGTGTCAAAGGACCCGCTATCTTCGAAAATCCCCGAATGAACCTCCTGTAGTATCCTGCTAGGCCCAAGAAACTACGAATCTCAGTCGGTGTCGTGGGCTGTCCCCACTCCCTCACCGCGGATACCTTCCCCGGATCAACAGATATCCCCCGGTCGGAAATAATGTGTCCCAAAAACTGGACCTCCTTCAACCAAAACCCGCACTTCTCAAACTTTGCATACCATTCGTTTTGACGCAGCGTCTGCAAAACCTGCCTCAAATGTTCGGCGTGCTCCTCCTCTGTCTGGGAGTAAACCACAATATCATCAATGAAGACAATGACAAACTGATCAAGGAACTCTCTGAACACCCTATTCATCATGTCCATAAACACTGCTGGAGCGTTGGTCAAACCAAAAGGCATAACCCGAAACTCGTAAGAACCATATATAGTTAAGAACGTAGTCTTCGAGACATCCTCCTCCCTGATACGCAACTGATGGTATCCCGATCTCAAATCAATCTTCAAGAAGAAAGAAGCTCCTCTTAACTGGTCAAATAGGTCATCGATTCGAGGCAACGGATACTTATTTCGTATCGTGACCTTGTTCAACTCTCGGTAGTCCACACACAATCTCAGTGATCATCTCTCTTCTTCACGAACAACACAGGGGCACCCCACGGCGAAGTACTCCTCCGTATAAACCCCTGACCCAACAACTGCTCAATCTGATCTCGTAGATCTCGCATCTCTGTCGGAGCCATACGGTACGGTGCGCGTGCTATCGGTCTCGTGTCTGGTAATAATTCTATGACAAAGTCTATCTCACAACTGGGGGTAATCCAGGTATATCCTGAAATACATCGGCAAACTCTCGAACAACCGTAATCGAATCAAGTGGTATCACCACTTCCTTAGGGGTCTCTTCCTCTATATAGTACAAATGAGTGGACGATCCTCCCTCAGAACGAGGCATCGCCACTAAAAATATCTCCTGCCCGGGAATGGAAAAGATAATACTCCTACTGAAACAGTCAATCGTGGCTCGATACGCGACAAGCCAATCCATACCAATAATGTCATCATACTTGGTCATCTCCAGTACTAACATATATGTAGGTAATACCAAACTACCAATCTCTACCCCCACTCCCCGGCATATAAAGAAAATAAGTGACCCACTCCCCAACGGTGAGTCTACACACGTCACAGTATTCAATATTGTGGTTAATAATCCTAAAGTCTTTGCATAATATGTAGTTATAAAATAATGCGTTGGTTAAGTAATAAACAAATTCGACCCAAAGTCTCATGGATAGGAAAACATACCCCAAATAGCGGGTGGCGCCTGTGGGGCGGCTGCCTGGCGGACATTATAGATATGACTGAACTGTAACTTCCCCTCCTGCACTGGAGCTACTGGAAACATTGGTAGGGCTGGTACCTGAGCTGGTGCTGGGAGAGCCACTGTAAAAAGTGGCCCCGGTGGATTATTACGGGCACCCTGCTGCTGCTGCTGTGGGGCCTTGCCCTTATCAGGACAATCCTGGCGTTTATGGCCATGCTTGCCACACACAAAACATCGGCCTTTGAAGTTACTCTCCCTCTGACCCTGTTGCTGTCGGTGTCGGCCTTGCTGACTTGGGACTTTATTCCTCTTTCGAGACTGCTTCATTTTACCACGTTGTTGACTAGAACTGGCTCGGTCTTGGGTAGTTTGTTGTCGCAATTTTGGGGTCTTCGCACATTTGTCAGCTTTAGTCACATGCATTTGGCTAACCTCTCTAGCTCTTTTGCCTCCTCTAAGTTGTATGCTGCGTTCTTGGTATTGTAGAACTGCAGTGGTAACTGCTTGTTCCACGAAACCTGCTAACTCAGCGGTTGATATTCTCTCTGGAGATACCGGAGGTGTGAGTCGATCTTACTCGTTGACTCCCCTAACCGTTTTAGCTAGTTCTTCTTGACGATTCATCTAAAAATTTAAGTAAATTTGGATGAGTTCATCATTCAAATAAATAAATCGCAGAAGTACGAATTTCCAATGTATAGAGATAAACACAACATTCCTAGGAATCCGTAGTGCCCTTCGCGGAGGCATCTCTGAAATAAGAGTAAGGTCTTATAAGTTAGCAGTTATAAAACATAAATAGCTGAAGAGCGAAGCATACATAAAATAATACAACAGTCCTAAAATATAGGGCTCCACATCAAAGAAGCTCAGCGGAAACATAATAAGCCCTACAGATCCTAAAGGACACTAGAACCTGATGCTCTGATACCACCTGTGACACCCCGACTAATTAAATACCGGGTAGCTACTCCTTTATTAAATTAAATCAAAATGCCAAGTTGGCTCAGTTAATAGCATCACTGTCAAAAATATTTTATTATTACTAACCACCTAGTATTTAAAAAGTAAGTTGTCAAATTTTAATTAAAGTCTGATTAACATGCAGTAAAAGATTTAAAGCAAGAATAATATCACCATTCACCATAACAAAATAATAGAATAACCATCACATGATATAAATAAATCCGGAGGAAAAACTCCTCACAACAAATCCCACAACTGAAATAAGTAACGAAATACTGAATACTGAATTAATACATGCCAAAGTCTGAAAAACTGAAATGGAAATGTCTCTAATAGAATTTGGGAAACATGCCCTACAACTGAGGAATACTGAACATGGAATCCAAATGATAGAAACGTCTAAAAGCAAATCCCTGTAACTTCCACAAACAGCTACAGCTCGTCACCTGTATGAGGATCCTAAGCGTGGTGTCCTTGTGGCTGGGCACTTAAAATGGTTTTTACAAAAAAATAGATTTGAAAGCAAGCGAGTCAGAGCCCGAATGTGGAGAGTATTTTGAAAACAGCAAGTGCTTTAATAATAATTAAAACAATGAATGCAAGATACATGTTAGGACGTGCTCTCACATGAAATGCTCACCTCTCGTCTAACTGTGCACTCCTAACGTTCCTGTACCCATTCATGTGTTTTTCTCATAACTATCTAGTTCCAAAGAGTTTCTAACATTTCTACTCGGTTCACGTTTTATTTCCAACCTTAACAATTAAATAGAGAGTTCTACTTTAATTCTCGGATTCCCAATTATTATAAAAATCATTTATTGATATCTGTCCCCTATTATCTTTTCAGAATATTACAATAACTATTCTCACAATTAAACATAACAATTTCCTTTTTCCTTTAACCGTATATTATTCACATCATAAATATACAATACAAGCACCCCGAGGTTAAGCTACGGTACACACATACTCCACTATCCATCCCGGTACATCACGTACATAAGGATTACAAATTCCGAATCTCTCAGGAATTGTTGGAATAAACACCACACACAAAAATGGAGGCGAACATAATTCAACATATCCATGGTCACGTACATACCTAAGCTCCATAGTCAGCTGGCTTATTAACTCACAAATAAGTCGTTCTCTTGAACTATGTCCTCGAGGTACCAATCTAAATCCGGGCAACACAAGGATAAGAAGGCCCTAAGCGAACGTAACCTCCCGTGATAGCAAGTATGGTAGGTATGTCATACACATAAAAATCATATACTAAGCATTCACACATCTTAGATAATTCAATATTAATAAAGGTATACTCTACATCCCTATACCAGTATTCCAATTTCATATGTTTTAAGTCTCTTGATAATATAATATTTAAACTGTCGACACGTCTCACGTCGTAGTTTCTTATACTTAAAACCTATCTAAAATAGATTATTAAGTTCCTATTATTCCCACATATAACCTCTTTATTCCTAAGGTCCTTACTTCTGCCCCAAACCTCATTTCATCAAATTATTCAAATTTACACTATTAACCCAAATATTATCTCACTTATCGAATTTCATTAATTTAGAATAATTCCTCAAATTGAATTCTAATTAAGGTCCAAGTTTCATAATCATGCCTACTGGTCTTCCTTAAGTTTAAGGGTATTCATAAGGTCTCCAATAATATTTTCCAAGGGTTACCACCATTAAAACTTAAATAGGGAAAAAACTTTACTCATTCTGGGAAGGTCGATCGATCGACCTTTTCCTTCGATCGATCGATGGTGGTCGATCGGTCGACTGATGAACATCGATCAATCACTGCTTCGTTTTGCAGTTTTCAAATCATCCCAAAACATACTTTTAATGCATGAATCTCTAATATAACGTTATAGTATCATCATACAACCATTCTACAACATTAATAACGTTCTAAAACCAATAATTCATCAACCAAGGGCTATATATGGATCAATTTTCATCAAGAACCCTAGTTTTCTAATTCTTTCAAGAACATTCATAAACCTCTTCTTAAATCCGTTTTTAAATCATCAAGGGTCATAATTTTGAATTCATAATTCGTCCAGATTGTTACTACATGCAGTCCCTAACATAATTCATAGTTTTTAACTTCCAATTCATGGGTCTATATCATCTTCCAAGATCAATTTCGATAATTCCTAAACATGGAAAAGCATGGCATTAAATCAATTGTAATTAAACCACTTGCCTCTAATCTTTCTCTGGGTTTGAGGATGAATCTTGAAGGCTGAATTGCCCTCTCTCTCTCTCTGCAGAATTCTCCTCTTTCTCTCCCTCTCTAAGCTTTCTTCTCCAATGGCTATGGTGGCTAGGGTTTGTTTTGGGAAAAATTAGAAACCTAATTCTAATAACCTACGTAGCCTATTAGGTTAAAATGAGTTGGTTAGTGGTTTAGTGGGTCAAATCCACATCAGATATAATTTACTAATTTTCGTCACTTTTAATTCTCAAAAATGCAAAATTACCAAACTACCCCTATATGTTGCCGGTATGGCCTAAAAATACCCCGGGACCCAAACTAAACCCTCGGCTAGTGTTTTCTGACTCTCTCAACCCTTCCGGACGCGTTGGCGCACTCAAAACGACCATACGGTTAATAGAATTTAATTTCACTTTTATAATTAAAATAATTATAACCTGGCGCGACTGTCTCACGCGTCCCAATAAAATGTCCAATTTGCCGTATATCAATCTCACGACAAATTTCATAATTTAATATTCATATATCATCATATATACTCAATATAGTCAAATACCAACTCACATCTCGCTAGTATTTTATCCGGATTAATTCCCAATTAATTCTCAATTAATTAATTAATCCCAAAAATAAATATCGCCAAAAATACGGGGTATTACAGTGGTGCAAGTGCAAGTTAAAAGCCCATGAGATGAAGCATCTCAAAATAACATTCTCGTTCAAGAATCGGGTCAAAGTCCTCAAGACTTTCAACCGATTCTTGCGATAAATTTAATTGTTCGGGAATAGTAGGGAGTAAAGGAAAAGAAGGACTAACAACCTCAATACAATTGGAAAAATTAATAAGAGGTTGAAAATCGAAAGTGCTAAAGCTTGGCTAACTCTCAATTTTTTCTTCAACAAAAAGGGGTGGAGGTGAAATGCAAGTTTCAACCTCGACCCGGTTTTGTAAAGAAATAATCTCATCGAGCATGGCATCAGTTTTTAGAAACCAAGCTTGAGAACTTTCGGATTGGTCATTCATTTCCTTAATCATTAACTCATAATCAAACGAACAAGAAGACATTTCATCTTCTTGTGCGGGTTGCTCATAGCTAACGGATTCCCCGCATTCCAAATTACCCTCACAAGGCGATGAGGGATTACTTACATACGCTTGAATTTCACGCTCAATGCGCTCATCTTCAAGAATTTGTAGGCATTCTCTCATTGTTTTGGGAGTATAACTTGGAAAACAATTCTCATAATAATTAAGGTTATCTAAAGCGTAATAGCGAGACATTTCAAAATAAGCTATTCAACAAAAGCAACAAGCGCCAAAATTTCAATTTCTCGAAACAATCTAGCACAAGTAAAAAAGAAAGGGGAAAATAAAGAATACAAATATGAATGAAAGAAATACTACGAAATAATAAAACAATTACAATCTAAAACACACTCCCCGACAAAGGCGCCATTTTGATCGAGCGGTAAAAGTGTGTTCGTGTGAGGACACAATCGTTGTGTGTTTCGCCGCCGCGATGCAAAAAAAAACTAAACTACAACTACACTTGACAAGCAAGCACAACGGTAAGTCGGGTATCGTAAGAAATCCACAGGGAGTGATTAAATTTTAGATGTTAATTGCTTTAAAACTTCAAGAATAAAAGTGTAAAATTAATAAAAGAAAAGGTGATGGTTGGGAATGGTGGGAAAAAAAAAAGAATAAGTTATGTTACACAAAAGTAAAGCGAGGATCGTGATCGCATTCTACCCCACGGATCGAAACAACTACTAATTAGAGTTAAGGCTCGAAAGCAATATAATCAAGCATTTTCAATTAAGCTTAAACATCACACAATAAGGAATTTAATCCAAAGTTACGAGATTAAACATTTAACGAAAAATGGTCACACGCGGATTAAATTCGAAATATTGCTATAAACACTAAAGTTGTGTGACAAATGAAGTTAAACGCATAATAATCCGTCTTTAATACGCGAGGTTTCAATTAAATGCAATTTTACACAAAACCTAACTTTCGAGGTCCAAACCCGTAAATGGCGGAACACAACCCCGACCCTATTTATCTAAGGGCTAGACATAAATGAAACTAATTAACAAAGTAATAAATTAATTAAGCAAGAAATAATTTAATCTAGGCAAGAAAGTAAAGAAAGCAAGTAAATTAAAGCATGGAAATTAAGGAAGACAACTAAATTAATGAAATTAAAGTTAAAGTATAACTTACAAAACAAAGAGTACAAGAGAGGAATAGGGAAAATCTCCCAAGTTTACAAACCCTAAAATCTAAGACAAAATGAAGATATGAAATTCCTCTCAAAAATGAGAGAAGAGAGTATTTATACCCAAAAATATCCCATGGCAAACTTGTAAAAAAAGGGAAGAAAAATAAATATCTGCACGACCGAATCGATTTGGGGTGTCCGAATCGATTTGGTCAAAGGGAACTGATCACACTAGTCCAAACTGAATCGATTTGGAGTGTCCGAAACGATTCCGCCGAATCGATTTCGGGTGTCCCAATCGATTCGGTACCTACAGGTATGAAATCTCCAGCTTTATCCTGTTTTACGGAAAATGCCGCCATTTCTTCGTTATAGCTCGGAATTTGGCACGGTCGGAGGCTACATGAATATAACTCAGAGGGATACAACATCCAGGAAGACATTGGGCCAAAAACCCAAATTTTTAACTGACTAAAATGCCCTTGAATATGACCTTGTGTGTGAATTTGAAGTAAAAACCATCCTAAAATTCCATAACTCTTTCGATACAACTCGGAATCATGCACCGTCGGTGGCCACGCGAAGAGAAATCAGAGGGCTTCAACTTCCGTGAAGATCTCGGGATTCAAACCCGAATGCTGGAATTAGTAAAATGCCCCTGAAGCTGCAAAAGTCGACGAAACTTTTTCGAAAGCGTCTGAACTTCATACTAAGCATCCAAATACCTACAAAAGTTCAATTAACCCCTGCAAAGCATGTATATATAGAAATACGAGGTTGTCTGATTAACGAGCATAAGTATAGGGATTAAGATACTCGAGGGGGATAATAACGCGTAGGTTAACGGGTGAAATACGCAATATTTGCGTCGTATCACACCTCCTAACTTACACATTGCTAGTCCCTAGCAATGAAATAGGAAACAACAAGAACTACAGGCAAACCAAAACAAGATACAAGTGCAAAATGGGATGAGAACGTAATAAAAAGATAAGGCCACTTTCGCGGGCGAACGATTGCATTTATCATATGCAATAAGCCGTTAAACCCCTAGGTTACCCTAGTGGACGAGTGTTCTCTCGTGAGGGTTTTCAGGGATTAAATCCACAAACATCATATGGTTTCCTCAAAATATGCCCAACCCAACATGCGATAAACTCAACAACACGAAAAATATTTCAAACATATTATTAGCATATTGAATGAATTCAAGCTAAAGTCCGTTGTTATTAACAGGTTGAATGCACCTCATAGAATAGAAACTTTAAAAGTGGGAGGGGGAGAGCAAATGCAAAATATGATTTGGTAAAAACTTAAATAAACCGGATAAACATAATGCAAGCATATATTCAATCCTCGCGGGCATTATACTCATCAAATGAATTCACTCGGAATGGGAGGTAACACAAGGAACATGCGGGCATAAAGAGTAAATGTAAATGGAAACTAGGCCGCACACATGTCACAAATGAAGAACGCTATATAGAAAATAAAAAATATGTAATCTCAATGAAAGATACCGCTAATTAAAGGAGGCGAAATGCATTTTCACAGATTATCAAAACTATTATGACTTTTAAATTAAATTCTCCCTCAGATCACATAGGACTTTATAGGGTTGTAATGTAGGCTAGGCTAGGGTACGAAACGAAAGGAATGTATGTACAGATTCAAAGTGTTTGGAATAAAAACTTGGAATAATGGAAATAATGCGGGCAATACCAAAAATGGAAAGTAACTTACAAACAAGCATTATTTGTAACAATTAGAGAGTAATCAAAGCTTATTGAACACTATATACAACATTGACAACTTTCTCTTTCTTTTCTTTTCTTTTTTTGTCATGTTTTCTTTTGTTTTCTTTTGCTTTTTTCTTTCTCTTTTTGTTCACTTTTTTTTTCACATCTCTTTTCTTTTCATCACACTTATCAAACTCTCATATGCCTAAAATTGCAACCGTAATACAACAACAACATTCAATCCCAAGTAACATTCCAAACAAAGGTATGGAAGGTGTATGTATGGCTTAAAACTCCAATTTAGAGTTAGTTATGGGATTTTGGGTAATGAAACGAAAGGCTAGTATTTAGGCTCAAAGGGGTTTACTAGGGAAACATATATGGTGAGGTCAAGGCTAATATGGGTGATATAACAAAGATGGCCTATGATCATTTCCTAAAGTTTACGCAATTCTCGAGTCAAAACAATATATGAAAATTATGCTCAAGTAACACATTTCAAGTATGAACTCAATTAATGAACGATCAAATATAAGAATAGTGAGATTACCAACGAGTTCAACGTTTTCAATGAGAAAATAAAAGTGTATAACACTCACAAACGATGAAAGGTACAAAGCTTACTCGGTGTAAGTGTATACAATGCAACAAAATATTCCCGAGTTATAAAAATCTTAAACCAAATCAATATGACAAGGAAAGTGCATATGCTCATGGGATAAAGTTTAATTCATGAAGTTATTCATAATATCAATGATTTAAGGACTAAAGTCTAATAACTTTTAAAATCAAGAACATGCATCATTGAGTTGTCTATTGGATCGGGAAATTATTTAAATTTATCATTTGAAACAAGGTAAAATGCCCAACAAAGGAGAAAAAAGAAAGAAAATATTTTTTGAAAATTTTCAATTTTTTTAACAAAAATCATACTAAGTAACTAATAAGTAAGCAAATCAATGGACTACACATTAAATGGATAGAATATCCTACACCCCCTAACTTAAATGTTGAATTGTCCTCAATGCGCATTAAGAACACAACACAAAGAGAGAAAAAGAACGATATTACCCAAAATTGGAGTGATCTCCATAAGCGCGAGTCCAAAGGAATCTACAAAACAAGTTAGTACCGAGCATAGCACAAACAAATAAAAAAAAAAGTTAACTAATTACACTAGGCTAAATAAAAAGGGAAGAAAAATAGGAAAGAACGAAAATTAAAAGCTAACTATTTACATCCTACTATTTAGGATTCAGATTAACTATACACTAGAAGTCTAAATAGTTAAGGGTCCACCCAAAATGGGATTTGACTTTAAAATATCAACGGTGGACCCTCCAAAGCGAACATGCCTCCCAGAAAATAAGAATTCCGTTTGAACAATGGAAGGCATGTGGGTGGTGAAAAAAATGAACCATCGCCAATTTGAAATTATGGGCGGACGATGGGGGATTTGGATACTATGGGGGACAAGACCACATTAGTCTCAGTAAAAATCAAAATCACATCCCCAAGATTCTTCAATTGGAAGTGGAGGTGGGGCATGTGCAAGTAAAAAGCCCATGAGATGAAGCATCTCAAAATAACAATCTCGTTCAACAATCGGGTTAAAGTCCTCAAGACTTTCAACCGATTCTTGCGATAAATTTAATTGTTCAGGAATAGTAGGGAGTAAAGGAAAAGAAGAACCAACAACCTCAATACAATTGGAAGAATTAATATGAGGTTGAAAATCGAAAGTGCTAAAGCTTGGCTCACTCTCAATTATTTCTTCAACAAAAAGGGGTGGAGGTGAAACGCAAGTTTCAACCTCGACCCAGTTTTGTAAAGAAATAATCTCATCGAGCATGGCATCAGTTTTTAGAAACCAAGCTTGAGAACTTTCGGATTGGTCATTCATTTCCTTAATCATTAACTCATAATCAAATGAACAAGAAGACATTTCATCTTCTTGTGCGGGTTTCTCATAGCTAACGGATTCCCCGCATTCCAAATTACCCTCACAAGGCGATGAGGGATTACTTATATACGCTTGAATTTCACGCTCAATGCGCTCATCTTCAAGAATTTGTAGGCATTCTCTCATTGTTTTGGGAGTATAACTTGGAAAACAATTCTCATAACAATTAAGGTTATCTAAAGCGTAATAGCGAGACATTTCAAAATAAGCTATTCAACAAAAGCAACAAGCGCCAAAATTTCAATTTCTCAAAACAATCTAGCACAAGTAAAAAAGAAAGGGGAAAATAAAGAATACAAATATGAATGAAAGAAATACTACGAAATAATAAAACAATTACAATATAAAACACACTCCCCGACAAAGGCGCCATTTTGATCGAGCGGTAAAAGTGTGTTCGTGTGAGGACACAATCGTTGTGTGTTTCGCCGCCGCGGTGCAAAAAAAAACTAAACTACAACTACACTTGACAAGCAAGCACAACGGTAAGTCGGGTATCGTAAGAAATCCACAGGGAGTAATTAAATTTTAGATGTTAATTGCTTTAAAACTTCAAGAATAAAAGTGTAAAATTAATAAAAGAAAAGGTGATGGTTAGGAATGGTGGAAAAAGAAAAGAATAAGTTATGCTACACAAAAGTAAAGCGAGGATCGGGATCGCATTCTACCACACGGATCGAAACAACTACTAATTAGAGTTAAGGCTCGAAAGCAATTTAATCAAGCATTTTCAATTAAGCATAAACATCACACAATAAGGAATTTAATCCAAAGTTGCGAGATTAAACATTTAATGACAAATGGTCACACGCGGATTAAATTCGGAATATTGCTATAAACACTAAAGTTGCGTGACAAATGAAGTTAAACGCATAATAATCCGTCTTTAATACACGAGGTTTCAATTAAATGCAATTTTACACAAAACCTAACTTTCGAGGTCCAAACCCGTAAATGGCGGAACACAACCCCGACCCTATTTATCTAAGGGCTAGACATAAATGAAACTAATTAGCAAAGTAATAAACTAATTAAGCAAGAAATAATTTAATCTAGGCAAGAAAGTAAAGAAAGCAAGTAAATTAAAGCATGGAAATTATGGAAGACAATTAAATTAATGAAATTAAAGTTAAGGTACAACTTACAAAACAAAGAGTACAAGAGAGGAGTAGGGCAAATCTCCCAAGTTTATAAACCCTAAAATCTAAGACAAAATGAAGATATGAAATTCCCTCTCAAAAATGAGAGAAGAGAGTATTTATACCCAAAAATATCCCATGGCAAACTTGTAAAAAAAGGGAAGAAAAATAAATATCTGCAGGACCGAATCGATTTGGGGTGTCCGAATCGATTTGGTCAAAGGGAACTGATCACACTGGTCCAAACCGAATCGATTTGGAGTGTCCGAATCGATTCCGCCGAATCGATTTGGGGTGTCCGAATCGATTCGGTACCTACAGGTATGAAATCTGCAGCTTTGTCCTATTTTACGGAAAATGCCGCCATTTCTTCGTTATAGCTCAAAATTATGCACGGTCGGAGGCTACGCGAAGATAACTCAGAGGGATACAACATCCAAGAAGACATTGGGCCAAAAACCCAAATTCTGGAATGGATAAAATGCCCTTGAATGTGACCTTGAGTGTGAATTTGAAGTAAAAACCATCCTAAAAATGCCATAACTCTTTCGATACAACTCGAAATCATGCACCGTCGGCGGCCACATGAAGAGAAATCAGAGGGCTTCAACTTCCGTGAAGAGCTCGAGATTCAAACCCGAATGATGGAATTAGTAAAATGCCCCTGAAGCCGCAAAAGTCGACGAAACTTTTTCGAAAGCGTCTGAACTTCATACTAAGCATCCAAATACCTACAAAAGCTCAATTAACCCTTGCAAAGCATGTATATATAGAAATACGAGGTTGTCTGATTAACGAGCATAAGTATAGGGATTAAGATACTCGAGGGGGCTAATAACGCGTAGGTTAATGGGTGAAATACTCAATATTTGCATCGTATCAGCTATGAAGAACGATTCCTATTGAGATTCTGGCGAACCAGAGCATAGATGAAGATTTAATGGTAAGATTCATCTCCTTGGATATGGGACCATCCTATATGGACACCATAAGGGCGTATATTGAAGAAGGAGTTGTACCAACTGACCAACTTACAGCCAAGAGGCTGAAGTTGAAAGTTGGTCTGTATTTATTAAACAATGGTGTTTTGTCTAGAAGGGGTATCATAGCAGGACTACAAATATGTGTGCATCGTTTAGAAGTTAAAGATTTAATAGAAGAAATTCACAAAGGCTCTTGAGGAGCTCATGTAGTAGGTCGAACTTTCCTGCAGAGGATAACGACATAGGGATACTATTAGCCAATGATGAGAGCTGACTATACAGCTTATGCGAAGAACTGTGATAAGTGCCAATGTTTCTCTTCCATTAGAAGAACTCCCCATGCATTATTAACATCCATCACTCCCCCTTGTCCATTTGTCATGTGGGGTATAGACTTGGTCGGGCCTTTATCGACCACCAAAGGGAGATTAAAATATTTAGTAGTCACTGTTGATTATTTCACCAAGTGGGTTGAGGTTGAGCCTCTCATTGACATGTCGTATGAAAGGGTTTGCTAGTTTATTTGTAAGAATATTATCTGCAGATATGGTCTGCCATATGCCTTCATTACTAACCATGGTACCCAATTTAATGATGAGGAGTTCGCTGCATAATGTCATCAATCCAATGTCCAGAAAATCCATTATGCACCAGGCCATCCCTAGAGCAATGGAAAAATTAAAGTGACAAACAGAACTCTACTGAACGGGTTGAAGAAATGGTTGGATGATGCAAAAGGAAATTAGATTAACGAGCTACATTATGTGTTATGGTCTTATCGCACAACACCCCGAAGAGAAACTGGGCAATCTCCTTACATGTTAACCTTTGGAAGTGAAGCAGTCATACCATCTGAACTCGGCCTACCCACACACAAGGTGCTTAATTTTAACTCTCATGTAAGTGATTTGAGGAGACGTTTAGACTTGGATATGCTCAAAGAAGTAAGAGAAGATGCGACAATCAGGAACGCAGCTTACCAGCAATGAACTACCATGTTCTACAACAAAAGAGTCAAGAAATGTGATCTTAAAGAGGGAGATTATGTTCTTAAGAAAGTGATTCAGAAACATAATAAGCTAGAGGTCAGCTGGCATGGACCCTACCAGATAACTACGGTTGTTCGACCTGGGACCTACAAAATAGAAACCTTAGAAAGAGAAGAATTAAAAAATGCGTGGAATGCGGAGCACCTGCGAAAATATTATCAGTAATACAGATTCATATGTACACCATTTCTTTCAATATGAATATAGATAATATTTTCTCCATATTCTTTTTGTTCAATTTTTTTGGAGTACTCGTGCTACACACTAAACCACTAACTACGGTTGGTCGGCATATCAGCAAGCACCAACTAAGGTTGGTCGGCATATCAACAACCACCAACCACGATTGGTCGGCACTAATGAACTTAACTAACAATATTGGTATAATAATCATACAAGGCAAAGCCTATTTGATTATGGGTGACCCCAAGGGGCATCCAAAACTAGACAAGAAGATGGGTGACCTCACGGGGCATCCACTAACTAGGCACCAAGGTAATACTGAAAAGATTACTACAGCTAAGTAGGATCGTGGGATGAAAATCAGTCCATTGCTTAGGCACTTATGGGTGACAAGTCACTACAACTAGGTAGTAAGTGGGGCAAGCTCCATTGTCTAGGCAATTAAAACAAAACAGGACAAATTGTCCCTCTATAGATATATATGCATTCATCAACAGACAATATGTTATAAGAAAAATATTTAAAAACTATTTCCAAGGAAAGAAAAGTGCACAAAGATGAAATTTTCTTCAATAAATACAGAAAAGATACACAAAGACAAATTTCCAATTCTATGGGATTTTTTTCCTCTGATTTTGATGCAGGTTCCATCCCAGCTGGAGGATCATCTAAAGCATAAGAAGAATTAATGAAATTCATATCTCGCAGCATTCTGATGTTGCTTGGACTAGGTCGATCAAGCAAATATTGAGGTCGAGATATCTCAAAATCTTCATGAAGCTGATAATCACTAAGATACCTGGAGATCAAACACCGAGGCATGGCACAAGCTGGAATCCAGCTGACATCCTGTTTAAAGGGAGGATTGGGCAGATCAAGTACTCCAGGATCATACCAATCCCATAAGGAATTTCCATCTTCAAGCTTCATCACGGTCAAGGCGTTCATCCATCCCTATTTGTATCCTTCATTATTGGATTATTTTAACCGAGCATTGAGATGGCATAGAGCTTCATTGTATCCCCCCATCCAAAATTCTCTAGGCTGTTTGTGAAATTGATAAATCAATCGCTCAAGATGCTCATGAAGTTTCTTCACCAAGTTTGTTTTACTTTCTAGTGCAGAACTCTGGTTGGAAAGTTGGTCGGTAAGATTTTGAATTTTTTGGGACATTTCATCCAAGGCTTGATTTTTTTCCTTCATCTGAGCAGCCTGATTCGCTAAGGCTTACTAAGTCCTAGTCTCTTCAACACTTCTTCGACCAGCTCTAGCTCTACCCCGCGAGGAGGATGTAGGGCTGGCTTGTTCAAAGCTTCCAACTATTCTCTCCAAGCATCATTTTTAGTTTCCAAGAATGAAAATCCTTCATCATTGACTGGGACCAGAGCTCCCAAAGAAGAGGAGGCAGCAGATTTGAGTTATTTCACTTCTTCTCGTAAGGCAGTATTTGCTTCCTCTAACAGCTTAGAAATACTCCTATGTTCCTCGACCTTAACTTTTAGCACACTTTCTCTTTTCTCCTGGGATGAGATATATTTGTCATAGCCTCGATCAACACTTAACTGTTGGTACTTTTTCTCATAACCTTCGTACAGAAGTGTAGTGGTTTCCTTGTGCTCGATTTGAAGTTCCTCGATCATCCCTTGAAGATCTTCAATCATCTCATAGTAAGCAGCATTATTGGCTATGACCCGATCAAGTAGACATTTTAAATATTGATAAGCCTCAATTTCTCATTCAGAGGCATCATGTCCAAGGATATTAGCAATTTCAGCTTTAGTAAAATCTATATGACCATCTTTGAAGTAATCATTACATTTCTTCATCAACTCTGTATCAAGAGCTGATAAGAGTTCCATCCTAGCAATAAACTAGCAAGGCAAATAGGAATCAATCAACAATAGTGCAACTACATGTCAAGCAAGTAAAGTAGAGCACTCAGAATAAATAACAAAGTCCATTTTATTAATCATTGGAGGGGAAATTTCAACCGAAGTTACAATGAAAGGGAAAACAAAAGAACAATATAATTAAAGAGACAAACAACTCTACACCTTCTCCTTATTTCCTACAATGTCTTCAGGCGATTTGGATGAAGGAATTGGTTATTCGGATGGCAGTGAAGGTTGCTCGACAAAAGTTGTCACTTGCTCAACTCGATCGAAAGACTGAGGAAGGATAACAGCAGTTACTGGTTCTATTAATACCATAGAAGATTCATCAGATGCAATTTCATCTTCCTCTTCTTCTTCAACAGCATGAGGAGGGCCGTGGGTGTGTTCCTGAAATAATTCAGAATCCTTAGAAACATTCAACCACTTCAAAGCCACTACCCATCCATCTCGAAAGTAATTTACACTTACATACTCCATCTGGAAGGTGATAGAAGTTAAGGCCTTATTCCATCCTTTTTCCTAGACAAAACTGAAGGACTTCTTCAAAACAGCTTTCCTCTTCACTCTCTCCGAGTAGGTTTTCTCCCTGAGAAGCTCTTAGGCATATTTCACCTTCTCCTCAAGATCTTTCTTACGTCGTTCAGCCTCTTCAATCTTGGCATTAGTTTCCTTGGAGGCATTCACAGCCTGCTTTCTCGCTACATCAGCAAGTTGCAGAGCTGACTCAATTGATTTAATCTTCTTCTCCCAAGCAGCCTTCTCGTCTTCATACTTCTGTCGGGACTCCCCTAAAGACTTTGACAACCCAGCAAGGGCCTCCTCAACACCACTAGATGAGGTCAAAGCTTTGATGGCTTCATCCTTCTCCATGATATTGTCGAAGCACACCAAAAACTCCAAGAAGAAGAAGGCCACAAATCAGAGCATTAACACAATAATGAAGAATTAGAAAGATAAATATAATGACCACGTCTGAGCAACTCCTGGACATAATGTTCCACACTCTCATATTCAACCTCAACTGTGAAACATTGGGGGCTTCTGTTGACACAAAAATTAGTTAGCTGATGTGGACTAATTATATGAAGACACGTATCAACTTATGTGGTAAAAATATATATATACTCACCGAGCTACTCAGTACTCCGATCTACTTAGCGTACCGAGCTACTCAATGTGCAGAGCATATAGCCAGGAAGATCAAATGACAATTACAGATTCAATGAACGTCGAATTCAATGAACATGCTTATTATGTATAGATGTATATGTCTACGAAATAATAACATATCGTCCATTCATATTGACATCCCAAAGGCTATAAATACATTATAACACCCTCCATAACAGGGTAATTGATCATTTGTGATTGTCATTGAGATTAAGGCAAAACACCCACAAATACAAAACAGTGGATGTAGGCCATTTTCATAAGGCTGAACCACTTTAAAATCCTTTATCTTATTTCTAATTTCATATTTATCTGTGATTTATTAATTAGAACAAATCTAGTTTTTTACATCAACAACAGGAAATATTTTATTTGTTGTCATTTTAACAGAAAAAATCTTCTTCATACTTTTCTTATCACAAATCATACATTCACCATCATAAAAAATAGCATAGCATCCCTTTCTCATTAGGTGAGCCAGACTTAGCAAATTTTGGGCCAAACCAGGAACATACATGACATCAAATATAAATTTCTTACCTGACTTTTTGTTCACAACAATAGTACCAAGCCCTTCCACCTTAACTTAGTTGTTATCTCCCATTATTACTTGTCAATTTATTGATTTATCAATATCCACGAAGTAATCTTTGTTTCCTGTCATGCGATTGCTACATCCATTGTCTAAATACCAAACTTTATCATTCATTTCAGCATGACAAGAAAGAAACAAGGTTTCTTCAACTTCATCATTTTTTGTTTCTTTTCCTTCATGAAAATTAGCTTGTTCATCAGGCTTCTGATGATAATACTTTTCAATGTGGCCATAATTTTTACAATGAAAGCATTGTATTGGGTCTCTATTGCTATTTTTATACCAATAATCCTTAGTGGCATGATTTGTTCTTTTGCAGAAAATTAGAAATAGTGTTACCTTCATTTCCTTGTTTTTGAGAGTACTGACCTTTTCCTCTTCCCCAATATCCATTTCCATTTCCACGATGTCCTCCTCTTCTATTATGTCCCCTTCCTGCATTCTTTGGTCCCTTTCTTACATCAAGTTTTGATTGAAATGCTTGCTCCAATGAACTTTGAGTTGACCTGATCAATATTTGTTCATGTCCTTGAAGGGAACCAATTAGTTCATTCACAGAATACACAGTAAGGTCTTTAGACTCCTCTATAGCAGTAACTACATGATCATACTTTGAAGGAAGACTTTTCAAATTCTGTTTCAACAATTTTTTGATCACTTAATTCTTCTCCATAAGTTCTAATTTGATTTATAGTTGAACTAACTTGTGAAAAATAGTCCTGGATGGTTTCAGAATCATTCATAGATAAGTTCTCAAAATTATGATGAAGAGTTTGTAATCTAACAGTAACTACCTTTGATGAACCTTAATATTCTTCCTTCAACACCTCCCATGCTTTTTTTGTAGTGATGGCAGTCATAATCCTTGGAAATATGGTATCATCCACTGCCTGCTGGATGATATACAAGGCCTTTGCATCCTTCTTCTATTTCTCCTTCAACTCATTTCATTGAGATACAGTCAATCTTTCCTGTTCTAAAAATTCTTTATATCCAACATTAACTAAATCCCATAAATCATTTGAGGCAAACAAAGTTCTCATCTTAATAGACCAAAATTGATAATTGTTACCATTTAGAATAGGAAGGCTTGGTTGCTAAGATCCACTCGCATTACCTGCCATGGAGACTGAGCTTCTAGGATTGCTCCACCTTTTGCTATCCCGCTCTGATACCACTGATACAAGTTGAAGATAAAAAACAGAGTACTGCTATGTAAAATTAAGAAGTAAACAAACTATAAAAACAATAGTATGGGAGGAAGATAATTCTCTTTTCATTCGTGCCAAAACATAAACACAACACCTACATTTATAGTTATAGCTAACTTAGAACTCAAATACCCACTACCTACTGCCATATAACCACTACCTACAAACCAGCAACAACTGCTACATTACTTAAGAAAAAACTCAAATAAAACATGACACTTCTCCCATGACTTCACACATAAATCTGAGACAGTTAAAGACTAATTCAAAGCTAAGCACGTCACCCTTAATAAGTGGAACAAACAATTAATCCAAGTGGACCAAGTCTACTAACATCGTTTGAATTATTTTTTAACACAAATTTTAACATATGAATAGAGTATGAAAAAATAAAAGAACTAACACAGATGGTTTTGCTACCAAATTGGGTTCAAAACCATGTTTTGAAACCAAAAAAATGGTCTGCAAATGGGACCATTATTAAAAACGCAAAAAATACGACCATCGTTTGTTGGAAACCTCCACCACCAGAACAAAGAAAAAAAATTCTCCATTATTGAAAAAAAAACATTAGAAAAAATTATTAAAAACCACTACCTTCCAACCACAACAAACCAAGTCAAACGGAACCTAGAAACGTAAACTCACAAAATCAGACCCTTAAACCAACATAGATGAGGTTGATACCAAACTGGGTTATTCTTTTATTCGTTGTCATCCAAACCCATGCCATCCATGGGAGTAAAGGAAGAAGTTCAATGACTAAGATCTATCCCTCTGTTTTCTTTTCCAATGGAGGTTCCTTTAAAGGAAAAAATATGACATACACCTCAATCATCTCCGGTCAGAAAAAGACTTTGATGTCAAAATACTGAGCACAAAAGAATAAGTAATACAAATGTCATTGCATTTTATGTATGTACCTCCTACACTTGTCTTGGTTTGAATTTTTGGTTTATAGATCCCGCTCCAAGCATATCCCGTTCACATCACCAACAAACATCAGTATTAGCCATATAAATTGAAAAGAGAAGGCAAAAGGAAAAAAAAAGGCCCTTATGTGCCTTTGGAATAATTCCACGGCTAACAAAAATAAACATACGTAAGGTTTTCTACCAAAAATTCCACGGGATGATCTGCATCTTCAAGACTCATGTATTCAAGAGCTGGGGCATCTCTTAATACTATAAAATGGAAAACAAGGCATTTATTATGATTTGCAATTAGCCTATCCACGTGGTACATAATATGTATAACTCCAGCTATTCAACCATTTAGATACATGTAGTCTAACGCATGAAGCACTGAAAATAAAAAGGCAGAAACCAAACGTTTAGATATATCAATCATCATGAAGCATTAATCAAAGAAAATCAAACGGCTTTTACCCTTTCATCTCTTTCCCTTTATTAAAAATTTAAGACTCTACCGCTATCAAATATGCTGCTACAATATTTTCGCTACAGAATTCACATTGTTGATAATAAAAATTCACGTAGTTTGAGGGTGATCTGGGGATCTTGGGATAATGAGGGTCATCTTAAGCCATTTGATTTTGTTGTTGTTGGGTTAATAAGGTTGATCTGAAAAAAAGGTGTCTATTATGAGGTTGAGGAGGACAAAGAGAATAGTGGGATACCTCAAGCAGTCTTGCGGAGGTTTCTTCACAGTGATGACATCTGAGAGGTTACAAATTGGGGTTGTTTTATGATCATGTATGGGAGATGTTAAAAATTTTGTTACTGATTGGTTGTATGATGATACACATTTTATCTCTATCTCTGGTTTTGATTGCCATATTCTCTATCTCTGGTTGTGTGACTATCATATATTATCCTGGATTACTACGTAATTGTGGATCGATGTATGCATCTATTTAACGACCTTCTGTGTCAATTCCGATTAAAAAAAAAGGAAGATATTTTCATTGATTTTATTATATTTCTTCCCAATGAGTTCGTGTGTTTGCTATAATCTGCAGGTGATAGATTGGTTATAATTGATTTCTATTCCCCTGGGTGTGGAGGTAATAAAGCTTTGCATCCCAAAGGTATCTTTTACCTATCATAATAGAGCATTTTCTTTGGAAATGGAACATTTTTTAAAAAATTTGTTTAATAAATCCCTGTCATTTCAATCTGTTTTCAGATCTGTTAGCTGGCTGAGTCAAACCCGAATGCGATTTTCCTCAAAGTTAATTATGAAGAGCTCAAACCTATGTGATATGGTCTCAACATATATATTCTACCATTTTTTAGATTCTATTGAGGCGCAGAGAGAAAGTTGTGTAGCTTCAGCTGTACCAATGTAGCCATAAGAATTTATATTATTAAAATTTAAATAACAAAGCATTAATATGTTTTGTTTTTTTATTTATTTTGTTTTTCAGCTTCTGTCTCAATTTTTGAGTTGCAGGTACAAAATTCAAATATGCATTGGCAAAGTATGGAACATATCGATGCAGTCTTGGGTCTGCAAAAGGTCTAGATGAATCTGAGCTGCAGAAATTAGCCTCAATTGGGGAAATATCTATTGATTTGCCATCTTCATCCCCAATGGAAATATTGGTTCTGGGCATACCAGAAACTTTGGACAAAGCAAGCAATAAGACGAGACTAAAAGAAGAGAGTGCAATACTGGTAGCATAATTAATGAATTTAGAAATATTGTTATTAGAGATCAAGTATTATTTTTTTCTGTTGGTATTTTTGATTATGAGATGTAAATATTAGTTATTGGGTTTTCCATAAGCGGGGTTCTTGGTTTTTTAGGATAAGCCCTACATGTTTGGTTAATTTGTTGATTGGATCTTATAATTTAAATCTAATCAAATTAACAATCTTTATTGAGGCAAAAAATAAAGTCGATCGTGATTAACAATCGACTTTATCCCCCAACCGACTCTCTCTATCCCTTAGTCCCTCCATCTATATACCAAAATATTTCTCTCCTTTCATCCGATATTGACAATTTTGGCAGCAATCCTTCGCGCTTCCATCCGAGCTGTCGTCGCCATCAAATCCCCTTCTGCCCCCCGCCCCTGCATCCGCGACAGCCTCAAGAAATAAATAAATAAATCCACCTGCTTTTCAGCCTCAAGAATAAAGGTATGTCACTCTTAATTATGGAATCTATGTCCATGTCCATGAGTGTTACGTAATATGCCTATGCCTCCACTTATGTATCATCTCCATGTATATGGTTATGGGTGTAATACGCTATGTTGCTTCTTTCTCATAAAATATCACTTATTACCTCTCTTTTTCCAAAAAAACAAAAATAATATTCATTTATTCTCCCATACATTGTTGTCTTCATGGTTTTCTCATATTTTCATTTACTTTATGCTTGGTTGTGTAATCTTTTTTCTTAAGTATTTGTGAAAATGTTTGAATTGATCAATTGAACATTCTTATATGTTTTAAGGATGGGGTGAGTTGGTTAAATCTTGGATAACTTGAAAAGTGATCCACTATAGCCTTCTTTTTTGTGATTTCCATTTTCAAAACTTTTTCAACATCGATCGGATACTCGGTATTCATATGTACCGTAACTTTTTTTCAAATCTTTTTTGGTTTATTTTAGTTTAGTTCTACCAGTGCAAGTTCTTAACCAACATTTATTCTTTCATTCTGTTAATTAATTTGTACGCACCCAAATCAGATTTGTTGTTATTCTAAAATTTGGGAAGAATGGCGAATGTAACCATGAATACAATAATCACCCTATTGAATCATCTTTTAGTTTATTGATAATCATGTCATTTTCTTCATGATTTATGTTTCTATATAATAGTGTTCAAGGGGTTTAAAATCCGTTATTTTAAAATATTTAGGATTTCTTCTTTAGTTATTTTTTATTATTGAGTGAAAATATGATCTCATATGGTGGGTAATTATTTGATTGATATGGCTATTAATAATTGTAATTTCGTTGGTTTATAAATAACTAAAATTTTAATAATTGACTTATTTTTACGAAGTTAATTTCATATTATCCATGTATTGTTTAATAAATGTCTCAAAGATGGTGGTAAAAATATCTAATTGATCTATATTTATTATCCGTATTTTATCTTATTACTTATGTTTCGCACGTTGCGTCTCTCCCACGCATCGCGCAGGTTTTCAACTAGTCTATTTTAATTCTCAATACACTACTTTGTAGAGATACACTAATAAGGGGAATCAACAAATGGGTAACGTAGATGGACGATTATGGGATTATGGGTAACCATTGAGGATGAAGAAATTAAGAAGGGGAGGAGTTGGAGACGTTTGGATCGTCCAGTTTGGGACACCGTTATAAATATTAGATATTAGATATTGCGACAAAGCACTTTGGCTGAACTTTTTTTATTGTTAATTTGTCACTAGCCAATAGTGAGGAAACATAAAACCAACTGGGTTATATTATTAGTTACAAATATTTTTTTATTTCTCTCACATATAATGCACGTGCATAGCTTTTTCTATTTTTGGATGTTTATATATACACAGATCATTTCAGTAAATAAAGAGAAGTCATTTTTCCATTTTATCTCTAGATACTTTGATCTCTTTCTCTTCATTGTATCAGATGTAACTCCTAACCCTAGATATTCTAGCTTCTATTCGTGATTTCTTTTGATTTTAATCGCAATTCTTGAATTTTTTTCTCATTAATTGATCCATGGCATCCTCTAATTCGGAATACTCTGAGGATTATTCCAATCCTCTAATTCGGAATGTTCTGATTCATATAAGCATTTTTGCTCTTCTGTCGACTCTCTTGATGAACCAAAATTTTTTCATCAAGATATTAAACATCCTCATTGGAGGGATGCAATGGTAGATGAAATCCATGCTCTTCTATCTAACAATACTTGGGTTTTAACTGAATTACCTACCGGTAAAAAGCCCATTGGTTGCAAATGGGTCTATAAATGTAAGCTGAAATCTGATGGCACTTTAGAGCATTATAAAGCTCGTTTAGTTGCAAAAGGATATACTCAACGTGAAGGAATTGACTACTTTGATACTTTTTCTCCTGTTGCCAAGCACACTACAGTGCGCTGTTTTCTTGCTTTGCCTGCCATACATAATTGGGATTTACATAAATTAGATGTAAATAATGCGTTCCTTCATGGTGAATTAGATGAAGAAGTATATATGAAATTACCCCGTGGTTTTTCTAAACCTGGCGAGACTCGAGTTTGTAAGTTACTCAAGTCCTTATATGGACTTAAACAAGCTTCTCGTCAATGGTTCTCCAAGTTTTCTTCCACCTTGATAACCTATGGATTTAGTCAGTCCAAAGCTGATTATTCTTTGTTCACAAAGTATTCGGGTGATTATGTTCTTGCATTATTGGTGTACGTTGATTACATTGTTATTGCATCTAATAATTCCAAATCTGTTGATGATCTTAAGGCTTTTCTTCATCTACATTTTAAGCTAAAAGATCTTGGAAATTTGAGATATTTTTAGGGTCTTGAGGTGTCAAGATCTTCCAAAGGTTTATCTATCTCTCAAAGAATGTATACCCTTGAAATTGTAAGTAATTCCGGACTCCTAGCTGGAAAGCCTATTAATTCTCCAATAGATCAAAATTTGAGGTTATCTAAAACAGAATCTTCTGGTCCTTTGATTGATGATCCGGCTTCTTATAGAAGGTTGATTGGTAGAATTCAATATTTGACATTGACTAGGCCTGATATCTCTTTCTCTGTGAATACTTTGAGTCAATTTTTGGCACAGCTACGTCAGTTTCATCATGATGATGCTCTTAGAATTGTCAGATATATCAAGACCACTGCTGGTCAAGGTCTTTTCTTTCCAAGCTCTTCTTTGTTGCAGTTAAAAGGCTTTTGTGATTCAGATTGGGCCACCTGCCCTTATTCCCGCCGGTCTGTTACTGGTTTTTGCTTCTATATTGGAAATTCCTTGATTTCATGGAAGTTTAAGAAGTAAGCTACAGTCTCCAAGTCTTCGGCTGAAGCTGAGTACCGCTCAATGGCATCTGCTTGTTGTGAACTTAAATGGCTTATTTCTTTACTTGATGATTTCACGATTCCTTTTTCTACTCCATCTGTTTTGTATTGTGATAGTCAATCAGCTTTACATATTGTCGCTAATCCCGTTTTTCACAAAAGAACTAAGCATATTGAGATAGATTGCCATTTAGTTATAGATATGATACAAGCTGGAAGTGTAATTATATTACATGTATATTCTGAACATCAATTAGGTGATTTCTTTACTAAGCCTCTCAGCACAAATAGATTTCATGGTCTTCTCGGCAAGTTGGGTGTCATTAACTTACATAGTTCAGCTTGAGGGGGCTATTAGTTGTAAACATTTTTTTAATTTTGTAACATGTAATGCACGTACACAGCTTTTTCTATTTTTGGACGTGTATATATACACGGATCATTTCAGTAAATAAAGAGAAGTTATTTTTCCATTTTATCTCTAGATACTTTGATCTTTTTCTCTTCATATATTCCCAATTAAGTGGGGTCCTCGACTGACTCCAGTTTGGGATTCTCCTGGCTTGCCTCATCTTTGGTTTTTTTTCTTCTCATCAAATGAGGTCAACCGATTTTCCTCATATCTGTCAATTTTTTTCACCCCCATGGTGAGCCAGGTGAGACCTATGGTGATTCGGATGAGCCCTCGAATGAGACCCATGGTGGTTCAGATGATTTTTATTTGAAATCTGAGGTGGGTTGGCTCATAGGTGAATAGGTTTTCTATACCCAATTTTACAATTGCCCAAACAGCGCCTGTATGAAACCTTACATGAAAGTTCAACTAACGCAGTAACCCATTAATTTGTACCACAACCGTCCAAAACCACAAGACCACCCCCAAGTCCTGCCACAACAAACGGCTTAATCACTTTTTCATTCAGACTAGCAAAGGGAATTTTGTGATAGTATAATGTATAAAGTAATAATGATAATGTTATTTATTGACTGGCGTATTGATTTACGGAATTTATAAAATCCATATGCCCCTGCCCTTTGGCTGTGATCTCATGATTATTTTACACTAAGGGTGTGTTTGATAAATAAGATGGAAAATAAGCGTCAAGAGTCAATTTTTATGGAATTGAAAACTTCAAAATATTTTCCAAGAAAAAAATTTGTTGGTGTTGTTTGATTGCAATTATTTTTCAGGTGGAAAATGTTCTACTTTCCATCTTTTGTGTTTGGTTCCCAATATTTTCCATGGAAAAGAAATAGAAAATATATATATATAATAGAAAATTAATAAGAATCCCAGAAAATTAATAAAAATCCCAAAGAATAAATAAATAAATCTAAAATGTGAATAAAACCCCCAAAATAAGGAGAAAAATCGAGAAAATGAATAAACACCCAAAAATAATGAAAAAAATCCAGAAAGTGAATAAAACCCCAAAATAATGGGAAAAAATTCAGAAAGTGAATAAAATCCCAAAAATAATGCAAAAAAATACAAAAAAAGAATAAAAACCCAAAAATAATGAAAAAAAGTACAGAAAGTGAATAAAAACCCAAACCCAAAAATAATGAAAAAATATAGAAATAGAATAAAACTCCAAAAATAATGAAAAAATTTCAGGAAATGAATAAAAACTCAAAAGTAATGGAAAAAAATCCAGCAAAGTGAATAAAAACCCAAAAAAATGAAAAAAAATCCAAAAAGTGAATAAAACCCCAAAAAATGGAAAAACAATCCAAAAAGTGCATAAAATCCCCAAAATAATGAAAAAAAATCCAGAAAATGATTTAAAATCCAAAAATAATGAAAAAAAAATCAAAAAAATGAATAAAACCCAAAAAAATTAAAAAAAAAAAAACAAAAAGTGAATACGACCCTAAAAATAATGAAAAAAAATCCAAAAAATGAATAAAAACCCCAAAATAATGAAAAGAAAATCCAGAAAGTGAATAAAAATCCAAAAATAATGAAAAAAAAGTACAGAAAGTGAATGAAATCCCAAAAATAATGAAAAAAATCCAGATAGTGAACACAAACCCAAAAAAAACGAAAAAAATACAGAAAGTGAATAAAACCAATAAAATAATATTAAAAAAATCCAAAAAGGAATAAAATTCCAAAAAATAAAAAATATAGAAAATGAATAAAAAGCAAGAAAATAAATATTAACCTCATAATAAATTTCTGGATTTTCTTCATGATTTCTAGATTTTTATTCAACTTCTTGATTTTTTTTAATTTTTATTTTCTGGATTTTTTTTATTTTCTGGATTTTTATTCATTTTGTACATTTTTTTCAATATTTTTGGTTTTTTCATTTTCTGTACTTTTTCCGTTATTTTTGGAGTTTTATTCACTTTATGTTTTTTTATTAATATCTTTGTCATTTTTCGTATTTTTTTCATTATTTTTGGATTTTTATTCTCTTCCTGTATTTTTTACATTATTTTTGGGTTTTTCATTTTTTTGGCGTTTTATTCACTTTCTGTATTATTTCATTAATTTATGGTTTTTATTCATTTTCTTAATTTTTTTCATTATTTTTGGGGTTTTATTCACTTTATTTATTTTTTTCATTATATTTGGGCTTTTAGTCACTTTCTGAATTTTTTTCGTTATTTTTGGATTTTTATTCATGATCTCGTTTTTTTTCCCATTATTTTGGGGGTTTTAGTCAATTTCTCTAGTTTTTTTCATTATTTTTGGGTTTTATTCACGTTCTGGATTTTTTTCATTTTTTTTTTTCATTTTTATTCATTTTCTGTATTTTTGGAATTTTATTCACTTTATGTAATTTTTTTCATTATTTTTGGTGTTTTTTTCGTTTTTTGGATTGTTTCCATTATTTTGGGGGTTTTATTCACCTTCTGTATTTTTTCCATTGTTTTTGGGTTTTTATTCACTTTATGGATTTTTTTTTCATTATTTTCGGATTTTTATTCTTTTTCTGGATTTTTTCCATTATTTTTGGGTTTTTATTCACGTTCTCAATTTTGTTTAATTTTTTTTTGTGTTTATTCATTTTTTGTATTTTTTTCATTATTTTTGATGTTTTATTCACTTTCTGTATTTTTTTCATTATTTTTGGATTTTTATTCATTTTCTGGATTTTTTTCATTTTTTGGGGGGTTTGATTCACTTTTTGGATTTTTTTTCATTATTTTTGAATTTTTATTCATTTTCTGTATTTTTGGAGTGTTATTCACTGTCTGTATTTTTTACATTATTATTGGTGTTTTTTTTTTCATTTTTTGGATTTTTTTTCATTATCTTTTTATTTTTATTCATTTTCTGGATTTTTTCATTATTTCTGGGGTTTTAATCACTTTCTGGGTTTTTTTCATTATTTTTGGTTTTTATTCACGTTCTGGATTTTTTTTAATTTCTTTTAATTTTTATTCATTTTCTGTATTTTTTTCATTATTTTTGGAGTTATTCACTTTCTGTAGTTTTTCATTATTTTTAGGTTTTTATTCATTTTATGGATTTTTTTTCATTATTTTGGGGGGTTTATTCACTTTGTGGATTTTTTTTTCATTTTTTTTGAGTTTTTATTCTCTTTCTGGATTTGTTTTCATTATTTTTGGGTTTTTATTCATATTTTGGATTTTTTTAAATTATTTATGGGGTTTTAATAAGATTCTAGATTTTTTTTCATTATATTTGGATTTTTATTCATTTTGTGAATTTTTTTCATTATTTTTGGGCTTTTTATTTATTTTTTGTATTTTATAATTATTTTTGGAGTTTTATTCACTTTCTGTGTTTTTTTCATTATATTTGGATTTTTAGTCATTTTCTGGATGTTTTTCATTATTTTTAAGGTTTTATTTACTTTTTGGATTTTTTTATATTATTTTTGGGTTTTATTCACTTTCTGGATTTTTTTTTCCATTTTTTTTGGGTTTTTCTTCATTTTATAAGTTCTTTATCAATATTTTTTGGTGTGGTAAGTCTTTTTCCTGGAAAATGAATAACAAGTTGGGAGGAGGTTTTTTAATTCCATCTTTTGTGGAAAAAGTGGTTACGTGATTTGTTTTAAAGAAACCAATTCCATAGAAAATTTTGTTTATCAAACATTCAAAAGATGGAAAATGACTCCGTATATTGCATTTTTCATGGAAAATTAGTATTATCAAACACACCCTAATAGTTTCGAGTGCTCTAGACTTTTCCAGACATAATCAGTTAAGTGTACCCTACTTTTTGGCTAAGCATTCTTTAAATAAACATTATATATCCATATAATATAACACCATATGGGGATGGCCAAAATTCATGTATGATATTTTTGACATTTCATTCCCATGCATGAAATGTCATGATAAAAGCTATTTTTTTTATAACACCATATGGGGATGGCCAAAATTCATGTAGGATATTTTTGACATTTCATTCCCATGCATGAAATGTCATGATAAAAGCTATTTTTTTTTAATAAATAGATATGGATTTTTTAAAACTATTTTTTTTAATTTTTTTATTGGCTGAGTTTTATCACGGGGGCAAATTTATCGCCGTGCGCTCGACACGGGTATCCGCTAGTATATATATATATATATATAATGTAAATTAATGCAGGATTGCTGGTTTGCACATGGTAAGTGAGACATTTAACCGGCATTAAGCAAAAAGTGTTATAAACCTTTAAAAACGTAACATTGGTACCTTTTATTATTGGAGATTTTGGAAAAAGGTCCTCATAATTATCAAAGTGTATAAAAATAGGAAACTCCAAATAATTTTATAATTTTAGTCCGTATACTACAAACATCATGAAAAATATCTGAAAAACGGTGTCGCTGGCGCGGACCAAAAAAATGAACTCCTACCTCTAAAGGGACCGCACGAATAAATGTTATTCTACCACATGGACTATATTTATAAACTTGAAAAGCATTGTCCTAAAAATCTAAATATATAAAGAAACATGACTTTTACCTTAATTCTCTATTTATTTATTATTAAGATTATTACAAACTCAAGAGTGGCTTTATGAGCGTATGTGAAGACTACCAACAGCTTGCTACTACTAATGTTGTACTTTTCTGAATACATATGAAGAAATCAAAGCTTCAGGTTTTTGCGTACTCAAGGTCATTTGTCGGGCATGAATATGAGATAATTTATCATTTATTCGTAAAATAAACTATAATGCCCATATTACCTATTAATCTCATATAATATCATGAATAAAAATATTCTCTGTTGTGTATGTACATTATCATTAACCATGATAATGAATCGTGACTATGGAATACGTACATCATGTATCTGTTTCTAAATCTTGATGGAAGCCGTAAATTTTTATCAAGATTTACTAAAAAAGACTATATTACAAGAAGATATGTTGAATTTCATATCTAAAATAATGAGATGAATATCTTCCATGTTCATGAGCATTAAGTTGCCCTATCAATACGTTTCTCCATTTCTAACGACTTCTCCGTGTGCAAATGAGGCGTTACGTAATAAGAATCACGAATACTTCCCCAGTAGAGCCGTCAAATGTTTGAGTATAGTTTAATCTCCGAAAATACCGGATTTTGGTATGTTATTGACTTGAGAAAATTCAGTTGTGCTTACGTATCCATTATAGTCGGAATCAAAGTCAGTGTAGTTCGTAGGTTCGTATTATTCACCGTAAAAACAAATTGCAGTGGTTTTTGTAATACCCCGTATTTTTGTGATATTTATTTATGGGATTAATTAAATTAAATCTGAATTAATTGAGAATTAATCTGGATATAATACTAACGAGATGTGAGTTGGTATTTGATTATAATGTGTATATATGGAAATATATGAATATTGAAAATATTGAAATTGTCGCGAGGCTGAAATACGGCAATTTGGAAAATTTAGTTGGGACGCACGTGACAGTCGCGTCAGGAATGTAATTATTTGAATTAAAAAGTGAATTTTATTTTTATCAACCGTATGGTCATTTTGAGTGAGCCAACGCGTCCGGAAGGGTCGAAATAGTCAGAAAACACTAGCCGGGGGCTTAGTTTGGGTCCCGGGGCATTATTGGGCCATACCGGTAACTAAAAAGGGTATTTTGGTAATTTTGGAATTTTGGGATTTATGACCAACGAATTTTGGGAGTTTAAAATAAGGAAATTAATGACCCACTAACCCATTACCAGCACTTAGGTGATTAGAGGGCAACGGGAGTTTTAGGAGAAGTTAGGAGAAGTTCCCAAAAGAGAAAACCCTAACCTTCATCTTCAACCTTCAACCTTGGGAGAAAAGGGGAGAGCAACCTTTATTAATTCAACACCAAATTCGGAGAATAATCCAAGGCAAGTGGTTTAATTACGTTAATTTCAAGCGAATGTTTCCTCCATGCTTAGAAATTTATATAATCGCATTGTATTAGGAGATTTATAAAAAACCCATGAATTTGAGGATTAAAACTATAAACCATGTTAGGATTTGCATGTAGACATATTCTGGATGAATTATGAATTCATACTATAGCCCTTGATAATTCAAAAACGTATTTAAGAAGAGGATTATTGTTGATTTTGAAAGAAATAGAAAACTAGGGTTCTTGATGATATTTTGACCTAAATAAGGCCTTTGGGTGATGATTAATTAGTTTTAGAACGTTAACAATGTCGTAGGATGATTAGTTGATGATATTATAATGTTAGAATGAAGTTTCATGCATTGTAATGGATTTTTGGGACGATTTGAGGACTGCAAAACGAAGCAGTCCGTAACTTATCTGGTGCAACCGATCGATCGACATTCATCAGTCGATCGATCGACCACCATCGATCGATCGATGTTCAAGGTCGATCGATCGACCTTCCCAGAATGAGTAAAATTTTCCCTAGTTAAATTTTAATGATGTTAACCCTTAGAAAATTATTATTGGAGACTTTATGAATATCCTTAGGAAGACCAATAGGTATGGTTATAAAATTTGGACCTGAATTAGAATTCAATTTGAGGAATTATTCTAAAATTTAATGAAATTCGATGAGTGAGATAAGATTAGGGTTAAAAGAGTAAATTTGAATGATTTGATGAAATGAGGTTTGGGTCAGAAGTAAGGACCTTAATAATAATGATGTTATATGTGGGAATAATAGGAAACTTAATAATCCCTTTGAGATAGGTTTTAAGTACAAGAAACTATGACGTGAGATGTGTCGACAGTCTACATTATATATTATTGGAAGATTTAAAATGTATAAAATTGGAATAATGGTATAAGGATGTAGAATATACCTTTATTAATATTGAGACATCTAAGATGTGTGAATGCTTAGTATATAACTTATGTGTATGACATACCTACCATACATGCTATCACGGGAGGTTTGCGTTCGTTTAGGACCATCTAATCTTTGTGTGCCTACGGGGGGATATAGATTGGTACCTCGAGGACATAGGTCAGAGAAGGACTTATTGGGAAGTTAATAAGTCTGCTGATCGTGGGAGCGTAGGTATGTGCGTGACCCATGTGATATGACTGTGTTCGCCTCCATTGTTTGTGATTGTTGTTATCTGAGAACGATTCCTGAGAGATTCGAAATGCATGATCCTTATGTACGTGATGTACCGGGATGGATAGCAGAGTATGTGTGCACGGCAGCTTAGTCTCGGGGTGCTTGTATTGTATATTTATGAGGTGAATGATATACAGTTAAATGAACAGACTTGTCATGTTTAATTATGAGAATAATTTATAGTAACTCCTTGAGAAGATAAATAAGGGGATAACCTCCAGTAAATGGTAATGCTAATAATTGAGAATCCGAGTTTAAGTAAAGCTATCTATTCAAGTGATAACATTGGGAATTCATAATGTGAATCGAGTAGATGGGTTAGAACTTATGTCGGTTTAGTTAGATATAAATACCACTTAGATGGGTACTGTACGTTAGGAGTGGACGATTAGACGAGAGGTGAGTATTTCATGTGAGAGCACGTCCTAACATGTACTTTGCATTCTTTGTTTTAATGTTATTAAAGCACTTGTTGTTTTTAAAATACTCTCCACTTTCGGGCTCTGACCCGTTTGCTTTCAAATCTAGTTTTGTAAAAACCTTTTAGGTGCCCAGCCACAAGGACACCATGCATAGGATTTCCATTCAGGTGACGAGCTGTAGCTGTTTGTGGAAGTTACAGGGCCTTGCTAGTAGACGCTTCTTTTGTCTTGACTCTATTCAGTTTTCATCATTTGTAGGGCATGTCGCCCATTTCTATTTAGAGACATTTCATATTTCAGTTATTCAGATTTTGGCATGTAATTAATTGAGGGTACACTGTTCTATTTATTTCAGTTGTGGGATTGTTGTGAGGAGTATTTCCTCCAGACTTATTATTATTTTGTTGGTTATTCTATTGCTTATTTATGGTGAATGGTTATGTTATTCTTTCATAATTCTTTTATTGCATGTTAATAAGATTTAATTTAAAATTTGACAACTTACTTTTTAAATACTAGGTGGTTAGTAATCATTAAAATGTTTTCGACAGTGATGCTATTAACTGAACCAACTTGGCATTTTGTATTAATTTAATAAAGGAGTAGCTACCCGGTATTTAATTAGTCGGGGTGTCACAGGTGGTATCAGAGCATCAGGTTCTAGTGTCCTTTAGGATCTGTACGGCTTGTTATGTTTCCGCTGAGCTTTCTTTGATGTAGAGCCCTATATTTTAGGAGTGTTGTATTCTTTTGTGTATGCTACGCTCTTCAGCTATTTTGAGATAATAACTGCAAGCTTATAAGACTTTACTCTCATTTCGGATGCCTCCATGACGTGCGCAGCGAGTTCCTAGGGATGCACAGCCAGAGCCATAGCCAGCACCAGTACAGGGCACCATGAATGCCGCTGAGGTTGCAGCCATTGTAGCCCAAGCGATAAATGCCGCTCTAGCAGTTGTACAGCAGGCACCACCCCAGGCGCCAGTAGCCGCGCCAGTTCAGGCACATGCATTCCCGTCTGCTTGGGAACGTGTACGTGATGCTTTTCAGAAAGCGCACCCGTCGTAGTTCGCAGGTAGCTCCGATGTTGTGGTTTCAAGTCAGTGGAGGAAAGACATTCAGAGGCACTTGAGGATGTATGAGTTCACCAATGTTCAGAAGCAGGTACTAGCTACTTTCAAGCTAGTGGGATCTGCACCGCAGTGGTGGGAGTCCATTACCACCGTGGAGGAGAGAGATACTCTCACGATACAGGAGTTTTGGGTGCGGTTCGACCGCAAGTATTTTCCGTCAACTGTTCAAACGAAAATGAGGAGGAAATTAATGAATCTCAAGTAGGAGGGTAAGACTGCGGCCGAGTATGAGGCCGAATTCACAAATCTACTGAATATTGTTCCGGATGAAATACTGACAGAGGAGAAGAAGATCCAGAAGTTTACAGATGGATTGACATGGAGGATCCGTCAGCATTTATTGGGGAACCTCTCGTTGGCCACTTATTCTGACGGGGTTAACGCTGCACTGTTACATTGCCGGGATCACCGCTTTCACATGGCTGAGAGCAAGAGATCAGGAGAGTCCAGCCATCAGGGCAGGACTGGAGGAAATGGTGCCAGTGGGGCACAATCTACTCAGGGGCAGAGGCAGGGTGACCAGGGTTCCCAGCAGGGGGATCATAAGAGGTTCAGATCGAGAAATTTCAGGCACGGACAGGGAGGTTTTAGGCAGGGCCATCAGGGTCCGAATGGCCATCAGGGCCAGCAGGGGCAGAATGGTCAACAGCAGTTTCAGCAGGGCCAGCATGGCCAGGGGAAGAATAGAAACGGCCACCAGGGCCGAGGGCAGCAGGGACAGAGAGGGGGGAACTTCCCGGGGAAGTGTTACATTTGTGGAAAGACTGGCCATAAATACCAGGATTGTCCGGATAGGGGTAGGGACCCGCAGCAGTAGCAGCAGGGTGCTCGACAGGAGCCGCAGAGGCCTATGTTTCCCGCCGCCCTCCCAGCACCACCACAGATAGCAGCATTACCACCCATTCCAGCAGTCCCAGTTCAGCAGGGACAGCTTCAGTATGGGAGAGTGTATCAGCTCCAGCAGGTCGCAGCCCCACAGGATCCACCAGCCATTGAGGGTATGTTCTCTATTCAGGGGACTCTGGGCGTATTTTATTTGACACGGGGGCTACACATTGTTTCATTGCTATGAGATTTGCACGTACCATTGGGTTGTTAGACACCGCAGAGAGTACGGTTACTTGTGTAGATTCGCCATTGAGTAGGGGTTCCGTGATTTCCCTTGTATGTAGAGGCGTGGGTATAGAGATCGGGAGGTTTACTCTACCCGCGGATATGTTAGTGTTAGAGATGACCGAGTATGATGCCATTATTGGTATGGATTGGCTAGTTGCGTACCGAGCCATGATTGACTATTTTAGTAGGAGTATTATCTTTTCCATTCCCGGGCAGGAGATGTTTTTAGTGGCGATGTCTCGCCCTAAGGGAGGATCGTCCACTCACTTGTACTATATAGAGGAGGAGACCTCTAAGGAAGTGGCGATACCACTTGATTCGATTCCGATTGTTCGAGAGTTTGCCGATGTGTTTCAGGCTATACCTGGATTACCTCTGAGTAGAGAGATAAATTTTGTGATCGACTTAACGTCGGGCCCTCGGCCTGTTGCCCGCGCACCTTACCGTATGGCTCCGGCTGAGATGAGAGAGTTACGGGATCAGATTGAGAAGTTGTTGGGTCAGGGGTTTATCCGGAGGAGTACTTCACCGTGGGGTGCCCCTGTGTTGTTCATGAAGAAGAGGGATGGATCGTTGAGGTTGTGTGTGGATTATCGGGAGTTGAATAAGGTCACGATACGGAATAAATATCCGTTGCCCCGAATCGATGACTTATTCGACCAGTTGAGAGGAGCTTATTTCTTCTCAAATATTGATTTGCGATCGGGATACCATCAGTTGCGTATAAGGGAGGAGGACGTCTCGAAGACTTCTTTCCTAACGAGATATGGTTCCTACGAGTTTCGGGTTATGCCTTTTGGTTTGACCAATGCTCCAGCCGTGTTCATGGACTTGATGAATAGGGTGTTCAGAGAGTTCCTAGATCAGTTCGTTATTGTCTTCATTGATGACATTCTAGTTTACTCCCAGACAGAGGAGGAGCACGCCGAGCATTTGAGGCAAGTTTTGCAGAGGCTACGTCAGAACGATCTGTATGAAAAGTATGAGAAGTGCGAGTTTTGGCTGAAAGAGGTTCAGTTTTTGGGACATATTATTTCTGACCGGGGGATATCTGTTGATCCGGGGAAGGTATCCGCGGTGAGGGAATGGGGACAGCCCACGACACTGATTGAGATCCGTAGTTTCTTGGGCTTAGCAGGATACTACAGGAGGTTTATTCGGGGTTTCTCCAAGATAGCGGGACCCATGACACATCTGACTCGTAAGGGTGTGCCATTCATCTGGAGTGATGCCTGTCAGTTGGCATTCGATGAGTTGAAGGACAAGTTGACCTCAGCACCTGTGTTAACATTACCGAGATCGGGAGTTGAGTATCTAGTTTACACCGATGCGTCCTTACAAGGACTTGGAGGTGTATTGCAGCAGGAGAGTCATGCCATAGCTTATGCTTCCCGTAAGCTTAAGCCTCATGAGAAGAATTACCCCACTCATGATTTGGAGTTAGCGTCAGTTGTATTTGCACTTCGGATTTGGAGACATTATCTTCTGGGGGAGAAGTTTTGATTGTTCACGGACCACAAGTCCCTACAGTACCTATTCACGCAGAAGGAGTTGAATATGCGGCAACGGAGGTGGCTTGAGTTTGTGAAGGATTATCAGTTTGATATCCAATATCACCCGGGGAAGGCTAACGTGGTAGCAGACGCGTTGAGCCGTAGGCCAGTAGATGAGGTGGCATGGGTGTGGAAGTCTAAGTGGAAGGAGTCGGGACACCAGGATGCAGTGGCCCGATCGTTCATGTCTGTGATGACTGTTACACCGCAGATTGTCACGAGAGTGGTAAAGGCACAGGCAAATGACTCGTTCTGTCAGGAGCAGATAGTTCGGTTACTAGCAGAGGGAGTCGAATCCTATACCGTTAGCTCAGACGGGGGATTTCTCTTTAAAGGGAGACTGGTAGTTCCAGAAGGGTAGGAATTGCGACACAAGGTGATGGCAGAGTCGCACGGCTCACGGTTCGCGGTACATCCCGGTGGGGACAAAATGTTCCAAGACATGAGACGACAGTATTGGTGGAGAGGGATGAAGAAAGATATCGCCGTGTTTGTTTCTAAATGCGCCACTTGTCAGGTGGTAAAAGTGGATCATCAGAGACCGGCAGGACTTCTACAGCCGTTAGAGGTCCCGATGTGGATGTGGGAGAGCATATCCATGGACTTTATCACGGGGTTACCTACGTCACAGAGGGGTCACGACTCCATTTGTGTAATTGTGGACAGGTTGACCAAAGTCGCTCATTTTCTACCCGTAAGGACCGACTACACTACGGGACAGTATACCCAGCTCTTTATTGCAGAAATACTGAGACTTCACGGTGTGCCCCTAAATATCGTGTCTGACAGAGACAAGATATTTGTTTCACGATTTTGGGAGAGTTTTCAGGAGGCCATGGGCACGGAATTGCGGTTGAGTACGGCGTATCACCCGCAGACCGACGGGCAAACTGAGCGTACAAACCAGATGTTGGAGGACATGTTGCGTATGTGCATCATTGATTTTGGAGGCGGATGGGAGCAATATCTTCCACTGGTGGAGTTTGCTTGCAATAACTCCTACCAGTTCACCATTGGCATGGCTCCATTTGAGGCATTGTAGGGTAGACCTTGTCGTTCCCCAGCATGTTGGTTGGAGGTGGGGGACAACAAACTACTTGGGCCGGAGGTGATTCAGGATACTTCGGCAAGGATAGAATTAATACGGAGTCGCATTCGGGTAGCTCAGGATCAGCAGAAGAGCTACGCTGATGCGAAGAGATTCTTCAGGGAGTTCCAAGTGGGGGACCAGATTTTACTCAGAGTATCTCCTATGAAGGGGATTATGCGATTTGGGAAGAAAGGGAAGTTGGCACCGAGATATGTGGGGCCATATCCTATCATCGAGTGGATTGGGTTTGTTGCATATAGACTTGGGTTACTAGAGCATTTGCACAGGATTCATGATGTGTTTCATATTTCCTCACTAAGGAAATATCTTAGAGACGATTTGGCTCATTCTCACATTGCTTTGGAAGACATCGATCTCCATCCCGATAGCTCTTACGAGGAGGGGCCGATTGCTATTTTGGACCGAAGTGAGCGGAAACTGCGGTCAAAGATAGTTCCGTTAGTATGTGTTCAGTGGCGGCATCATAATGCCGAGGAGTCCACATGGGAGCGTGAGGATGAGATGCGCGAACGTTATCCAGAGTTGTTTTTACCAGGTACTTTTTAGTTCCGAATTTCGGGACGAAATTCTGTTATTAGGGGGGAAGTATGTAATACCCCGTATTTTTGTGATATTTATTTATGGGATTAATTAAATTAAATGTGAATTAATTGAGAATTAATCCGGATATAATACTAACGAGATGTGGGTTGGTATTTGATTATAATGTGTATATATGGCAATATATGAATATTGAAAATATTGAAATTGTCGCGAGGCTGAAATACGACAATTTGGAAAATTTAGTTGAGACGCACGTGACAGTCGTGTCAGGAATGTAATTATTTGAATTAAAAAGTGAATTTTATTTTTATCAACCGTATGGTCATTATGAGTGCGCCAACGCATCCGGAAGGGTCAAAATAGCCAGAAAACACTAGCCGGGGGCTTAGTTTGGGTCCCGGGGCATTATTGGGCCATACCGTTAACTAAAAAGGGTATTTTGGTAATTTTGGAATTTTGGGATTTATGACCAACTAATTTTGGGAGTTTAAAATAAGGAAATTAATGACCACTAACCCATTACCAGCACTTAGGTGATTAGAGGGCAACGGGAGTTTTAGGAGAAGTTAAGAGAAGTTCCCAAAAGAGAAAACCATAACCTTCATCTTCAACCTTCAACCTTGGGAGAAAAGGGGAGAGCAACCTTCATCAATTCAACACCAAATTCGGAGAATAATCCAAGGCAAGTGGTTTAATTACGTTAATTTCAAGCGAATATTTCTTCCATGCTTAGATATTTATATAATCGCATTGTATTGGGAGATTTATAAAAAAACCATGAATTTGAGGATTAAAACTATAAACCATGTTAGGATTTGCATGTAGACATATTCTGGATGAATTATGAATTCATACTATAGCCCTTGATAATTCAAAAACGGATTTAAGAAGAGGATTATTGTTGATTTTGAAAGAAACAGAAAACTAGGGTTTTCTTGATGATATTTTGACCTAAATAAGGCCTTTGGGTGATGATTAATTAGTTTTAGAACGTTAATAATGTCGTAGGATGATTAGTTGATGATATTATAACGTTAGAATGAAGTTTCATGCATTGTAATGGATTTTTGGGACGATTTGAGGACTGCAAAACGAAGCAGTCCGTAACTTATCTAGTGCAATCGATCGATCGACATTCATCAGTCGATCGATCGACCACCATCGATCGATCGATGTTCAAGGTCGATCGATCGACCTTCCCAGAATGAGTAAAATTTTCCCTAGTTAAATTTTAATGATGTTAACCCTTAGAAAATTATTATTGGAGACTTTATGAATATCCTTAGGAAGACCAGTAGGTATGGTTATAAAATTTGGACCTGAATTAGAATTCAATTTGAGGAATTATTCTAAAATCTAATGAAATTCGATGAGTGAGATAAGATTAGGGTTAAAAGAGTGAATTTGAATGATTTGATGAAATGAGGTTTGGGTCAGAAGTAAGGACCTTAAGAATAATGATGTTATATGTGGGAATACTAGGAAACTTAATAATCCCTTTGAGATAGGTTTTAAGTACAAGAAACTATGACGTGAGATGTGTCGACGGTCTACATTATATATTATCGGAAGATTTAAAATGTATAAAATTGGAATAATGGTATAAGGATGTAGAATATACCTTTATTAATATTGAGACATCTAAGATGTGTGAATGCTAAGTATATAACTTATGTGTATGACATACCTACCATACTTGCTATCACGGGAGGTTTGCGTTCGTTTAGGACCATCTAATCTTTGTGTGCCTACGGGGGGATATAGATTGGTACCTCGAGGACATAGGTCAGAGAAGGACTTATTGGGAAGTTAATAAGTCTGCTGATCGTGGGAGTGTAGGTATGTGCATGACCCATGTGATGTGATTGTGTTTGCCTCCATTATTTGTGATTGTTGTTATCTGAGAATGATTCCTGAGAGATTCGAAATGCGTGATCCTTATGTACGTGATGTACCGGGATGGATAGCAGAGTATGTGTGCACCTCAACTTAGTCTCGGGGTGCTTGTATTGTATATTTATGAGGTGAATGATATACGGTTAAATGAACAGACTTGTCATGTTTAATTATGAGAATAATTTATAGTAACTCCTTGAGAAGATAAATAAGGGGATAACCTCCAGTAAATGGTAATGCTAATAATTGAGAATCCGAGTTTAAGTAAAGCTATCTATTCAAGTGATAACATTGGTAATTCATATTGTGAATCGAGTAGATGGGTTAGAACTTATATCGGTTTAGTTAGATATAAATACCACTTAGATAGGTGATGTACGTTAGGAGTGCACGATTAGACGAGAGGTGAGTATTTCATGTGAGAGCACATCCTAACATGTATTTTGCATTCTTTGTTTTAATGTTATTAAAGCACTTGCTGTTTTTAAATTACTCTCCACTTTCGGGCTCTGACCCGTTTGCTTTCAAATCTATTTTTGTAAAAACCTTTTAGGTGCCCAGCCACAAGGACACCATGCATAGGATTTCCATTCAGGTGACGAGCTGTAGCTGTTTGTGGAAGTTACAGGGCCTTGCTAGTAGGCGCTTCTTTTGTCTTGACTCTATTCAGTTTTCATCATTTGTAGGGCATGTCGCCCATTTCTATTTAGAGACATTTCATATTTCAGTTATTCATATTTTGGCATGTAATTAATTGAGGGTACACTGTTCTATTTATTTCAGTTGTGGGATTGTTGTGAGGAGTATTTCCTCCAGACTTATTATTATTTTGTTGGTTATTCTATTGCTTATTTATGGTGAATGGTTATGTTATTCTTTCATAATTATTTTATTGCATGTTAATCAGATTTAATTTAAAATTTGACAACTTACTTTTTAAATACTAGGTGGTTAGTAATCATTAAAATGTTTTCGACAGTGATGCTATTAACTGAACCAACTTGGCATTTTGTATTAATTTAATAAAGGAGTAGCTACCCGGTATTTAATTAGTCGGGGTGTCACAGTTTTCAAGGAGATGTGAGATGATGGACCCGAGCAACCTCTTTGATTTAACTCTAAATAAATCGTAAAAATCATAACAGTAATAATAATAATAATAATAATAATAATAATAATAATAATAATAATAATAATAATAATAATAATAATAATAATAATAATAATAATAATAATAATAACAACAACAACAACAACAACAACAACAACAACAACAACAACAACAACAACAACAACAACAACAACAACAACAACAACAACAACAACAACAACAACAACAACAACAACAACAACAACAACAACAACAGTGGGAAGAGTGAGCTATTATGTATCCTCTTCTCTAAGACTCTTAAGAGATAAGCTCATATCTTCCAAAAGATCCCTCTAAAATGTAAGGGAATGAAGCTTATTTATAACCAACCCAACCCAAGTGAGTTGCCACTTGACAAAATATATTGAGAACATATGTATGTCATGGCATATGTTTCACCCTTAATACTAAAATATTATCTAGGTGATGCATAAATATTACACAAATACTTGCGATATGTGGGATCCACATAATAATAACTTCGTTGCATAAACACATGTGGTATTATGAACTCTTATCAAGATTAATTCTTTCTATCTGATTTAATAATTTAAATGGGAGGCTTATCATTAATCCCCTTCTACACATACCTCAACTTGACAACTTGAATTGACATGAGATGGAAGGATAGTGAATTGGAGGCTTTGACTCAGATAGATCTACATTGACCATTTGTATTGTAATTAATATTTTCGGAATAAAAATTATGTGATTACAACGGGCGGACCTAAGTGGTCCCAAGGGTGGGAAGCCGCCCACCAAAAAATTTCAGAACTCTTTCCCCGGTATAGGAAATTTTTTGGGGATCTTTATGTAATAACTAATAATATAAGGCATTTAGTTTTGGGGGAGAAATATAAATAACCCATTCCTATTTTTGCTGCTACACGCGTGTTTTAAAACTAAATTATCATCCTCACACCTCACACCTCGACAACTCTCTTCCCTCGGAAACCTAAACTCCCTCTTCCTCACCTCTCCCTTATTACCTTAACTTCCACCAGCAACAAGCCATCATGAGCACCAACAGTGGTTCCTCCTCTGAAGTATGTAGTAAAGTAGCCCTCCTCCTCATGGGTCTCTCTCTCGATTTGGGGCAAGCTAACCAAGACTAGATATTCAAGAATTCTCCCTCTCTCTTCACTGGACTCTGAACCCAAGCAGAGCAGGTTTGTTTTACTTTCTATCTTTTTTTGTGTTTTTTTCCAATTCTATATTCAAGACATACATGAAATGTTATGTTTAATTTTTAACAGTTATGTTAAATGATATACCAAGTATAACTGCTACATATACCAAGTATAGCTGCTACATATTGTCCATTATCAGATCTCCCTCACATGTTTGGGAATACTTCATTATCATGATCTACATGTGTTAGTGATAGGTGGCTGCTACATATTGGCCAACGCATGTTGCACACGCCTATTACATGCTTGGTCGGTATGCTACACCACCCCATCACTATATATAATTATCTTTTCAAACATTGTAAAGGATCGATAATTGTAAGCCCTGGCTAATTCTTTGTTGTAAATCATAGTAGAGAGAAAATTGAGTGTGTTGTATCACAAGTCCATTAAAGCTCATTTTGTTAGTAAAACTCACTCACCCTTGCATAGTGGAGTAGGAGAGATATCTTAATCATTTACTTTATAGTCTCTTTCTCCATTACCTCACCTAATTCTTTACATATATGGTTGCTCCTTAAAGTTTTTATTGGTTTGAGCTCTTACTCATTTACTTGGTGGAACCTTAAGTGGTATGATCAGTTGACGTCGTCCATAGGAAGCAAGATTATCATCTTCTTCCTCTCATTTACAGCTTACTCCTCACCAACTTCTCTTATGGTGGTCTAACCCCACGCTTGGTTGGGCCTGAACCACCATTGAAAGATCTATGCTTTAAGTTCAATCGTTTTTCCAGTTTATTCAGCTCTTCTAGTACACCTCCTTTTCTTTCTTTCACCGGAGTCAATGGCGCCAGATATTCTGCCAGGCGTTGGCCTCACCCCCTCAGTCAGAAATGGCTGAGGTCGTGGCGGCACTACGATCATAGATGGAGAGCCAAATGAAGATGCAGGAGCAGCTGGACGCTTTCAACCAAAACTTATTTACTAGGCCCACTGGCACGAGAGAGGAGATGATAACTCCGGCTGCCAAGGAGGGAGGCAATTTGGCAACAGGGTGACCACAACTGGCCCCATAGAAGAAAGAAGAGCTGCAGTAGAGACGAAGGGATATTGCTAACCACAGGCCTCTATGCCTATGGATGAAAGGCTAAGAGTATGAATAAAATGGAAGTGATGACGATGAGGAGTGTTGGGAACTGTATGAGATCTCAGGAAACACTCTACGTTCGGTTCAATCCATTAGGGGGAATAACAACAGGTGGAACCGAGACCGCCGATCCCGTCCTATAACATTTAACATCTTAAGTAGAGGGTATGCCTTTGATAGACTCGCCCCAATGGGTGATTTGAGAGACCGAATCTCAAGGTCTCAGAGTATAGCTGGTTCGCGAAAAAATGGCGGATCTGCTGGCAACTAGCCTCCACATGGCCTAGATGAGGAGCAAAAGGAGGTTAATAATCGAGAGAGGACAACCAACATAGAGATTATACAGTGTCCGATCGATAAAGAAGGGGACAATGATAATGCCGATGTGACCGAGGTAGATGTTGTAGCTGCAGGCGACAAGTTGTGGAACAGTTCTATCCAGAGGCTTGAAGAGAAGATTGGTGACATTTTGAAGAGCCGAGATCCACTGCAGATGGGTTATATGGAAATATCACCATTCATCGTGAAAATAGTAAGCTATTCAACCCTGACTAAGTTCAATCTGACGGTTGTCACCCTAAAATATGATGGAAGCACCAATCCAGTCCACCACATGGAAATGTGCTAATTTCCTGTAGACATCTTCTCAGTCTGCGACGAGATGAGGTGTAGAGCCTTCTCTAGTACCCTCACTAGTGTAGCTCACATATGGTACACCTTCCTTCCTAGAAACTCAATTGAGAATTTTAAGACACTAGCCGAGAGGTTCATCCATAACTTTTGTTTTGGAGTAAAACCCCGAAAGAAGACGAACCACTTGTTGTATGTCAAACAAGGAAAAAATGACTCTCTACGAGACTACATAGCCTGCTTCAACAAAGAAAAATTAGAGGTGGAATACTATGATGAGATTATTGCAATGACTTCCTTGATGGGAGCATTATAAAAGGGTAAGATTCTATGGAACCTGACCTCGGATCTTCCGAAATTTATGCAAAAACTCATGGCTATAATCGGGAGAGTCATGAATGCGGAGGAGTCCATGGCGTCCAAAGAAAAAGATGAAAAAGGGTCAGGTGGAAGTAAATCCCAAAAGCTTAATGGCATGGGAGACAAGAAAATGTCGAAAGACGATAAGTTCGCTGACTATACCCTATTGACTGTCAGCTGAGAGATGATTTTGAATGAAATCAAGAATGACGGATCCTTGAGATGACCAAAAAAGTAGAAGGATCCCTCTCACAAGAGGGATAAAAGAAAGTGGTGTTAGTTCCATCAGGATCATGGCCACACGATTGAAAAATATTTTGCACTCAGAGAAAAAATAAAAAAGATGTTGAACCAATGGAAGCTTAAAAAGTACATGGATAAGAGGGGTGGACGAGACGACACCAAAAAAAGAAGAGACGACATGTGTAAATCAAATTCCCCAGTGAACAGAAACGATGGTGCCTCAGATGATGATTCCATCTAAGGTCACTGATCCCAAAGGTTGGCTACATATAATATATCTGGGGGTAAAAATGATAGGCAGCGATTTAGCAGGTGGTGGTAAATACATAGCTAATCGGATGTCCCACACAGCAGAGGCCAAAGATCTCCCCAAGAAGGAAGTAGTAAACTCGGTCATTGTTGATTTTAAATAGGGTAACAAGAAGAAAGTTGAGATGAACACCTTGGTCATCAGCTTCTTGAGGTCAAATTTCAAAGGGATCTTAGCCCCACATAGCGATCCTTTGGTGATCACCACACGAGTGCACGGGTATGATGTCCCTATAATATTGGTTGATGGTGGAAGTTCGGTTGATATAATGTTCTGCGAGTGTTGTAAAGGTTTGGGATTAAGTAAGAAAAGGCTTGTTCCATATCATTAATCACTAATTGGCTTCAATGGATAAAAAGTACATCATCTTAGGATTTATGAGATGGACGTCAGTATGGGGGAGACTTAATCGAGGTGTCTCACAAAGAAAATAAATTTCTTTGTGATGGATGAGAATGCTTATCTAGGCTACGCCATCATAATGAGATGATTAGCCCTTAAAGAATTTGAGGACGTGCCCTCAAATGTTCGCCAAATGATAAAATTCCAAACTCCTTATGAAGTAGGGGAAGTTCGGGATGTTGGGGTTGTGGGGCATGAATGCTAATTAAATTCGGATGGGAAAAGGGAAGCACATAAGAGGGACACTATCTCTTACAATATCGGTACTCTCAACCCTAGGGACACGATGAAGCTGAAGAACGGCAAGGCCGCCAAGGAGGTAGCATCCATCATCCTCAATAAGGGTGAGCTAAAAAAATATCCAAATCAGTAACGACCTGAAAAAGAGATCAAGTAGGGGTTAATCAAATTGCTGAGGGAAAGATAAAGTATTTTTTCATAGAGTCATGTAGACATGTCGGGGATTGATCCAAAGATCCTTTGTCATAAATTAAATGTAGAAGAAGGAGCCAAACTAGTCAGACAGAGGCGGAGGATCTAATCTAGGGAGAAATATAATGCTATAACAGAGGAAGTGAAAAAGCTAGAGAATCCAGAGTTTATAAGGGTGGGCATCTATCCAGAATGGTTGGCTAATGCGGTTATTGTTCCTAAGCCCAATGGCAAGTGGAGGACGTGTATTGACTTCAGTGACTTAAATAAGGCATGCCCTAAATATAACTTTCCCCTACCAAAAATAGATCAAATGGTTGATGCCACGAATGGGCATGAATTGATGATTTTTATGGACACATACTCAGGCTACAATAAGATATTTATGGACCCAGGTGATGTCAAAAAGGCCTCATTCATCCCTGATAAGGGTATATGCTACTACAAGGTTATGCCCTTTGACCTCAAGAACATCAGGGCTATGTATGATAGATTAGTAAATTAGATGTTGGAGGATCAAATAGGCAAGACCATTGAGGAATATGTTGATGAAATGTTAACTAAGAGCCTCAATGCAGAGACACATGTGGCTGACCTTGAGCGCTCTTTCAACACAATGGACCATATCGAATGAAGCTCAATCCGTCAAAGTTTGTATTAGGGGTCATAGAAAGCATGTTCTTAGGGTTCATCATCAATAGATGAAGGATAGATGCTAACCCCCCAAAAATAAAGCATTAGCGTAGATGAAGACTCCAAAAACCTTAAAAGACATTCACAGGCTGACTAGACGAGTCGCTGCATTGAATAGGTTCATGTCCAGGCCTACAGACAAATGTTCACCGTTCTTCAAGCTGTTAAGAAAAGCCTTCAAGTTGAATAAGGAGTTGGAAAGAGAGACTTTCAGGAGTTTAAGGCTTACCTCGGCTCCCCTCTTTTGTTATCCCGACCTATTCAAGGAGAAAATTTATATTTATACCTAGTCGTGTTTGAGTCGGCCATCAGTGTTGCTATTATATGAGATGAAAATAAGGGCATAAAATTCCGTCTATTCTAATAGTAAGGACCTTCAAGGGGGCGAGCAGAGGTATCCAATGATGGAAAATCTAACTTATGCTTTGATACACGCATCGCGGAAAATGAAACCATATTTACAGGCTCACATGATGGTCGTCCTTACAGACTCTCCTCTTAGACAGGTCATCCATAAACCTAAGAAATCAGGTAGGTTAATGATATGGTCGATAGAGTTGGGGGAAAATTTCATTGTCTCTCAACCAAAAACAACAATCAAGAGGTAGGCTTTAGCTGATTTTATAGTCGATTTCACATGGGATGAGACCAATACAGAAGGGTTTGTAGATCTAATAAATTATCCAAAAAAAGCATGTGCTAGCGCGGTTGAGGCTGAGACGAGTGTGGCCAAAATTGCAGTGATTGAGAATAAAGAAGAAAAATTCATGTTCAAGAATGGAGTGGTGGATGAGGGAATTTTTCCAAAGAAGACCATGTTTGGAAACTATTTGTGGACGACTTTTACTGTGATAATGAAAGTGGGGTCAACTTGATATTGATGACCCAAGATTGGACTGACATTGAATATGCTCAGAGATTCAATTTCAAGGCATCCAAAAATGAGTCAGAGTATAGGGATCTTCTAGTAGGACTTTCCCTTGCTAGAACATTAAATGTCGGCCATCTGTTGGTTCATGGTGATTCAGGAAGGTGGTGAATTAGATCTTAGGGCTGTACGAGGCAAAAGATAAGATAATGCCTACGTAACTATCCATGGTAAAAGCAATGCTGAAGAACTTCAACATCTGAGCCGATGCATTATCCAAATTAGTGTTTGTGACCAAAACAGAGACTAGAGGGTCGGTGACTGCGGAGATACTACATCGATCGAACATTGAAGAGGAAGACAATACAACAAATTTCTTTTTAAACCCGAGCCTAGGTGCATCTTGGATGAACCCTCTCATTAGATACATCAAGGACGGTGAACCTCCAAAGTCAAAGTTGGAAAGAAAGAAGTTAAGATACAAGGCCGCCAAGTTCTCAATCATAGGAGACAACTTATACAAGAAGGGTTACTTCTCCCATTACTCCGACACATCCACCCGACAGAGGTGGAATACATACTAAAAGATGTATATGAGGTTTTTTTTCCAGTCATATAGGAGAGAGATCGTTGGCAAAGAGAATAGTCACTCAAGGGTATTGGTGGTCGACCTTGGCCAAAGATGCGACTAGCTGTGTGAAGAGTTGAGATAAATGCCAAAGATATGTCATCATCCCTCCTCAACCTCATTAAACGTTAACATCTATAACTTCCCCCTGGTCGTTTGCAGTTTGGGGGATTAGCTTGGTAGGACCCTTGCTCAGGGCAACAGGCAACTACATGTATATTATTGTGGTGATCGATTATTTCTCTTGTAAAGACACAAATTTCTAATTGAGTCCTTTGTAGTTTTGGATTAATTTCGGACAAAAATATTTAATTCACACGATAGAGTTCATGTGTATCCATCCAATCCTATGACGTGTTTGTTCAAGACATAACAGCCAGATTTATAAAGCTTCATTATTGTTGAGTTTCAAGTGCCATGTTTTTACATCAACGACAATTGATTCCATAGTTTCCAAAAGGTATGAATGCATTTTTATATATATGGAGACTTAGAATAATTTTATAATCGGTGTAATATTATTGTAAAATGAATTTTACTTTCAGAAGGTTACTTTAGAACTTTGAATAAAAAGTCTTTGGGCTTAATATATAAAATTGCACATTCTGGCATTTCGTTCAAAATTGTCATTCGAACGAGAAGGTCTTTCGAACAAGTTTGCCAACGAGTTTACCCATTTTGGTAATTGGAACATCGTTATATGGTCCTTCGAACGAGACTTCGTTCGAACGAAAATCTAGTTCGAACAAGATTTCTGGCGGAATTTGTTTTTGGCAAGTTTCTCTACATTCCCACTCTTTTGTTCCAACTAAATTTTTCCCAGATTTTATATGTGCGGGAACCAACCTTTTTGACAAAACTTTTGACACACTTTGAGAGAGAAATATTGAGAGAGAAATTCTAAAATAAAAAGTTCATGTTTTTTTGTTTTCAAGCCTTTATGAATTAACTTCTACCAAAACACATACACCCATCCGTTTATGTTTATTCCAAGTTATTATATATATATATATATATATATATATATATATATATATATACACACACACTAGGGTATGCCCGTGCCTAGAGGCACACTGATAATCACAAAATGACGAAAAGTTTAAAGTACGTAATTGCAAGGCAAAATTTTCGTTTGCCAAGAAAACAAAATGTAATTTAAAAAATTGGTCATAATCTCCTTTGTTTATATGACTAACCGCCCTACTTAACAAATAACAAATATCCCAAGAACGTTCAAATAGTCTAAATTCATCACTCGAATTCACATTGCATCTCAAATTGACAAAGTGTCAATTCTAAAAAAATGGGCATGGTCTCTTTTGTATTTTGGACTATCCACTCTGGTTAAGGGGTAACAACCAATCGTAGAATATTCGAAATGTCCAAATTCATAAAAAAAAATACTTGAACGAAGTGTATACCCGTGCCTGAAGGCACGATGAAATTTTTTCAAAGTACGTAATCGCGAAATGTTTTCAAACTGCGTATTTACAAAACGGCTAAAATTTTGTTCCTTAACAAAACAAAGTGAAATTTGAAAAAAAATTGTCCATAATATCCTTTATTTATAGGACTATTCTGTAAAATGGTAGTGTCCTTAATTCGTAATAAAATGTCGTGTTGTGTCATGTTTATTTTGGTCAAGTTCGTTTTTGTTAAAAAAACATTGGGTCGTGTTCGAGATATGTAAATATTAATATTTCATGTCCTGTCGTATTTAGTTTGGTTGGGGTCATTTTTAGTTTATAAAAAACATTTTGTATATTGTCTACACTTGTTAACACCACAACTTATTTTATTTACAAATACCAAAATAGAAAATAAAAATTACGTACAACACGATCTTGTTAAACGCAACAAAAAATTATCATTAATTTGTCACGGAATAATTTTTAAAAATGTTTTTATCTAAATAAACTAAACACTATGCCAATTGTCGGGCAACTCTTAGCACAATATGTTTATTTAAGCTAAAAGCACAAAAAATCAATAAAACAAATATCGCGTTTGATAAAAAATAGGAATTTGTATCGCCACATGTTGCTTTTATTTGTGTCATACGTGTTTGGTAAAAAAAATATTATCATCGTGTTTTAATTAGATAACGTTCTTGTTTGGAAAAATTAAAAAAAATTATATTATGTCACTTTTTATTTGAGTCCTACATTTTAGAAAAAAATAAATCACTTCATATTTTGATTGATTCGTTTTAAATAACAAAAATATTAGTATAAATATCAACAAAACCAAATGTTAGATGCTAAATTATATAATTTTAATTTTATTTTGTAATGGTTTAATTTTATTAGTTGTTGCATAGTGTAGGTGCTTGGGGGATTTCGTTAATCCTATTGCGTAGAGTATGTGCGTGGGGAATCAGAAACCCACCATCTCATTAAATGGTACAATTATCTACAATCATACATTTACTTTTTCGAAATCTATGTTAGGCTTAAGAAGAAAACAATAGTACCCACGGTGGAGAATTTTTAAAATGGGAACAATATTTGTATTAAAATGGGAACAATTTTTAACACAAATATAATGGTGGAGAAACCTAACAGTAACACTTTAACTCTTCTCAAAATGGTAAGAACAAAAAAAAAATATGGACCCTTCCAGCTTGGGATCAACTTCAAAATGGGTTAACACCAAAATGAGTAAGCCATCTTCCTTCAACGGGTAAGCCATCTTTCTTGAGGGGTTTATTCGACGATGGGTTTGTGCATGGCGACGATGGTTTTGTGAAAGAGGGGCTTCTCCGACGATGTATTGGCGTTGATTGGTTTGTGCGTGGCGGTGATTTCTCAGACGGTGCTGGGTTGTGTTGTGGTGGTTTGGTGTTGCTATTTTGGGTGTGGGATATGGTGCTGAAGATCCATCGTCATCAACAACCTCTGGAACCAAATAAATACGAGGCATTAGATAACTAAACCCAACTTGGTAAAAATCCCAATTCAAAAGAAGTAAAAGAAAAATGGGGATGCGAACCTGGAATCTCCCCCAAATCTTGACTCAAGGATCGGTGGAATCAGACACGACCAATGTTTCCAACTGAAACAGACACGCACACAATAAGAACAAATATGTTTGAGAGAGAGTAAACCCAAATCAAGCCCCATTTATGGAACCCCCAAAATACAATTGTGATCTAAAACAATTTGTAAAATGAGTTACAACGTACCTTCAATGGCACTGAGATGGAGGTGGGAGAGATGTCACCTTCAATGAAAAATCAAATACCAAAAATACCTTGTTCCAAACTAAAAAAAGGCAACGTTAGTGAGAATCCTAAACGAATCGTGAATAATAAATTCATAAAGAAAAAAAAAGATTTCCAGTTCTTGCTTCTGTAAATAACCGAGAGGATTGGGCCAGTAGCATACAGATTGGGACTGCCAGAGCACTTACATCGCATTCACGATGTATTCCACATCTCGTCATTGAGACGATACCTTCGTGATGACATGGCCCATACCCATATCGCGATTGAGGAGATTGACTTACAGCCCGACACCTCTTACGAAGAGACACCAGTGGCTATCCTAGACCATAGCGAAAGGAGATTGAGGTCAAAGGTAGTCCCACTTGTCAAGGTCGAGTGGGAGCATCATAATGTGGAGGAGTTCACTTGGGAGCGTGAGGCGGACATGCGTGAGAAGTACCCAGAATTATTCTTATCAGGTACACCTTATTTTTTGACTTTCGGGACGAAATTCCGTTATTAGGGGGGAAGTATGTAATACCCCATATTTTTATAACATTTAATTTTGGGGGATTTATTAAATTTAATTAGAGATATTAAATTAATATTAATCTGAAAAATCATTTAAATACTTACTAACGTGATGAGAGTTAGTAATTATTTTGTTATAAGTTACTTTATAGGTAAAGTAAGTGGTGTAATTATGATTAGTAAAATTATCACAAGAATCTAATTTGATAATTTTGGAATTTTATCGGGACGCGCTTGTGTCGTGTTGAGATTAAATTTTGGACTATTAAAAATAATAAATTATAAGTCACCCATATGGTCATTTTGAGTGCGTCAATGTGTCCGGAAGGGTCGAGATGGTCAAAATAATGTATCCGGGGGTTTAGTTTGGGTCTCGAGGCGTTTTTAGGCCTAATTAACACCCCGGGAGGGCATTTTGGACATTTTACATTTTCGGGCATGAAAACCCACGAAAATTCTAAGGGTATATCAGATGGCCAGAGTCATCTTCTAGGGTTAGAATCACCATAAACCAAAGACGTCTATAGGACAGGAAGAGGAGAGGCTTTCTAAGGAGTTCTAGGCCAAGAACTCCACCGTTTGCACAACCGTCACCGCCAAACGATAGATCGTGCAACGAGGATCACAACCACACCAATATCCCCACAAATCTGAACCAAGAATTCTCAGGCAGGTATCTATCGTGCTCTATTTCAGTTAATGCTCCAATAATATTAGCCTAGGATTGATTAGGACTAGTTTTTGTGAAAGAAAAATCTATTTTGATATTTGAATTCACATGTTGTATGAGTAATAGATGTATTCTGGAAACCCAATTCATATGTAGAGATTGAACCACGAAATTACAGTAAATAAAGAGTATGAAATCTGGTAAAATAATGGGAAGAAACTAAACAAAAGAAATATTAGGGTTCTTGATGTTTTTTAAGGATTATGCCCTTTTAATTCGTTATTCATGATGAAAATCCGCATGCTTGACGTAGGAAATCACTTATTGGAGGTTATAATACTTGTAGTATAAATTATTGGGAGTTTGGTAGTCAAATATATCATTTTGGCTGGTTTTGGAAGAGAAACCCCGTAACTGGAAATTCTGCAGATTTTCCATACCTTCTTGATCGATCGATCAACCCTAGAGCATCGATCCATCGAATACCTGCCATCGATCGATCGTCCCCTTCTGTATAACTCATATTCCATTTTTAATAGGTCGTTCTAACTTAAATGATTAGAAATTCTTGGATATTAATGTGAGAACATTTTGGGACATAAAGAAGACCAGTTGGACTTTAGGAATATATGGACCCGTTAATATGAGACGAGATTAACATTTCACCGGGGGGGGGGGGTACATATAAGGGACAATGGGAATATGTGTTAAAGGGTGAGACTCGTAAAAAAGTTACGTTGTAAAATAAATGAGTACCTACTGAAATTACACTTGGAGAGATAGGAATCCACAAGTGTTACATAGTAAATTGGAATAATCCCACAAATAAGAGTAAGAGACAAACCGCTATACGTGATAATCTAATAATGAGTAATAAGGATAAATATCATAATTATGGGTCGTGAGAGTGTACCTAAATTTGATAAGGGAAAAGTGGTATAAATATATGACTGTGTTTATGCATATAATATATACGTGTAAAAATCATGCCCACGCTACTTGCTATCCCGGAGGTTACCGCACTGGGACAGTCTTATCTCGATGCGACCTTTATGGGGGATATTGACTCGTACCCTAAAACATAGGAATCCTTGGTACAGGCTATCAGATCGATAGTCAGACGGTCCTAAGAGACGTGAGGGTATGTGCTGACCTCTTAGTGACTTGGAACTATGCTTCACCTCAATTTGTATGTGTTTTGTGTTAATACTATTCGAGAGTGATTCCGAGCTTGTATTTCCCTTAGTACGAGTGATGCGAGGATTGGATAGCAGAGTATGCCCGCACCATAAATTTTATATGGGTTGCCGTTATAATATATATATTATATGAGTATTTAATATATATATTTAAACCTGGAATTTGGGAACTACCTACTGTGACTATGGTAAGTAAGAAATGAATAATTATTTCAACTTGGGAACAAGTGTTTGAAAAGTATGATGCGTTACTAAGAAACCTTATAATTAAATGAGGCTTATGTGAGAACTTTACTGTTTAATAAAATTAACTTCCTTAATAATTGAAATTATCGGCATGAAATCTTATGAGTAACTTAAGATAAGATAAGTTGAACTATTTGGAGTATTAGTGCGATAGGTGTACACATTAGAAGAGAGGTGAGAATTTCTCAAGGGAGTGCCGTACTAATATGTTGGTTGCATTAGCCGGTAAGCATTTTAAATACTTGCTAAACTAATTTTAAACTGTTTTACAATCGGGCTCTGACCCGTTTCCTATTTTCTCTTCTCTCTTGTATATATGTATATATTACAGGTGCCCAGCCACAGGGGCGTCTTACATAGGATCCTTTGGAAGGAACGCGCTGCAGCTTAGGTAGGAGTTGCAGGCCTCTTGCTTACATGACTTCATTATTGATTCCACTTCTAGCACTATTTTATCCAGTTGGGTGTGTGTCGCCCTTTTTCCGTTATTCAGTTGTTTTATCAGAGATTGTGATTCTTTTATTTCCAGTATTTACACTGTGGGAATTACTACTGTCAGGATGTTTTCCTTTAAGTTTTAAAGTTGGAATTAATTAGTTGGATGTTTAATTGTTTGGATTTTATGTTCCAGTATAGTTGTTGGGTGATTCCTAAACTATGAATTATGTAAAGGTTTAAACGTTGGTTTTTAAATAATTTTTGGAAATTTATGTCTAAAAATGGTTTTGACACTTAGCTTAATTATTTAGGGTGTTTAATTGGAAAAGTTATTTTTGCAACAGTGATGCTAAGAATGGACCAATCGTTCACCTTAATTATAATTTGTTAAAGGAATGATCACCCGGTATTTAATTAGGCGGGGTTTCACAGGTGGTATCAGAGCATCAGGTTCTAGTGTCCTTTAGGATGTGTACGGCTTATTTCGCTTTCAGCTTAGCGTTCTTACTATAGAGCCCTATTTTAGGATTGTTGTATTCTTGCATTTACGATTACGTCTTCAGATATTTGAGATTTGATAATAACTGTAGACTAATAAATTTCTTTACGTTTCAGATGCCTCCGAGACGCGCACCTAAGGATAGGCGTGCCCAAGCCGAGCAGCCAGTAGCTCCGGCTCAGGGAGCGATGAACACAAGCGAGGTAGACACTATCATTGCTCAGGCGGTGAATGTGGTGCTAGCGGTAGTACACCAGGCTCCACCCTAAGTTCAGGAAGTGGCGCCGGAGCTGGCACAGCTTCGATCTCCATGGGAGCGAGTCAGGGATGCCTTTCAGAAGGTGCGTCCCCCAGAGTTTACGTGAAGTTCGGATATCATTGTGGCAAGACAATGGAAGAAAGATATGCAGAGGCGTCTGCACATGTATGAGTGCACGGACATGCAGAAAAAGATGCTGGCTTCCTTTAAGCTAGTGGGGGCCGCTTTGCATTGGTGGGAATCCCCTACCACCTTGGAGGAGAGGGATACTATTACTATTCAGTAATTTTGGGCGCGGTTTGACAGCAAATACTTCCCATCCGCCGTGCAGACTGAGATGCGGAGGAAGTTACTGAATCTGAAGCAGGAGAATTCGACTGTTGCTGAGTATGAAGAGGAGTTCACAACACTTCTCACTATAGTTCCAGATGAGGCACCCACTGAGGAAAATAAGATTCTATTGTTTATGGATGGGTTGGCTTGGAGGATCCGTCAGCATCTCATAGGCAACCTGTCACTGAGTACCTACACGGACGTACTCAATGCTGTTTTCTTACACTGCCAGGATCTCTGCTTCCATCTGTAGGGAAGCAAGCGAGCAGGAGAGTTCGGCCAGCAGGGCAGGTCAGGGGGTAGTGGTGCTAGTGGAGCATCGACATCTCAGGGGTAGACTCATCAGCATGAGCAGAGATCCCATCAGGGGGACCCTACCAAGCAGTTTCGATCAGGTGATTCTAGGCAGGGATTTGGGAGATTTAGGCAGGGCCAGCCTAATCAGCAGGGCCTGGAGGGCCAACATCGCCAGCCGTAGGGTCAGCAGCAGGGCCATCAGGGCCAACAACGTTTTTAGCAGGGCCAGTAGGGCCAATGGCGGGATGGTAACTGCCAGCAGGGCCGTAATCAGCAGGGACAGAGGGGAGGAAATTTTAGGGGCCGATGCTTCGGGAGTGGTAAAAAAGGCCACAGGCGCCAGGATTATCCATAGGGTGATAGGGCCCCACAACAGCAGGGTGCCCGTAATGAGCCACAGAGGCCACTTTTTCCAGCCGCCCTCCCAGCACCGACTCAGATACCAGCCCTACCAGCCGTTCCAGCCGCTCCAGTGCAGCAGGGGAAGTTACAGTACAGACGTGTCTATAACGTCCACCAAACAGCAGCTCTACAGGCGGCACTCGCGATTAAGGGTATGTTTGCTATCCATGGTACTATGGGTCGGGTTTTATTTGATAATGGAGTGACACACTATTTTCTAGCTACCCATTTTGAGAAGGCCTTAGGGTTATTAGCCACAGCAGAGAGAACTGTAACGTGTGTAGACTCACCACTGGGAAATGGATCATTAATTTTCTTTATATGTCGGGGTGTGGGAGTAGAGATTGGTTGCTTAGTATTACCAACAGACATGTCAGTCTTAGATATGCATGAGCACGACGTCATTATTGGTATGGATTGGCACGCAACATATAGAGCCATGATAGATTATTTCGGTGGGAGTATTGTCTTTTCCATTCCGAGGAAAGAGATGTTTGTAGTGGTGATGCCTCGCCCAGAGGGAGGCTCGACCGCTCATTTGTAGTACAAATAGGAGGATACCTCTAAAGAGGTCGTCATTCCCTTATATTCGATCCCAGTTGTTCGTGAGTATTCTGATATGTTTCAGGAGATACCAGGTCTACCCCCCAGTCGAGAGATAGATTTTGTCATAGATTTATTACCGGATACTCGACCTATATCACGCGCTCCATACCATATGGCTCCGAAAGAGATGTGAGAGTTACGAGATCAGATAGACCAACTCTTAGGTCATGGCTTCATTCGCATAAGTACCTCACCTTGGGATGCTCCAGTTTTATTTGTGAAAAAGAGAGATGGTTCACTAAGACTATGTGTGGACTACCGGGAGATGAACAAGGTCACGATACAGAATAAATATACGTTGCCTCGAATCGATGATCTGTTCGACCAGCTGAGGGGAGCAACATTATTTTCGAAGATAAATCTGAGGTCAGGATACCATCAGCTACGTATTAGGGAGCAGGATATTTCGAAGACTGCTTTCTTGACGAGATATGGATCCTATGAGTTCAGAGTAATGCCATTTGGACTCACAAATGCTCCAGTCATATTCATGGACTTGATGAACCGAGTGTTCAGAGAGTTCTTGGATCAGTTTGTCATCGTCTTCACAGATGACATCCTGATATATTCACACTCTGAGTAAGAGCATGCCGAGCACTTGAGGCAGGTTCTTCAGACTCTACGAGAGCATCAGTTATATGCTAAGTACGAGAAGTGTGGGTTTTAGTTACAGGAAGTGCAGTTCTTGGGGCATGTTGTTTCTGAACAGGGGATAGCAGTTGACTCGAGTAAAGTGTTAGCGGTGAGGGAGTGGGGATAACCCACGACACCGACGAAAATACATAGTTTCTTGGGATTAGCCGGATACTGCAGGAGATTCATTCGAGGGTTCTCCAAAATAGTGGGTCCATTGACGAACCTTACTCGCAAGGGGGTACCATACATTTCGAACGATGCTTGTCAATTGGCTTTTGATGAGCTGAAAGACAAGCTTACTTCAGCACCGGTCCTTGCTTTACCGAAGACGGGCGTGGAGTATCTGGTTTACACCAACACCTCTTTACGGAGACTTGGGGGAGTACTTAAGCATGAAGAGAAGGTTATAGCTGTTGCCTCCCGCAAGCTTAAGCCGCATGAGAAGAACTACCCCACACATGACCTAGATTTAGCAGCGATCGTCTTTGTATTGAGGGTATGGATACACAACTTATTGGGTGAGAAATTTCACTTGTTCACAGACCATAAGTCACTGCAGTATCTGTTCACTCAGCGAGAGCTGAATATGCATCAGTGCAGGTCGTTAGAGTTTATGCAGGACTATCAGTTCGACATACAGTACCATCCGCGGAAGGCCAATGTAGTTGCTGATGCGTTGAGCCGTAGACCGGTAGATGATGTAGCGGACGTCTAGAAAGCAAAGGGGAAAGAGTTGGGTCACCAGGAGGCAGTAGCCCATTCATTCATATCTCTCATGACAGTGACACCCGAGATTCTTACGAGCGTAATACAGGCACAGACAGCAGACCCATTTTGCCAAGAGAAGATTGTACGACTTTTAGTTGAGGGTGCTGAGTCCTATTCTGTTAGTTCCGATTGAGGTTTGAGGTTTAATGGTAGATTGGTGGTTCCCGAAGGAGCAAACTTACGTCATGTTGTGATGAACCAGTCTCACGGGTCCTGATTTGTAGTGCATCCTGGGGGAGATTAGATGTACCAGGATATGAGGCGGTAATACTGGTGGAGTGGGCTGAAAAAGGACATTTCTGAGTTCGTGTCCAAGTGTTGTACCTGCCAGCTGGTAAAGGTAGACCACCAGAAACCATCGGGGTTGCTTCAGCCATTGGAAATACCCGCGTGGAAGTGGGTGAGTATTTCCATGGATTTTATTACTGGGTTGCCTACATCACATCGGGGCCACGACTCCATCTGGGTGATTGTGGACCGTTTGACCAAGGTGGCTCATTTTCTGCCAGTGCGGACAGATTATACCACGGGTAAATATGCTCAGTTGTTCATTTGTGAGATTATCAGATTACATGGGGTGCCCCTGAATATTGTGTCAGATAGAGACAAGATTTTCGTATCGCGTTTCTGGGAGAGCTTTCAAGAGGCCATGGGTATGGAGTTGAGGTTGAGTTCAGCTTATCACCCACAGACACATGGACAAATAGAGCGTACTAATTAGATATTGGAGGATATGCTATGCATGTGTGTCCTTGATTTTGGAGGAGGTTGGGAGCCATATCTTCCACTGGTAGAGTTCGCTTATAATAACTCTTATCAGTTCACAATTGGCATGGCTCCATTTGAGGCTTTGTATGGCAGGCCTTATCGTTCCCCAACGTGCTGGCTAGAGGTGGGGGATAACAAGTTGCTCGGACCAGAGTTGATTCAAGAAACTTCCGCTAGGATTGAGATTATCAGGAGTCGCATTCGGGTAGCCCCGGACAGGCATAAAAGCTACACCGATGCAAAACGGATCTTCCGAGAGTTTAATGTGGGGGACCAAGTTTTACTACGTGTATCTCCTATGAAAGGAGTGATGACGTTCGGTAAGAAAGAGAAATTATCCCTGAGGTACATGGGACCATTTCCCGTTATCGAGAGGATTGGGCCGATATCATACAGATTGGGACTACCAGAGCACTTACATCGCATTCATGATGTATTCCACACCTCGTCATTGAGACGATACCTTCGGGATGACATGTCCTATACCCATATCATGATTGAGGAGATTGACTTACAACCCGACACCTCTTATGAAGAGAGACCAGTGGCTATCCTAGACCATAACGAAAGGAGATTGAGGTCAAAGGTAGTCCCACTTGTTTGGGTCCAGTAGGAGCATCATAATGTGGAGGAATCCACTTGGGAGCATGAGGCGGACATGCGTGAGAAGTACCCAGAATTATTCTTATCAGGTACACCTTATTTTTCAAATTTCGGGACGAAATTCCTTTATTAGGGGGGAAGTATGTAATACCCTCTATTTTTATAACATTTAATTTTGGGGGATTTATTAAATTTAATTAGAGATATTAAATTAATATTAATCCGAAAAATCATTTAAATACTTACCAGCGTGATGAGAGTTAGTAATTATTTTGTTATAAGTTACTCTATGGGTAAAGTAAGTGGTGTAATTATGATTAGTAAAATTATCACGAGAATCTAATTTGATAATTTTGGAATTTTATCGGGATGCGCTTGTGTCGTGTTGGGATTAAATTTTGTACTATTAAAAGTAAATAATTTATAAGTCACCCGTATGGTCATTTTGAGTGCGTCAATGTGTCCGGAAGGGTCGAGATGGTCAAAATAATGTACCCGGGGGTTTAGTTTTGGTCTCGGGGCATTTTTAGGCCTAATTAACATCCCGGGAGGGCGTTTAGGACATTTTACATATTTGGGCATGAAAACCCACGAAAATTCTAATGGTATATCAGATGGAAAGAGTCATGTTCTAGGGTTAGAATCACCATAAACCAAAGTCGGCTGTAGGAGAGGCATTCCAAGGAGTTCTAGGCCAAGAACTCCACCGTTTGCACCGTCGTCGCCGCCAAACGATAGATCGTGCAACGAGGATCACAACCACACCAATCTCCCCACAAATCTGAACCAAGAATTCTCAGGCAAGTATCTATCGTGCTCTATTTCAATTAATGCGCCAATAATATTAGTCTAGGATTATTTAGGACTAGTTTTTGTGAAAGAAAAACCTATTTGGAGATTTGAATTCGCATGTTGTATGAGTAATATACGTATTTTGGGAACCCAATTCATATGTAGAGATTGAACCAAGAAATTACAGTAAATAAAGAGTATGAAATCTGGTAAAACAATGGGAAGAAACTAAACAAAAGAAATATTAGGGTTCTTGATGTTTTTTTAAGGATTATGCCCTTTTAATTCGTTATTCATGATGAAAATCTGCATGCTTGACGTAGGAAATCACTTATTTGAGGTTATAATACTTGTATTATAAATTATTTGGAGTTTGGTAGTCAAATATATCGATTTGGATGATTTTGGAAGAGAAAACCCGTAACGGAAAATTCTGCAGATTTGCCATACCTGCTTGATCAATTGATCGACCCTAGAGCATCGATCGATCGATGATTCGATCGATCGACCCCTCCTGTATAACTCATATTCCTTTTTTAATAGGTCGTTCTAACTTAAATGATTAGACATTCTTGGATATTAATCTGAGAACATTTTGGGACATAAAGAAGACCAGTAGAACTTTAGGAATATATGGACCCGTTAATATAAGACGAGATTAACATTTCACGGGGGGGGGGGGGGGGTGTTTTACATATAAGTACAATGGGAATATGTGCTAAAGGATGAGACTCGTAAAGAAGTTACGTTGTAAAATAAATGAGTACCTACTGAAATTACACTTGGAGAGATAGGAATCCACAAGTGTTACGTAGTAAATTGGAATAATTCCACAAATAAGAGTAAGAGACAAACCGTTATACGTGATAATCTAATAATGAGTAATAAGGATAAATATCATAATTATGGGTCGTGAGAGTGTACCTAAATTTGATATGGGAAAAGTGGTATACATATATGACTGTGTTTATGCATATATTATATACGTGTAAAAATTATGCCCGCGCTACTTACTATCCCAGAGGTTACCGCACTGGGACAGTGTTATCTCGATGGGACCTTTATGGGGGATATTGACTCGTACCCTAGAACATAGGAATCCTTGGTACAGGCTATCAGATCGATAGTCAGACGGTCCTAAGAGACATGAGGGTATGTGTTGACCTCTTAGTGACTTGGAACTATGCTTCGCCTCAATTTGTATGTTTTTTGTGTTAATACTGTTCGAGAGTGATTTCGAACTTGTATTTCCCTTAGTACGAGTGATACGAGGATTGGATGGCAGAGTATGCCCGCACCATAAATTTTATATGGGGTGCCATTAGAATATATATATTATATGAGTATTTAATATATATATTTAAACCTGGAATTTGGGAACTACCTACTGTGACTATGGTAAGTAAGAAATGAATAATTATTTCAACTTGGGAACAAGTGTTTGAAAAGTATGATGCGTTACTGAAAAACCTTATAATTAAATGAGGCTTATGTGAGAACTTTACTGTTTAATAAAATTAACTTCCTTAACAATTGAAATTATCGGCATGAAATCTTATGAGTAACTTAAGATAAGATAAGTTAAACTGTTGGGAGTATTAATGCGATAGGTGTGCACATTAGAAGAGAGGTGAGAATTTCTCAAGGAATGCCGTACTAATATGTTGGTTGCATTAGCCGGTAAGCATAAAAAATACTTGTTAAACTAATTTTAAACTGTTTTACAATCGGGCTCTGACCCGTTTCCTATTTTCTCTTCTCTCTTGTATATATGTATATATTACAGGTACCCAGCCACAGGGGCGTCTTACATAGGATCCTTTGGAAGGAACGTGCTGCAGCTTAGGTGGGAGTTGCATGCCTCTTGCATAGACGACCTCATTATTGATTCCACTTCTAGCACTATCTTATCAAGTTGGGCATGTGTCGCTCTTTTTCCGTTATTCAGTTGTTTTATCAGAGATTGTGATTCGTTTATTTCCAGTATTTACACTGTGGGAATTATTACTGTCAGGATGTTTTCCTTTAAGATTTAAAGTTGGAATTAATTAGTTGGATGTTTAATTGTTTGGATTTTATGTTCCAGTATAGTTGTTGGGTGATTCCTAAACTATGAATTATGTAAAGTTTTAAATGTTAGTTTTTAAATATTTTTTTGAAATTTATGTCTAAAAATGGTTTTGACACTTAGCTTAATTATTTAGGGTGTTTAATTGGAAAAGTTATTTTTGCAACAGTGATGCTAAGAATGGACCAACCGTTCACTTGATTATAATTTAATAAAGGACTGATCACCCGGTATTTAATTAGGAGGGGTGTCACAGATGGTATCAGAGCATCAGGTCCAAGTGTCCTTTAGGATCTGTACGGCTTATTTCGCTTTCAGCATAGCGTTCTTGCTATCGATCCCTATTTGAAGATTGTTGTATTCTTTCTTTTATGATTACGTCTCCAGATATTTCAGATTTGATAATAACTGTAGACTAATAAATTTCTTTACATTTCAGATGCCTCCGAGACGCGCACCTAAGGATAGACGTGCCCAAGCCGAGCAGCCAGTAGGTCTGGCTCAGGGAGTATTGAACCCAAGTGAGGTAGCCGCTATCGTTGCTCAGGCGGTGAATGTCACGCTAGCGGTAGTACAGCCGGCTCCACCCCAAGTTCAGGCAGTGGCACCGGTGCCGGTACAGCTTCCATCTGCATGGGAGCGAGTCAGGGATGCCTTTCAGAAGGCGCATCCCCCAGAGTTTACGGGTAGTTCGGATATCATTGTGGCAAGCCAATGGAAGAAAGATATCCAGAGGCATCTGCACATGTATGAGTGCACGGACGTGTAGAAAAAGCTCCTGGCTTCCTTTAAGCTAGTGGGGGTCGCTTTGCGTTGGTGGGAATCCACTACCACCTTGGAGGAGAGGTATACTATTACTATTCAGTCATTTTGGGCGCAGTTTGACAGCAAATACTTCCCATCCACCGTGCAGACTGAGATGCGGAGGAAGTTACTGAATCTGAAGCAGGAGAATTCGACTGTTGTTGAGTATGAAGAGGAGTTCACAAGACTTCTCACTATAGTTCTAGATGAGGCACCCACTAAGGGAAAGAAGATTCTATTGTTTGTGGACGGGTTGGCTTGGAGGATCCGTCAGCATCTCATAGGCAACCTGTCACTGAGTACCTACACAGAGGTACTCAATGCTGCTTTGTTACACTGCCAGGATCACCAATTCCATCTGCAGGGAAGCAAGCGAGCAGGAGAGTTCAACCAGCAGGGCAGGATAGGGGGTGGTGGTGCTAGTGGGGCACCGACATCTCAGGGGTAGACTCGTCAGCATGAGCAGAGTTCCCATCAGGTGATTCCAGGCAGGGATTTAGGAGATTTAGGCAGGGTCAGCAGGGCCAGCCTAATCAGCAGGGCCAACATCATCACCCGCAGGGTCAGCAACAGGGCCATCAAGGTCAACAACGTTTTTAGCAGGGTCAGCAGGGCCAATGGCGGGGTGGTAATTGCCAGCAGGGCCGTAATCAGCAGGGATAGAGGGGAGAAAATTTTAGGGGCCGATGCTTCGGGTGTGGTAAAAATGGCCATAGGTGTCAGTATTGTCCAGAGGGTGATAGGGCCCCACAATAGCAGGGTGCCCGTAATGAGCCATAGAGGCCATTTTTTCCAGCCGCCCTCCCAGCACCAGCTCAGATACCAGCCCTACCAGCCATTCCAGCCGCTCCAGTGCAGCAGGGGCATTTATAGTACGGACATGTCTATAACGTCCACTAGGCAACAGATCCATTGGTGCCACCCGCGATTGAGGGTATACTTCCTATCCATGGTACTATGGGTTGGGTTTTATTTGATATTGGGGCAACACACTATTTTATAGCTACCCATTTTGCGAAGGCCTTAGGGTTATTAGCCACAACAGAGAGCACTGTAACGTGTGTAGACTCACCACTGGGAAATGGATCGTTAATTTTCTTTATATGCCGGGGTGTGGGAGTAGAGATTGGTAGCTTGGTATTACCAACAGACATGTTAGTATTAGATATGCATGAGCACGATGTCATTATTGGTATGGATTGGCTCGCAGCATACAGAGCCATGATAGATTATTTCGGTGGGAGTATTGTCTTTGCCATTCCGGGGCAAAAGATGTTTGTAGTGGCGATGCCTCGCCCAGAGGGAGGCTCAACCGCTCATTTGTATTACATATAGGAGGATACCTCTAAAGAGGTCGTCATTCCCTTATATTCGATCCCAGTTATTCGTGAGTATTCTAATGTATTTCAGGAGATACCAGGTCTACCCCCCCAGTCGAGAGATAGATTTTGTCATAGATTTATTACCGGATACTCGACTTATAGTACGCGCTCCATACTGTATGGCTCCGGCAGAGATGCAAGAGTTATGAGATCAGATAGACCAACTGTTAGGTCAGGACTTCATTCGCATAAGTACCTCACCTTGGGACGCTCCAATTTTATTTGTGAAAAAGAGAGATGGTTCACTGAGACTATGTGTGGACTACCGGAAGCTGAACAAGGTCACGATACAGAATAAATATATGTTGCCTCGAATCGATGATCTGTTCGACCAGCTGAGGGGAGCAACATTATTTTCAAAGATAGATCTAAGGTCAGGATACCATAAGCTACGTATTAGGGAGCAGGATGTTTCGAAGACTGCTTTCTTGACGAGATATGGATCCTATGAGTTCAGAGTAATGCCATTTGGACTCACAAATGCTCCAGTCATATTCATGGACTTGATGAACCAAGTGTTCAGAGAGTTCTTGGATCAGTTTGTCATCGTCTTCACAGATGACATCCTGATATATTCACACTCTGAGTAAGAGCATGCCGAGCACTTGAGGCAGGTTCTTCAGACTCTACGAGAGCATCAGTTATATGCTAAGTACGAGAAGTGTGGGTTTTGGTTACAGGAAGTGCAATTCTTGGGGCATGTTGTTTCTGAACAGGGGATAGCAGTTGACTCGAGTAAAGTGTTAGCGGTGAGGGAGTGGGGATAACCCACGACACCGACGGAAGTACATAGTTTCTTGGGATTAGCCGGATACTGCAGGAGATTCATTCGAGGGTTCTCCAAAATAGTGGGTCCATTGACGAACCTTACTCGCAAGGGGGTACCATACATTTCGAACGATGCTTGTCAATTGGCTTTCGATTAGCTGAAAGACAAGCTTACTTCAGCACCGGTTCTTGCTTTACCGAAGACGGGCGTGGAGTATCTGGTTTACACCGACACCTCTTTACGGAGACTTGGGGGAGTACTTAAGCATGAGGAGAAGGTTATAGCTGTTGCCTCCCGCAAGCTTAAGCCGCATGAGATGAACTACCCCACACATGACCTAGATTTAGCAGCGATCGTCTTTGTATTGAGGGTATGGAGACACAACTTATTGGGTGAGAAATTTCACTTGTTCACAGACCATAAGTCACTGCAGTATCTGTTCACTCAGCGAGAGCTGAATATGCATCAGTGCAGGTCGTTAGAGTTTGTGCAGGACTATCAGTTCGACATACAGTACCATCCGAGGAAGGCCAACGTAGTTGCTGATGCGTTGAGCCGTAGACCGGTAGACGATGTAGCGGACGTCTAGAAAGCAAAGGGGAAAGAGTTGGGTCACCAGGAGGCAGTAGCCCATTCATTCATATCTCTCATGACAGTGACACCCGAGATTCTTACGAGCGTAATACAGGCACAGACAGCAGACCCATTTTGCCAAGAGAAGATTGTACGACTTTTAGTTGAGGGTGCTGAGTCCTATTCTGTTAGTTCCGATTGAGGTTTGAGGTTTAATGGTAGATTGGTGGTTCCCGAAGGAGCAAACTTACGTCATGTTGTGATGAACCAGTCTCACGGGTCCTGATTTGTAGTGCATCCTGGGGTAGATTAGATGTACCAGGATATGAGGCGGTAATACTGGTGGAGTGGGCTGAAAAAGGAAATTTCTGAGTTCGTGTCCAAGTGTTCTACCTGCCAGCTGGTAAAGGTAGACCACCAGAAACCATCGGGGTTGCTTCAGCCATTGGAAATACCCGCGTGGAAGTGGGTGAGTATTTCCATGGATTTTATTACTGGGTTGCCTACATCACATCGGGGCCACGACTCCATTTGGGTGATTGTGGACCGTTTGACCAAGGTGGCTCATTTTCTGCCAGTGCGGACAGATTATACCACGGGTAAATATGCTCAGTTGTTCATTTGTGAGATTATCAGATTACATGGGGTGCCCCTGAATATTGTGTCAGATAGAGACAAGATTTTCGTATCGCGTTTCTGGGAGAGCTTTCAGGAGGCCATGGGTACGGAGTTGAGGTTGAGTTCAGTTTATCACCCACAGACACATGGACAAACAGAGCGTACTAATTAGATATTGGAGGATATGCTATGCATGTGTGTCCTTGATTTTGGAGGAGGTTGGGAGCCATATCTTCCACTGGTAGAGTTCGCTTATAATAACTCTTATCAGTTCACAATTGGCATGGCTCCATTTGAGGCTTTGTATGGCAGCCTTATCGTTCCCCAACGTGCTGGCTAGAGGTGGGGGATAACAAGTTGCTCGGACCAGAGTTGATTCAAGAAACTTCCGCTAGGATTGAGATTATCAGGAGTCGCATTCGGGTAGCCCCGGACAGGCATAAAAGCTACACCGATGCAAAACGGTTCTTCCGAGAGTTTAATGTGGGGGACCAAGTTTTACTACGTGTATCTCCTATGAAAGGAGTTATGACGTTCGGTAAGAAAGAGAAATTATCCCCGGGGTACGTGGGACCATTTCCCGTTATCGAGAGGATTGGGCCGATAGCATACAGATTGGGACTGCCTGAGCACTTACATCGCATTCATGATGTATTCCACACCTCGTCATTGAGACGATACCTTCGGGATGACATGTCCCATACCCATATCGTGATTGAGGAGATTGACTTACAACCCGACACCTCTTATGAAGAGAGACCAGTGGCTATCCTAGACCATAACGAAAGGAGATTGAGGTCAAAGGTAGTCCCACTTGTTCGGGTCCAGTAGGAGCATCATAATGTGGAGGAATCCACTTGGGAGCATGAGGCGGACATGCGTGAGAAGTACCCAGAATTATTCTTATCAGGTACACCTTATTTTTCAAATTTCGGGACGAAATTCCGTTATTAGGGGGGGAAGTATGTAATACCCTCTATTTTTATAACATTTAATTTTGGGGGATTTATTAAATTTAATTAGAGATATTAAATTAATATTAATCCAAAAAATCATTTAAATACTTACCAGCGTGATGAGAGTTAGTAATTATTTTGTTATAAGTTACTTTATGGGTAAAGTAAGTGGTGTAATTATGATTAGTAAAATTATCACGAGAATCTAATTTGATAATTTTGGAATTTTATCGGGACGCGCTTGTGTCGTGTTGGGATTAAATTTTGTACTATTAAAAGTAAATAATTTATAAGTCACCCGTATGGTCATTTTGAGTGCGTCAATGTGTCCGGAAGGGTTGAGATAGTCAAAATAATTTACCCGGGGGTTTAGTTTGGGTCTTGGAGTGTTTTTAGGCCTATTCAACAACCCGGGAGGGCATTTTGGACATTTTACATTTTCCATGAAAATTCTTAGGGTATATCAGATGGCAAGAGTCATCTTCTAGGGTTAAAATCACCATAAACCAAAGACGACTATAGGAGAGGAAGAGGAGAGGCTTTCCAATGAGTTATAGGCCAAGAACTCCCCCGTTTGCACCGCCGTCGCCGCCAAACGATAGATCGTGCAACGAGGATCACAACCACACCAATCACTCCACAAATCTGAACCAAGAATTCTCAGGCAAGTATCTATCTTGCTCTATTTCAGTTAATGCTCCAATAATATTAGCCTAGGATTGATTAGGACTTGTTTTTGTGAAAGAAAAACCTATTTGGAGATTTGAATTCGCATGTTGTATGAGTAATAGACGTATTCTGGAAACCCAATTCATATGTAGAGATTGAACCACGAAATTATAGTAAATAAAGAGTATGAAATCTGGTAAAAGAATGGGAAGAAACTAAACAAAAGAAATATTAGGGTTCTTGATTTTTTTAAGGATTATGCCCTTTTAATTCGTTATTCATGATGAAAATCCGCATGCTTGACGTAAGAAATCACTTATTTAAGGTTATAATACTTGTAGTATAAATTATTGGGTGTTTGGTAGTCAAATATATCATTTTGGATGATTTTGGAAGAGAAAACCCGTAACTGGAAATTCTGCAGATTTGCCATACCTTTTTGATCGATCGATCGACCCTAGAGCATCGATCGATTGATGATTCGATCGATCGAATACCTGCCATCGATCGATCGACCCCTCCTCTATAACTCATATTCCCTTTTTAATAGGTCGTTCTAACTTAAATGATTAGACATTCTTGGATATTAATGTGAGAACATTTTGGGACATAAAGAGACCAGTAGGACTTTAGGAATATATGGACCCGTTAATATGAGATGAGATTAACATTTCACCGGGGGGGTGTCTTACATATAAGGGACAATGGGAATATGTGTTAAAGGGTAAGACTCGTAAATAAGTTACGTTGTAAAATAAATGAGTACCTACTGAAATTACACTTGGAGAGATAGGAATCCACGAGTGTTACGTAGTGGAATAATCCCACAAATAAGAGTAAGAGACAAACCGTTATACGTGATAATCTAATAATGCGTAATAAGGATAAATATCATAATTATGGGTCGTGAGTGTGTAACATATTCAAATCAAAATGCAAATCTCAATAGCATTTCATCATTATAATTTTTCAACAACACATCAATGGGTCACCAGACCTCACCACATCCGTATATACTTTATCAAGCCATAGCCCGGGAAACAGGAATTTTGGCGGGTGCCCAACATCCGTGCCATATTAAAATCTCATGACACCGTGCTCATCAACAATATAATGATACCACATGAATCAAAATAATTTCAACAATTATTTTCCAGATTTCAATGAATTTATCAATTCAAATATGAGTTCAATTAAACAAGAATTCAAAGAGAATGACACTCGCGAGATTTAAGGAGCATATTGTGTAAAACCCCATACCTCAAACCATGATGAGAAACCGACGATCACATCCTCAAATCAACTCAAAAGATCTACAAAATCTCCACCAAGAACCTCCAACAAAATAGCCCCAAGAACACCTATAATCTAAGGTTGGAACTCACAAATCTCAAGGGCCAATGTGTATATAAAAAGAAGAGGAATATAAAATATATTTGCTGCCAAAATTTGTGCCAAAAGTAGGTTAAAAAGGTTGCCCACGACTCCCTTTTATAATGAAAAGAAATGAAGAGTTGGAAACCAAAAGACTCCTTTAAATAAGGCAAAGAAATGAAGAGTTGGAAGTCAAAACAACTCCAAGAGTTAAAAACATTTTAAAATCATTTTAAAATCCGTTTTAACTCCGATTTCGAAACCGTTTGAAATTCTCGCCTTTAAAAATAATAACCAACATACTTGAGCAATAAAAATAATTTTATCAAAAACTTTATTTTCCTCCATTTTCAAAAAAAATAATTAAAATAGCCCAAAATTACGCGGGTTGTTGCACTTCCCCACTAACAATGGAATTTCGCCCTCGAAATTCGCCGAATGCCTAACTCTCAAAATCAGGCCACTATACTAACTCCAAAAAAAATATCGTCTCCAAAAATAAATTCCTCACCTCTAATCTCGAAACTTATCACGAATATCACCTAAAATTCTCTATCTCCAAAAATTGCTAACCACGCAATGAACCACATGCTCGCGCTACTTGCTATCCCGGAGGTTACCGCGCTGGGACAGTCTTATCTCGATGGGATCTTTATGGGGGATATTGACTCGTACCCTAGAACATAGGAATCCTTGGTACAGGCTATCAGATCGATAGTCAGACGGTCCTAAGAGACGTGAGGGTATGTGCTGACCTCTTATTGAGTTGGAACTATGCTTCGCCTCAATTTGTATGTGTTTTGTGTTAATACTGTTCGAGAGTGATTCCGAACTTATATTTCCCTTAGTACGAGTGTTACGGGGATAGGATAGCAGAGTATGCCCGCACCATTAATTTTATATGGGGTGCCATTAGAATATATATATATATATATTATATGAGTATTTAATATATATATTTAAACCTGGAATTTGGGAACTACCTACTATGACTATGGTAAGTAAGAAATGAATAATTATTTCAACTTAGGAACAAGTGTTTGAAAAGTATGATGCGTTACTCAGAAAGTTTATAATTAAATGAGTCTTATGTGAGAACTTTACTGTTTAATAAAATTAACTTCCTTAACAATTGAAATTATCGACATGAAATCTTATGAGTAACTTAAGATAAGATAAGTTAAACTGTTGGGAGTATTAGTGCGATAGGTGTGCACATTAGAAGAGAGGTGAGAATTTCTCAAAGGAGTGCCGTACTAATATGTTGGTTGCATTTGCTAGTAAGCGTTTTAAATACTTGCTAAACTAATTTTAAACTGTTTTATAATCGGGCTCTGACCCGTTTCCTATTTTCTCTTCTCTCTTGTATATATGTATATATTACAGGTTCCCAGCCACAGGGGCGTCTTACATAGGATCCTTTGTAAGGAACGCGCTACAGCTTAGGTGGGAGTTACAAACCTCTTGCTTAGATGGCCTCATTATTGATTCCACTTCTAGCACTATTTTATCCAGTTGGGCATGTGTCGCCCTTTTTCCGTTATTCAGTTGTTTTATCAGAGATTGTGATTCGTTTATTTCCAGTATTTACACTGTGGGAATTATTACTGTCAGGATGTTTTCCTTTAAGTTTTAAAGTTGGAATTAATTAGTTGGATGTTTAATTGTTTGGATTTTATGTTCCAGTATAGTTGTTGGGTGATTCCTAAACAATGAATTATGTAAATTTTTAAATGTTGGTTTTTAAATAATTTTTGGAAATTTATGTCTAAAATTGGTTTTGACACTTAGCTTAATTATTTAGGGTGTTTAATTGGAAAAGTTGTTTTTGCGAAAATGATGCTAAGAATGAACCAACCGTTCACATTGATTATAATTTAATAAAGGACTGATCACCCGGTATTTAATTAGGCGGGGTGTCACAATTGCTTGATCTAAATTGGCGGACTTCAAGGTTTCGGTGGACTCCAAGATTATTCTCTAGGCGGAGGTGTTTACAAGAACGAGCGTCAAGGCTTGGAAGGACTCAAGTTTGTGGCATAAGTCTACCTATCTTGTAATTTGTAATTCCATACTGAGTGAATTCTTTAGGCTAGGGTCGTCTCAGTTTTTTTTTCCTATTTCGGTTTTCCTCATACATCGTCGTGTAGTGGTTTGTTTATTTTATCTTTTACACAATTCACCATTAGATGCATGCTTTGGTAAAAAGATTAAATTTGGTTTAAATCACCACTTGTTTAATTTGGTGCTAAAACTAATTGGGTGAAATTTAGCTTAACTCAATCAAGTCATATATTTAATTTGATAATTTGGTTTGGCCTAATTTGAGAATATTGAAAATATTGGGTAGACAAATTTTAGGACTTGTGTTCAATTAATTTCGGGCTAAAAGTAAATTTCTCATATTTTACTTTAAGTGTTATTTCTATTTTTGAGAAAATCTAATATTTCGGTTGAGTGAATTTTGTGTGTGTATGTTCACCATAATTCAGTTCTTTAGGTTTAATTTTAGTTTTCTATTTGGAAATTAAAATTTGTGTTTAAGTTAATTTTTCATCTTTTTAAAGAAAAGAAAATCAAATAAATTTTGGAAAATTAAATTATTGTCAGTAACCATCCTATTCCGCACCTTAAGGAAATTAAAATTTGAGTATTTGAAAATTGGGGCCCATCTACGTTCCCAACAAGTGGTATCAGAACCGGAGTGCTAATTTATTGCCTTAATGTCCTTTTTAATATTTTTAGTTAAAAATAGAATTTTTCCCATTTTCAAGATTTCCTATTTTCGATGGTTCTAATTACGCATATTGGAAAGAACGTATGCGTTCGACACTTAGGGGTATAGACGAGAGGGTTTGGTTATCTGTAGTTAATCGGTGGTCCCGACGTACTTGTTTAATGGATAATGAGCTTGTTCCCAAACCCATTGAGCATTGGAGTGAAAACGAACTTAAATCCGTAAATTACAATTCCCGAGGTTTAAATGCCTTGTTTAGCACAATCACACTGTATGAATTCCGACTTACCGTGACGTGTGAAATCGCTAATGAACCTTCTAAACTTCAAAACCTCACCACTAAATTTGAAACCATCAAAATGGATGAAAAATAAACATTCGATGAGTTTTATGCTAAACTCTCCGATATAGTGCATTCTTCATTTAATTTAGGAGAGAAAATACCCGACAATCGAGTTGTAAAAAAAATTCGTAGGTCCCTACCCGATAGATTTATCCCTAAGGTAACCATGTTAAATTGTTTACCCACCTTACACTCTACCAAACTTGAGGAACTAGTAGGTGATTTTCAAACCTACAAACTAGATATGTTCCCCTCCAAAACTGAAAAGAAAATTGATAATGGCATTGCTTCGAAAGCCCAAAAGGAGGAAAAATAAGTTGTGGTCGATGAGAGTGATAGTGACTCGGAGGACATGGCTATGCTTGCAAGGAAATTTTGACCATTTCTTAAATTTAATAAAGATAGGTTTAAAAATGATTTTAAGAAATTTGAAAATTCTAAGCATGACAAAGCCGAAAAGATCCCTAAAACTTTTAATGAAATCATTAATAGGGACGAGCCAAATAGGTGTTATGCTTGTGAGGGTTATGGCCATAGGGCTTTTGAAGTCCCCACTAAACTAAGGATAGAGGGTAAGCAACCTATTTCATACAATGCCATCCTTAGTGATATTGATAAGGAAGAGGGACCCAAATCCTCTATTGAGGGCAACTTTACCGCGTTCATGGCTAGTCATGTTAGTGAGAGTGAGATATTATCCGACAATGATAACTTAAAAGGAGGCCTTTGTTTGTGAAGCTCTAAAAGATGATGGTGGTGAGAGTGGAGTAGAGAGAGAGAGTGAAAGTGAAAATGAGGTTGATGTGAGTTAACTTCAATTTGCATTTCAAGAATTATATGCCGAATCTATAAAATTAAAAAGGATAAATTTGAAGTTGGAAGCGAGTTTAAAGGAGTGTGCCAAGGTTGTCGATGAGAGTGCGTTAGTTGATGACCTTAGAATACAATAGAGAGTTATTCCAGAGAAGCTTGAATATGTTGAAGGAGAGAGAGATAGACTTACGGGCATAATGGAAACCTTGAAAAAGGATCTTCTCACGTTTGAAGAGCTCAATGTTTTACTAGAGTCTCACATTTTAGATTTAGGAAATAAATTAAAAGACTCTAGTAAAGTCAAATTTGATTTAGAGTGTTGTTCTGAGAAATTCGATAAAATATTAGGAACGGTCCAAATTAACAAATGACACGCATGGTTTAGGCTTCGATACTTGTAATGAGTCAACTCATAAAGACAAAACCAATGTTTGAGGAGAATCCTCTAGGAACAATGTTAAAGATCATTTCTTAGGTAAATCTTTTCGCTAAGACTTTAGGCATTCACATTGTGGTCGAAAAGGTCATTTAGGAAATTTTGTTTTGATCTTAAACGAGATCCTAGAAAATCCCAACTTAAGGCAACCGAGGTAGCTAAGATTCCTATATTTCGAGATCGTCATTCATCATTAGTTTGTCTTAGGATATCCGACTTGGTAGATTTACAAGATAGGATTTTTTATTCTCATTTAGTTTTACCTGATACCTCCCCTGCTAAATTCAAAGGTTGAATGTGTTAATTGTTTGCATACTCTTGATTTTTGTGCTTCATATCATATATCATTGATAGGTGTATGCATGTTTAGTCTTTTTCTAGTCATTACTTTATTTCATATCACATGCAAGAAATTAAGACTTATTTATCTTTTGTATTATATTTATTTTAGTTTGCATTAAATGAAAAATACAAAAATGTTTTTGTTTGTCATTTGTGTTTTATTTTATGAGTTATTTAGGCTTATTGAGAAAATACAAATGGTTTTTGTTCGTTTGTTTTTTAGTAAATATTTTTTATTAGTTAAAATTTTGAAAAACTGAAAAATATTTTTGTTTTGTGTGTATTTTGGTTTGACACACTTTACATGGCATATACTTTTGTTTCAATCCCTTCTTTTTCTCTTCTATATGGCTAGAACGTTTTGTTAAGATTGTAACCCGTAAAATGTTCTTTGCCATGTCTACATGGAGTAGGTTGATTTTGTGCTGCTTAATGGATTCTATTTTTATATGCCTTTTTTCACACATGCACGAGCTCATCTTAACTCTAAATGTCACATGTACATTTGAGCTTTATGGGGTGTTCCCCTACTAATCTAGTCATCTACCTATTTCATGATCTAGGAGGACTTGTGCATGATACATCCGTTGCACGTGAGATTTGTGTGATATAAAAACTTATTATATGAATGTGCACAGGGAAGGGCTCCAAAAGGAAATTTATCCTTTGCGAGTATGCCCCCATTTATTATGAACCTAAAAGATATACGTGGTCCAAAGGCCTAGAAGAAAAATATGGAATTAAAAGAAAAATAATTTGCCAAGGCCTATTTTGTTTAGTTGATATTTTCATTCCATAATTAACATGTTTATTTTGAGGGATTTGGATGGTATATCAACGGTTTTGAACAATGTCCTTTTATCCTAGTTGCGTTCGCATTGTCATGACTTTATTGGTTTATAAAATCATCAAAATTCTAAGTTATGTGCATTGTGTATGTTTGTTCATTGAGTTCAATTTATATTGTCACATGAGGCTATATCTAAACGTGTTAAAGTTTTGTAATCAAATGAGAACTCCATGAACATTTTTAAGTGATTGGATTTTAATTCATTGGTATCTTGTTCACACCCCTTCACTTCTGTTTCCAAATGACACATTTATGCCATAAGAGTGTGGAAAACTTATTGTATTGTACTTTATGTCATTTGTCTATTTATATCTATCTATGTGTGCTTGTGCATATTTTATATCTATTGTGTATACATATATATGATATTGTGTTTGTTTTTAGTCTTTGCCATTTTAGCTAGTCCTTCTATGCTTTAATTCATAATTGGTATCGAACTGGTTGCAAAATGTTTGTTTTATATCACATGCTTAGTCTCTTATGTTTCAAATTGATATCGTTTTGTTTACATAATAGCTAGCATCCATTATTCTTGCTTGGATTAGTTATTGTCTATTGTTGCCCATATGCTTTTATGTCTTTAACACTTTATGCATCATTGTTGTACTTGTTTTCTCATATTTATATCCCTTTTTTAGTTGTTAAGGCGAGAATTCATACTTAGTTCTATTGGGGGAAATTGAGTATATTATTAATTCTATCACCTTTGTCTATTCTTGAACAAAAAGGGGGAGAATGATAGGGGAGAAATGGTATATTATCCTATTGTAATAGTATCTTAGTTTGAGAGATTTATCTTAGGGGGAGACGTCTTTCTAAGTAGGTAATTTATTTGATAAAGGTGAGAATTGATTTAGGGGGAGTAATTATTTTAATTGTATTTAATATTCTTGATATTCCCTATGCGTTTGATAGTTTGCTTAAGTGTGCAGGAATTTCTCTAATTATTTTAGTTATGACTTAGCCCATCACCCAACATGAAAGGTCTCATCCTCGCCCCCTAAAAATCTCGTGAAGCCTCGTTCTTGTCTCAGAATACAGTCACCAACAACATTATTCATGGTCTTGGGGTCCAGGCCCCTCGGCCTCGTCTATCGCTTGGATGATGGAGGCCAAGGGTAGACTCAGAGTAGCATGGCACATGGCACACCATTAGAGGACCTTGACTAAAGAACTCGACCTCGGCCTATATCGGACGACTAAGGGTAGACAACTTCCATAGGGCGTGGATTGGGGCACGCATGGAAGAGCGGGAGTGGGCTACAGGTCCATGTGACCAAAATTGTTATAACTAGATCTCCCTTACACGTGAGGGAATATTTCACCATCATGATCTACATGTGTTAGTGATAGGTGGCTGCCACATTTGGCCAACGCATGTTGCACACGCCTATTACATGCTTGGGAGGTACACTACACCGCCCCAACACTACATATACTTATCTTCTCCAACATTGTAATGGATACATAATTGTAAACCCTAACTAATACTCTATTGAAATCGTAGTTGAGAGAGAAAGTTGAGTGTGTTGCATCACAAATCCATTAGAGCCCATTTTCATAGTGAAACTCACTCATCCTTGCACAGTGGAGTAGGTCAGATGGCTTAACTACTTACTTTATAGTCTCTTTCTTCCTTGCCTTACCTTCTTCTTTACATATATTGCTATATTTTCACCATTGTTGCTCCTTTAAGGTTTTACTGATTTGAGCACTTATTCATTTACTTAGTGACAGCATAAATGGTATTATCATTAAATGTTATGTTAAATGGTTATTTATGTTATGTTTTTTTAAAGTAAATTTTATGTTTAATTTTTTTTTCAATTCAATGTCCAAATAATTAAATATTATGCTAGTTTAATTATAAGTGTTTAAAATTAAATGGTTGTTTGATTAAATATATTTATTGTAATTTATGAAATAAATTGTTTGTTTAGTTTAAAGTGTTGAATTAAGTTTTTGGATTGTTTAGTTTTTCAGAAGTTAAATTAGCTAGTTATTTATTGGCAAAAAGTTAGATTTGTTTGTTCATAAGTTAAATGTTTGTTGGCCAAATGTTGAAGTATTATAAAAAAAATCCACGAATAAACTAGGAACCCAAATTTAGTGAATTAATACCTCAACGGTTTTAGGGTTAAAAAACTGCAAAGAAAAGTAAAACCAACCCAAAAATATTCGCTTTGGAGGCTCACGCCCTTGAACCCGCAGCCGTCATCAGAACTTTTCATACCCCATAACTCAAAATATTGGGTCCTCCACCAGTGATTAGTATGTCTTTATTAATTTTCATTCTATATGTTGTGTATACAGGGACCGAGTAAGTGTCCGCTTGGGGGCCCCAAAATCTTAGGGCAGACTCTGGTCTCAAGTGGAAAAATATCGAAATTCCTACCCAATTTGCATGACCAATTAAGTAGATTGAATCAGAAAAGTTTTAAACACTATCATATAAAATTTCTTGTGAATTTCTAGTGAAATTACACGAATTATGAGGTTTTAAATGTTTGGAAATTTTGTCAATTGAGACGTGATATTTACTCAACTCTTGAGGATTTTGAAATCAGATTTGGAAAAAGATATAGCATAGATACCTACACACTAGATAGTACCATTTAAGGTTTATCTTGGAAAAATAGCTCGAGTGTTGGCCATTTAATCCAATATAAGGATATAGAGTTTGTGCTTAAAAAAGATATAATAATTTTTTTAGGAAAATACTCTTAGTTCCCTCGCAAATAAATTTTAAATATTAAAAATAAATTCACGAAATTTAAACACTTAGGATCACTAATCTCTTCTTGTTGATTAGTGCCATAACAAGTGGACCTAATAGTAAATTGTCCTTAAATATTTAAAAATTATCAACAAGGACCTAATTATAATTTGCCCTATTTTTTTAAGCAAAGAAACTTCCTTGTGTGTTATAATTAACTTTATTTCACTTTAGACAAGACCTTTACCTCTTTATTGATACTTTAATTGAATCTGTGAACAAAAAAAAATTATTATCTTAGTTCTGAGTGAGTTTTCTTTCATTTAAGGTCACAAAGACTTTGTAAAATTTCGAGTTCGTCAAAATATTTCTATACACCATTTAGACCATTAAATATAACGTCGCACATCATGTGTTTATGTTTTGTGGATATTATTAGTTAAAATTTCACTTTAACTATTAAAAGGATTTTATTAAAAGATTTCAACGTGATATTATATGAATTGTCAGGTTTCAGAAAATTCTATAAGGAAATTATTAAATTAACCTTTGGTCTATTTCCTTCCCCGAAATGTGGTCTTTATTAATCCATTTTTAATAAAGAATATATGTTATATCCTGTATAAATGGTTCGTATTCCACACGAAATAATGAATAAAAGGAGTTAAAATTCCACCTAATCTATACCTTGATGGACGGTTTAGATTAATTGACCTTTGGAATTCTAGCCCTCTCTCCACCTATAAATAGATGCCTTTCCTCCATCAAAAGTGCATCCAAGAAATCTCAATGAAAAACACATAAGTAAAGGTTCATAGGCAAGGAGAGATAAGATCAATTCCCCCTTAAAGGACTGCTAAGGCGATCATACCAGCAACACTCGACGTCGATGTTCAACAATGGGACTAAATCCATGTCGTCGAAAGGAGGTAAATAAAATTACTCTTTTCACATGTCTATTGATGTGATTATCATATTATTAAAAGATCTTGGGAATCATGTATAAAATATAACTTACATGTGGTATCAGAGCTGACGTTAAGAACATATGATTTTCCATTAAAATAGATAATGATATTGTTGTTGTCGGAATGTGAAAGGTCAAAATTTGATCAAAATGTCTTGAAACTGACATGGTCGAATGGAAATGTCGAAATAAATAAAACCCATTATTTACAATGGGCCCCACCCCAGTTTTGCGTTTTGACGCCGTTTATACCTTAAAAAATGCATTTTTTCTATTTTTGGTAATAATGTCAAGCTTATAACTCTTGTTTAAAATTTGATTTTACAATTCTGCAAATTGGAGAGTGATCCTCGAAAGATTATTTACGTGATTGTAGTGATAACTCAAAATTTTCCATTTTAGGAAAAATAAATTATTTTTCCATATTTTATGGTATAAATCACTACATATATATTGAAAATTATGGTTTGGCCACTTGCTGGAAATTATGACTATTAGTATTCATGACTCTTAGAATTCTTATGACTTTTAGTATTCATGACTCTTAGAATTCTTATGACTATTACAATTCATGTCCCTTAGAATTCATTCATTTATGCTACCATGTCTAATAGAATTGTGTCTATTAGAATTCATGTCTATTGGAATTATGTCTATTTGAATTCATGTCTAATAGAACTATGTCTATTAAAATTCTAGATATTATGACTATTAGAATTCATGTCTAAAAGAATTATGTCTATTAGAATTTCAGCTATTATATCTATTAGAATTCATATCTTTTAGAAGTGTGCCTATTTGAATTCATGTATAATAGAAATATGTCTATTAAAACTATAGCTATTATGACTATTAGAATTCATGTCTAAAAGAATTATGTCTATTATAATTCTAGCTATTATGTCTATTAGAATTCATGTCATTTAGCATTATGTCTATTAGAATTCATGTCTTTCAGTATTATGTCTATTAGAATTTCAGATATTATGACTATTAAAATTCATGTCTTTTAGCATTATGTCTATTAGAATTCATTCCTTTTAGAATTATGCCTATGAATTCATATCTTTTTAGAATTAAGTCTATTTGAATTCATGTTATTATGTGTATTAGAATTTTTTCTATTATGACTTTTGGAATTTATGCTAGCAACCATTGGAATTCATGCTACCATGCCCTTTAGAATTCTTTAAATTATGAATTGTTTTTTTAAAACCTTTTGGAATTCTAGAAATTGTGTCTTTTCAAATTCTCAAAGTTTGAATCTGTTTATTTAACACATATTAATTAGTTGCCCACATGTATACTATAATCATGTGTTAAATTAACAATTAAGTTTTTACAATTCTAATCTTTTGGGATTCTAGACTTATGAAATTCTAGAATGTACACCTTTTTTCTATTCAAGAGTTTTACAATTATGTAATCTTATGAATTTTGGAATTTTATGGTAAAATATGCATAAGTATTCATATTAATTTATTAAATGAATGCAATTGCATTATTAAAGTTAGGTATCACCATAGTGATAGTTATTATTACTCATTCCAAATTAATCATTTATTATCATTATAATCTTTAAATCTGTTTATTTAACATATATCAATTAGTTGTCCATAAGATTACTATAATCATATGTTGAATAAACAATTAAAGAATGCTTACAAGTTCCAAGTTAGCCATTTATTACCATTATAATTCTTAAATCTGTTTATTTAACATATATCAATTTGTTGCCCACAGGTATACTATAATCATATGTTGAAGACAAAATTAAGGAGTGTTTGTACATGTTTGAACCAAGGATATCCACAAATACCTATTTCAATTACATCACTCAATTATACCGACTACCCACAGGAGCATCTTATTTTAATGTCGTAAAATATTCAAATTTTACTATGTGTTAATTAAAGTTTTAAAGTCTTTCTCAATGGAGACTTACAAGAGAAAGTCTATATGTGTCAACTTGAAGACTTCATAATCGAAGGCCACTATATGGACTGAAATAAGATTGAAGGCTATGGTATCTAAAGTTTGATGAAATCATTACGAACTTCGATTTCGAACAAAACATTGTTGACACATGTATATACCTCAAGATTAGTGGGAGTAAGTTCATATTTTTGGCACTTTATGTTGATGACATATTAATATTTTTCTCCAAGCATGATAGGATATCTAAGGGATCCAAACACATGGATCTTAAATATCTCTCATTGAAGCAAGATGTTAGAAGAGGAAATGTTTTTATTGAACACAAAGGCACACATATCATAGTTGCAGATATTTTTACAAAAGGACTACCTCCAAAGACATTTCAGAGACATACTGAAAGCATGGGTCTTGAAGATAGTTCCTAGTTATTTATTTTCTGCAAATTATTATGCCTGTATTTGATGTTTGTTAAGATCTTAATAAAACTTCTACATCTATTATATTATATTTTCCATTGTGTATACATATTATTATTGGATGAATTATAACAGCAAATTGTCTGCTTTAAGACATTATGGGACCGTTATGCAAACTCCTAATTATGGCATAGTTAAGAAGGTTGTCAATGATGTAGTACATGGAAGGAATCATGTTACATAATGATATGCAACCGCCATGACTCCCATTGACGATTGAACTAATCAAGGCACTTATGAAAACCAATGATTGAAGGATTTAGCATATCATGTGCGCCTTATGATTCTAAATTAAAAACATTTATGGATTAACCTAACGACCAAGTGGGAGACTGTAAGGAAATTATTAAATTAACCTTTGGTTTATTTCCTTCCCCGAAATGTGGTCTTTATTAATACGTTTTAATAAAGAATATATGTTATATCCTATATAAATGGTTCGTATTCCACATGAAATAAATAATAACAAGGAGTTAAGATTCCACTTAATCTATACCTTGATGGACGATTTAGATTAATTGACCTTTGGAATTATGGCCCTCTCTCCACCTATACATAGATGTCTTTCCTCCATCAAAAACGATTGCTAAGGCGATCACACTGGCAACACTCGACGATGAAATTCAAGAGCAAAACTGAATCCATGTCATCGAAAGGAGGTAAATAAAATTACTCTTTTCACGTGTCTATTGACGTGATTATCATATTGTTCAAAGATCTCGGGAATCATGTATAAAATATAACTTACGAATTCATAGTAGAAGACCAATGACAATGGCTTAATCTCTTGTGCTCCAAAGGTTGTGCATCTGGTTGTCTTCTAAGAGTTTAAAAACAATTTGATGATGGGGTACATACACTAACAATAAAAAAAACATTATTATATATGGGAGCATAATTGATTTTTTTGTCATTTTTAGTGGTTTATGTGAAATATATTTTGAATAAATTGATAGAAAATATTTTATTTCACACAAATTAACATTTTGACCAAAAGAATTGCAAGTGTGATGGAAATATAGATACACGAAAACAGATGTTGAGAAATTGCCAACATTTATATCACAAGCGATAATATTATAGTTATTGAAACTGAGTAATGTTAGATGGCTTCTAGTGAGAGAAGCTCATCTTCTCTCTAAAAGAGTACCTCTTTTCCTAATATGTCTTTCACTTTTTCCATGGCTGCTAGTCCTTCCACGTGCCTGCAGGGGCGAAGGGAGGTGGGGTTATGTGGCCTTGGAAGCTCAAAATGGAGCTCACATTTGTCTGGCGGACCAAAAAGGCATGGGTTCTCACACCTAATGTAAGGGTTATTTCATCCTCCATTTTTCTTGCGCTTCAGAAAGAAGTAAGGCCTTGTCTTTTCGTAGTTCTAAACTAACTACTCGAACATTTTGTTTAAATTGTCAAATAATTCATAATTCTATTAAGTAGTTCATTATTAAATTACAAAATAAGTCATATTGGGTAAATAAAAGATTCATCTAATATACATAAGAGCCAAAAACATTTTTGGTTATTAAATTAACCAATTATTAATTAAAAAATAAGTTAAGGAAAACTCTGGATCTAACCGTATTAACACATTTATGACATTTTAATGGGTTCCTGGTGTTTTCTCAGAAACGCATGTTATTTCTACTGTTATTGTTTGGGTTAGTTTTAAAGGGGATATGCCAAGATAATTGGGACCCGTGACTTATTCTTCAAATTACCCGGGGGTCTCCCATTAGGTATTGGCAAAGCCGCTATGGAGCGTACTTACGGTAATTTTCCACGAGTCTTAGTCGATGTAGATCTTTCTTTTCAATCTCTTGAGCGTATTTTGGTTAAAAAAAGAAAATTGTTCTGTCTTTATTTATATTAATTCTAAGTCTCTTCCTTTGTTTTGCAATTTTTGCAAATCAGTGGGACACTTAATTACTGAGTGTAAGAACTTACACGAAGAGGTGGTTCTTCCAAATTCAAAGTTTAAAAAGATCTCATTTGCAAGGAAAAAATGTCACCTAGCATTTGAAAATGGTGATTCCGGCATAGTTTAGATGTGCCCATACCAATCAAAATAGTTGTCCAGATTTGTACAATTGTTACTTGTTCAAAATATCCCAAATAATTCGGATATAACAGGCTTAGGTGAAAAAGTAGTTCAAAAAAATGAGGCTCCAACGATTGACCACTCCAACTTAAATGGGGATAACCCTGTTTAAAATGAAGAACTATCAAAGTCAAAAATATCGACATAAATCAATCCTCATCAAGAGGTTTTTGAAAAAGGTCTAACTAAGACCTATAAAAATCAGGTAACGTGGAAACTAACAAATCTGATGAGAAAAAGTCAATAAAGACAACCACAATATTTGTTTTGAAAAATATAACTAGTCACAATTTTGACTCAACAAATAATTTTATTCAATTTAGTGACCCTAAAAATGTCAACTTACCGCCAAAATTATGGGTTAAAAATATAACGAGAATATTTCATAGAGGGATATTTCTGATAATGAATCCTATGGTCATATGTCTCCTCTAGAGGACATTCCAAACTTGTCAACTCACACAAATGATTCTATTCAGGAAGAGGAACATTTTGAAGTTCATTTATATATTGAGAATCCAATATTTGATCAAGAAATGTCCCCTAAATCTACAAAAGCTCGAGTGTTTATTGTAGACTCAGTTGGACAAAAATGTGGAAAATCGAATATCAAATGTCTAATACTCCTCTTAGTAATTCTTTTGATATTTTAGGGGCCACTGAAGAATCAAATTATCAAGTTGATGCGGATGAATTTGATCAAAAGGGAGAAAATAAATAGAACTATTTATGTACTTAACTGCTCAGGAGGAATCTCCTATTCAATATAATTTAAGGCCAACAACTTCTCGTTAAAGGTTTCATATATTTTCCTAATTATTTATTTACTTTAGAGCTTGTAAGAGTCTCGGAAGAGGCTTTTTCTCCTACCTATTCATAAATAAATCTTTAAAAAAAGAAAAAATATTGATTAAAAGTATATTTTGGTCAACTTTGAGCCATTATATGTAATACCTCACATTTGGAGTAATTTATTTTAGCGATTAAATTGCATTTTTGACGTAATTTAATTTAAATGGGAAAGATTAAAAAATTAGTAAATATTAATTTGTGATAGTAAGATTAATATATATGTGGTAAATTTACTAGTGTCTTTAAGTACATTTATTAAGTCAATATAGTACGTCGTATGTGACTAGAAACGACGGGATTGATGGTATCACAATTGGGGCATTTTTGCGAGATTTTTTTGGGATGAAATAGGATAATTAGGATTAGTGACTCAAATAGTGATTTGGAGTGAACGACTGATCCGAAATAACTCGAAATAGTCAGAATTATATATTCGGGGGTAGTAATCTGGGTCCGGAAGCTTTTTAGACTAGCCCGGACTCACCAAGGGGTATTTGGGTCATTTTAATGTTGGCTAATAATCTAATTTCGGGATTAATGATTTAAAATTTAAAGGTTATAGATGTGAGGCAACCATAATATTTATTTTAAACCCTAAGAGAGAACGGAGAGAACATGAAGAAGATATATCAATGGAGAAAGCTTGAAGAGGCTAATTTGGGAGGAGATTGATGGATTTTAACATAAAATCAATCCACACAAGGGAGAGAGATCAGAACCTACAAATAATATAAGGAAAGTAATTAACTTACTTTAAATGAAATTGAGGTGTATTCATATTCATTTCATGGTAGGTGTAGAACAAAAGAAATTTTGGGAGGAGTTGTAACTTGTAAATGGGGGGAGGGGGTGATGAAATTGATATCATGGGTAGTTTAGATGATCAATTGATGAAGTAAAACTGTAGACACCACATTATAGGACAACCTAACTCTCTCCTTAGACCCCTAACACTCCCCTTTTCCACCGCAAACCTAGGTCGCACTTCAACTACCGATCTAGAGGCCATCAGGGACTCCCAAGCTCGAAAGTGACCCCAATCAACTCCACCGATAGAGAAAAAGCTCTTTGAATATTCGAAGGGCACTGAAAACCCTTCACAACGGTCCATCCCTTGCGTGAAATAGCATAACTGTTAGGACGAACCATTAGTTTTCCCCCAAAAATTGATCCAGAGGCCACCGGGAGCTCCTGGACTCCGTTTGACCAAAGTCAACTCTTCAGCTCAAACAATACTGAATGAATCTTTTAAGGTCGTCGAATATCCTTTCTAATGATCTACCCCATGCACGATTATAACTTACGGTACAGACGAACGATCCGTTTTACTCCGAGAGGTCACCGAATGCTTTTGGGCCCCGTTTGACCAAGGTCAACTTTCCGAATCAAGCGAAACTCATCGGAATATCGAAGTAAATCTCCCAAACTTTCCAATGGTCCGCCCCATGCGTGATTCTGACTTACCATACGGACGAACAATTCGTTTGCATCTCAGGATATCCCGTACAAAGGATCGATGTGCTCTCCCGAGACACATTTGAGCCAAAGTCAACCCCCAGACCCGGGAGAGGGCCAAGGAATCTCGAAGGTCTCTGAAATATCTTTCTAAACTTATGCCTCGTGCGCGATTTGGATCAACTGTTTGTGTTCTACGATCATTTTTTCAGAAAAGTCCGCATGAGACTGCCAAATGGCAGGTCCTCAACCCTGCCTATCGCCACAGTGTCAAGGGTGTCCATCCGATAGGCACCCCCTTGGGTAGGCCAATCGGCAACCATATTTTCCCCTATAAATAAGGGCCATGACCTCATTCCCAAAATACATCAAAAACCCATCAACATCAGTGATCTCAACAACATTCTCTTGAAATGAGTAAAGTTCCATATGAGAAATCTCATTCAAGCCTAAATACACATCCTTTTCACACCCAATTTGGAAAATGTCCTTCTTTCTCATCAACATCCATCCACATTCATAGGAGTTAATCCAAGATCCAAGATCAAGCTCCAAAGGAGGTCCAATTCCTTCTCCCCCTCTTTTAAATCTCTTTTTGTTTTTTTACATAAATTACCTTAGATTTATAATCTAGTTTCATTGTAGTTCATACACATTAATATCTACGCTTTTATTAGTATATTGAACATACTCTATTTTTCATAAAAAAACAAAAAAACAAATAATAGAGGGTTACACCCATAAATTCCGAACGGAATTATCCATCACACCTTTTCAAAATGAAAAATACATTTCCAACACGCACACACCTAATAAAATTCCATTCGCATCTATGGGATAAAACCCACCCATATTCTACATTCGAACTACGTGGACTTTGATGCCTTTATAGACTTCGTAGGCGTCTCAAATTAAAATCCGAGACTCGAGTCCAAATTTTCAATCTTCTAATTTGTCCTGTTTTTCAAATTTCTCAAAATCCCTCATTACTATAACACACACACACACACACACACACACACACACACACACACACACACACATATATATATATATATATATAATGTTCTTGTTCGCATCTCATCTCACATATATTATCGTTTCCCAATAACGATCAATATCTCGATGAACGCTCATATTCTATCTTCTACATTTGTTATTATTTTGGGAATATTCATGTGGATGACCACACCCTATATTTTCTATGGTATGGGTCGAACGATTTCAATCTCAATTATATAAACACATATACACACTTCACGGGCATAAAGAAAAATAATAACATTTTCCCATGAGAGACTGAAAGGGCGGGATGAGTACCTAACACCTTCCCATTCCATAACTTAGCCCCCGTACCTCCGATTTATTGGTTTCCTATGCATCAGTTTGTCATTGATGTCACTATCTTGAAGTGGCAACATGTTCTTTTGCCTGTTTTGAGAAAAATAGGATGGTTACTTTATCTCTTTACATTCACCTCACACCGACGATTGTCGAAAAACCTTTATGAAGAAAAGGGTGTGAGATCGCAACACAGTTCTTCCTCGAGGGATCCTCCTCCTCCCCCGCGGGAATGAATGCCACGCTGATGAGGATGGCCATAGTGGTGACTCTACTGGGGACTATGTTTAAGAGGGATAGACTCTGTTTACATAAGTGTTTTATTTTCTTGTATATCCCCCTATTTTCATGTTCCCCTTTTTATTCATATGTACCTTATGCTTATGTTACTATTCACACACTTGTAGAAGATTCTCCATGTAAACTTCATACCACATGCACCTAGGATCACGTATATCCACATGTTACACACATCACTTAGAAATCAATGCTTAGGTGTTACTAGAACACACATCCACTTGTATATATCCATGCTCACTTATCACACACTCACTTTTAGATAATTACACATCACTCACATATTTCTTATCCATGTTTAGTATAGCCGTACTATTTATACTTGTACTTTTCTACCTGTTTGGCATGATCAAGAAAAAGATACTCTCTGCATAAGATACTAATAAATGAATCATGCATGATTTACATGACATCACCAAAGAGCATTGTTATCGACCAAATTTTGCCCCGTAACTGGAGAGTAACTTCGTGATGGGCTCTGGTCCGACAGGGCGTAGTTAGACTAAACGATATGACTCCCACCTTTATTGGCCAAGTAACTTTGACGTATATCGAACGGTTCCCCTGCATTGTACCGCTTAACCGAAGTCATGACGTGAGGTATATCACAGGAAACTCATTTATATATGTCGAGTATATCAAATTCACTCTCACATGTACCGTCCCCATGAGGTATATAGTGAGGTAATTCACGTACACTCAGGTATATCAAATGGCTTATCCATATGTACCGATTGCCCTCAAAAGTAAGACGTATATCATGGAAGTCACGCCAAAGGGGGGAACCTTTTCCAATTCACCTAACCAATTACATACCCACATATAGGTGTTAAGCCTATATGCGTAATTTTTAAAAATGGGACCCTGCCCGTGAGACTGGTTACATGTCCAACCATAGCTTTACATATGTTGCAAACCCAATTTTTCTAGGCTCATGTCTCATCTATCATTTCATTTTCCATTTAGGTGAACTTAACATAAATGAGAACCTAATAAACATAATAATCATGCTGAGACCAGTATCTAATTTTTCCTCTCTCTTTTTCCCAAAAGCGTTAATAAAAACCCGTTTCTCTCTTTTATCAATAAAATACCAAAAATATTTTCCCTCCTTTTCCCTCAAAACTAAAGACAAACATACATTTTCGTCTTCATCTTTTCCAAAAAAGTCAAAAATATTTTCCTCCATTTCCAAAAAAAAAATAACAAAATTCCCTTCTTCTCTTTCGAAAATAAATTCTAATTTTTTTCCTTCTCGGGTTGATCACATACCCTTGGCATGGCTCCCTATTGGCTTCAGTCTTCAATCGAACCACCCCGATGTTCTGTTAGTCCCCTTGCTTCCTCCGAGTCGGAGACTCACCGCCTTCCATGGAGAATACTGATCAAGTGCCGAATGTACAAATGGATTTGTTGATAGTTCTGGCTCAACTCACTGCCAAAATTGACAACCTTCAAAATGAGGGTCATGAGATGCAAATAAATCAGTTCCCTATCCCCAAAGATCTTGAGGTCATTTTCCCTCATGTCATGGGTCTGCCTATACCTGAACCTACTTGGGTTCTTGGAGAATCTCTACGTGATCCTCCTGCTAATGGACCACCACCATCCCAGCTTCCTCTACCCAACCTTATGGATATCGGGGCTAATTTAGCTGTATCTGTTGATTCGAAAGAGGAAGAACTTAACAAGGTCAATTAAGACCTCAAGATGTTGACCAAAAAATTTGACAAGGTCAGAATCTCTAGGAACTACATGGACTACACCCACATGTCTCCCTATCCGAAATCCAGGCTACCAAAAAAAATTTAAGATGCCCAATATCGAGAAGTTTGGAGGTAGTGGACCCCAATCATTCATCTCCATAGCTATCACTGAGCCATGACTCTCCTAGGGGTTTTCTACGAAATAACGGTTCAGATGTTCAAGCAGACTTTGAAAGATATCTCCCTTAATTGGTTTTTATCCCTTGAAGAATTCAGAATCCGTAGTTGGGAAGATGTTGCCCGTGAGTTCATAACACAATACAAGTACAAAGAGGAGCTAAAGGTTACCCATCGTGACTTATAGCAACTTAAATGGAATGTTTGGGAATCAGTCAGCAACTTCATAGCAAGATGGAGAGAGAAAGAAGCTACCATGATCAATCGGCCTTCCGAAGAAGAATAAGTCAGTATTGTGAAGAAAAGCTTTCCACCCCATGTCAGAGCAATAATGGGAGGATAGTATTACCCTCACTTTCGAGCCCTCTGAGAAGAAGGAGTAGAAATCGAAGAAGGTCTTGATAAGACAAAAGTTGAACCAAAAAAAACCTCTGGATAATGTACTTGATTCCTATCAAATATTGCATATTTATATCCTCGAATCTACACATTTTTAGCCCCCTTGGGTGCCTTAATCCCCACATTTATGCCTGTTAACTAGAAAACCTAAGTTTTATATTTTTAACATGCTATATGAGGTATAATTGGGCCTTTTTAGGTATTTAGATACAAAGTGTGAAGTTCGAACGCATTTCGGACAAGTTTCATACAAATCTTCACGCACAAGGGCATTTTGGTCATTTTATAATTTGGGAAACTGGTCCATCATCCACAAGAAAGTTGTAACCATGTAGAAGGGTTTCGCGTGGGCTCAACGGTGCACGAATTAGAGCTATAATGAAGAAGTTACGGAAGTTTTCACGGAAGAGAATTTCATGCGGAGAAGAAATTTGTGACTTGCTAGATCGATCGATTGACTCCAGTGGTCAATCGATTGACCATGCCTATTTTTGGAAATCGTGGAAGACAGTGGGATCAAACCTATTTTTTCGATTGATGGACCAAAGGGGTCGATCAATCGATTCATTATTTTCAGCTGCCTTTTATTAACAAGTTTGCCATTTTTGTGGGATTATATAAATACCATTTCCTTCTCATTTTGAAAAAGATCTTTCATTATGTATTAGTTTTAGGGTTTATAATTAGAAGGTGTTGCCCAACTACTTAATTTCTCTTGGTTGTTTTCCCATTTGGTTATGTAAGTATTATTTCCACTATTCATTGTCTTCTTTGTGTTATTTAAGCTTTATTTCCATTAATGTCATTTCATTTCCATGCCTAGTTAATATTCATTTCTTGTTATTTATTTCATTCATAATTAGTTATTTCTTAATTAATTAGTCAGTTTAATTTATGTTGGTAGTTATGTGTAGCGGCTAGTTTAATCTAGGTTGTGTTGGATTGAACTCACCTAGGGTTCATTAGTTGCTTTACTTTGCTGATGGAGTTTTTACAGGTTTATTTAGAACTGTTAAACCAATTAAATTCTAGCAACTCATCTCTGTGGATTTTTTATCCCCGAACATGGCCGCTATACTCACCTTTTGAGTGTAGTCATAACTTTAGGTTTTTGTATAAAGTTGGTGAGCCGAAAACAAAATGACCGGCGCGTAGGTGACTCTCGCACCGTGGCGAAACCTAAGTTTCAAATGGTGCCATTGTCATGGACTTGCTTGATTTATAATTTGTTTGATTTAGTATTTTTTTGGTATTTTCTTTCTATTTGTATTTTTTACTAACCTTTTTGTAGGACTTCTACATTTTAGCTCCAAGAACAACTTGAATTTTTCGGTCGCGCATCACTTTGTGGAATTTGACACTTTGAGCCATCTTTGGGGTAATCATGTCTTATTCCAATGCTTTCGGTAATCATTATTATAATTCTCAAAATCCACATAAACCTATGACTTTCAGTGAATACTTAGAGACCCCAAAAAATTGCAAAATCTAAGATGAATTTGGGTGAGTATTACGAAAGTTAAGCTTTGGAGTGCGGCTATTTTGAGGATGATTATAACGATTTTGGGCCTTTAATTCCTTATAATAGGAATTTGAAACAAATTGCAGTATTTTTAAAAATTCACATAATAATGAGTTTGAGTATAGTTCCGATAATAATTTTCAAACTTCTCATTTCCATGAATTTGCACCCCAACCTATGACTTTAGGTGATGTTTTTCTCATGCTTGAGAATGAGAGGTATGAAGACCGTTATTGGGAAAAAAATTATTTGTGGGAACATGAATTGGATTTATTATTTGAATCCGACGACATTTTTTCTTTCGAAACTTTTGAAGTCGAGGAATGTTTTGAACCAAATGAGGATTTGTTGCCTACTTTGAAACAAGACATTCTTGACATGGCCCATGGTTTAATAGAGAATGAAAGTGAGGATGAAATAGATGTAGTATCCATTTGGAATGAAATTATTTCGTCTTTGGATCCCACGGAATAAAGTTTCAATAAAAATGATCATATCTCCTTCGAAATTACAACTTTGAGTGAGGATAACTCATCTATTGATTTTGAATTTCTTTCCTCCCCTTTTTCATTATCCGTTATCACACCATTGCAAGTACCCGATGAATCGGTACCAAACATTAAAACGTTCAAGCCTTTCACTGACGAGGAGTACTTTCTAGAGTTATTTTCCATGGAGGCATTTTTGCCTCCTTGCGCTCCCCTCGTATTTAAATTTCAAAATACTTGGGAGATGATTCAATTTTTCTTGGCCTCCATGTGTATTTGTCACCCGTGTTATTTAAATCCCCCATCCTCCCACCAAAAATTTTATTTGGGGATGGTTCATTTCTTACTCCTTACACATGCCTTCCGTTGTTTAAACGAAATTCCTATTTTTCGGGAGGCATGCATGAATGGGAGGGTCTGCCATAGATCTTTCAAAGTTAAATCATTTTCATGGTGGACCCTCAACTATTTAGAATTCTAGTGTATGGTTAGTGTGAAGCCTAAATAGTAGGTTGTATATAGTTAGTTTTTTATTCTTTCTTTCTTTTTATCTGTTCTTTCCTTTTTAATTTAGTCCAGTGTAATTAGTTAACTTTTTGTTATTTGTTTTTGTTATGCTTTGGTACTAACATTTTTTTTAGAATCATTGGACTTAAACTTTCACGAGATCGCTCCATTTTGGTTAATATCGCTCTTTTCCTCTCTTTAACTTGGTTCTTAATTCACATTGAGGATAATGTCAGGTTTTAATTAGGGGGTGGTGGGATATTCTATCCATTCATTGGTAGTTTATTTATTTTGACTATATGTTTAGTTCCAAGCATGCATTTCTTGTAAAAATTAAAAAAATTCCAAAAATAATTACTTTATTTTTTATTCTTTGTTGGGCATTTTGCCTTTGTTTTCGATGATGAATTTCAATAATTGCCCGATTTAATAGACAACCTAATGATGCATGTTCTCTATTTTATAAGTTATTAGACTTTAGTCCTCAATCATTGATATTATGAATAACTTCATGACTTAATCTTTAATCCCATGAGCACATGCACTTTTCTTGTTCTATTGAATTGGTTTAAGAATTTTATAACTCTGTAATATTTTGTTGCATTGTATATACTTACACCGAGTAATCTTTGTACCCTTCATCATTTGTGAGTTTTATACACTTTTATTTTCAAATTGAAAACGTTGAATTCGTTGGTAATATCACTACTGTTTCATTTGATCGTTCATTAATTCAGTTCACATATGAACTGTATTACTTGAGTATGATTTTCAAAGTTTGTTTTGACTTGAGAATTGCGTAAACTTTAGGAAATGATCATATGCAATCTTTGTTATATCACCCATATTAGCCTTGAGATCACCTTATATTTTTTCCCTAGTCAACCCCTTTGAGCCTAAATATAGCCTTTCGTTTCATAACCCAAAATCCCATAACCAACTCCATATTGGAGTTTTAAACCATACTTATTACCTTACATACGTTTGTTTTGAATGTTACTTGGGATTGAATGATGTTATTGTCTTGTGGTTTCAATTTAGGCATGTGAGAGTAGAAAAGTAACGAAAAAGTGTAGTGAAAAAGAAAAGAAAAACTGAAAAACAAAGCAAAACAAAAGAAAGAGAAAGTTGTATATGTTGTGTATAGTTGTTCAATAAGCTTTGTTTACTCTCACAATTTCATACTCAGTGCCATTTATGGATTGTATTTGTCCATTTTTTTTAATATTTCTCGCAATTTCCCATTATCCCGAGTTTTCATCCCCGAACACTTTAAATCCGTACACACATTACTTTTATTTCGTACCCTTGTCTAGAGTCATCCGAGGTACGACAATCCAAATACACATGAGAAGCTACATTCTCAATATGTAAATTCCATGTGGAGTGCAACACTAGTATTTAATGTTCCATTAAGTTCTAATATTCATATCCTAGATTCGTGACCTCAAATCCACGATATACATCATAACAAGCTGTACCGGTCAACTAACGAGTGTGTTAATATAAAATTATGAAGTACACACCAACCAGTGTAAAACAAAGGTGTTTTCAAAGAAGGTCGTACTCATGTACCGTGATGCATCAGCATCAACTCGTCCTATCTCGCATCACTATTGAGCTTATGCAACGCTACACCTGAATACAGACCCATAGCTGAGACAATAACTTCCCATCCCTGGGATCAAAGAAGATATAATAAGATATAATGGATTAGGAGACTGCCACTCTAGAATGAAATAATTGTCTTCGAGCAACAAACCATGCCACGCAAAGTAAGAACCAAAACGTACACTTGAATTCTAAAATTTTAGCAACATACACGTGTACCATTTCAAAGAAAATGACTATCCATTTTAAAGAAAATGACTTGGGAACCAATTCACTTGGAAAGCTAAAACGTTAGGCTCCCCTCCTCAAGACTGAGGTTACTTTTTATCCTTCATATTAAAGCAAAGTTACATTATCATTTCTTAATGTTAGTCACTAACCTACATACTCAAGTTTGCACAATTTCGACACGCGATTTCTCACTTTCAAACCTAAAGATCTTTCTCATCCAGTGAAACACAAAACTCATATAATTTTACCCTATGGACTATTGCTACAATCCTTAGCAACGTCCTATATGATCCCAAATCATAACTATTGGACTATTTAAAATGATTCCTCAAATTTTCATGCTTTATTCCTGCCTAATACCTAATGATTCTCCTTACTAGAGTCATACCATCCACATAGTTAGTCCATGTAGGTACTATAATCAAGCCTAACACTCCACCCAGAGTGATATCTCTAAAATCAAAATGAACATCATTATGCTCTAAATTTTCCAAGTGTAAACCCTAGCAGGTATCAACCTATTTTTGATATTATCCTCTAAGGTCACATTAGCACACTGGTTTATAAATAAAATCCATGTCACAAACTCAAAACACTACCATAGATCAGTAATACCTAACCATACTACAATCATCAATTATTTACTATCATCCTGTATACCTCAATACAACATCGATTCTTCCAGACACTTTATGAAAAAGACACCAATCTAGTCATTCCCCATAATGGACATACATATCCCAGTGTAACAATCGTTATGGAAGAATCCTATTGCGCATGATAGCTGGTCATAGCCACCAACTCGTAACCTCAAGGCATTAATTATAGTCATTATGTGTAATGCCAACCGTAAGGATATTTCCTCGACATCTTAAGGAATCTCAAAGTTTTAAGGAGAGACACTATTGTCACTATAACACATGGTGAACAATCTTAAGTTCACTATTACTAGGGAAAGAGTGACACTATAACACGTTAATAGTGTATCCACAAGTTGTCTACACTCACACCCATGACTTACCAACACATCAACATCAGAAACGCTGCAGAACATGAAAGGTTACTGACTTTCTTGTTTACCATCTCATAAGAGTTTCAAATCATGCTAAGGTCCATGTCATCACTATCCAAGATACAAATTGAATCCGTCACTAATCCTGCCTGACCGGCCACAACTAACATCGATGTCGAAAGACCCACTACCGACCTCACCATATCACACTCGAAATGAACATTGAACCTAAATATATTATACCAAGTTTTAATGACCGACCGGGGTATAAAGGTTATTAAAGACTAACCCGATTCGGTTCGCGCATTAATTGTTAAGTGAAATGAAACACCCTAAATATTGTTCCTAATCCAGTTTTATTATTTATCATGCAAGTTCAATTTACAGTCACTACGTGATATACCCAAGGGAAGTGCCCCAAGGACAAGTAAACATATCTATTAATGTAAATGAAAGTAAATACTTACCTCTATAATGAGATCGAAATACAAAACTAGATGCAACCTTCCGTAAAAAAATGAGGGAGTGATCTGAATGATCAGTGGGAACTATACAATGCAGTATAGAAATGAGCGACATAAAGAATACTCACATACTACACTACATGCATGTGAAACTACGTATGTATCTACATATATACCTTTGAAAATACATATCCTAATGTATTAAATCATTTTCTTCAAAAATGTTATTTACTCCCATATACTTCCTTATTTTTACAAAATAGTCACTTTGTATTATTATGCATAAAATGAGCATATTCCTTCTCGTCAACTCACATCGTGAAACAAATCTTATTTGTTAGGAAAAAAACATTACATTTACTTTCAAACGTTCATTAACTCACGCCAGAGTTACTTAACCATATTATAGGACTTCTATTCAACGTACGCAGACACCGTGTTTAGAAAAATAGTCATTTTTCTTTGTAAGCCTTATATAACACACGCTTGTGTTTATTATGATTCAAACCTCATTAGGTAGATTAAACATCATTAATTCGTCTTATTTAACCATCCCATATTACCAAATGAACATTAAACTTTTAATGTGTTATTCTTGCATTAATAAATCAATGAATCAATACCATTTGTTTATGCCTCTTTCGTGAATATTCAATTCAATACTTAGAATTTTATTTAGGAATTCCAACGACTGACACACCCATCACAACACATGCACACCCACGATTTCAAGGAATTTCACCGCCCTGAGCGCCAAGTAAACTCCAGTTGATCTTGGGTTTTTCGCCATAGGGACAACATAACACTTCTTAATTATTTAACTCGGCATCATCCAATATCATTATCTTGCCAATGTGTTTGAGATTTTCATATTGTCCACATTAACCTGCCTTTTTTCCGCCCGAAGCCTTGGGCTTAACCATCCATTTTCCCATTATTCATTTAGGAAAACTCATTATATTCAATTAAAGTCATTTTTTCACATATGTTGACTTTACGCTGAAAATCATTTCCGTTTAAGGACTCATTTCATTCTTTCTACATACGTGTCAAAATATGCTTTAATATTTTTGTTTCCTAAAAATGTACACTTTAAGTAAATTAACAATTTACCCAATTTACACCAAAATACATAACTTAACTTTTGTTTCCAATTACTATTTACAAAATACATCATTTTTAAGCTTCAAACTTAACACGTAGGCATTTAAGGCACTACGATAATTTTTCAACTTTTCACTTTGTCGAAAATCATATTTAAGCACATTACTCCCTTTAATACATAAAATCATGCTTTTCACATATTAAAATCTGTACACTTATTTATGACTTTTAACACTAAAACCCAATTTTAGTCAACATTTACACATTTTATACTTTACATTTCAAACTTAGTGTTACACACTTTAATTATGACTTTTTGCAAAAAGACCCATACTTAGTCATTTTATTCACACTTAGTCTTCTACACTTTTATTATTTACATTTCACCCAAAGTTTGCAAGAAGAGTATACTTTCATGTATTTACACTTTTAACCCCAAAGAATAGTTTAACAAACCAAATTGGACACTTTGTAAATGAAAATCCATTTTCTCATTTCATATTGATTCATCAAACGTTAAAATCACAATATTAATCTCATAAAAAGGGCATATACGTACCAAACGTTCTTCACTTCAAAGAAATCATTTATCCACCTTAAAACATGAGTTTAAAATATTTTATTTGATAAAATGTTTGGGAATAGTGGGATGAAAATGATCCTTATTTAAAACCCATTCAATCCTTCATTTAAGTGCCCATTTTCATAGAAAATAACAAGAATGATACTAATAAGTCTATTAGTGCATTTAAAACCTCAATCAAGATATTTAAAGCTCTAGATATGTAGAAAAATCAAGTTAAACCTAGGTTTACTTCAAGACCCATTTCAATGATGGTAAATCCCATTATCTTCTAAAGTCTCTTTTGAAATCATGTAGTATTCAATCTTTATCATGGATGGCTATTTCTACATACCTAATATCAACAAGATGCAGAGTACTTATACTAAAATCATCATAAACTTAATCTAGTAAGAGATAAGTATTCCCCACCTCAAAATGTCCTCAAATAATGGTAGAGAAGGTGGGTAAATCTCCCACCTACGAGGGTAGCCATAAAAGGAGTCACAATAGTCCACTCTTCAAGCTCCCAGATGAACATTCAAGCTCCATGAACTAGTATTTCTTCTTCTATGAGAAACCGCTTTTAAAAATACCCAACAAGGCTTCCTTTGAGCTCCAAAAATTCCTCCCACAACCTTTTATGAGTTGTCTCAACTTTGAGAGGTGTTTTAATGGTGTTTTAAGGTTTCATGAGTGGTGTTTAAATGGTGGAAATTGGGTAGTAAAGGGTGACTACGAATTTTGGAGATACCTATTGGTTTAAGGAAGTTCAAGGGGAGAAAGAGTGATTATAGATCTGATGGGAATTGAATGATGAAGCCTATGAACTCACCTCTCTCTCTAATAAGCTATTTTAGGAAGTCTTCAACTTGTGACCCAATTAACAAGTGTTGGTGTGTTCAAATCTGTGTAAAACACTTACCAAGACCTGCAAACAAGTTAGAAAAGTGACAACACAATGAACCAGTATTTGACCCTAAAAACCCATTTGAATAATGCCCCAAAACACCAACAAAATGCTGATTTACGTCAGTCTCTCTCTAAAAATATTTTTTTTTGCAATTTTAAACCCTTGGACCTTCTTCCTTGCATTGTTTTGAGTAAAAAAACATATTTGTAATATTATTTTGACCCTCTGAAATGCCTTACACGAACCGTACAAGAATCGGGACCGCCGTACAAAATATATATATATTTTTTTATTTTTTCTTTTCATGGTAATATCCCTTACATTTTTGTGAGTATAAATATATGGTTGGAATATTTTATCGACTTACTGATTGGCCTAAACAATTCGCACAAAGTTGGACTTTCATAGTGTCGCGCACGGTTAGACAATTTGTATCCAGGCTCACGTAGTGCTCGTTGCTTGTCCAAATCACGTGAAATTCAACAAAATTACTAGAAATAATTATATAAACTCAAAATAAAATTCATGAGAGTCATGCAATGTAAAAATTTCTCGTTTAATCCATATTGTGATTCTTTGATTTTCTTACCATTTAAATTTCGCGTCGTATTAACCATGTCTATTTCACATCCGTTCCTTGATATTTTTCCTTAAAACTTAACGGACATCCTAGCTAATACTATTAGAGATTAAATATGCATTCATGCGACATATTCATTATGAGATTTTTCTGGTTTAAACCATTTACATAATATGCCACCTTACGTATTACTCAACATGTTACACTTGGATTATTTATTCCTCGAATTTTCCTTTGGACAAAACACTTAAAATAACGTTAAATAACTAATTTTTAGGTAGGGGTGTTACAATCTCGATAAATTGTTCTTAACTATTTTACAAATTAGGTAATTTGATACACAATAAAATAAGTTCGTATAGTGTCCAATTTTTGTGATAGTTCATAATTTGTAACATAAGTTTATTTATTATCATTACCCATTCTGTAAAATTATATTCAAGAGGAATATGGTTTTGGAGAACTGTGTGAGATGTTTATTTGCACTTATGTTGAAAATGATAGGAACCAGGACATATATTTTCTAACTTGAGTCGATTTTGTGAATTTAAGAATATTATATTCTCACTGAGTAAGTTAAAAAAAATTCTATATGCTCAGAATTTAAAATTTCTCTTCATTCTTGCAATGAGTGGGAACCTCAATACAAATTGAAATTATTGGTAATCAGAGAGGATCCACCCACACCAGGCAAATGGACAACCAATGGCCACCAACTGTGGTGAATCCAAGTAGAGCCGAACCCACCAGACAAACCAACATAGAACGACTGTGCATGTGTGTGAGCGTACGTATATATATATATATATATATATATATATATATATATATATATATATATATATATGTGTGTGTGTGTGTGTGTGTGTGTGTGTGTGTGTGTGTGTGTGTGTGAGAGAGAGAGAGAGAGAGAGAGAGAAAGAAAGAGAGAGAGAGAGAGAGAGAGAGAGAGAGAGAGACCTGCCATGATGTGTGAGACGACGAGGGTCCTTCCACGACGAGAGGAAGAGTGAGGGGAATAAAGGAGGAGCATTTTCTATAAGGGGGAGATGGAGAAGGGCTGAATCGAGCGGGAGAAAGAAGGAAAAGTGATCCCAAGTAATCAAGATCGGAAGAGAGAGAGAGAGAGATGGGGGTTAGGGTTCTTTATTAGGAAACTTTTAATTATTTTAAGTACAAAAGATAAATAAAAATACATTTGGCATTATAATAAATTTTTTTTCCTAAAGTTACCTATTTTTTCTCAACATGGACTTATGTTTCCGAAAGTAATTTGATATGTGGCAACATAATTGGATGTTGCCAAAACTTCAAATAAATTCCCTCTCCCATTTTAGTTGTTTATGCCAAAAAATTTATCTTTTGGCAACAAAATTTATTCTGTGTTGCCAAAAGTAAAATACAAGATCATCTTTTTGCAACAATAAGGATATTGTGTCGCGAAAGGATTACTTTTGGCAAAAAAATGGCCATTGTTGCTAAAAATTTATGTGAATGCTGCAATTTCTTATAGTGCACAATGTGAACATGTGTAAACACGAGGAATGTAAGGTTTGGCCTTTTCTAACGTCCTTGGGTGTGGTTGGCCCTCTAAAACAAGAAATGGTATTGGCTTTGGCAATGGAAGCATTAGAACACGATGATTCAGTACCATTACTACAAACATTACTCGAGTCTTTTAAATCAGTTTTCAACATCAAATTTTTAGACTCATGCAAATAATTGGACTCTTCCAATTTTAAGGACTCCTTATACATATATTCAATCATTTCAAGAAGGTTATCTCTCTCCCCTCAAAGTAATAAATATTATCCCTAAGGGTCTTCTCTCATGCCTTAAAATCATTAATTATTTTTTCTTTATCCCCAACGACACTTACACAAACCCCAGAATTTTTAAAGTCCTATAATTCTTTCTCCAAAAATCGGACTCTTTCATCGCTATCTTTCTTAGAAAATTCTAAAATTTTAAAATTAGGATCCATTTCCATAAGTTTCTCATGAAAGAAATCACTTTGATTTTGAATCGTTTGCAAAAGACCCATAGCGAATTTAAAATGGGAATTTTATTATCAAGAATTTGAATTCTTTTTACAAACTTCAAATTCAAAAGATTTAATTCGTCAAAACTATGGGAATCCGTCGAGAGAGAAACAAATAAATCAACACCAGAGAGATGATTAAACCCTACCCAAAAAGCACTAAACATGTCTACACAATAACTTAGTGCAACATGCTCTGATACCAATTTGAGACTACGCCAGTGTAGCACTAAAAGCCCATGTGACACTCCTCCAAATTAAATACTGGGTGATCAGTCCTTTATAAAACTTAAAACAAAATATCTTATTGGTTCATTCTTGGCATCACTGTCAAAAAATATTTTTCTTTATTCATCACCTAATAATTAATTAAGCTAGTGTCAAAACATTTTACCCAATCCATTTAACACATTCACCATTCTAATGAATAAATAAATAATGAATAAAATGCCATTTAACTAAATATGATGAAACTGGAATGATCGTTCCAATTAATCGAAATTCAAACCTTAATTATAATAATACTAAATCCCACTGAAACTGAACTACTGAAATAAAATGAGTACAATGTCTCTTCGACATAAATGAAATGAGGATGGGCGACACATGCTGTAATTGAGAAGCATAAATCAAAGAACTGAAATCGTAGATGTGGAGGCATCTAAATGTGAGGTCCTATAACTCCCACAATAGATGCAGCATGTCGAAATATCTAACAGTCTAAGCTTCGTGCCTCTGTGGCTGGACACCTAAAAATAATTTCATAAGGAAAAGAGATTTTGCAGGAGACGGGTCAGAGCCCAAGTGTAAAATATTTTAAAACAGTTTAGGAATTATTTAAAATGAAGTGAAGTAAATATAATACATATGTTTGCTTTTCGAACACTCACTTGAGATTCTAACCTCTTAACTATTGTGCATGCTTAACGTACCTATAAACCATCCTAGTTACTGCCATCACTTAATTATAACGTAGACATTCACTTTCTAACTATCGCTCGTAGTAATTACCTGTATTTCCCACAAACTATTATTATTAAATAATCTTGCATTTATTATTCCGAATAAAAATTTATCAACTAGTTTAAGTGATTACATAATTAAGTTACTAAATTTTTTATCACCTTCCTCGTCTACAAATTTCACATCATAGATAATATCATAAGTATATATACATATTCATCAGTATATATTATGTATACTAATACGGCACCCCTAGACTCAGTTGTGGTCCATGCTTACTCTGCTATCTCGTCCCGGTACATCTCGTCCTAAATAAGGACTACCGATTTATTATTACTCACGAACCGTTTAATACAAATCACACATATCGGAGGAGAACATAGTTCTAAGCTTATGGGATACACATATGTGACAACCCGCCATCCGAAATAGGGGTGGCCAACCCGATACTCCAAAATAACAGAATCATGGATGGAATCATTCTTAGCATCACAATAAAAGAAGAAGTATACGGGATAACCACTCCTTATTTCAGAAAAACGGGTTGCCAAAATTTTTGGTTTTAAAGTTAAGAAAAGAAAACAACTTAACAACCCAATAAAAAGAAAGTGGAAATCCAGATGAACTTATATTACATACACACACGTGTACAATAAGGGACCGAATATGCTGTCGGTCATAGTCTCATACAACAATATTAAACAAGTTCAATAAATTACATAATACATTACATTAATCAATTAGAAAATCTTGGGCCTCTCGCCCGAGTAAAAGAACCCGATCCTGACTAGAATGCAAGGATGACAACGTCGATTGAACAATGTCCCTTAATACCCGCAAAGCATTACGGATCGCCAAAGACAACTAGATAGGAAATCAGATCAGGCATCCTTGCGGCGGAGTACCTGAGCGGATATAAAATGCAAGCACAACAAGAAATATGAACGGGTCAGGGCCCGATTCTATATGATCACCAGACGAGTAAAGAGTATGACACTTATGAATAAAATCATGCTAGGAAAAATAAAATCTATCTACACAGTTCTAAAACATAAACTATGACAATGAAGAAAGAGCATGATTAATTTAATAAAGCAGGCAAAAAAGTAAGATTTACATAATTAAAACTTCCATCAAATACACCGATTCATTTCATAGTTTATTCCTTATCAGGAAATTATAACTATAATTATAAGCTCTTTGTGGCTTTTATCTCAATTTTAAGCTCTTTATGGCTTTTATTTCAATTACTTGCCCATCCTGGCATTACCATTCCTTAGCAGGAATATAATCAACATTAAATGCTCTTTGTGGCATTGTACTGTGCTCTTTGTGGCACTTATTTATGCTTTTTATGGCATATCACAAACATCAAGTCCCACTTGATTATGAACTGTTATATTTATATACATATAACGAATTCTAAGACCGCCCCTCCGAGTTTCCCCACTGGCCGCACCCCTAAATGACCATCATCTTCCAGGGCCTATCTATACAAGGACAAACTCGGCACCTATCGCAATACGCCGGGAAGGGGCCATGTGCCTACGGGGTAGTCAAGACCACACCCGGAATCTCCTACCCATTGCAGAAAATATATATAACAACAAATGCTCACATGGTCGAGGACTATATCCACCCTGCATTCATTAGTCAGGGGGCTTCACCTCACGCGCGAACTTCCCTTATGATGTCATTTAGAGAGGTGTGTTCCAACCATTTTATTTACCATTTTCAAAAATCAAGTAAATTATCATTTACCAAATTCATGATTAAGTAAAATATCATTTACCATCATCATTACCATAACCATTTCATTTCCATTTATACATGTATGTTTCGTTTTATTTGAAACCATACTTGTTTACATTATTATAAATAATTCACCTTATTATCTGGAGCCGTACGATAACTTATATCGTAACTACAACCTCAAAGGAGTAAATAAACTCTTCATTATCTCCAAACATTTTAGGGTGTTATTTTAAAACCTCAAGATTATCATCTTTCAAAGGAATGAATGAACTTTCAATTTATTCTCCAAACATACCTTTATGGTGTTATTATGAACCACCAAGGTTAACATTGCTCACTTTATCTTCTAAAATCTCCCAAACATAATAGTACATCTCCTAGTTTTATAAAAATCAACTAGAAGAAAAAGTGCCCTAACATCAATAGGCATAACCCCGGAAAAACCCCATATAAACCAATTTTACTCTAGGGTAGCTTCCCAACTTATCTATAACTCTAGGACTCTAAGTTTACTTCATTCAAGAAGGTTCCTAGGTCCTATCCCTAAAGAAAAAGGGTAAAAATTGAGTTACAAAAACAACTCAAAAATAGCAGGAAAACGAATCGATTCGCCCTAGCGAATCGATTCGCCCAAAAAGCGAATCGGTTCGGACCAAAAAACCAACTTTCTGCAATTAACCGAATCGATTCGGCCTTAACCTGAATTGATTCGAGTTATGAAGACCTGGAAGCTACCCCTTACCGAATCGATTCGCCCAAGGGCCGGATCGATTCGGTCCTGCGATTTTGCCTAGAATGGCTACGATGGGTTATAAACCCTAATTCCTCCAAACTTCAAATGTTTTCATTTTTACACATCCAACCATTATTAATCTACCCCAAATCATCCTACATGATTCTTAACTAATATAACCCAAAATCTCATCATCATAAACTAAGGTTAGGGTTTAAATTCCATAAATTTTTACTTTTGATCCACATATGCAAATACACAACTATCGCACAATTTATTCAACTTAAATCACATATTAGAAAGTAGAAAACTTGCCTTAGGGTTGATATCTTAGATTTGTTTGTGGAAGAAGCAAATCCCATATCATCCATCTTCAATCTCTCTCTAAATCTCCTCTTTTCTCTTCCTCTTTCTTTCTCTCCTTTTCTCTCTATGTTTTAAGACATGAAATGAGGAAATGAAATGAGGGGTAAGACTTAAATCGTGGCTTAAGTCTAAAGTCTCCAACTTAAGTGGTTAATACCACATTAAAATGACTCCCAAATACGCGTTTACATTAAAACCAGGTAAAAGTGCCCTAAACCCAAAAATACAATATGGCACTTCTTTTGACTGTCTCGGACCTTCTGAGACCAACTACACCCTCTAAATTGGCATCCGGAAACTTTATAATCTATTTTGAGTTCCAATTTCATTTAAACTATCGTGCCATTTAATATACATGACACTATAAATCACACCACATTAGGATATTTACCTACATATATGGTAAATATACAACATCCCAGTAAATATTAACTTCTAAAATTAATATTTACCCCAGTACCAAAATTTTATATAATTACCTTATGCGGTAAATTAATATAAAATGAGCCTCCTAAAATCGAGGGTTGTTACATACACCCCCCTTAAGAGGGAATTTTGCCCCCAAAATTCGGGCGTACCCAATACGCAGAAAGGGTAAACTATTCTAAACTAGGATTCTACCATCCTAAACAGACCCCTCGTTATCGCAACGTCCCAAATGGACTTGGGCTAAGGTCAACCCTATTGATCTCAGTCTACCTCCTTTGTGCTCTAGAATAGCACAAAGCGTTCCTCATTATCCATCAATCCTATCTTCCTACTGCGAGAGACGATGCCCACATGACTCGGCACAAATAGACTAACCTCCAGAATCATGTTACATCTCACCTCGGGGTACCCATACCAACTCTAAATGGCTTAACTCCAGCACTAGTCAACTTCTCTTCACGTAGGTATATCCCTTTCGAACATATGGCTCAAAATCCCACTCCTTGAAGAAACGTTTCGGAACTATTCCAAGCCCAAGGAACACATTATCCGCTGGTTCCACCCAACGAGTATGTGAATTCCTCTACTAACTACATGAGGCCACTCACGGCGCCATACCTTAGGAAATGATCCATAAGGCCATCAAATGCCCAATTATTGTACGGGGATTTCCATCCATACAACTACTGCACCATCCGTTAAGTATCCTAAGGTTCGCATTCAATATATGTCCTTTGGCATTAAGTCAACGTCTTCCAATCATCCATCCACTTTAGGGTGGTAAAATATACTCCATTCCATACGGTTCCCATTTCTTCATGGAAACGTTTACCAAACCTTCGACATGAATATATAGTCTCGGTGCACTACTATTTTATTAGGCACCTCCTACAGTTCTACCACTCCTCCATAAAGAGCAGGGCGTACTCATCCACCTCTAGTCCACCCATAATGGCCGAAAAAGCAATAATTTGGTCTAATGATCAACAATTTTTCAAATGGGACCATGACCAGTTCAGCGCCCGTAATTCAACACAGACGTCAATGAATATACCCTTCTTCATTCCATCGATACTCTTCTTCACACGAGTAGGTGAAATGGTCAATCACAAACCGGAATGCTCTCGCTACAAAGTCTTCCGAGTTATACTCATTTTATTTGGCTTTCCATGCCAACACAAATATCTCCGACGGGTTTCTTACTCGACGCATCTACTACCCCAATCGCATTTCCTTAGCGAATGAGAAGAACCCAATCAATAGTCTATCATGGACTTCGTGTACCAACTCGATCTCTCCCACGACACACTGCAACAATTTGTTGCTCAAGAGAAAGACTAAATTTCCTGCCCAGAAAGTAGTGCCTCTATTTCTTTAAGGCGACTTCCACCGAAACGAATTCTAATTCAAGCGTGGGATAATACTTCCCAAACGTTTAAGCTTATGAGACGCATAGACAACGGGTCTATGCTCCAGTATTATTACTCCCCATCCTAGCAGAGACTTATTCATTAAATTCACCCCCGAACCTAAGCACGTGAACTCGGGAGTGAAAGTCACCTCATCCTTTTAACTCCCCCAAAAGTTAGGTTACCAATGTAACCTTCTAGCTAAGAAAGGCCTCATCTCTATCGGCCTAACCTTCGAAATCTCTCGAGGTCCCATTATCTCATTCCTAGGGATCTAATCCCTCATAGAGTTAATCCACAACTTATTTGTGGTCAACTCCTTACAACCTTCCTAAACTAACGTTACATACCCTAAAGGCCTAACGTCCTAATAATACTAAAGTCGATCTATATATATATATCCTATCTAAGTCATACACATATAATAATAAATATATCCCTAGTGTTCAAGACCAATCTCAACTTCCGACATTCGCTCGGTTTCATGCGTGGGACGTCTTGTCGAAACGAAATCCAAACAAGGAACCCTCCCGTTACACTACTACCTCGCATCGTCGGTCATTAAGATGTGACGGTCTAAAACACATGATCGGGATCGGTAAATTATAACTTATAATTCTACTAACAAAATTTTACTTCTACATCTTACCATAGCATCATTAAAGATTTCAATTAATCAGACATTCACTTTCTGTGAAGTCTTACAAATTTTATCCCATAACATATATGCATCTTTTCCAATAGCCTTCTTATCAAGGAATAACCCAAAGTCTTAATTCGACTTCGTATCTCAGTCTCCCTCACATCGATTAGAGGTGAGAACTATATACAGTGCTTCTATCTCGCACTTTAATAGCCCTTAATCACTCTTTTATGTGATTTTCGGATAAACCTTTCAACCCATCTCTTAACCAACAAAATAAAATAAAATAAAATGAAATGAACTAAAAGAAGAAAGAATAACATCTCCCCACTTCCAACGTCATTGAGGTTCACGCGTGGAGCGTCCCGCAAATGCGGAATCCCAACAAGGAACCCCTCCTATACGTTACTACTCAACTTTGTTGGTCGTGGAGATAAGGCATACCAATCACATACAATGCAAACAAGCAATCAACCAAATACACACGCAAGATAACATAACAAGTACTAAAAACCTCCTACTTACCTCAACCACCCACATAAAGTCTCAACATGTATCCAGGAGAGACATTATAGGATAACTAGTTCCATCCTGAAACTAGAAGTAAGATAGCCTCGCAATCTAGTTGTTTTCTATCACCCCGACTAAACCAAAATATCCTTGCTTGTATAGTATATATGTCATACAAGTAATACATAACATACATAGAACTTAAAAAAATACATCATCACTCACTTTATGACGAGCGAAGAAAATATAAAACTTCCCTACCAGGGAAGTCATATAATTACTCTATTTAGTAGCGTCAGTACTACCACAACCTCAATATGCACACCCGATTCTAAAGTAAGCATAATACTACTAAATCTTATTCTAAGGAATACACCACCCACTAATAAGGTGGAATTCCCACCAACCTTTCATGCCATTCACTCCGGGTCAATACTAATGGTTCTCAGACTCCATATTCGAGTCTTATACGAACCAACATTACTTCCATCAACTCCCCAACTAGGCACTTTATCTTTTCCCTTGATCTCCAATCAACATAATGAAAATGCGGGGTCCTTCCCCGTCATAATAGCCCACAAAGTTCATTTTACTTTCTCAATAAAAGAGAACACACTCTCGGCCTCCTCTTCCTCAGTTCAATGAAACCTCCCCAGGCGGATGTCCACCAATGCGGTTTCATGATCACTGCTCCATCAGAAGTGTTAACAACACTCATTATGGAGCCTATCATTCCATTGGAGGGCTCTTTCTTCCTTATCCTTACCTTTCTTTAGTGTAAGATTTGCCTAATCGCACAACTCTTTATTCATATGTCGGCCTCGGACCGAGCCTCGCGTGAACATTTGAGAATCTACCTTCTTCTCAGTCCAGTTATTCCAGAGACACTTACTATAGAAAGTATCTATCGGTTTCCTCCATGGGTAAAACTTTATGCGCCCACAATTAAGGTGACTTGTGACTATGCTCCCACTTTTTCAAAACTACTCCAATGGGTGAAGGATTTTCCTCCATCCTTTTTATTTGGGAACTTCTCCATTTCAATTTAACGTTGCTTGAAATATCAAGCTTAGTACCACCCTTCCTTCTAGAGGTACCTGGAAAACTAAATCTACCGTAATTAGTAGTCGCAGTAGCAAGACAAGAAAGTGCTACAAAAAGGGAGCGACCTCCAAAGCGGTCCTCATCCCCGACCACAACTTGCAGTTCTTAGTAATTCCTTCTCATGACGCCCTTCTTCAAATGAACTACTATTCTCACACAAATTCACAAAAAATTCTATAGGTTCTACCTCATGGCAAAAGATAGAAATCTCACAAGAGAATTCAACGATCTTAATCCTAAGGCTCTATATCAAATCAAAAGCCATGCTGAAGACGTAAAGCGTTCACACAGATTCCTAAGGACTCTAGAACCTGATGCTCTGATACGATATGTGACAACCAGCCATCCGAAATAGGGGGTGGCCAGCCCGATACTCCAAAATAATGGAATCATGGATGGAATCATTCTCAGCATCACAACAAAAGAAGAAGTATACGGGATAACCACTCCTTATTTCAGAAAAATGGGTTGCCAAAAATTTTGTTTTTTAAAGTTAAGAAAAGAAAACAACTTAACAACCCAATAAAAAGAAAGTGGAAATCCAGATGAACTTATATTACATACACACACGTGTACAATAAGGGACCGAATATGCTGTCGGTCACAGTCTCATACAATAATATTAAACAAGTTCAATAAATTACATAATACATTACATTAATCAATTACAAAAGTTTGGGCCTCTCGCCCGAGTAAAAGAACCCGATCCTGACTAGAATGTAAGGATGACAACGTCTATTGCACAATGTCTCGTAATACTCGCAAAGCATCACGGCACGCCAAAGACAACTACATAGGAAATCAGATCAGGCATCCTTGCGGTGGAGTACCTAAGCGGATATAAAATGCAAGAACAACAAGAAATATGAACGGGTCAGGGCCCGATTCTATATGATCACCAGATTAGTAAAGAGTATGACAGTTATGAATAAAATCATGCTAGGAAAAATAAAATCTATCAACAGAGTTCTAAAACATAAACTATGACAATGAAGAAAAAGCATGAGTAATTTAATAAAGCAGGCGAAAAAGTAAGATTTACATAATTAAAACTTCCATCAAATAGACCGATTCATTTCATAGTTTATTCCTTATCGGAAATTATAACTATAATTATAAGCTCTTTGTCGCTTTTGTCTCAATTTTAAGCTCTTTGTGGATTTTATTTTAATTACATGCCCATCCTAGCATTACCATTCCTTAGCAGGAATATAATCAACATTAAATGCTCTTTGTGGCACTTCTTTATGCTCTTTATGGCATATCACAAACATCAAGTCCCACTTGATTATGAACTGTTATATTTATATACATATAACGAATTCTAAGACCGCCCCTCCGAGTTTCTCCACTGGGCGCGCCCCTAAATGACCATCATCTTCCAGGGCCTATCTATACAAGACAACCTGGGCACCTATCGCAATACGTCGGGAAGCGGCCATGTGCCTGCGAGGTAGTCTAGACCACACCCGAAATCTCCTACCCATCACAGAAAATATATATAACAACAAACGCTCACATGTCCTAGGACTATATCCACACTGCATTCATTAGTCAGGGGGCTTCACCTCACGCGCGAACTTACCTTATGATGTCATTTAGAGAGGTGTGTTCCAACCATTTTATTTACCATTTTCAAAAATCAAGTAAGTTATCATTTACCAAATTCATGATTAAGTAAATTATCATTTACCATCATCATTACCATAACCATTTCATTTCCCTTTATACATGTATGTTTCGTTTTATTTGAAACCATACTTGTTTACATTATTGTAAATAATTCACCTTATTATCCGGAGCCGTAGGATAACTTATATCGTAACTACAACCTCAAAGGAGTAAATAAACTCTTCATTATCTCCAAACATTTTAGAGTGTTATTTTAAAACCTCAAGATTATCATCTTTCAAAGGAATGAATGAACTTTCAATTTATTCTCCAAACATACCTTTATGGTGTTATTATGAACCACCATGGTTAACATAGCTCAATTGAGCTTCTAAAATCTCCAAAACATAATAGTACATCTCCTAGTTTTATAAAATTCAACTAGAAGAAAAAGTGCCCTAACATCAATAGGCATAACCCCGGAAAAACCCCATATAAACCAATTCTACTCTAGGGTAGCTTCCCAACTTATCTATAACTCTAGGACTCTAAGTTTACTTCATTCAAGAAGGTTCCTAGGTCCTATCCCTAAAGAAAAAGGGTAAAAATTGAGTTATAAAAACAACTCAAAAATAGCAGGAAAACGAATCGATTCGCCCAAAAAGCGAATCAGTTCGGACCACAAAACCAACTTTTTGTAATTAATCGAATCGATTTGGCCTTAACCCGAATCGATTCAGGTTATGCAGACATGGAAGCTACCCCTTACCGAATCGATTCACCCAAGGGCCGAATCGATTCGGTCCTGCAATTTTGCCAAGAATGGCTACGAAGAGTTATAAACCCTAATTCCTCCAAACTTCAAATATTTTCATTTTTACACATCCAACCATTATTAATCTACCCCAAATCATCCTACATGATTCTTAACTACTATAACCGAAAATCTCATCATCATAAACTAAGGTCAGGGTTTAAATTCCACAAATTTCTACTTTTGATCCACAAATGCAAATACACAACTATCACACAATTTATTCAACTTAAATCACATATTAGCAAGTAGAAAACTTGCCTTAGGGTTGATATCTCAGATTTGTTTGAGGAAGAAGCAGATCCCATATCATCCATTTACAATCTCTCTCTCAATCTCCTCTTTTCTCTTCCTCTTCCTTTCTCTCCTTTTCTATCTATGTTTTAAGACATGAACTGAGGAAATGAAATAAGGGGTAAGACTTAAATCGTGGCTTAAGTCTAAAGTCTCCAACTTAAGTGGTTAATACCACATTAAAATGACTCCCAAATACGCGTTTACATTAAAATTAGGTAAAAGTGCCCTAAACCCAAAAATACAATATGGTACTTATTTTGACTGTTTCGGACCTTCTGAGACCAACTACACCCTCTAAACTGGCATCGAAAAACTTTATAATCTATTTTGGGTTCCAATTTCATTTAATCTATCGTGCCATTTAATATACATGACAGTATAAATCAGACCACATTAGGATATTTACCTACATATACGGTAAATATACAACATCCCAGTAAATATTAACTTCTCAAATTAATATTTAACCCATTACCAACATTTTATATAATTACATTATGCGGTAATTTAATATAAAATGAGCCTCCTAAAATCGAAGGTTGTTACAACATATACCTATGCACCCATATGGCCGCTGACTTATCAACTCACTGACAAGTCATTCTAAGGTTTGATGTCCCGAGGCACCAATCTAAAATCCCCTTAGAGGGCTCATCAGGATGAGACCGTCCCCTTTCAAAACCTCCCGCAAAAACAAGCAGCGTACGTATGTCATACACATAATAAATCAATCTTTATCCATCTCACCTATATATATTCATAACTCAAATATAGGTATACTCACATCCCATATCATAAATATCATACATAGTATATCTTTATCCCGAATATCCTACATTTAATTGAATGATAGATTGACTCATCTATCGTAAGCTTTCGAGGATTACTCACTACTCAAAGTGTACCTTTTATACTACTCATAAAATCAGTAGGTGAGTAACTATATCCTACTGGTCTAAATTATCATTGTGCTCAAATTCCCGTAACTCCAATTAATTTCAAAATCAGGTAATCATCTCACGTTAACCTAATTACGTTTATCCCTAAATATGCCATTATGAGATCAATCCTAATACCCACCTAGGCCTACTGTTCTTCTAACATACTTCCAAGTATATTAAAAGAAATCCCAAGAAGAAATTCAAAATGATTTTCTAACCATAATTAACAAAAAGGGAAATATGGCTAAACCTAGGGAGCCACTGAACACGTACTAATGGTACCACCTTTGACCTTAGTTTTCTTTCGCTACGGTCTAGAATAACAACTTCCCCCTCATTGGAACTATATGGTAGTAGATCAATCGCTTATAAAGATATATGAGTGTGACCCAACTCATCTTAAAGATATCTCCTCAGCGATGAAATGTGTAATACATCGTGAATCCTATGCAAGTGTTCGGGTAACCCAAGTTTGTCAGCCACTTGCCCAATAGGCTCAATAATAGGGATTTTCCCTACATACCTCGGTACCAACTTCCCTTTCTTCCCAAATCACATAATCCCCTTCATAGGAGATACTCGTAGCATTACCTGGTCCCCCACAATTAACTCCATGAAGAACCTCTTGGCATCGGCGTAGCTCTTCTGTTTATCCTGAGAAACTCGTATGCGACTCTTAATTATCTCAATCATGGCTGATGTATCTTGAATCACCTTTGGTCGAGTAGCTTATTGTCCCCCACCTCTAACGCATAAGAAGGAGAACGATAAGGTCTACCGTAAAACACCTCAAATGGGGCCATGCCAATAGTAAACTGATAAGAGTTGTTGTATGCCAATTTCACCAGCAGAAGGTATTGCTCCCAACCTCCCCTAAAATCTGGAATACACATATATAACATATCCTTTAGCATCTGATTAGTTCGCTCGATCTACTCATCCATCTACAGGTGGTAGGCTACACTCAAACATAACTCAGTACCCATGGACTCCTAAAATCTTTCCAAAAATTAGATACAAAAATCTTATCCCAGTCGGACACAATATTTAGGGGCAACCCATGTAATCTCACTATGTCCATAATAAACATCTAGGCATACTGTGATGTAGTATAGTCAGTCCGAACTAGCAGGAAGTGGGCTACCTTAGTCAATCGATCCACAATCACCCCTATTGAATCGTGACTCTTGTGATGAAATCCATGGAAATCCTCTCCCATTTACACATAGGAATCTCTAGTGGCTGAAGAAACCCTATTGGTTTCTGCTGGACCACCTTGACTTGTTAACAGGCATCACACTTTGATATAAACTCAACAATGTCTCTCTTCATGCCACTCCACTAATACTACGACCTTATATCTTGGTACATCTTATCCCCGCCGGGATATACTGAAAATCGAGATTCATGTGACTCTATCATCACCGCATGTCGCATAACCTCCCCCTCTGGAATGACCATACATCCATTGAAGCGTAAGATGCCCTCAGAACTTACTGAGTAAGACTCGGCTCCCTCTACTAGAAGATGCCGAATCATCGCCTTACAAAACGGATCCCCTACCTCGGCCTATACCACCCTCATCACTTTCTGGGGAGTAACTATCATAACTGACATGAATGATCAGGTAACTGGATCCTGATATCCAAACTCCTTCCATTTCACCTTCAACACCTCTTCTACCTCACCTATGGCTCAACGCATCAGCTACTACGTTAGCCTTTCTCGGGTGGTATTGGATCTCAAATTGATAGTCCTTCATAAATTCAAGCCACGTCCACTGACTCATATTCAACTCTCTCTGAGTGAACAAGTACTGCAGTGAGTGGTGATTTGTGAATAGGGGAAATTTCTCCCCCAAGAGATAATAACTTCAAATCATAAGTGCAAACACGACTGATACTAACTCTAGGTTGTGTGTGGGGTAATTTTTCTCATGAGGATTAAGCTTAAGAGAAGAATAAGCTATAGCCTGATCCTTCTATTATAACACTCCACCAAGCCCCTGTAGGGACGCATCTGTATAGACTAAGTATTCCACTCTTGGCCTGAGTAGTGCTAGATCTGGTGTTGAAGTCATCTTGTCCTTCACCTCATCAAATGCCAACTGACACGCATTATCCTAAACAAATGATACTCCCTTATGGGTCAAATTAGTCATCGAGCCCAAAATCTTTAAAAACCCTCAGATGAACCATCTCTAATACCCTACTAACCCCCAAAATCTATGCATCTCTCTCGGTGTCGTGGAGTGTCCCTACTCCCTCACCACTGACAATTTGCTCAGAAATGATATGCCCTAAAAATTGAACCTCATTCAGCCAAAGATAACATTTCTCATACTTAGCATGCAGGTGATGCTCACGTAACATCTCTAGAACCCGATGCAATTGCTCGACATGCTCCTCCTCGGTCGGGGAATATATCAGGATGTCATATATGAAGATAATGACAAATTGATCTAAGAATTCCAAATGATTTTCCTACCATAATAAACAAAAGGAGAAAATTGGGCAGTCGAATCGAATTGCCCTTGACCGAATCAATTTGCCTTAACGAATTGATTCGAGTAGGACTAAAACGGTTCGCTCATACTGGTATGGAAAATTCTGCATATATGTTCTTACGGGTTTCTCTAATTTTTAACCCCAAATCATTATTTTAGTCATCCCAAAACTCAATTCAAACATACTAAATGTTATACTAATATAATTAAACAAGATCTAATATTCAAGAACTACAATATCATCTAAGGTCATTAATTAATTGTGTTTATTTTAAGTATAAGCATTAAGAACCCTAGTTTGTAATCTTCTTCAAGAACTACTATAAAAGCCCAGAATTATTCAACAATATTAATACAATTTCGTGGATTATCATTTTTATATCATTGGTAATCAAACCTATATCAATTTCAACTCCAGATTATGTTTCAAATCCTTCAATTTCATCCAAATCATATGCCATACATGTTCAATTTCAACCTACGCTAACATGGGTGATATTATTGCTCAATGTTCGAAAGATTAAACACTTTCAGATCCGTTGGTGTAGTTTGTATGATTGCATTCCTCATTCTCCGATCTACGCTGTGGTGGTCTCGGTGGTGCAAGATGGTGGTTCTTGGCCTTAGACTCCTAAAATTGGCTTTCCTTCTTCCTTTGTGACTCTCCCTTGGATTTTGTAAATGAAAACCCTAACTTCCTTTACGTATCAGATATATTCCCTCTCTTAATTTCATAGGTATTTAAAGCCCAAAAAATAGAAATTACCAAAATGCCCTCATGGAATGCCGATTTGGCCTAAAATTGCCTAGGGACCCAAATTAAACCCCTGGGTACCCACTCGAAATGACCATTAGGATTACATAAAAATAATTTATTTCTTTTATTTCATTAATTTTGTCGTAACACGATTGACACACGCGTCCCGACTTAATTATGATAATTGTCAATTGTCGTATTTCTTACTCGCGACAATTCTCATAAATTCACAATCATATATTACTTTATCCACTCAGTAATATTCAGTACAATTCTCACTAATAAATGCTAACTCTTATCTCAGTAGTTAATATTTATTTTAATAATATTTAATTTAATTAATCCAATATTTAAAAATCATTATAAATACAGGTTGTTAAAGTCCAATGGATTAAATTTATTTAATTAGATGACAAAATCATAAACAAATCCAATTTTAATTCCTAAAACCTTAAACATACATCCATGTGATATAAAGCATAAAACTTCAAATCGTGCATACAAATCATAGAAGACAAAATTCAAGAAAAAAAACCTTTCGGGTAAAACATTTTATTTGATACTTTAGAGAGTTTACAAGACTATGTACTTATGAAATAGTTGATCCTATACACAAGTATAAGGCGTAGTGCCTTCGTACAACCTCTAAGAAATATGCCTCGGTCCTCACTCCAGATTCGTCCACATGCAGTCTTCCACGCTCGGTGACCACTGATCAGCAATGATCCCCTAACAAATCAAAAGTCATCCATGGAGATGCCTTATCCCCAAAGGTGTATGGAAAGGTACTAAACTATCTAGGGTTTAAATCGATTTACAAAACTATTTTCAGGATGTATGTTGTGAATTAAACTGTGTTTATGTAACATAAAACTTAAAGAACTTTTATAAAATAGGTATTTATAGGAATACACATCTAGAGGTGGAGGTGGAATTCGAACGAGAAAGTAGGCTTGTTCGAATGACAACATAATCTCGTCTGAACGAGCTTCAAACAAGTTACAAACGGTAAAAAATATTACACCCTCGTGAGATGTTTGATCGAAGAAACTTCAAACGACCACTTCAACCGAGAACCATATCTCGTTTGAACGATATTCACATCTCGTTAGAACGAGATGTGTGTACTTTAAATATTTTAGAGTAAAGAAAAAATGCCTCGATTTTTAAATAAAAAATCCAGCTTTTGGATTTAATAAAAATGAATATTTCAAATAATAAAGTCCGTGAATATATTCAAACTCTAAGTTGTAGCGGAGATATACTTATTTTAAACTCAAAAACAATAGAAGGCCAATGCTATGACGAATATAAAAGATATTGTTCTTATAATAAATAGTTTCATTTTACTCAAATCAATGTTCAAAAGATTTAAAATAAAACATTCAAAATTATTGGCTTTCATAACCATGTAAAAGGAAAAGTTTTAATCATATTTTACATAAAGAGAGTTCTTTGGATTCAGGTGACTTCTATTTCTCAAATTTCCAACGGGGCACTTTAAATAACTTGATCCTATTAGGGTCAACACAATCATCCCCACGTATTCATGTAATTAGAAAGTAAATTATTATCAAGTGTATTTATAAGAGAAAATTCAAATATAAAATCACAATATATTACTAATTCAAGAAGAACAACCATGAATGCCTTAGACCCCTTATTGTGAATTAGAGTTTCATTTTTTTGTCCATATAACATCGCCGCTACAACTTATACTATAAAATAAGTATATCTAGTAAGGACATAATTTTATAAATGTCCTTAACAATTAAGAATCTCATATACTGCTATAAGTCGTCGAAGAATTGAGGAATTTTACTGTAAGGACATAAGTCTCCGATTGAGTCTTAATGTAGTGTTGGCTTAATTTCGGACAAAATCGCTTGAGTCATAGGATAGTGTTCTTGTGTATCCTTTAAGCCTATAAAATGTTAAGCTTAAAGATGCTATGGTCTACTTATCAAGAGAACATCATTGCCAGTTTACATGTGCCTCGTTTTACATCATCAACTTAGTTCCAATCTCTTCTCAAGTATGAAAGCATTACATATATATATAGGAGCTTGGAACCTTTTTTACAATGGGTCTAATTTTTATTTTAAAATGAATTTTATTTTCAGAAAGCTATTTTAGAACTTTGAATAAAAAGTTTTTGGGCTTAAAATCGAAAAATAACATTCTTCCAGTTCGTTCGATATTGTCGTTCGAACGAATTTCTCGTTCGAATGAGAATGCCGTTTGAACGAGTTTGCCAACGAATTTTCTAATTTTTCCTCTGTAACTTCGTTAGAAGGTCGTTCGAATGAGACTTTGTTCGAACGAAAAATCTCGTTCGGATGAGATTTTCGATGGTAAAACTTTTTGGCAGTTTTTGATAGTTTTTCTCCACTATCCCACTCTATGTTCCCACTAATTTTTCCCGAATTAATTAGTGCAGTAACAAACCTTTTCAAACAAACTTTTTCATCTTCTATAATCTCTAAGAGAGAGTCTTTGAGAGCTTAATTCCTCTATGAAAAGGTTCATTTTTGAGTGTTTGTTTTTCAAGAAAATGATTCTTACACACTATTGTTTACACCCATATTAGTTTATTCCAAGTACCACACACACACACACACACATATATATATATATATATTTGACTGGAGTGTTTGGCACCGGGTTTTTCTCTACACCTCAAAGAAGAAAAGTTTGGGTTTACTTCTACATCCCTAAAAGAAGAAATTTGGTTTTGGCTGCGGCATTCTGATACGGTGAAAGGCATTGTGTGTGGTTGACAGGTTCCTAAAGCGGGATTGGTGGATTCCAAGGTTTCGGTGGATTTCGGGATTGTCGACTCAGTAGGGGTTCTTACAAGAAGACAGTTCGGGGGCTTGAAATTATTCGATTCTAGTTGAGTAAGTCATTTATCTTGTACTTGAAAAATTTCGTACTTAGTGGACTTAAGGCTAGGGTCGTCTGAGGTTTTTCCCGTTGTGAGTTTTTCCTCGTACATCGCGACGTAGTGGTTGTGACTTTATTTTATCTTTTGCAAAACTCACCTAGAACGCAAGCTTAGGGTAAAAAGAACAAATATGGTTTAATTCACAATCTTGATTAAAATGGTGCATGTTTAATTATTTGGGTAAATTTAATTTACGTTAATTTATTTCAAGCCGGCACTAAATTAATTGAATAAGTGTCTTGCCTAATTTGTTTAAAGTTGATAATTAAATTAACATGTTTTGAGTGAATTTAGAGTGTGTGTGTGTGTGTGTGTGTGTGTGTGTGTGTGTGTGTGTTCATCATAATTTACTCATTTAGGTTTAATTTTAATTTTGTTTTGTAAAATTAAATTTTGTGTTTAATTTAATGTTAAAGAAAATCAAATAACATTTGGAAAATTAAATTGTTGTGTTGAACCATCTTTATTCCGCATTAAATGAAATTATTTTTAAAAGTGGAAGATTTTAGAATCGGGGGTCTATCTCATTCCCTAACAAGTAGTATCAGAGTCGGTGCACTAATTTATTGTGTTAAGGTCTTTTTAAATATTTCTGTTTAAAAATGGAATTTTCCCCATTTTCTAAATGGGGCATATACCAAATAGCCCCTCGAACTTTTTTTAATTCACATTTAGTCAAAGACTTTTTATTTTGCACTAAAATGTCCTTCACCATGCCAAAAAGGCTTTACCATGCCGCTGGAGTGGAGCTTTAAAGATAAGAGAATAAGGGACTTTTTGGTACAAAATAAAAGGCTTGGACTACATGTGTATTAAAAAATGTTTGAAGGACTTTTTGGTATTTGATACTTTCTAAATTTACAATTTTTGATGGTTCTAATTACATGTATTGGAAAGCGTAAATGAAATCGGCACTAAAATCTATCGACGAGCGGGTTTGGTTGTTAGTTGTTAATGGGGGGTCTCCACCTACATATTTGGTAGAAAATGAGCGTGTTACCAAACCCACAGATAGATGGAGTGAGAATGAATTTAAGCCTACAAATTTTAATTCTCGAGGTTTAAATGCCTTGTTTAGCACGTTCACACCAGATGAATTCCGACGCATTATGACGTGTGAAACTGCCAAAAAAGATTGGGATATTTTACAACACACTCACGAGGGAACTAGTGTCGTAAAAGCTTCTAAACTCCAAAATCTCACCACTCAATTTGAAACCATCAAAATGACTAAAATTAGACGAGCTCGTAGGTGATTTACAAACCTATGAACTAGATATGTTTCCCTCCAAAATAGAAAAGAAAATAGATAAGGGCGTTGCTTTGAAAGCCCGAAAGAAGGAAAAATAAGTAGTACCGAGTGAAAGTGATAGTGACTCGGAAGATATGGCTATGTTTGTTAGGAAATTTCATAAATTTCTTAAATTTAATAAAGATAAATTTAAAATTAATTTTAAGACATTTGAAAATCCTAAGCATGACAAAGCCGAAAAGATCCCTAAACTTTTAATGAAAATTCAAAAAGGGATGAGTCAAATAGGTGTTATGGTTGTGAAGGGTATGGCCATATGGATTTTCAATGCCCCACTAAACTAAGGAAAGAGGGTAAATAACCAATTTCATATAATGCTACCCTTAGTGATAGTGATAAGGAAGAGGGACCCGCTTCCCCAATTGAGCGCAACTTTGTCGCGTTCATGGCTAGTCATGTGAGCACCGATAATGAATCTTCCCGTGAAGATATACAAATACATGTCGAGGCCTTTGTTAGAGAATCTCTGAAAGATGATGGTTGTTAGAGTGAAGAAGAGAGAGAGAGAGAGAGAGAGAGAGAGAGAGAGAGAGAGAGAGAGAATAAGAAAAAGAGGTTGATTTTAGTGAACTTCAAATTGCTTTTCAAGAATTGTAGGAGGAATCCATTAAATTAAAAAGAGCAAATTTCAAGTTAGAATCTAGTTTAAGAGAGAGTGTCAAGGTAGTTGATGATATCGTGTTGGTTGAAGACCTTAGGACACGTGAGAGAGCTCTTAGAGAGAACCTTGAGTATGTATAAGGCCAGAGAGATAACCTTAGAGGTTTAATGGAATCCTTGAAAATGGAGCTTCTTACATTTGAAAAGCGGAATGCTTTATTAGAGTCTCACTTTTTAGATTTGGAAAATAAATTAAAAGACACTAGTATAGTCAAATTTTTGTTTGGAGTGTCGTTAAGAGAAATTAGATAAAATATTAAGAACGGTTCAAATAAAAAATGACACATGTAGTTTAGGCTTCCATACTTGTAACAAGTCAACACATAAAGCTAAAACCAATGTTTTAGGAGAATCCACTTGGAACATTGTTATAGATCATTCCTTAGGAGAGTCTTTTCGCCGAGTCTTTAGGTGCTCACATTGTGGTCGAAAAGGACATCTTAGGAAGTTTTGCTTTGATCTTAAACGAGGTCCTAGAAAATTCCAACGTAAGGCAACCAAGGTGGTCAAGATTCCTATATCCCAAGATAGTCATTATTCATTAGTTTGGGTTAGGAGATCCGACTTGGTGGCTTTACAAGATATGATTTTTTATTCTCATTTACTTTCACATGCTTCCTACCTTGCCAAATCTAAAGGTTGAATGTGTTAGTTGTTTGCATACTTTAGATTTTGTGCTTCATGCTATATTTTCTTGCTAATTGTATGCTTGTTGATCATTTTCTAGTCATTGTTATATCACATATCTCATGCTAGAATTATGATGTTTGTTTATCTTTTGTACTATATTTATTTTAGTTTGAATTAAATGAAAAATACAAAAAGATTTTTGTTTATCATTTGTCTTTTACCTTTTTAGTAATTTAGGCTTAATGAAAAATACAAATGATTTTTGTGTGTCTTTTGAGTAAATATTTTTGTTTGTTTGGTTAAAAATTTCCAAAACTCAAAAAGATTTTTTTGTGCGTATTTTGATTTTACACAGCTTTTGTGGCATATGTTTGTGTTTGAATCCCTCCCTTTTCTCTTCCATGTGGCTAGAACCTTTGGTTAAGATTGCCAATCCTTAAAATGATCTTTACCATGCTTACATGGAGTAGTTGGATTTTGTGTTACTATAATGGATTCTATTTTTATATGCCTCAATTCACACCTGCAAGAGCTCGTTTGAAATTTTAACTTCACATGCATATTTGAGCTTTGTGAGGTGTTCTCCTACAAATCTAGTCATGTACATATTTTTCACCTAGGAGGAGTTGTGCATGTTAAATCCGTTGTACCTGAGATGTGTGTGATAAAAATGATATATGAATGTTCACGGGGAAGGGCTTCGAATGGAAATTTATCCTTTGTGAGTAAACCACCGTTTATAATGGACCTACAAGAAACACGTGGTCTAAATGCCTAAGGAAAATGGCAATAAAATAAAAATAATTTTCCAAGGCCTATTTTATTTAGTTTGGTATATTCATTCAAAAGTATTATATGCTTACTTTTAGGGAGTTTGGAGGGTATATCAACGGTTTGCACAATGTCCGTTTATCCTAGTTGCGCTTTCATTGTCATGACTCTATTGGTTTGTAGAATCATAAAAAATTCTAGGCTTATGTGCATTGTGTATGGTTGTTCATTGAGTTCAATTTATATTATCACATGTGATTATATTCAAATGTGATGAAGTTTGCAATCAATTGAGAACTCCGTGAACATTTTTTAAGTGATTGGGTCTATATTTTAATTGTTACTAGTTCACACCCTTACACTTATGTTTCCATATGACACATTTTTTCCATACGAGTGTGAAAAGCTTAATGTATTTTGTGTCATGTATGTTGTTTATACCTATGTATATGTGCATGTGCGTTTGTGCTATTTTATATGTACTCGTATACATGGTATTCCTTTTAGTCTTTGCCTTGCTTGCTAGTCCATCAATGCTTTTCATTCCTAATTGGTATCTATATTGTTGCATATTTTGGTTGATATCACATGCTTAGTATCTTATGTTTCAAATTAGTATCACATACTTAGTATATTTTTGCATCATTAGTTGGTATACATTAATGTTTGTATGGATAAGTTATGATTTTGTTGCCTATATGATTTTATGCTCTTATAACCTTATGCTTCAATTTGTTTAATGAGTTCTTTTATCCTTTTCTATTCCTGAATTAAAAGGGTGAGAATGATAGGGGGAGAAATGGTATCTAATCCTACTATAATCATATCATAGTTTAGGAGATTTAACTTATGGGGATAGCGGTTTCTTCTTAGGTTGATCATAGTTAATAAAGAAGAATTAATTTAGGTGGAGTATTTATTTTACATGCATTAATATTCCTTGATATTTCCTATGCGTTTAATGTTTTTCTTAGGTGTGCAAGAATTATTTAAGGAAACTTTCATAGGCAAAGATAATAATCATCCTTGTGTTTTTGAGTCAAGCTTGTATTTTTTATTTTTGTGTGGGAAGTTTTTACGTGTAGTAGAGCTTAACGGCCCTTTAGGATTTCATTTTGGTTTTTGTCCCGGAATAGCCAAAGAGGGAGATTTGTAAGGACTAAAGTCTCCGATTGAGTTTTAATGTAGTGTTGGCTAAATTCCGAACAAAAATGCTTGAGTCATAGGATAATGTTCTTATGTATCCTTCAAGACTATGACATGCTAAACTTGAAGATGTTGTGGCCTACTTATCAAGAGAACATCATTGTCGGTTTACATGTGTCTCGTTTCATGTCATCAACTTAGCTCCAATCTCTCCTAAGGTATGAATGCATTGCATATATATAGGAGATTTGAACCTTTTTTACAATTGGTGTAATTTTTATTTTAAAATGAATTTTATTTTCAGAAAGCTATTTTAGACCTTCAATAAAAAGTTTTGGGGCTTAAAATCGAAAAATGACATTCTGTGAGTTCGTTCGATATTGTCGTTTAAATGAATTTATCGTTCGAACGAGTTTGCGAATGAATTTTCCCATTTTTCCTTTGTAACTTCATTAGAAGGTTGTTTGAACGAGACTTCGTTCGAATGAAAATCTCGTTCAAACGAGATTTTCGGCGGGAAAACTTTTTGGCAATTTTTGGCAGTTTTTCTCCACTATCCCAATATTTTGTTCCCACTAATTTTTCCAGAATTAATAAGTGTGGGAATAGTAAACTAAGTTTTTCATCTTTTACAATCTCTAAGAGAGAGTTTTTGAGAGCTCAATTGCTCTATGAAAAGGTTCAAGTTTTGAGTGTTTATTTTTCAAGAAAATCATTCTTAAACACTTTTGTTTACATCCATATTAGTTTATTCCATGTACCACATATATATCTTTGCTTGGGGTGTTTGGCACCGGGTTTTTCTCTACACCTCAAAGAAGACAAGTTTGGGTTAACTTCTGCATCCTTATAAGAAGAAGTTTGGTTTTGGCTGAGGCATTCTCATATGATGAAAGGCACCGTATGTGGTTAACGGGTTCCTAAAGCCTGATTGGTGGATTCCAAGGTTCCGTTGGATTCTTGGATTATCGACTAAGCAGAGGTTGGTACAAGAAGAAGCTTCAGGGGCTTGAAAAGAGTCTATTCGAGTTGAGTAAGTTATTTGTCTTGTACTTGTAAAATTTCGTACTTAGTGGACTTAAGGCTAAGGTCGTCCGAGATTTTTTCCCATTGTGGGGTTTTCCTCGTACATCGCGGTGTAGTGGTTGTGACTTTATTTTATCTTTTGGAAAACTCACCTAGAACGCATGCTTAGGGTAAAAAGATAAAATATTGTTTAATTCACAATCTTGATTAAAATGGTGCATGTTTAATTATTTGGGTAAATTTAGTTTACGTTAATTTATTTCAAGTCGGCACTAAATTAATTGAATAATTGTCTTGCCCAATTAGTTAAACTTGATAATTAAATTAATTTATTTTGAAAAAATTTAGAGTGTGTGTGTGTGTGTGTTCATCCTATTTCACTCATTTAGGTTTAATTTTAATTTTGTTTTTAGAAATTAAAATGTGTGTTTAATTTAATGTTTCACCTTTTTAGGAAAAGAAAATCAAATAAAATTTGCAAAATTAAATTGCTGTGTTGAACCATATTTATTCCACATTAAAGGAAATTGTTTTTAATAGTGAAATATTTTTGAATTGGGGGTCTATCTTATTCTCCAACAAGTGGTGTCAGAGCCGGAGCGCTAATTTATTGCGTTATTGTCTTTTTAATTATTTTTGGTTAAAAATGAAATTTTCCCCATTTTCTATTTTCGATGATTCTAATTATATGTATTGAAAAGCGCGGATGAAATTGGCACTAAGATCTATCGATGAGAGGGTATGGTTGTCAGTTGTTAACGGGTGGTCTCCACCTACATATTTGGTAAAAAATGAGCGTGTTCCCAAACCCACTGATAGATGGAATGAGAGTGAATTTCAGATTGCAAATTTTTATTCCTGAGGTTTAAATGCCTTGTTTAGTGCGATCACACCAGATGAATTCCGACGCATTATGACGTGTGAAATTGTTAAAGAAGCTTGGGATATTTTTCAACTCACTCACGAGGGAACTAGTGTTGTAAAAGATTCTAAACTCCAAAACCTCACCACTCAATTTGAAACCATGACAAAGAATGAAAAAGAAACTTTTGATGAATTTTATGCTAGACTTTCCGATATAGTTAATTCATCTTTTAATTTGGGAGATAAAATACTCGATGACCGAGTAGTAAAGAAAATTTTAAGGTCCTTACATGATAGATTTATTCCTAAAGTGACCGTGTTAAATTCTTTACCCACTTTAGCCTCTACGAAATTAGAAGGGCTCTTAGGTTATTTACAAACCTATGAAATAGATATGTTTCCCTCCAAAATAGAAAAGAAAAATAGATAAGGGAGTTGCTTTGAAATCCCAAAAGGAGGAAACACAAGTAGCAGAGAGTGAAAGTGATAGTGACTCGGAAGATATGGCTAGGTTTCCTAGGAAATTTCATAAATTTCATAAATTTAACAAAGATAAATTTAAAAATGATTTTAAGAAATTCGAAAATTCTAAGCATGATAAAGCCGAAAAGATTCCTAAACATTTTAAGGAAAATTTTAAAAATGATGAGTTAAATAGGTTTTATGGTTAAGAAGGGTATGGCCATAGGGCTTTTGAATGCCCCACTAAACTAAGGAAAGAGGGTAAATAACCAATTTGATATAATTCTAACCTTAGTGATAGTGATAAGGAAGAAGGACCTGCTTCCCCCATTGAGCGCAAGTTTATCGCATTCATGGCTAGTTATGTGAGCACCGATAATGAATCTTCCCATGAAGATTTACAAATACATGACACTTCCAAGGCCTTTGTTAGAGAAGATTAAAAGATGGTTGTGAGAGTGAAGAAGAGAGAGTAAGAGAGAGAGAGAGAGAGAGAGAGAGAGAGAGAGAGAGAGAGAGAGAGAGAGAGAGAGAGAGAGAGAGAGAGAGAGTATGAAGAAGAGGTTGATGTGAGAGAGATTCAAATTTCTTTTCAAGAATTATATGAGGAATCCATTAAATTAAAAAGACCAAATTTGAAGTTGGAATCTAGTTGAAGAGAGCGTGTCAAGGTAGTTGATGATATTGTGTTGGTTAAAGATCTTAGGACACGTGAGAGAGATCTTCGAGAGAAGCTTGAGTATGTATAAGGAGAGAGAGATAGTGTTAGAGGTTTAATGGAATCCTTAAAAAATGAGCTTCTTGCGTTTGAATTGGGGACTGTTTTATTAGAGACTCGCATTTTAGATTTAGAAACGAAATTAAAAGAATCTTGTATATTCAAATTTGATTTGGAGTGTCGTTCGGAGAAATTAGATAAAATATTAGGAAAGGTTAAAAAAAATGAGACATGTGGTTTAAGCTTCAATACTTGTAATGAGTCAACTCATAAAGCCAAAACCAATGTTTTAGGAGAATCCTCTAGGAACATTGTTATAGATCATTCCTTAGGAAAGTATTTTTTCCGAGTCTTTAAGTTCTCACATTATGGTCGAAAAGGACGTCTTAGGAAGTTTTGCTTTGATCTTAAACGAGGTCCTAGAAAATCCCAACGTAAGCCAAACAAGGTAGTCAAGATTACTATATCCCGAGATAGTCATTCTAATTTAGTTTGGGTTAGGATATCCGACTTGGTAACTTTACAAGATATGATTTTTTATACTCATTTACTTTCACATGCTTCCTCCCTTGCTAAATCTAAGGTTGAATGTGTTAGTTGTTTGCATACGTTAGCTTTTGTGCTTCATGGTATATTATCTTGCTAATTGTATGCTTGTTTATCATTTTCTAGTCATTGTTATATCACATATCTCATACTAGAATTATGATGTTTATTTATCTTTTGTAATATATTGATTTTAGTTTGCATTACATGAAAAATACAAAAAGATTTTTGTTTATCATTTGTGTTTTACGTTTTTAGTAATTTAGGCGTAATAAAAAAATACAAATGATTTTTGTGTGTCTTTTGAGTAAATATTTTTGTTTGTTTGGTTAAAAATTTAAAATGTCAAAAAGATTTTTTGTGTGTGTAGTTTGATTTTACACACCTTTTGTGGAATATGTTTGTGTTTTAATCCCTCCTTTTTCACTTCCACGTGGCCAGAAATTTTTGTTAAGATTGTCAATCCTTAAAATGATCTTTACCATGCTTACATGGAGTAGTTGAATTTTTTGTTGCTATAATGGATTATATTTTTATATGCCTCAATTCACACGTGCAAGATCTCGCTAGAAATATTAACTTCACAATATTTGAGCTATTTGAGGTGTTCTCCTACCAATCTAGTCATCTACATATTTTTGACCTAGGAGGACTTGTGCATGTTAAATCCGTTCCACACGAGATGTGTGTGATAAAAATGATATATGAATGTGCACGGCGAAAGGCTCCGAAAGGAAATTTATCCTTTGCGAGTAAGCCACCATTTATAATGGACCTAAAAGAAATATGTGGTCCAAAGGCCTAAAAGAAAATGGCATTAAAAGAAAAATAATTTTGCCAAGGCCTATTTTATTTCGTTTGGTATATTCATTCAAAAGTATTATATGATTATTTTGAAGGAGTTTGGATGGTATATCAACGGTTTGCACAATGTCCGTTTATCGTAGTTGCGCTTTCATTGTCATGACTCTATTAGTTTGTATAATCATAAATTTTTTTAGGCTTATGTGCATTGTGTATGTTTTATCATTGAGTTCAGTTTCTATTATCACATGAGGTAATATTCAAATGTTATGAAGTTTGCAATCAATTGAGAACTCCGTGAACATGTTTTTAGTGATTGGGTCTAGATTTTAATTGTTACTAGTTCACACCCCTTCACTTCCATTTCCATATGACACATTTTTGCCATTCGAGTGTGAAAAGCTTAATGTATTTTGTGTCATATGTGTTGTTTATACCTATGTATATGTGCATGTGCATTAGTGCTATTTTATATGTACTCGTATATGTGGTATTCCTTTTAGTCTTTGCCTTGCTTGCTAGTCCATAAATGCTTTTCATTCCTAATTGGTATCTATATTGTTGCATATTTTGGTTGATATCACATGCTTAATATCTTATGTATCAAATTGGTATAACATACTTAGTATCTTTTTGCATCACTAGTTGGTATACTTTAAAGTTTGTATGGATTAGTTACGATTTTGTGGCCTCTATGATTTCATGCTCTTATTACCTTATGCTTCATTTTGTTGAATTAGTTCTTTTATCCTTTGTCTATTCCTGAATAAAAAGGGGCAGAATGATAGGGGGAATGGTATCTAATCCTATTATAATCATATCTTAGCTTAGGAGATTTAACTTAGGGGGAGAGGGCTATCTTCTTAGTTTGATCATAGTTGATAAAGAAGAATTAATTTAGGGGGAGTATTTATTTAACATGCATTATTATTCATTCATATTCCCTACGTGTTTAATGTTTTCCTTAAGTATGCAGGAATTATTCTAGGCAACTTTCATCGGCAAAGATAGTAATGATCCTTGGGTTTTTTAGTCAAGCTTGTATTTTTTATTTTTGGGTGGGAAGTTTTTGTGTCTAGTAGAGATTGACGGCCATTTAGGATTTCATTTTGGTTTTTGTCCCGGAATAGCCAAAGGGGGATATTTGTATGGACACAAGTCTCCAATTGGGTCTTAATGTAGTGTTGGCTCAATTCCAGACAAAAATGCTTGAGTCAAAGGATAGTGTTCCTATGTATCCTTAAAGCCTATGACATGTTAAAGTGGAAGACGTTGCGGCCTACTTATTAAGAGAACATCATTTCCGATTTACATGTGCCTCGTTTCACGTCATCAACTTAGCTCCAATCTCTCATAAGGTATGAATGCATTACATATATTTATAGGAGCTTGGAATATTTTTTTTACCATTGGTGTAATTTTTTATTTTAAAATGAATTTTATTTTCAAAAGGATATTTTAGAACTTTGAATAAAAAAAATTTGGGCTTAAAATCGAAAAATGACATTCTGTCAGTTCGTTTAATATTGTCGTTTAAACTAATTAGTCATTCGAACGAGAATGTCGTTCGAACGAGCTTGCCAACGATTTTCCCATTTTTCCTCTCTAAATTCATTAGAAGGTCGTTCAAACGAGACTTCGTTCGAACGGAAATCTAGTTCAAACGAGATTTTCGTTTTGAAAACTTTTTGGCAATTTTGTGTGACACCTCGACTAATTAAATACTGGGTAGCTACTCCTTTATTCAAATTAATACAAAATTTCAAGTTGGTTCAGCTCATAGCACACCGTCGAAAACATTTTTAAACAATTACTAGCCACCTAATAATTAAAAAGTGAGTTATAAATTTTATTAAATTAAATTAACGTGCAACCAATAAAATTATAAGCTAACTATACCACATCCACATCACAATCACAATGGAAATAATAATGGAATAATAAATGATTCTGGAGTAACACTCCCCTGAATAATCCAAATACTGAATAAAAACCCAATATAAAATATGAATAATTAAATAACTCCAACGCTGAAATGAAACTGAAAGTATGGGAAAGTTGTCTCTAAATGGAAAAGGGCGACATGCCCTAACTGATGAATGACCTCGAAATAGAATCAAATGTATAATGTGGAGGAGTCTACTACCGAGATCCTGTAACTTCCACATGATCTACAACACAACAATGTAATGGAACTCCTATGATTGGCATCCCTGTGGTTGGGCACCTAAAAGGTTTTACAAGAAAAGTATATTTGAAAGCAAACGGGTCAGAGCCCGAGGTGAAAACAGTTTAAAAATAGCAAGTGTTTAATTTCATTAAACAATGAATATTATTTACATGTTAGTTACATGCTCTCACATGAGTTCGTCACCCCTCAACTAATGTGCACCCCTAATGTGTATCCTTAACCCATCCTAGTTATGCCATTAACTAACTCATCTGTACCACTTCCTGTCCCCACATTATAATATAGGGGTCTATTCACATCGTTCTAATATATCCTGCATGTAACTCACCTTTTCACTGATAAGATTAATTTATAACAATTACGATAGGAAATTCTCATTTTAAATCCCATTCAAAATGTCTCAATAATTTATATTCACAGTTTAACAAATAGTCCGTTATAATCACAAGTATATTATTCTCAGCACAAATATACAAATAGGTAACCCCTAGGCTAAGTTGCAGTGCACACATACTCTGCTATCGAATCCCGGTACATCACGTACATAAGGACTACATGTTACAAATCTCCCAGGAATCATTTCAATAAGAAAAATCACATATATTGGAGGCGAACATAGTTCACATACACATGGGTCACGCACATACCTACGCTCCCATGGCCAGATGACTTATTAACTCACAAATAAGTCATTCACATCCCTATATCCTTAAGGTACCAATCTAAATCCTCCCGTAGGAACACAAAGATTAGATGGCCCTATTCCGAAAGCCGACCTCCCGTGATAGCAAGTATGGTAGGTATGTCATACACACAATAACCCATATACTAAGCATTCACATAACTTAGATAACTTGTTATATTATTAAAGGTATGTTCTCAGCCCTATAACATTAGTCCAATCCATTCACTATTATGATTCTGGATGATATATAATTTATTTTGCCGATGCGACTCACGTCGTATAGTTTGGATACTTAAAACCTAACAGAAGAGGTTATTAAGTCTCCTACTATTCCCACATTTTAATTTAGTACTCTTAAATCCTTATTTATGTCCCAAATTCTAACTTATCACTCCTAAGAATTTATATAATGTTATCGCATTATAAGATAGGAAATCACTCGTCTAACCTTTGTAAATTCAACACTATATTACAACCAAATTCTAATATATTCCAGGCTTCAAATATATATCCCTGCTGGTCTCCCTTAAGTCCTAATATATTCACATAATCCCCAACTACAACGTTCGATGGTTGGATGCATTTAAAATCAAAAAGGGGAAAAAGTCACCATTTCTGGGGGGATCGATCGATCCTGAGCATCAATCGATCGACCGATAAATGTTGATCGATCGATCCAGCAGGTGAGGCTATGGGTTTCTTCATTTTTTAGTCCAATATTTGTCCCAAAATTTTATTACATGATGTGAAATCCTAATATAATTATATGGGGTCATTATACAACCTAATTACATTATTCTTAACGTTCCAAAACTTTTCAATCATCAACAATTAGCCTTTCTTCGATCAAATCTTCATATTAACATAAAAATCCTATTTTTCTGTTTTCTTCAAGAATCATCATATTTATCTTCTTAAATCCGTTTTTAATTAATCTAGGGTTATGAATTGGTTACTGAATTACTTCCAAAACTAATCTACATGCAAATCCTAGCCAAGATTTAGGTTTCTTCTCCAAATTTCATGAGTTTTCATCGTTATTCAAGGCTAACATCAAATCCTACACTAGAATGGATGAATTATTCGCTGAAACTTAATGAAATCAAATCACTTACCTTGGAATTTATGTTCTGATCCGCTAGTGATGTTAAAGGATGGTTCTTTCCAATTAAAAAACTTCTGGCTTTTTGACAGATAGTGGACCCAATGTCCCTCATTTTGGCTCATATATAAGGAATAAAATTCGTGGGTCAAAATTCTTTCAAAATTAAAATGACTAAAATACCCTCCCGGGTTACCGGTTTGGCCTAGAAATGCCCCGAGACCCAAACTAAACCCTCGCTATAATTTTATGACTATTTTGACCCCTCCGGACCCGTTGGTTCACTTAAAATGATCATATGGATGATAAAATTATAATTTAATTTTAAATCTAATTAAATTGATTCCTGACGGGACTATCATGCGCGTCCCAACTTAATTTCCCGAATTGTCATCTTTATGACTCTCGACAATTTTAATAAATTCAGTAATCATATATTATAATATGTACCCAGTAATATTCAATATTATCATCATAATCAAATACCAACTCATGTCTCGCTACTATTTAAGTCCGGATTAATTTCTAATTAATTTCGATTTAATTTAATTAATCACGTTAAATAAAATCAATAAAATTATAGGATATTACATTTTGACAGTTTTCCCCCACCATCCAACTCTTGGAAATTTCATAAATGGGTGTAATTTGAAAATTTGGGAAATTTTTGAGAACGATAATTTTTGGAGTTTATGCGGGCTAGATGATTTTCGATGTGCGCTACATTCACTTTTGGGATTAAGTAAATGAGTTGGACTATTTCAAGTACATGTCGTAGTTGGGTAAAGCGACAAAGAATAAAATTTTAATTGGAAAACCCGTATTGAGATGTATTGGGTTTAATTATTGGATTGCGGTTAAGTACCTCGGATGGAGATTTCGAGTGTGCGGTTGGTTTCGAAATGGCTGAGATATTCAGAATAGAGTATCTGAGAGTAGTGTTTGGATTCTAAGAATTTTTGGACCAGTAGAGACTCGTAATTGAGTAAACAAGTCATTTTTGGGTTTAATAAGGGTTAAACCCTTTTCTCTCCTATAAAAGACACGAGATAGTGTGAGAAAGGAAAGAAAAAGGAGGGAAAGGAAGAAGAGAAGAAAGGAAGGGAGAAAGAGGAAGAAAGGGAGATTCCGGCCAAATTTCGCTGGATTCGACTCGGGGTCGTCGGATTTTATCCGCGAGGCAAGTGCTTACTTGCTTTACTTATTTTGAGAATATATCTCATATCATAATTGGTAATAACAAACTATATGATTTTGGGTTTGAGGTTTCGTGAATCAAACGAGTTTTTTGGAAGTTTAACGGTTTAACCCCGGATAATATTCGATTCGAGGGACTTAGAAATTAATTGTTGATTTTTGGTCATAAGATGATTAGAACCAATTTCCCTTGAATAAAATTAGTTGGTCATGGTAAAATAAGGTTGGGAGAAGGAATAAAAAGTTTGAGGGTATTTTCATGGTCGAAACAGGGGCTTCGGAGAAGAAGCTGCCCTGTTCGATCGATCGATCGATCGACGGCCAAGGTCGATCGATCGATCCTACAGATAAATTACCAAATAAATGGTTTTTAGCTTTCTCATTTAAGGATATACATACCAAATTAAGAGAAATTATTCCTAACCATTTAAGGGAGTTAAGTGGGGCCAGGAAAGTTTAATAAGGGAGTGTCGCTAAAAGTATATTTTTGAGGAAAATAAATAAATTGAGGAATTAGATATTTAGGGTAACCAAAAATAGACTGGGGACCTATAAATTATTATTGGAGCGAAATGTAGTCCTTGGGTTCGTTGAAATGGAATCCACGACTTATCTAATGTAAGGGTGTTTGGGGATGAATATTTTTTTGGGATAGTTTCAGTGGGCAATCAGGCCTATATAATTGTGCGCGTAGAAAATGTAATTATATGCCAACTATAATTGTGTAAATCCTATGAGGCAACTAAGACAGTTATAGGCTAAAGATGAGTGATGGTATACTTATTAAATGGTTTTGAATTGGGATATTCAAATAGTGTATAAATCCCTAAAAGTGATCAAGGTGCGAGTCTTATTTGTATGAGAGAATTCTTATGGGATTAGTATTTAATTTGGAGAATAATTATATATTATTATGAGATTGGCAATTATAGCCATATATACATTTGAGGAGTGATATATATATATATATATATATATATATATATATATATATATGTGTGTGTGTGTGTGTGTGTGTGTGTGTGTGTGTGAAGCATACCCCCTCTAATGCTATAACGGTAAGTTGCGCGATGTGGGTGAGGCCCCTGACTTGAGGGGCAGAGAGCGTATAGTCCGAAGGTCATAGCGTCCATTTTTATATTGTGTGATTTTTATTAGGCGTGAGACATGGTCGGTGTGTTACCGCTTCCCATACGTTGTGATTTGTCTTTTACCAACGCGGTGTGAGATTCTGACCTTTGGTACCAATGATGGTATGTGAGTGATTCACTGGTAGATGATAGCATTGAGACTGCATCCTCGAGTTATAGCTCGTTGGGATGGTTATTATACTTGTGTGTATAGTATATTACCTATGTATGAGAACACGATATTATATATCTCTAACTAGAGTAAATAGAGAAAATGAATAAAGATTAATTCTCATTTCGGGTGATTTTATCCGGATTTAAATCGTGATATATATATATATATATATATATGAAAGTGAGTATGAAAATGTATATAATTATATGAGTATGTATATATATGTTGTGTACTGAGGGTCTAATGGATATTAACGATCGGCACTCCCAAGTATTAGTGTATCAGGGTAGTTGTTTGTTTGGATTTCGCTTCGTGAGACACCCCACGCACGAACATAGAGAAGTGTAGAGATTAGGGAGTAGTTGAGCCCTTAGTACTCGGGGTTATAGGGGTTTTCAGAGAATTGATGGAACGAGTTAGTTAGGCATGGTAGCTTAACTAGGTTGTCTATTAGGAAGCGGTAGGTGTGCACTATTAGAGGAGGGGTGAGGGGTATCCCTTGAGAGTGCGATACCAATTTAAATAAGAGAGAAATCATATTTTTAAAAACAAAGAATTTATGCACTTGTAAAATATAGGATTGATTGACCGGTATTTTATTAGGCGGGGTGTCACAGATGGTATCAGAACATCAAGTTCTAGTGTCCTTAGGACCGTACTACGCTTTCAGTGTTGCTCTCGATTTGATATAAAGTCTTAGGATTAGGATTATTGATTCCTCTTGTGAGATTTCGTTCTCCTGCCATTTCATAAGATTATAGTAATCTTTTGCGCGCTCGTTCGAGATTCGTGTGCTGATCGATGAAAGACGACCATAGAAGGCCATTGCAAGGGTAGTAGAAGGTGGGACTTATTTGGATAGGTTAGTTAAAGTCAGAGACTAAGACTGCAGTAGAGGTCACTCTCCTTATGGCATTTTCTAAGAATGGTTGCAATGACTACTAAGGTATAATAGTTATAACTATTCAAGCACTGTTATAGCAGAGAGTGTTGCTAAAGTTGAATTTCCCAGTGAATTAAATGGGGAGAAAGGTTCAGAAACGTCTTCGATAAGGACCATATGTTGAAGTATAAGTTATACAGCGTAAGTGTAATGTGATTCAACAAAAGTGAAAGGATCGAAAGCTTTGGCTTAGAACAAGGTGTGGAAATACCCATATGTGAAAATTTGAGGAAAAAATTTCACTCGTGGGAGCAATATTGGAATGTTGGGAACAGTGGTCACCATATTCGGGGGAGCAGGATGTGTTGATTGTAGAGGAATCTCGGAGACGATTTTAACCGCAAATTCCTTTGGTTGATTAGGAAGGAAGAGAATGCAATTTTGGATTATTCACATAAGGATCAGCGAGAGGCCGACAGTGAATAAAGAGTGATATGGATAAGTGAAACTAGTACCAAGGTAGGGTATGTACAATGAAGACAGAGTCCTTCAGTAGAATGATAGGCTCACTGGATAAGTGTTGCTAACACTTGTGCAGAATTTGAATCCATAGAACCCCATTGGTGGACATCCACTCAGGGAATTCATTGAACCAAGGTTGTTGAAGCCGGAAGTGGAGTTTCCTTTTAATGAATAAGTTAAGGGGCCTAGGAAGGTGATTGTCAGGATGGAGGCTATAGAGTCCGAGATACTAATGACGCTAACCTGGTTAGGGCGGCCAGAGATGGGAAATGTTGTAATGTAGAGTGTACAACCACACACTTTGATCTGGCCCGATAGAAGTTAAATGACAAGAATAGGGTGCCGAGGTAGGGCATCAATTAAAGTAGTTTTGTCTCGGTTAGGGCAAGTATATTATGTCTGAGAACCATTTGGAGTAGTTAGGGAGATTAGCAAAGTTATTGTTATGAGTTTCACCTCGGATGAAGGAGGTATATTATGTGTGACAAGATTGAGTCATATTATTTGATTAGCCCTAGATTATTGTGAGATTCGAGTTTACTATTAGTATTGATAACATCTTATAGTGTATGTTTATATGATTTTCCGCATTAGCAGGGATCAATTTTCTTCATTCATTATGAAAATGGGTGTTGTTATTTTGTGCTTATATTTAATTTACATTGCTTGTTTTGTGTGTGTTATACGAGTATGGTGTTATTTTGAGTATAATATGTTCTTAGTTGATCGGAGCAATATTAGGCTAATGATTGCAAGACTATAGTGTCTACAGTTTCAGGGTGGAACAGGTTGTTATTGAGATATCTCACCTGGATATAGGTTGAATTGACCTTTATTATATGTATAGATGGAACTTCAGTGAGCAGATGTTTCAATATTATGTTTCAAGTGCTTGGGGACCTTATAGATATGATTTAAGGTATGCATGGTTTATTGTTGAACTGTGAGTCTAAGATCATTGTTGTTTGCGCTAAGGACTTAGTGCTAGTATGAGCCCTTGGTGGTGTGGCTCCTGGAAAGAAATAGAAGTTCAGACCACATTTTGTTGAAAAAGGGGATAGGGTTATCCCGGTTGCACATTAAAGATAACAGACCTCGACGACCGATAAAGTTAAGTAGTAGTGTATTGGAGGTTTTCCTTGTTTGGATTTCTCTTGCGAGACGATCCACGCATGAACCTTAATGACGTCGGGAGTGGAGAGATGTTATGGGATGCAAGGATGTTGGTTTTGATGATAAGTCACTTAGTGTGGAGAAAACACTATAGACTAAGAGTCGTATGATGATGGTATGCTTATGGAAATGTAAGTGCTATGGAGAATCACTTAAATGGTTCTCTCACCGCAAGTATGTGGGTGAGGCAAGGTAAAAGAAAATTGACTAAGGCTTATATCCAGGTCTTGAATAGAAGGTAAAAAAAAAATAGGAGGAAGTATGTTTTGGGTGTGTTGTTCATAACACAATTGCAGAAAGTAGGCACCTCGATTAGTTAGACTTTCCATTTCACCAAGCTGTAAGGATAAAGTGGTAGAGGTTAGGTTAGCGAGGTAGGGTTTATGACTTCCCGTTGGTTTGCCTTATGCCGTTATATCTTGATGACTAACGATGCGAGGAAGTAGTGTAATGGGAGGGTTCCTTGTTTGAATTTCGCTTAGCGAGACGTCCCACGCATGAAACCGAGAAAATGTCGAAAGTTGAGAGAGGTCTCAAGTACTAGGGACATAGTTAGGATAGTACTCATTTTACGGGTGTAGGAAATGCATCGATCTTAGAATTATTGGGAAGTAAGGCCAGGAGGACTAGTTGTACCGATATCAGGAGATTATGGTGAGTTAACCACAAGAAGATTGGTGGGTTAACTTTTAGAAGGATAGGATTTCCATGCATAGGAAGAATTGAAGTTAAATTTTTTTGGCTTACGGAAAACCCAGGTGATAGTACCAGGCCGAGGAAGCGAGGTCCACTTTTAAAGAGAGTGTTACGTGTCGGACGTTTGAATAGTTGTACAGAAAAGCACGGGTTAAAAAGTGTATGGGTACTCTGGTAAGTTGGCTTTATACACCGCCTGAAATAGAAGGGACGTAGTATATAAAGTTGAAGATTATGCCGCTAGGCAGTATAAGTGGTAATGGAATAGGTCAGATGGAACATCGTAGGAGGTACGCAATGATCCAATTGTATAGGTGCATCAAGAGGTAGCATGTCCAAGATAAGCGATGAGACTGACTGGAATAAACAAGCGTAGAGTAACTTCCTTTTTAAGGGAAATTAGATATTCTGATGTAGATGAGAGGACACTTAGAATCATGATTCTCCGGTGACATTGAGACGTTAGAGCGACGACTATAGGCTCATTTTCTCTATATGTGGAACTAGAAATGATGGGTACGATGTGATGTTATTAGAGTCACCTTACGACGAGGTGGTATTGTAGCACATTGGGATTTAGTTAAGCTAGTGCGTTATAGTATAAACCTTGAGATAGGTGGGTACCGAACGAGTGTATGGTTGAGTGCCATTGGATTAGTACTATTCCACTTTTATGCATTAGGATATGGAGTGATTCATGATCCCAGGTTAGTATCGGTCGTATATGGTTTTCGAGGGCGAAATTCCGTTGTAAGGGGGGAGTACGTAATACCCCGTACGTTTATGGATAATTTAAATTTCATAAATGGGTGTAATTTGGAAATTTGGGAAATTTGTGAGAAAAATAATTTTTGGAGTTTATGCGGGCTAGATGATTTTCCATGTGTGCTACATTCACTTTTGGGATTAAGTAAATGAGTTGGACTATTCAAGTACATGCCTCAGTTGGGTAAAGCGACAAAGGATAATATTTTAATTGGAAAAACCGCATTGAGATGTATTGGGTTTAATTAGTGGATTACGGTTAAGTACCCCAAATGGATAATTCGAGTGTGCGGTTGGTTTCAGAATAGCCGATATAGTCAGAATAGAGTATCCGGGAGTAGTGTTTGGATTCCGTGGATTTTTGGACTAGTAGGGACTCGTAATTGAGTAAATGAGTCATTTTTGGGTTAATAAGGGATAAACCCTTTTCTCTCCTATAAAAGACACTAGAGTGTGGGATAAAGGAAAGAAAATGGAGAGAAAGGAATAAGAGAAGAAAGGAAGGGTGAAAGAGGAAGAAAAGGGAGATTCCGGCCAAACTCCACGGGATTCGACTCGGGGTCATCGGATTTTATCCACTAGGAAAGTGTTTACTTGCTTTATTTATTTTGAGCATAAATCTCATATCATAATTGGTAATAAAAAACTATATGATTTTGGTATTGGGTTTTCGTGAATCAATCGGGTTTTTCGAAATTTTTACCATTTAACCCCAAATAATAGTCGATTCGAGGGACATAGAAATTCATAGAAATTAATTGTTGATTTTTTGTTCTAGGATGATTAAAACCAATTTCCCTTGAATAAAATTATTTGTTTGTGGTTAAATAAGGTTGGGAGAATGAGTAAAAAGCTTGAGGGCATTTTCATGGCCGAAACAGGGGCTTCGTAGAAGAAGCGTCCCTATTCCATCGATCGAGCGATGGCCAAGGGTCGATCGATCGATCGACGGACAAGGGTCGATCGATCGATCCTACAGATATTTTGGTAATTTCATCTAGTGTTGTTTAAATGGGATAAATTCCCAAATAAATGGCTTTTACCTTGTTCATTTGAGGATATACATACCAAATTAAGGAAAATTATTCCTAACCATTTAAGGGAGTTAAGTGGGGTTAGGAAAGGGTAAAAAGGGTGTGTCGCTAAAAGTATATTTTGGAGGAAAACATATCAATTGAGGAATTAGATATTTGGGGTACCTAAAAATAGACCAGGGACCTCTAAATTATTATTTGAGCGAAATGTATTCCTTAGGTTCGTGGAAATGGAATCCACGACTTATCTAAGTTAAGGATGTTTCGGGATGAATTTTTTTTAGATAGTTTCGGCAGGCAATCGGGCCAAAATAATTGTGCGCGTAGAAAATGTAATTATATGCCGACTATAATTGAGTAAATCCTATGTGGCGACTAGGATGGAATTTGGGTTATAGGCTAAAAATTAGTGATGGCATACTTATTAAATGGTTTTGAATTGCGATATTCGGAGTGTATAAATCCCTAAAAGTGATCAAGGTGCGAGTTATATTTGTTTGAGACAATATTTGTGGGATTAGTATTTACGTTGGAGAATACTTAAATATTCTTATGAGATTGGCAATTATAGCCGTATAATATATATATATATATATATATATATATATATATATATATATATATATATATATATATATATATATATGTGTGTGTGTGTGTGTGTGTGTGTGTGTGTGTGTGTGTGTGTGTGTGTGAAGCATACCCCCTCTAATGCTATCATGGGAAGTTGCGCGATGTGGGTGAGGCCCCTAGATTGAGGACCATTTTTATATTGTGTGATTTTTATTAGGGGTAAGACGTGGTGGGTATGTTTTGTCTCACTTTCGAGGAGGAACTATGGCCGCTTCCCATACGTTGTGATTTGACTTTTACCAGGCGTTGTGGGATTCCGATTGTTGGTACCCAGGATAGTAAGTGAGTGATTCCCTGGTAGATGATAGCACGGAGACTGCATCCTCGAGTTATAGCTCGTTGGGATGGTTATTATACTTGTGTGTATAGTATATTACCTGAGGATGAGAACAATATATTATATATCTCTAACTAGAGTAAATTGATAAAATGAATAAAGATTAATTCTCATTCCGAGAGATTTTATCCGGATTTAAATAGTGATATATATATATATATGAAAGCGAGTATGATAATTTATATAATTATATGCATATGTATATATATGTTGTGTACTGAGGGTCCAATGGATCTCGAAAATCAACACTGCCAAGTAGTAGTGTATTGGGGGATTCCTTGTTTGGATTTCGCTTTGCGAGACACCCCACGCACGGACATAGAGCAGTGTTGAGACTTGGGAGAATTTGAGCCCTTAGTACTCGGGGTTATAGGGGTTTTAAGAGATTTGGTGGAACGATTTAATTAGGCAGGGTAGCTTAACTAGGTTGTCTATTAGGAAGCGATAGGTGTGCACTATGAGAAGAGCGGTGAGGGGTATCCTATGAGAGTTCGAGTCTGGGAGAGCTTTCATGCTATATCGAATGACCTCACCGCGGGAACTTTAGAGGGACTTGGTTTGGAGGATTGAGAAGTGAGGCACCGTTGGGGCTCATCCCGACCATCTTAGATACACCTGGTAAAACACTAAAGAACCCTGACCAAGGAACCTTGGGCGGAGCAACTTGGTGTTCCATCGGGTGTTGAGTTGTGAACCTAACAACCCTCTACTTAATATCACATCTACTGTAGGTGATGTCACTAGCCAGCTAAACAATGTTAGACCTGGGCTTGAGTAAACCACCGTAATATTTGGGGCTATCAGGCAGTTGGTGAGCCACCTCTGCGACAACACCCCCCTGACACATAGTAATTAGGCAAAAGGCATGTCTTGGCATTTGATGTTTATGACGTGGAGACAACTAGTGCATCAGGCATTTAATGTTGTGACATAAAGTATGAGGGATGTCTTTCATAGTCTTTGATGACTGAGTTGCCTCGGGGATGGTGTGGGGGTTATTTAAGGACCCCAACCACCCCTGAGGAGAGGATGATCTTTTGAAAGTTTAAGAAGTTATTACTAGAGAGAATACAGAACATAGAGAGTTATTACAAACCAGAGGTCTTATTTATCCCCCATTGTCATTTATTACGAAGCTTTGAATACGTGACAGAGATTCTTGAGAGTGTTTGGTGTGTTTTCCTGCCTACCAATGTGTATCTAGGGTTCTTCCTTCTCTCTCCCTCTAGCTAAGTTACTTCTAAGTTCGTTTCTACCCTCAGAGTTATAAATGAGAGATTTGTGCATTTAAACTGAGTCTTATCTTCATTAAGTTTGTGTTTGCATGTTCTATGACTAATTCAAGGTTTTAGCCATTTAACTTATCATCACCATACTTCAAAGGGGTTACGCCTCCATCTATAATCTAAAGTACCCTCTTACATTTGGCGACTCTGCTGGGGAGGCATTCTTCTATGTAAGGAGAATGGCGCAAGATAATGATAATCGAAGTCTCAACTTTGATGACATCCAACATAATGAAGAACAAGTTGTGAGAGAACTAGAGGCCCTAAGGGATGGGGCTCCTCTAGTAGAGGTACCTTCGGTTCCGGCGACGTCAGGCGTCCCGTGGGTGACACAACCTTCCACGAGTGCGGGGTTGGGACCCACTCAGGTTGCGCTCCTCATGAGCAAGTTTTATGAGTTTTTAAAAACTCCAGTAGCTTCAACTATACTGGGAGGATTGGAGGTTAATGCCTTCGTAACACCAGGAGTAGCTCCAATGGCCCCACCAGGTACAAATGTTTGCTCGAACGGTCCCAGCAAGCACACCCTCTGTTATGAATCTAGCAGTAGGAACCTCATGAGTTTCAACGGCCCCTGCTGTGATGTTTGTACCAGTTGCAACGAGCACCAAGCCCATGGTTCCATTGGTTGTTTCCCTAGTAGTATCACCTATGGAGGAACTGAGAAAGGAGATGCAGAAAGAGATGTTGAAGTTCATGCAAGCCTCCTCGCAATCTTCTGGCGAGGTAGCTTCGCTTTATGATGACTTTCGAACACCCTATCCTTAGGAATACAATGATAAGGCCTATCCAAAGGACTATATTCCTCGTATTTTTGAAAAATACACAGGGAAAGGGTGGGAACCCGAAGGATCATATTAAGAGCTTTGTTGAACATTGAGGGCACATTGTAATAATATAAGGCTTAGGTTGAGGGAGGTCTCTAAGTCCTTGACCGATAAAGTCTATACCTGGTATTCCCATTTGGCTCCCAATAACATTTCTACATGGGAAGATATGCACGTGTTGTTTGTCCAAAAGTTATTTCTGGCAGAAGATGAGTTTACTTTGACCCAACTGGGTAGGGAGAAGAAACGACCTAGGGAAGAAGTGGTGGCCTATGTTCGAAGATCCAGAGAAAGATCCCTCGATGTGAGGGAGGAGGCCAAAAAATCTATGTTATTGCAGATTTGCACTAAGGGGCTGCTTCCTGAGTACATCTGCCATCTTATCAATGAGACGCGCGAGGGGACTTTTGCGGCATTCCTAAAAGTAACGAGAAATATCTCCTTGGTGGTGCGGCCCAATCCGGTGGTGGTGCCCATGATGTTTAGGCAGTCGATGCAACCCATGGGGGGAGGTCTCAGCCCCCATGGGTAGGGTATAATGAAGGGGGAGATAGGGGCAAAGCACCGAAGAAGGATAATAAGAGGAAGTTCTAAAGAGATGGGGAAGACCCACCATAATTGCCTTGTATAGTGGAAGGAACTGTCAGTTGTTATAACACGATGGTCCAAGGGGGAACGGTATATGAGCCAAAGGGCGTTCCCGCCGGGGAGCCCGATACGGCAACGAAGGCGGATCCAAAGTATTACCAAGTTCATCAGAGGATACAACATCCAATCGAGAGATGATTTACGCTGAGAAGAATCATTGACAAGTACATGAAGGTACGGACATTACAAATCCCTCCACAAAATATCAATAACAACCCCTTGCCAGCACATGGGGCGAATCTCATGGTGGCCTTTGTTGAAGAGGCTGAGAGAGGAGAAAGAGAGTCAATAATGAATCAAAGAGAGTACGAAGAGGCTCTGGAAGATTACACGAGGGGAATGGCTAATGTAGTGTTGGCTTATGATGAAGCAAGCGCCAAGGATGTGGAGGATGTATATGGTGTTGAAGGTGAGGATGTAGACCCAACTCTAGAATTCTGTGCAGTTTTAAAATCCCCAAAGTTCACCTGGTTCTTCGACCAAGTGGGGATTCCTAAGGAGAGTAGGTTGGAGATAACCCATGCAATACTCGATATTACAAGGAAGAACGCAGTCCCTTCGCTGAGATAGAAGGGAATTATTTCCAGGTTGGTGAGAAGGTTCCTGTCAGAGGTATCCTTCAGCGATGCAGATAGGGCTGTAAGGTTCCCTCACAATAGGCTATTGTATGTGACCGCTAGTGTCAACGGAGTTAGCTTCGCAATGACTCTTATGAATGGTGGAGTTTCCATCAATATTATGACAATCAACTCTTTCGACGTAGCCAATATTCTAGAAGAAAGGCTCGTCCCCATGCCTTTGGTAATTTTGGGGTATGATAATCAATCTTCCAAATCCATTGGGTACGTCAATGTTGGGATTGTAATGGGAAATCTTAGTTCCCATATCAAGTTCCACGTAATAGAGAGTGCAACTTCCTATCATCTGCTAATAGGAAGGGTGTGGATGCACAACCAAAGGCTTGTTCCTTCTATGTACCACTAATGTGCCAAAGAAAATGTCAAGGGAACATAGATGACCATTAGGGCTTCAAAGAGGCCCTTCACTGTTGAGGAGCCTCACTTAGTGGACGCAACATTTTACATGAAGTTAAAATAAGATGTTTGGGTACTAACGAGAAGAATGGAGGGAGCATGGGTTCCTTCGATCAGAGAAAGGATGGGACCCATGAATAAGCAAGGTAAGGAGGTTGCAAGCAGCACAAGGGTAATAGCCTAGGAGGCTCACCAGGTGGTCCCTCGACCCCAAAGCATCTCTAAACAGCTCAAAGACAGGATGAGACCCACAACAGACCCAATGGAGCATGAGGTTCAGTAACAAAGCGTGCTGAGCTAGTTCTTAGGAGAAAGAATGGCCGAGGCTTATAGAACGAAGAAGAGGAAGGCAGTCACCACTACCAGCAGGCAATGCAAGAAGGTCATTACTAAGGAAGGAAAGGTGGTGTATTGATTATAATGGTATGAGTGGGCGGATGAGGAAACTGATAATGAGGTTGACCCGATATATGAATGCTTTCTGGTAAATCAACGGGAACAATGCATGGTGATAGACAACTCCAACATACAGGAGTTCATAGAGGATGTCACCGAAGATCCAGACTATATGGAAGATCAGCCAAAGCCACAGGCATAAGAGTTGGAGCAGTTGAACCTGAAAAAATAAGGAGAGGATCCAAGGCCCATTTTCATCTCGAAGGATCTCAGTAAAGAGAAACGAGGGGCCTTAGTTGAGTTGATTCGGGAGTTTATAGACGTCTTCGCATGGAAATACACAAAGATGAAGGGACTGGACAAGGAAGTAAGCTGCCACAAGTTGAATGTAATGCCTTCAGCCATTATAGTAAAATAGGTAATGAGAACGTACAAGACCGACCTAGATTTGAAGATTAAGGAAGAGGTTCAACGCTTACTAACGGCAAGGTTCATCACACCGATACAACGCCCACTCTGGTTATCCAGTATTGTCCCAGTGGGGAAGAAAGATAAAAATTAGATACGAATCTGCGTGGACTATAGAGATTTGAATAGAGCTTTCCCCAAAGATGAGTTCCCTCTGCCCTCCATCGATAGTCTGATAGATGCAACAGCTGGTCATGAGATTTATAGCTTCATGGATGGGTATGTGGGGTACAACCATATCAAGAACCCCATGGACGCAGAGAAATCATCGTTCAGAATCCCGTTGGGCAACTTCATATACAAGGTGATGTCGTTTGGACTCAAGAATGCTGGGGAGACCTATCAGAGAACAATGATGGCCATTTTCCATGACTTCTTTCACAAGTTTGTGGAATTTTATGTGGATGATTTGGTCATCAAGTCGAGGAAGGAGGAGTCCCATCTGAGCAATTTGAGGAAGGTGTTATCCCGTTGCAGGAAGTATAAATTGAAGATGAATCCACTGAAGTGTGTTTTTGGAGTAACAAGTGGGAAATTCCTAGGTTTTGTGGTTGATACACAGGGGGTGCAGATGGATCAGGACAAACAGTGGGCAATCATGGAAATTCCATGCCTAAGAACGACGAGGGAGCTGAAGAGTTTCCTCGGTAAAGTCTCCTACCTTATGAGATTTGTGCCTGGATTCGCCAAAATAACACATCTATTGATGCAGCTGTTGTGAAAGGACATGAAGTTCAAATGGGAGGAGGTTCACCAGGAGTCTCTTGATGGGCTGAAGAAATTGCTCGTTTCACCACAGACCATGGTTCCCCCGAAGTTAGGAGTACCATTACAGTTGTACCTCACATCCACATCGAGGTCCGTGGGAGCTTTGCTGGCACACGAGATCGATGGGTAAGAACGGCCAGTCTATTACCTCAGCATGATCATTCATGGGCCAGAAGTCAGATACCGTAGCTTTGAAAGGCATTGTTTAGCCTTAGTCTTTGTAGCGTAAAAACTTAGGCATTATATCTTGTCTTTACAGTTCATATTGTAACTAGATGTGATCCTATTAAGTATTTGCTAGCAAGAACGATTTTGATTGGTAGGGCAACTAGGTGGTTTCGCATCCTATCTGAATATGACTTGAAGTGCGTGGTGCCTCGAGTAATCAAAAGCCAGGCATACGTTGATCTTCTCGCTATCTTCCCCTCAGGAACATTCGAGCCACCCAAAGAAGATATTCTAGGAGACGATTTGCAGGCCAACCATCTAGACGTAACGAATGAGGAATGGACAATGCAGTTCGATAGGTCATAGGCATAAAAGAAAGGAGAGGCAGGGGTTATTATTTCAAAAGGAATGGAGGAGATTTGCCTTTCTTACAAGCTATATTTCCCTTGCTCTAACAAAGAGGCAGAATATGAAGAATTGGTGTTGGGATTGCTAGAGGCTCTTCGAAGGGGGATCCGTTCACTTTGCATCAAGGGGGATTCAAACTTGGTGGTTCAGTAAGTGAATGGAGAATACACATTGAAACATATGAGCCTGGCACGATACAAAATAATTATTCAGAGGCTCCTCGGCCAGTTCCATCGGACCAAGATCAAGAGGCAGCCCAGAACGATGAACCGTCACCCAGACGCATATGCCACCATTGCCCAGAAGATGATCATGAGTAACGATGCAACTACTGTCGTGATCCAATGAAGAACACATCCTTCGATGATACAGTCAATTATACCAATGGAAGAGGACGCAGACTGGAGGGGAGAGATCAAAAGGGAATTGGAATCTGGGGAAGGAGTGATGGGGCTGAGAGAATTAGCCCAATACTTCACGAATCGGGGAAACCTTTACTTCAAAAATACAGGAGGGTGGTTATCGAGATCCATCGGTCCAGAAGAGGCAAGGCAAAGATTAAAGAAAACACACGAAGCACAATGCAAAACAACTGAGATACCCCTCTATCAAAGGATTCAATGAGAGGGGTATTTTTTGCCTAAGATGAAATACGATACGGCGGAGCTATAACGGACTTGCGAAAAATGCCAGTTGTTCTTTAAGGCAGCAAAATATCATTTTGTAGAGGCTCAGCCTGACTGGAGACAACCCTACATCGACTTCATTAAGGATGGAGTTGTCTTAACGGAGAAAATTAATACGATGGGACTCCGGCGAAGGCCCCGAGATTCTACGTTCAGGAGGGGTAGCTTTATCGAAGGGGATACTTCAATAGGCCTTTGCATTGCATCATGAGGGAAGAGGCAGCGGAGGTCCTCAAGCAGGCACACGATCCAGCTCACATAGGAGGGGCCAAGTTATATGACCAGTTGATGACTTTGGGATACTATTGGCCAACGATGGAGAAAGATTCAACTGAGTTCGTTCGAAAGTGCAAGGCTTGCCAACTTCATGTAAATATGATCCATGCCCCGTTAGTGGACTTACACTCCTTGTCAACGCCTTATCCTTTTTGCACTTGGGTGTTCGACCTGGTAGGGGCAATACACCCCTCTTCGAGGGGGAAGATATGGATATTAATAGCAACGAAGTGCTTCACAAAGTGGGAAGAGGAGATACCACTGAGAAGGGCAACAACAGGAGTGGTGAGCAACTTCATCAAAGAGTACATCATTTGTCATTTAGGTATCCCAAAGGTTATCCTTTTAGATAATGGGACCCCTTTTGTCAATTCAAAAGTAACGATGCTCACAGACAAATACTCCATTGTCCATCACACTTCGACGGTGGCATACCCAAAGGGAAACGGCCAAGCCGAAGCGACTAACAAAACATTGATCAATATCTTGGCCAAAATGATAGAGGATTTCACAAGATCGTGGGACAATAAGATACCAATCGTATTACAGCATATCGAATAACTAAGAGGAAGCCCACAGGGTATACATCGTTATTTCTTGTCTATGGGGCCGAGGCGATGCTCCCCCAGAATAGACATGTGCAGTTGGAGGCGTTGGACGAATACAGAGATAATACGATGCAATAATTTCAAATGTATATGAAGCAACTCTCCAGGGCGTATGATAACTTAGTGAGACCAAGGAAGTTCGTGGAGGGGGACCTCGTGTTCAAAGCAGCAATGAAACGTATCAGGGGGCTTCCTATACCCAAGTTTGTAGCAAATTGGGAGGGACCTTTCATTGTGAAGGAACCTTATGACTCAGCTTATTGCCTAATCTCTAAGATAGAAGAAGGCAGGCCATTTAAGATTAACAATAAATGGTTGAAAGCCTATCATGTGTAGACATTTATGTTTGACCATTGATGTAGTTGGCTGTTATGAATACACAAGTTCTTTGTTTTTATGAGTGTACAAGTTTTTTTTATGATGGATCAAGAAGAGATGAGCTAATTACAGAAATTCACACTTCATAATCTAAGCAAACAGTTATAACACAAAGAGATGGCATAAGAAAATAAGTATTTTTTTCCATTCATAAACTTTGGGGCATTATAAAATTGGGATCTATTACCCAAGAATTACATGAGAAGAAAAGAAAAATATATATACATGTTCATTCGCCAATAAGGAACCACAGATTCGGAGATGAGAAAAAATCTCCAGGGAGGCCCGAAGAAGCTACTTGGCAACACCGTTGAGTGTTGATAGAGACCTCTAACCTTATCTGCGCCTATGTGTGCTCAATAAAGAGTTTCTCTCGTTTTGACTCCACTGCGTGTAGAGATTCTTCGAGGTCCCTCGTCTCTTTGTCAATGGTTTCAAGAAGAGGTGCTAGCTCGACCAACTTAACTTTCTTGGCACGTTGATCCTCCTGATGTTTTCACAAGAGCTCCCTCTGGCTGTCCAACTGCTGTCTCTTCAAAGTCTTAAAATGTACGATGAGCCAGTCAAAACGAAACCCGTCATGACCCAACTTCCTCAGATAGCCCAAAAATTTGTTGAAGAGGGGTTTGGTAACGTTTGTAGTTGGAGTATTGGCGATTTCAGCAATGATGGTGGCCTTACCTTGAAGCCTGTAGCTCATAACTGAGATATTTGAACGTAGGCAGTCCAACGTGAAGGTTCAAGGATGATAGATCACAAGTTGCTCAATTGCAAAATAGTGGTTGGCAGACATTTGGGGAGAACGTTAGAGTACCATCCGGCAAAAGGCGTGGGGAGCTAGGTCGGGCAAAGGAAGCTCGCATCCCGATTCGCTCTATGCGGTAGCACCTGTCGTGGAGCCTTGATAATTTTGTCTAATTTCTTCGGAAGCGACAGGTTCATGATGGGGCGAGACAGTGGGCGAAGGAACTGGTGGAGAATCCTCCCGAGGAACTTGAAAATAGTTAGAGGAAATAAGGAGTTTATGAAAAATCTTAGCAAGTTTTTTCGTTGTTAAGTCACCGATATAGGTAGAGTTGATGAAAAATCTTAACAAGTTTTTTCGTTGTTAAGTCACCGATATAGGTGGATTTATTAAAAAAACTTAGTAAGTGTTTTCGTTGTTATGTCACCGATATAGGTGGAGTTGATGAAAAATCTTAACAAGTGTTTTCGTTGATTAAGTCATCTATATAGGTGGAGCTTATGAAAAATCTTAACAAGTGTTTTCGTTGTTAAGTCACCGATATAGGTGGAGTTTATGAAAAATCTTAAAAAGTGATTTCGTTGTTAAGTCACCGATATGGTGGAGTTTATAAACAAATCTTAACAAGTGTTTTCGTTGTTAAGTCACCGATATAGGTGGAGTTTATGAAAAATCTTAACAAGTGTTTTCGTTGATTAAGTCACTGATATAGGTGGACCTTATGAAAAATCTTAATAAGTGTTTTCGTTGTTAAGTCACCGATATAGGTGGAGTTTATGAAAGTTAAGGGAAGCAAGTGCTCAGGTTAGTCCAACCAACAGGGCAGGACGGGGGTAGCAGTGCCAATGGGGCATAATCGATTCAAAGTCAGTCGATGCAGAGTGAGCAGGGTTCCCACCAAGGGGATGATGCTAAGCATTTCCATTCGGGAGATTATAGGCAAGGACATGGTGGATTTAGGCAGGTCCAGGCAGGCCAACAGCATTTTCAGTAGGGCCAGGGGAGAAGTGGTAGTGGCCAGCAGGGTCGAGGCCATCAAGACCAAAGGTGAGGAAATTTCATAAGTGAGTAGGGCAGAGTTCAGCAGCAGCAGGGAGCTCGTCAGGAGACCCAAAGGCCTATTTTTCCCACTGCCCTTCCAACATCATCACCCGCTCCAGCATTGCCTGAAGCAGCAGTCGTTCCAGTACCCCCACCTTAATAAGGGCAGTTACAATACAGGCGTGTATATAACGTCCACCAGGCCATAGTTCCACAGGCTCCACCCGTAATAGATGATATGTTCCTTATACATGGAACTTCAGGGCGCATTTTGTTTGACACTAGGGCTTCACACTCATTCATAGCCACTAGATTTGCACAAGCCATAGGGTTGTTAGACACGGCCGATAGTACAGTCACGTGTGTAGACTCACTATTGGGTAATGGGACACTTACATTCTTTATCTGTCGGGGTGTTAGTATAGATATTGGGAGACTTATTTTGCACGTTTATATTCTTGTGTTAGATATGTCAGAGTATGATGCCATTATTAGATTAGCTAGCAGCGTATAGGGTCATGATTGATTGTTATAGTATGAGCATAGTGTTTGCAATTTTGGGCCAGGAGATGTTCCCGATGGAGATGCCTCATCCCGAAGGAGAATCGTTGACTCATTTGTATTATATAGAGAAGGAGACTTCTCAGGAAGTATCTATTTCCCTATATTCGATCCCAGTTGTGTGTGAGTTCGTCGATTTATTTCAGGGAATACCAAGATTGTCGCCTAGAAAAGAAATAGAGTTTGTTATTGATTTAGCATCAGGCACTCGATCGATACCTTGGGCGCCTTATCATATGGATCCTATGGAGATGAGGGAGCTACGAGAACAGATTGAGCAGCTATTGGGGTAGGGCTTTATTCGTATGAGTAGTTTGCCTTGGGGTGCCCGAGTGCTGTTTATGAAAAAAAGGATGGTTCTTTATAACTGTGTGTGGATTACCAGGAGTTGAATAAAGTCACGATACGGAATAATTATACATTTCCCATAATCGATGACTTATTTGACCAGTTGAGAGGAGCTGCCAACTTCTCTAAGATAAACTTGAGATCGGGACATCACCAGTTGTGCATCCAAGAGCAGGATGTATCTAAGAATGCCTTTTTACGAGATATGGGTCTTATGAGTTTTGGGTTATGCCATTCGGGCTAACCAATGCGCCAGCTGTGTTTATGGACTTGATGAATAAGGTGTTCAGAGATTCTTGAATCAATTTTCATTGTCTTTATTGATGACAACCTACTTTATTCTCAGGTTGAGGAGGAGCAAGTCAAGCATCTGCATCGTGTTTTACAGACATTGTGCGAACACCAGTTATACACTAAGTTGGAGAAATGCGGGTTTTGGCTGCATGAGGTTTAGTTTTTGGGTCATATTATATCGTCCAGGGTATATCAGTGGATCCGAGTAAAGTGTCAGCGATGAGGGTGTGGGGATAGCCCACAACACTGATGGAGGTGCGCAGTTTTTTAGGGTTAGTCAGATACTACAGACAGTTTATTCAGATATTTTCAAAAATTATAGGTCCCTTGACTAAATTGAATCGCAAAGTCGTACCATTTGTCTGGGATAATGCTTGCCAGTTAGATTTCGATGAGCTGAAGGGAAAGTTAACTTCAGCACCCGTACTCGCACTTCCTAGGGCAGGGGTGGAGTATCTTGTTTTTACTGATGCATCCTTACAGGGACTTGGTGGTGTACTACATCATGAGGATCGGGATATAGCTTATGCTTCCTGCAAGCTTAAGCCTCGCGAGAAGAATTACCCCACCCACGACTTGGAGTTAGTGGTAGTTGTGTTTGCGCTACATATTTGGAGACATTACCTTTTGGGGGGTAAATTTTCCTATTCACAGATCATAAGTCACTAAAGTACTTGTTCACTCAGAGAGACTTGAATATGCATCAGTGAAAGTGGCTAGAATTTATGAAAGATTATAATTTCGACATCCAGTATCACCCGGGAAAGGCTAATGTGGTAGCATACGTGTTAAGTCGTAGGACAGTGGGGATGTAGCTAAAATTTGGAAGGCGAAATAAAAGGAACTAGGACTCCAGGATTCAATTTCCATATCATTTATGTCGATTATGACCGTCACCCCCCAGATTGTTACAAGGGTGGTACCAGCTCAGGCAACGGATTCATTTTTTCAGGAGCGGATCAGATAGATTTTAGCTTGGGGAGCTGAGTCATACTCTGTGAGTTCAGAGGGAGGCTTACACTTCAACGGGAGGTTATTTGTCCCAAAGGGGGCAGATTTGTGACACGCGGTTATGGCAGAGTCACACGGGTCACGGTTTGCGGTACATCTTAGAGGAGATAAGATGTATCAGGATATGAGACAATAATATTAGTGGAGTGGGATAAATAGATACATTGCAGAGTTTGTCTCGAGGTGTACCACCTGTCAGCTGGTGAAGGTGGACCATCAGAAGCCAACAGGGGTTCTGCAGCCATTAGAGATTTCGATGTGGAAATGGGAGAGCATTTCCATAGATTTTATTACTGGGTTTCCTACTTTGCAGGGGGGTCATGATTCCAGTTGGGTGATAGTGTATCATTTGACCAAGGTAGCTCACTTTCTGCCAGTCCGGATGAATTATACTACGGGACAGTATGCCGAGATTTTTATCATTAAGATAGTAAGATTGCATGGGGTGCCACTTGATATTGTGTCCAACAGGGAAAAGATCTTCATGTATCATTTTTGGGAGAGTTTTCAGGAGGCCATGGGTACCGAGTTGTGATTGAGTACATCATATCACACGCAGATAGAGAGGACAAATTAGATGTTGGAAGATATGATACGAATGTGTATCCTTTTAGAGTGGGTTGGGAACAGTACCTTCCACTAGTGGAGTTTGCGTATGATAACTCCTACCACCTCACTATTGGCATGGCACCATTTGAGGCATTTTACGGTAGACCTTATCGTTCCTTCGCTTGTTGGCTAGAGGTGGGGGAAAATAAACTACTTGGATCAGAGTTGATTCGGGATACGTCGTGCAAAATTGAGTTGATTCAGAAACCAGGACAGACAGAAGAGTTATTCTGATGCTAAATGATTCTTCCTAAAGTTTAACGTGGGGAACCATGTTACTACATGTATCTACTTCGAAGGGGATTATGAGGTTCGGGAAGAAAGGAAAGTTGGCACCAAGGTATGTGGGGCAATTCCCTATCATCGAGAGGATTGGGCCAGTAGCATATAGACTCGGGTAGTCGGATCATTTTCATCGAATTCATGATGTATTTCACATTTTCTTCACTGAGGAGATATCTCTATGATGAGTTGGCTCACACTTACATTGCTTTGGGGGAGATTGATTTACATCCCGATATTTCATACGAGAAAAGGCCAGTGGCTATCCTAGATCATATTGAGAGGAGATTGAGGTCGAAGGTAGTTCCACTTGTATGTGTTCAGTGGGGGCATCATAATGCCGACGAGTCCACTTGGTACCGTGAGGAAGAGATGCGCGATAAATATTCAGAGTTATTCATACCAAGTGTTCCTTTTTTCTGAATTTCGGGAAGAAATTATGTTATTAGGGGGAAGTATGTAACACCCCGTAATTTTAATTATTTTTATATTATGATTACTTAGGATTAATTAAATTTAAAATGGGAAATTAATCCGGATAAAAATAAATATAAATTAGCAAGACAAGGGTCAATATTTATTTATATTGAATATTACTTAGTGAATGAGTAATAAATAGATAAGAAAGTAGTATGATTGTCGTGAGTGAGAAATAAGGCAATTTTGGTAAATTTAGTTGGGACGCGCGTGTCAGTCGTGTTGGGACTTAATTATGGAAAATAAAATATAATTTCATTTTGGATAATTGAAATGGTCATTTTGAGTGCTCCAGTGTACCCGGAAGGTCAAAATAGTCAGAAAAGTGAACTCGAGGGTTTAGTTTAGGTCGGCACCCCAGACGGGTATTTTAGTCTTTTGAAATTTTGGGGAAAAGAGACCTACGAAAATTTGAGAGTTATATCATCAATTATGTGAGGGAAAACTGGAGATCTATACCATACGAAAATTGGAGAGTTATATCATCAATTATGTGAGGGAAAACTGGAGATCTATACCATACGAAAACTGGATACCTGTGAAAATTTGAGAGTTATATCATCAAGCAGAAGATAAGGAAGTAAAAAGTCGAGAAGGTCAAATCATTAGAGAATGAAGTTAAGAACATAATTCATGTAGGATCCATCAAGGAGGTTCAACTTCCACATTGGATATCTATCATTGTCATGGTCAGAAAAAAGAGTTAAAAGTGTAGGATATGTTTCGACTTCACTAATCTCAACAAGGCCTACCCAAAAGATAGCTTCCTTTTCCCTAGGATTGATCAGCTCATTGATTCTATCACAGGACATCAGTGAATGAGTTTCATGGATGCCTACACATGCTACCACCAGATATATTTTTTTGATTAAGACCAAGAAAAGAGCTCGTTCATTATGACTTTAGGACTTTATTGCTACAAAGTCATGCCATTACATCTAAATAATGCCAGAAATATCTATCAGTGTTTGATAACTAAGATGTTCAATAAGTAGATTAGCTCAACTATGGATTTATACATTGATGATATGCTCATCAAGAGTAGGAAGGATACCAATTACATCAGAGATTATTCAAAGACTTTTAAGATCCTCAAAGAATATAGGACTAAGTTTGACAAATATTTAGAGTTAGTTCTTGCAAATTTCTAGGATATTTGGTGGCTTAAATAAGGATTGGAGACAATATCAATCAGATCAAGGTCTTAAGTGACATAAAGAATCCAGCCACCATCAGAGAAGTTCAATTCTTTACTGGGATGTTGGCCGCTCTTAATCGATTCATATCTCGATCATTTGATAAGAGTATCCCATTTTTCAAATCTTTGAATAAAGCAAGAACAATATTCTAGATAAAATACTATGATCGAGAAATGGAATGGATTCGGCGGTACTTTGTATATCATCCCTTATTGTCAATTTATGTTAGTGGTGAGATTATCCACTTATACTTAGTTATTTCTCAATATGCGAATGGTGGGGCATTGGTATGACTTCAAGAAGTAGAATAATTCCTAGTCTACTACGTCATTCATACTTTTATTGAATCGAAAAGGAGATATATGACCATTGAACATGTAGTTGATAACACTAGTGACATTTATAAGGAAGTTATACCACTACTTCGAGGCTCATACTATAGTCATCACAACTTCCATCCATCTAAAACAAGTACTCAAGAAAGAAGATATGTCCAGCAAGATGACCAAGTCGTCACTGGAATTAGCACAATTTAACATCATCTATGAACCACGAACAACCATTAAGGGGAAGATTCTAGCTAATTTCATTGTCTAATTCTCAGCCACACCAGAAGGAGACTAGGTTCAACTGAGTCCCATTTTGTTGATGCCTAGTCTCAATTAGGAAAATCAAGAACAAAAATGGTAGCTATTCATCAATGAAGCATCCAAAGAGCATGGAACTAGCGTGGGAATCATCTGTGTCGCCCCACATGGGTGACTCATTGAGTAAACAGTTTAGCTTGAATTAAAGGGATCCAACGATAAAGAAGATTATGAAGCTATGGATCTTAGCCTACAAAGGGAGATAACTTTAGGACAAAAATATATAAAAATCTAGTGTGATTCTTGTCTAATCAACAATCAGCTCAATGGAGAATATGAGGCCATGGATCCAAGGATGCTCATTTATCATGATAAGGTAAGGAGATTTTCAAAGGCTTTCATATCGGTGTCGAAAAAAGAATTATAGAGGAACTACAACACTCATATTATTTCCTTAGCTACGTTAGTATTAACAATTGACATTGATCTAAAAAATACAAATATTATGGAGTGTGTTGACAGACCAAACAATGATGACACTATTTCAAACGTCATGAAAATTTAGTCGGCTTATAATGGCCTACCTAAAGAATAAATTTCTACCCCCAGATGGAAAAGAAGATTGAAAATTGAAAATCCATTCAACTTTGAAGGAAAACTTTACAAGTGATCGTTCATAGGACCTCTACTAAAATGTGGCCACTTGGATCAAGTAGTGGGTATTCTCAACAAGAATATAAAAAGGAGTTATAGGGATCACGTAGGAGGAAGATCACCCTCCTACAAGGCAATATCCTAAGGATATTGGTGTACTTTCATGTAGAAAGACACCATTCATCCCGTCCGCAAATGCGCAAAGTTTCAAGAATCTTTGCCTATCAACAAGCGTTAAGTGAAAAATCTTAATCTTCTCATAAGTCCATGGAATTCCACTCTGTAGGGCATGGAAATTATGGGGCCTTTAACTACAGGAAATAGGACATGCTTGATAAACTCCATCTACAACTTCACCAAATGGGTGGAGGTAGAACCATTGACGCATATCAGAGAAGTTGATGCCAAATGATTGGTATGGAGGAAAATTGTCACCGAATTTGGAATTATGAGTTAGTGATAAACAATGAGACCCAGTTTGACAATGATATATTTAGCCTCTTTTATGCAGGATATGGGATCGTGATCCATTATATCCAAGTGGTCTTCACATAATGTAATGGATAGGCTGAAAACATCAATAAGACTCTACTTGTCGAGATGAAATGGAGATTACATAATGTAAAAGGAAGATGGGTGGACGAATTTTCATATGTCATTTATGCTTATCAATAATTCCCCATAGATCAACAAGAGAAACCCCATGCTCCTCAGCATATGAAATGAAGGCCGTCATTCCATTAGAGATCGACCTCTAAACTCTAAGGATATCTTTGAGGACTTCCACAACGAAGACCGTCTGGACCACAAGCTTAACTTAGGAGAAGAATGAAAAGAGAGGGCTCTCATCCACCTTCCAGTATACTAGAAAGATATCGCCTAATGCCATGAAAGAAATATCAAATTCAAAGAGTTATGATCAAGGGTGAAAAGTAGTGCAGTGTTAGTACGCCAATCGTTGAATTCATTTCACCTCCTCAATACAAAAACCGAAACTATTGACTACACTCTTTACGAGAATAGAGCGGCCAATCCGAGTATCAAATTCACATAGAAATGTTGCTAGACTTTAATTGGTTTATTACTTCTCAATAAAAGTGTAAAAGATATCGGATAACAAAAAGAAAGATCAATCTAGGCATGTATTTAAAGTAAGGTTAACAAAATGAGTAAAAATTATATATTAAGACTAATACCCCTCACATCGAATTAATTAGTATAATTGGTTACATGGGAAGATGCGTTTATCAAGATTGGATATCAATTTAGCAATTAATTAAATCTAGATTTGTCACCCCTTAAATCGTCATATAATCCTACTATTATTTTGGCATCAACAAATACCCCATAAATTACACACACAAGATCGAAAATACGAAGCATACATTATATACCCCATTAAATCTCCTAGGTGTAAAATCAAGAACATTCCAATTGAATTAAACTCATAAACACCTTCACCAAAGAAAAACAACCCATTAACCCAAGGTGAGTTCAATTAATCTCAACCTATACTAAATTAGCTACACAACATAATGGAAGGCATAAATTAAATGCAAGAAAGTAAGTAAAGCAAGTAAATAAAATAAATAAAATCTACACTAAAAAGCAAGAAATCAACAAAGGGAAACTATACTAATGGTACGGATGATAAATAGTGCACTTATAACACCCAAAGAGAGATGGAAGAGAAGCTCTTAACACCTAAACCCAAACCTAAACTATCTAAAATGAAACATAAGTTGTCCCTTAAAAAAAAATCCACATATATACTAAGTGGGAAAAGGAATAAAAAGACAAAGAAATTAAAAGGAACGAAGTGTCAAATATTTTCTACGCAGTCGACCGGGTTCTTGGTTTGAGTTCTCCTATTTCACTTCGAAGGCATAAACTGAATCACCAGTCGATCGGGGGATCAAGGTCGGTCGACCACTCCCCTATTTACTGGTGTCCTTTGGTCCATCATGAGTAAGAAAGGTGCTTTATGGAAACGGATATAACTTCTTCGTCTGAACTCAAAACAATGTGTTGTTTACGGCCATGTGAAGCTAAATCAACTAGCTACACTTCTGTGGAATCCCACTGAACCAGAGATGATGTATGAAATGATTAAAATGCCCTTAAATTTAGTCTGATAATGAAACGTGTTCGAAATGTAACCAATCATCACTATAAGCATTCCCATACCTACAAAAGGTCAATTATACCTCGCAGAGCATATAAACCTACATAATAGAGTTTGTTTGGTTAACGAGTATAAATACAGGCATAAAGAATACAAACAGTTCTAGAATGCATAAAGATAAGGGGCACAGATATGCAATATTCATGATGTATCATACCCCCTAACTTAGACACTGCTAGTCCCCAGTGATTAAACAAACAAAACTAATTGGCATATGGAGATGCAAACTGTATATAAGCATAAAATATAAAAATTCTACTTTCGTGGTTGAACGATTACATTTAGAATATGCAATAAGTCGTTTAACCCCTAATTTACCCGAGTGGACGAGTGTTGTCTCGTGAGGGTTTTCAGAAATGAAATTTACAAACATCAAAGTTTCCCCAAAAATATGCCCAACCAAAATGCGACAAGTCCAACAATAACGAAAAGGATTTCAAACACGTTATTAGAAAAGTGAATGAATTCACACAAAAGTCCATATTATTAACATTATTAAATGAACTTCGTAGAATTGAAACCTTAAAAGTGGGAGGGAGAGCGAGCACATGCAAAGTATAATTTTGCAAGACTTTTATAAATCGAATAAGCGTTAAAGCGTGAATATATGCCAATCCTCACTGGATATTACACTCGACAAATAAAATCACTTAGAAAGGGAGGTAATACACGGGACATGCGGGCATAAAGAGTAAACGTAAATGAAAACTAGGTCGCGCACATGTTACTATTGAAGAACACTATATATAGAATAAAAGCTTATAATCTCAATGAAAGATACTGCCCATTAAGGGAGGCAAATGTATTTTCACAGATTATCAACACTATTTAAACTTTTGAATTGAATTCACCCTATTCTCACATAGGACTTTATAGGGTAGTAATGTAGGTTTGAGGTTAAGGTTACGGAAGGAAGGGATTATATACGGATTCAAAGGTGTTTGGAAATGAAACACTTAGGATGATGGAAAATTATGGGCGAATACAAAATTAGAATATCACTCCATAATGAGCATAGGATATGAAATTTGAGAGCGACAAGGATAATTGAACAATATGTACATAAATGAAACATTCTCTTTCTTTTTTTTCTTTTCTTTTCTTCTTTCTCTAACTTTTTCTTTTGTTTTCTTTCTTCTCTTTTTCTTCACTTTTTCTTTTCTTATTATTTTCTTTCACACTCTCACATGCTTAATTGCAACCACATAAACATCATTCAATCCTAAGTATCAATTCAAACAAAGGTATGGAAGGTGATATATATGGTTTATATCTCCAATTCAGAGTTGGTTATGGGATTTTGGGTTATGAAACAAAAGGCTATATGAAGGCTCAAAGGGGTTTACGAGAAAAATCATATAATGTGAGGTCAAGGTTAATATAGATGATATAGGAAAGAGGGTTTATGATCCTTTCCTAAAGTTTACACAATTCTCGAGTCAAAACAATTTTGACAATCATAAATTAAGTAATACATTTCATAAATGAACTCAATTAATGAACGATCAATGAAATAATAGTGAGATTACTAATGACTGTAACATTTTCAAAGAGGAAAGTGTAGTGTACAACACTCACAAATGAAGAAAAGCACAAATTTCACTAGGTGTAAGTAAATACAATGCAATAAAAGATTACCGAGTCACAAAAATGTTAGACCAAATCAATTAAACAAGAAAAGTGCATGTGCACATGGGATTAAAGTTTAATTCATGAAGTTATTCATAATATCAATAATTTAGGACTAAAGTCTAATTACTTATAAAATAGAGAACATGCATCATTGAATTGTCTATTGGATCAAGCATTTATTGAAATTTATCATCGAAAATAAAGGCAAAAGTGACCAATGAAGGAGAAAAAAGAAAGAAAATCTATTTGAAATTTTTAATTTTTTGTACAAAAAAAGCATGCTTGGGAGGAACATATAATCAAATCAAAGAAAATACCAATGAATGGATAGAATATCCCACACCCCCTAACTTAAACCTGACATTGTCCTCAATGTGAATTAAGAACCAAGCTAAAGAAAGGAAAATATCAATATTACCCAAAATGGAGCAACCTCGTGAAAGTACAAGTCCAATGATTCTACAAAACATATTAGCAACAAGAATAACAAAAAAACAAATAAAAAAAACTTAACTAATTACGCTAGACAATAAGTAAGAATAAATAAAAATAAAGAAAATAAAAAAAACTAACTATTTACAACCTACAATTTAAACTTCTAACTAATTATACACTGGAAGTTGAAATTTTTGAGGGTCCACCCTGTGGTGAAAAAAATCTCAACACAAATAATTTATGAAGGAAAAAAATCAACGATAAGAAATAAATAGCAGCAATCATAATCACAATTACATAACATAAGAATATACGTGGTTTGTCAAATTGCCTACGTCCACGGAGAGGTCTACTGTTCTTATTAAATAACTCTCGAGATAGTTTTTCACATGCCCTTTGCCCCGGACCAGGGGTACAATATATATTCAGTTGAAAGAAAGAGAGTGTTGGTAACCAACACGTTAGCCCAGTATCCCCTGAATATCTCATCCGAGATTTTAGGGATGGACTTAGTCATGTCTTTTTATTCTAACCGTCATTTAGAACTCATAATTTGGGTTGGGCACCTTTTATTCTCATTCGGGCTTGGTTAGCTACTCTTATGGGCCTAGTCAATGAAAGGGTACCCACAATTGCCCCTAAAATTTTAAGGCCACAATTGGGCTCAAAAATTTTAAATGGCTCTCCTGGCCTGTTTTTGATGGCACTGCTTTAATTTTTAAAATTGACAGGGGAGTGAATCGTCATTCTGCGATAGTTTTGAGCGGCAAATATTCATTGATTGTCATGCGCTATCATTGAGGGGTTTAAACTGAGACGTTCAGACGATCCACTTCACCACTTCTACTCTGTGTTTCCTCTTGCTTCCAAATTGTCCTTTTCTCTCAAGCTTCTTCTTACCTTCAAGCTCATTCTTTGTCATTTGAAAGCTATTTCCTGTTTTTCATCTTCATTCACTTGTGGTCTCTCATCATTCCTGGATTGATACCTGATTCGTAAGTTCTCAGTCTCTTCTTTTTCTGTATTTCCTTTCGTCATTTTTCTTTTTAATGTAGTTATGGTTTGCTCATGGCTAGGATAGACAACAAATATCTGGTAGAATTCAGGAAATTTTATAATACTCCTGACTGAGTGAACATTGAGTGTGCCCCTGTTCCTCGTAATGTTCGCAATATTAAGGATGGCCACTAGATTCACGTTCTTTTGTTATCTCAAGGGGGTTTAACTTTTTCCCCAAATCGGTTTTCTTACACTTCTTTCAGTATTTCGATATAGTCCCAGCCCAATATTCTCCAAACGTTTGGAAGATTATAAATGGCGTCCATAGAATAAACCAACTCTATGGAACTAATTTAGGTTTAGTTGAAATCTTCTTTTGTTATACCTTTTCTTGTACCAGCTCTGTTCTTCTCTACTTGAAAGTGAGGAGTCCGGACACGGTGTTGGTAGTGAATCTACCTGATTCCTATAAAGACTACTGGTTTGAGGGATTTATTGCTAGGAACTGGAAATTCCCTCCCTAAGTAGGGGGTGCAAGGTATGGGGGACCTCGAATCCCTACTTATGGGGAGGAATATATAGGTTGTTGTTCAATCTTATTACCTTTTGATTAGTGCTCTAATGTGTTCTTCCTCTAATACTTTATTTTCTTTTTCAGCCATATTGTTGAGTTAATCAAAGCCTGGCAAATAAGGGACTCAATTATAGAATCTGAACACCCCAGGTCGGATGCCTTTTTATTGGCATACAAGAATACTAACTCCAGCTTTATCGCTCGTCCAGTAGATTTCATCCCTCATCTTGACATCCCAAAGGAAGAAGAGGAGGAACAAGGTTCTCTCCCACTCATCGAGCTAGATGATGAAGAGGAGAACAGCTCAGAGTCTGGTGTTGCTGTAGGGACAGAGGTAGTAGTGATGAAGTAGGATCTAGTGAGGAGGGATCCAGCGAGGAAGAGTTACGTGGGGAGAGGTCTAGCGAGGAGGGCTCTAGCTCAGGAGGTTCCAGGTTGAAGAGCTCTACCGAGGAGGACATGGCTCCCCCTGAAGAAAAAAACTCTTATTCGAGATGATGATGATGATGATGATGATGATGATGATGATGGTGATGATGATGATGATGATGATGATGATGATGATGATGATGATGATGATGATGATGATGATGATGATGTCCTATTATCCAATAAGTTGAAGATGCAGAAGACAATATCTGTGGATATCGCTAGTGGTTCTCAGACCGCGCCTCATGAGAAGGAACTAGAGAGGAAGAAGAAAGAAGAAGAAGAGAAAAGAGAGAGAGGGAGAAAGAGGGAATAAGAGATGAAGAGAGAAGAGGAGAAGAAGAAGAAAGAAGAGGAGAGGAGAAGAAATAACAAAGAAGGCATAGGCTTCCCTTGTGCATGTGGTTGTCCCAACTGAGGGGGCCTTTGTGGTTCTAGCCCCTCATCTTGCTCTGATGATGCTGGAGAGAGCAGTACTGACGGCGGACCATAAACGGTCTTTAAGGATGGGTCCAGACTAGTTATTGTAACACCCCTCCTAATTAAATACCGGGTGGCCAGTCCCATACCAAATTAAAATAGAATATGCAGTTGGATCATTCACATCATCACTGTCGAAAACATTAACTAATCACCCAATACCCAATTAAGCTGGTGTTAAAAACTTTCCAAATTTTAATTTCAACAAAAAAACATTTTTAGTTTACGAATAACACTACACACAATCTTCTACAACACTAATAACCGAACAGATAACATAAAAGAATTTAAATGTAACTGGAAAAAACATTCCCAAATAAAAATCCAATACAGTAATCCCAACAATAACAAATGTATTAAAATGACCCGAGTACAAGACTACATGACTCAGATAGAAAGAAGATAACTGAATTCCTTTGGGTGACATGCCCTAAATAAAAGAACACTACAGAATGTGAATCAAATGAAGATAGGCGTCTAAGCAATACTCCATATATCCATAGCTCATCATAATCCTCTAAGGTTGGCGTCCCTGCTGCTGGACACCTGATATAGAAGATACAATAGAAAAGGGAATATGCAAGAAAACGGGTCAGAGCCCGATGTAAAATAATTTTAAAAACAACAAGTATTTAACAAGTGCAATAAAGCATTTATTATGTACATGTTAGTATCCAAACTCTCACTTGATATTCTCACCTCTCATCTAGAGTGCACGCTTAACGTTTCCTATTAACCTCCTAGTTAATGGTTCCTCCTACCAGTTTCCATAATATGATTTTATCCCATATCATCACCCCGTATGTCCCATATCATCACCCCGTATGTCCCATATCATCACCCCGTATGTCCCATACCATACATAGTATAATCATTCATATACGTTTCTCATTAATATGAATTAAGCTTTCCAAATCTTTAAGAATAAATATTCATTAACATAATTCAATTCTCTTTCTCTATTCACCGTCATCTACAATTATCACACAGTAGATTGATCTAACCACTATATATACACTCATTTAATACATTATATATATACATATATAATACGGCACCCTTATACACAGCTGTGGTGCATGCATTACTCTGCTATCACGTCCCAGTATCGCTGGTCGCCGAATAGGGGACTAAAGGTTCGGTAAGGATTCCTCGAACCACAAACATCAACACATAAAATTGGAGGCGAACATAGTCCTCGTATCCATGGGTCACGCACATACCTATATTCCCACAGTCAGCGAACTTATCAACTCCCCGATAAGTCTTTCATAGTCCTATGTTCTTGAGCGACAAATCAAAAATCCCATGGATTCATCACGATATGACTGCCCTCACACGCAAACCTCCCGTCGATAGCACGTAAGCTAGGTTATGTCATACACATAAATTATCAATCAATCAAATAGGCATTATCATCTACCTATAATATAATATCAACAAGGTACTCACACTACCCTATGATAGTTTCCATACGTAGCATTATATCTCTTCAATCCTACGTATTAAAATATTATGACTTTACTTCCTTAATTTAATTATTCCAGAGTCTCACTCGTTACTCAAGGTTTAAATAGGTTTTTCCTCAATATAATTATTCAGTAAGAAATAACTAATATCCTACTGGTCCATATCATCTTATCTCACGAATTACTACGATTTAAACTCTCCTTTAATTAGGGTTATAACCGATAGTTTATAATCTCTTATAAACACGTCTTCTATCACTTAGGATTGAACCCTCTTGTAAACTTAAGGTTGCCCAGGTAATTTATTAAATTTACCCTACTGGACCTATCCTTAATCCTCATGTGTACAAATTAGAATCCAACATATGAACTTAGCAACCGAAATTTCTTTCAATTTAATTATCATAATTCTAATCAATTAAATCCCAATCACATTAATTCGATTCTTATCTAGGGCTTACTGATATTCCCCAAGTCCCATTATATCCAATTAATAATCATCAAAGTTTTACAAAAGGTTTGGTATAAGAACAAGCATTAAAAATAAACCACATCATAAATTCTGGGGAGGTCGATCGATCGAAGGTAGGGGGTCGATCGATCGATCGCCCAGATAACAGCCCAGTTTTCTGCATTTCTTTTACTACGGGTTTCATCACTTTTGATCATTCAAACCTTCATATTAACAACCCAAATTCCTTATTGTCCTTACTAAATGATATAGCAACATATGTAAATGATTTCTAATGCTATAAACATCCTAGAATCATCAAGAGTTTGAATTAAAAGCTTATATTTATCCTATTTTTCCAGAAAATTATATACATGATATCTTCAAGAACACACCAATGATTCTCAGAATTTCTTCAACAAAGTAATGATTATTTCGTGGATTACTGTCTACCTACAACATGAGTTTGATTCCTATATACTTCCATTTTTCATAAATCCATTAACAACTCTATCTTTAACTTCCAAACATGTAAAATCTCATTTTTATAACTATCCTAACATGGACAATATAAAAACTAAATTGCAATATTCAAATAACTTGCCTCTAATGAAGGTCTGATACTTTGGGGTTGTATTTCACAGGTGGTCCTCTCCTTCTCCGGTTACTTCCGGTGGTGGTTGGTGGTGGAGACCTTTGGTCTTTGGTTCTCCTCCTTTTCAAGCAAACTTTTCTTCTCCCAAGCAACCTTTCACTCTCTTTAAAAAGATGACCTCTCAATTTTGTGTAGAAGAAATGAATGAACCCATGTACAACTAATCTCCAAATATTTATAATAAGACAAAATCCGAAATCACTATTCATCCCCTTGTAAAAATGACCAAAATGCCCTTTTTGGGTGTCTTTTCATTTCCAAATGACCCGAGACCCAAAACCAACATCCAAATAGACTTTTCTGACTATTTCAACCCTTCCGGATGCAACGACGCATTCAAAATGACTATGAGATTGATGTAAAAATAAGTTTCTTATTTAATCTCACAATTTGTTCCTACACGTCCCATACCGTGTTTGACTAAAAATTCAAATAACTGAATTAATAACTCACAGCAATATCAATAATATCATATTCATATATTACCTAAATATCTTTAAGTAATATTCAGAATCATTCATTTTAATATCCACAATTCGGATAAAACCCAAATGAATTTATTTATAATAAAATCCAATTAATCCCTTAATTTAAAATATAACACATTTTAAAAGTCATTAAAAATACGGGGTATTACAGTTATCCCTTAAGGTACATTAGGGGCTTCCTTTGGTAAGGACATTTCCTTTCTTCTCTATTTTTTCTTTTATTTCTTCGTTTTTTTTGTCTCACACCTATTTCTTCTTGCAGTTTCTGTCTGACTACACCATCCTCCATCGCAGTAGAGATGGGTTAGTGAGGAGGAATGATGAGCTCGAGGGGAGCCTGAAGACTGCACAGGAGGCCCAAAAGTCCTTCGAGAAAGCTCTCACATAGGCTGAGGCCTCTTTCGCCAAGGAGAGGGTTGGGGCATCCAAGGAGCTGAAGGAACTCTTCGAGGCCTATGAGCTGGTTATGGCAAGAAAACTTTCCGTCATAAATGAGAATATAGGGCTCACTGAGAAGGTGATAAGCCTAGAGGCATAGGCGGCCACAGTTAGAGATAATAGTTATAATGAGGGCTGGGAGGCAGCCTATGAAGATGTCGAGAAGCAGATTGACTACATCAGCTGGGCAAACTTCAAGAAAGGCTGGGATCAAGCCTTAGTCACTGCTGGAGTTTCTGCTGACTCGCCTCTGTTTGGCGAGAACAATCCTAGATCCAAGCCCATCATTGATGAAGAAGACCCTTTTGTCGACCGGCCTCCTGCTCCTGCAGTTCATGCCCCCATTGCTTCTGATGTTGATGCCCCTGCACTTGGGATAGAGACGAGTGAGGCTGCTACTAATAAAGGGAAGAAACCATCCCCCATAGAGCTGGTCGAGGTTGACCAATAGACTTCTAGGCTTATTTTCTTTACTTATATTTTGTGTTCTCTCTTTTTGTCATTCCATGTATCTGTACCTGGCTAGTGCCATTTTTAAATGAAGTGAAGGGATTTTGTTTTTTCATTCACTGATATACTCGTCATTTGCGTTCCTTGTCTTGTAGTTTGTTTATCTTGATGATCACATTCCTGCCACTTATTCTCTAGGCCAAATCCTTGGTTCGAATGTAAGTGACCAAGTTCCCCCGAGCATTTATCAAGATTTGCAAATACTTTAGGACAAGTAACCAAGACTATAAAGATCAGTCTAAGGTAGTTGTCAGACTGAAGGATAGATTTTTATAGATGGAGGAGGTTGGTGCCTCCATTCATGAGGAGATGGATGCTCTGAAGGCTAAGCTATTGAACGCCTCTGAGATCAATAAGGTCGGAGAGGTTCTACAGCAGGAATATGATACCTTAAGGAGGGAAGTTTCACGCCTCAAGGAAAATGCACCGAGCATTTGTCCTTCAGTTATACATGGTTCTTCGTCATCAACGAGGTAGCGAGCTAGAATTTGCGATAGCGATTACCTAAGAGAGATTGCCAAACTGAGGGGAGATGTGCGTCGAGTGTATGTGATAGCTTCTGGGCTTCAAAGGAATGTCACCAGACTGAGGCACTTATTTAAAAAATTTCCTCAGTAAGTGTGGGCAAACGGATATAACCAAGGCTAGACAAACTCTCCCACAAAGTTAAAGGAGGTCGAGGAGCTAGCCTTTATCAGAGGGTGGCTAAGTGCCCTCAGGAAGATAAATGTGCCTAAGAATTCCATCCTCTGGTATAGGCATGCGATCACTCCGTCGTCCTTGGATCCAAATCCATTTAGAAGGGATGACCGCTGGATCCCAATAGATGTTATCCCGATGTAGCTGCTAGATCAAGCTCGGAGGAGGTCGAGGAGGACTTTTCTCCTTATCCAGACGATGGTCGAAGGGCGCGAGTAGATGATTACCTTGCTCGGTGACTTGGTCCCCCTTAGGATCTAATTTATTTTATTACTATTGTACGTGTAACTGTGTAACCTTTAGCAATAAATTTTTTATGTTTTGGGTAGTTTCCGACTAAACATATGTTGTCTATTTTTTATTTATAATATCTAGCTATTTTGGGCTTCTCAAACGACTAAATATGACTTAGAGTTTATTTTCAAATGAGTATTTCCCCAGTCCAGTATGTCATAGGCATACCATTTCACCTCACTTTACCTTTTAGGTCGTGTCGTCACACTACATTAGGCCTAAGTAGGGCGATCGTGAGTATACACCTGATCACTGGGCAATCCGCCCGAGCAGGATTTTAGAGCCAAGATATGTTGGCGACCAACCTAGGTTGGCCATATTGCCTAAGGTAAAGGTCCCTTGTAGGTCTTCATTTGTTGCCTGAGCAACCTAGGAGGCCAGTGGTGTTATGAACAAAGGCCTGAGGAGGGTTATTATATGTCAACCCTGCTAGCTATGCTTTAGAGAAGTTGAACTGTTATAAACCCAACCACTGTTGTACAATCACAAGAGGCTATCTCAAGAGATCTTTCGACAAGATCAAGTTAACCAACTTACTGTAATACATGCTCTTTATAATATATGATAAAAGAGTGAAGCCTGTAACTTGGAAAGGGTACATATAATAAAATATACTTGAGACAACCAACATATATAGAATGCTAAGGCCAGTTTAGTTTTATTGAACAAAGTTAGGAACAAAGAGCAATATTAATTTGTAAATGAAAATTCGCCTAAACTAATGGTGCATAAAGAAATCTAGAAGTAGAATTTATTTAGGTTGTCTGCATTCCAAGATCTTGGTATCTCCCTGCCCTTAGAATTTCCAAGTGGTAGGATCCTTGTAGGTCGTTGTAATACCCCGTATTTTCGAAGACTTAAATAATTACGTGATTTATTATTATTGTGGGATTATTTAAATTAAAATATGAGAATTAATTATTAATCCGGATTTAAATTGAATATTTACTAGCGTGATCAGAAGTTAGTAACTATTAATATTACTGTGAGAATAAGTAATATGAAATGATGATTTTTATATAATTTTTCGTGATAGAGAAATAAGATAGTTTGGTATAGTAAGTCGGGGACGCGCGTGTGAGTCGTGACAGGACTAATTAAGAGGAATAAAAAGGTAAATTATTTTTAGTAACTCGTATGAGCATTTCGAGTGCGTCGTTGAGTCCGGAGGGATAGAGATAGTCAAAAAACTCTACCTGAGTATTTTATTTGGACTCCGGGACATTTTTAGGCCAAGCCGGCACCAGGTAGGGGTAGTTTTGTAATTTGGAATTTTGGAGAAATTAAATGGACGAAAATTAGAGATATATTATATCAGCTAATTGGGGACAATTAGGGTTAGGTTAAACCAAAATCAAGAGAGAGCCACAGTGGGTAAAGGATAGTAGTTTCCAAAGGAGGAGAAGCTCTTGACCACCTTGCACAACCACCACCACCATAATGTAGATCGGAACGCGAGGAATGCATCCATACCAGAAACACCAACGGATCAGACCTTCGAAACTGAGGCAAGTGCTTATTGTTTTCTTTTATTAGCGATAATTGTGTTCATGTTAGTATAGGTTAATAAACCTTGTGATGAAAATTAATTTGAGTGAAATTGGAGAACTAGATCATTAATTAGGGATGATTTGATAAAGATTTGAATACCATATGTATATAGGATGATGCTTACGTAATTTGGATGATCTCTACGAAGAAATCTGGGTTTAATTTGAAGTTATGCATATTAATTTAAGAACTAGGGCTCTTGATAATAAAATTTGGGGATTTCGAATTATATGAATGATTGGTGATGATTTAATGATTCTAGGTTGTTAGAATTCATTTACAAATGTTAGGATTCGATTTGGGAATAATTGATTGGAGTTTAGGATGATATTTTAGAGGTTTTAGGGTTGAAAAATGGTGAAAACGAAGTTGTCTAAGGTTGAAGACGAAACAACCCAGTTTGCTCGAAGTCATTCGCCCGAGATGGGATGTCGCGTGAAGTCGTTCAAGCGACACGCTAAAGTCGTTCGAGAGAGATCCCTTCTGGTTCGAGCGAGATTACTAATTTTAGGGAATTTCCTATTTTTCCCCTATGTTGGTAAATGGTTAATTTGAGTGAAGAAAACTAGTGTTCGAGGAACCCAAAATAGTGCAGAATTATTGGGTTAGGGGTAATGATCTCAAATATTCGGGACGGTGAGATTTTCTTGGAGATTATGAGAGAGAGATAATCGTAATTGTAAATGCGTCGAGAGTATTGAGTGATAAATACTAACGGTATTAGTCCTGAAGAAATAGAACTTATAAGAATAAAAATTAGTGGTCAATTGTGGGACTGATTGTGATTTTGTATTAAGGATTTTCGGGTGACATATTATCCTTAGAAATATATTACGAGAGAGGGAATATCGTAACTTAAAATACGTTGATAGTATTTAGTGATAATAATACAACGTATGGAATATGATACTTGGTTGTGTATACTGTTTGATTGGATGGGTTATGTGAATACCTATTACTTGCTAGTATTATGTGTATGACATACCTAGCTGCTTGCTATCATGGGAGGTGGTGTAGAGATAGTCTTATCCTTTTGGGATTTTGACTTGTATCTCAAAACATAGGACTGTGAAGACTTACTTGTGAGTTGGTAAGTTGCTGACTATGGGAGCGTAGGTATGTGCGTGACCCATAGGTATGTGAGCTATGTTCCCCTCCATTATGTGTGTTTCGTATATATGGTTCATGGGAGACTTCCCAACCGATAGTCCTTATTAGAGTACGAGATGTATCGGGAAATGGTAGCAGAGTATGCAATGCACCACAGCTATAGCCTTGGGGTGCTGTATTAGTATATATATAAATAGTGGTGGTTATTTATATGTAGGGGTGTTATACTTACAATGTGATAATTATAGGCTATTAATATTGGGTTAATACATATAATATATATATATATATATATATATATATATATATGCCTTTGGTATATCTAAAATAAGAACATATCAGATTATTAAGATAGTGAAATCTTCAGTAACGTAAATAGTGAATACTTGACTTTAGTGTGTTAACCCTTAATTAAAATGAAAAACGTTGAGATCAAATACGGAATACTACTATGAGGGATATCTATGAGGATAAGTCTTTTCCTAGTAAGAGTGTGTCAGATGGCTAGGTGGGGTTAGATGTACGTTAGGCGTGCACATTAGTCGAGAGGTGAGAATCTCATGTGAGAGCTCGAACTAACATGCCTATAATACTTGCTTTAATGCAGTTTTAAATACTTGCTAAAACAAATATTTTTACACATCGGGCTCTGACCCGTCTCTTGCATTTCTTCTCTCTTTTTCTATATATATATGTATTAGTACAGGTCCCAGCCACAGGGACACCGGTTCTAGATACTTGGATGGTTTGTCGAGCTGCAGCTGTTATGGAAGTTGCGGGTTATTGGAGATTTAACGCTTCTCTCATTTCATCCAGTTCCTAGTTCAGATATCTCAGTTAGGGCATGTGTCGCCCATCCTCATTAGCAGAGTTATGCTCAGTTTACTTTGTAGTTCTTCTTAGTTGGTTTGAGTATTTATTATGGTTTGGTTTGTAATTGTAAACTGGAAGGTTTTATACAGTCTTATCTATTCAGTATTTGATTCAGTCAGCATTTAATTCTTGTGTATGGTTTATAAATACATGTTCCGAATTTTGAAATTTATTGGTGTAAAGTTTAAATTAGAAAATGTTTTGACACTAGCTTATTAAATGTTAGGTAATTAATTGGATTTTAGTTTTCGATAGTGATGCTAAGAATGAACCAACCGAACATTCTGTTATAAATTTTATAAAGGACGGATCACCCGATATTTAATTGGGCGGGGTGTCACAGGTGGTATCAGAGCATCAGGTTCTAGTGTCCTTTAGGATCTGTATGACTTATTACGTTTCAGCGTAGCGTTCTTTGACGTAGAGCCTTATTCTAGGATTGTTGTATTCCACTACGTATGAGAATTGCGCTCTCCTGCGATTTAGTTTAGATAAGTCAATTCATATGCGAGAGTGATTAGACTTCGTACTCCGAACAATATGGGACGACCAGTGAAGGCCGTTAGCGGGACTGCATGAAGAGGAAAACAATTGGAAGCTGTAAAGCATTCGAGGAACGGTGATCGCAGTAGAAGTCACCAACAGTAATATCTAAGTGTGATGGGCCAATGGAAGAAGCTAATCCAAAGGCAATAATGTAAAGTAGAGTGTAGTGACGCTCAGAATTTTAAATTCATAAGAAGTTTTCTAGCTTAGAAAAATAGCAAGGAGTAAAAATAGTTAATCAAACCGAGATATTGGGTTCGGGTTGACCATTTAAAATTTTCCATATTCTTGTCAGACAGAAATATGGAAGAGATGTTGAACATATCACCAGTAGGTTGGGTAGAGATCGACCGTAAAGGATGAGTTAACTTGGTAAGCTAACTTCGTGACTGAAGTAGAAGTCACGGAAGGTAAAAAGGGTCCGTAAGCTGAAAATGGACACGTGGGTAGAATGCCCCAGTGTGAATGGAAGGTGTGAATAATGTGACTAGTGTCAACATCATCAAAGTATATGTTTACTAGAGTATGTCAACGCCCCAGAAGAAAGGGAGCCAGTCGAGTTGTGATACCTAGCCGAAGGGAAAGGTTGAATCAATAGTGTTAATAGAACATCACCTGAAAGTATACCCAGTGAGGGGAAATCTATTTAAATTATATGATTAAATATTAACGTAATGGTGATGGATTCATTCAAGACCAGCGGGTCGATCATGTGTTCCATATGCCCTATAGAGCGCAAGGAACAACAAAAATAACAACTAGGAGTTAAGACTACTAGGTCCGAGAGAAGGACATCCCAACAAGTCCAGGAGGATCAGTAAAAAGGAAATTTCCCTGTATGTAGAGATAAGGGTTATCAGTATTGAATGTGTTCACATGAGAAGTGAAATTGATATTATCGGGAATATAAAAAAAAAAAAAAAAAAAAACATGCCAGTAAGGCATAACAGTTGGAGAAGTGAAATATTCAGCGTAGAAATCGGGTCAGGAGAATTGGTCTAGGAATTAATAACCCAAGAGTAGTGGGTCTAGGCAGGACCAGCGTAGTTCTCAATAACTGTAGCATACCGTACTTTGGGGTCGACGGGGCCCAAGAAATAAAGGGAAGGCCAGTAAGGCCATATATGAGGCCTAGAGATATGGGGTCAATGTATCAATGTAGAGCAGGTAAGCCATAAAATAGAATAAGAAGGGAAACACTAACGAGTGGAATCTGAAAGGTATAACGATTGTAAATAACTATGGGTCACGAAAAGCGTGTGTGGGGACACTACGATCAGGCTAGACTGATGAAGCTTTGTTTCATCCTTGTGAAATAGTGGTGAGTTCCTGTGGCGTGGGTGTGTCACAACATATGTGAATAGTTAGCACTAAGAATTTGAGTGTGCATTCATTTTAGTGGGTACGCTGGCAACAGCAGCCTTATTATGTAAATGACTACCATTTGGTAGCGAGATTTTTTCGTGCCACCTGTGGGGAGGAGCAAGTGTGGACACTAAGAGAAATTTGTATATGGTATTATGTAACGATTCGTGATCCTTTGAGCATTATGATAGTAAAGCATATCATTATATTGTATGGTTACTGGTTACCAAGGGTTTGAACAGTAATAAATTGGGTGATAAGACTATTGTACTAAAAAAATTAAATTTTAAAAAATATGGTTTTAGAGAGGCATCACCTAAAAGACGGTTGAGCCTACACATGTGTTGTATTGTATTGTAGACTTCAGTGAGTATGTTTTCTTACTATGTTGATCCCGGTGAGCAGGGATGCTTTACTGATGTGATTCAGAGTATATTGAATTATTGTAGAGCGGAGAGATATAGCTCATAAATTATATAGCGCTAATAACTCGTGATAGTGAGTGCCTTGCATTTTATACTGTATTTAGTAACATGAGAGTGGACTAGAAGATTTTTACGACCATAGATGGGAATTCAGGGATATATGTTATGGATTAAAGACTTAACAGATCCCGACAACCAGCTGAGTTAGGTAGTTGTGTATCGGGGGGGTTCCTTGTTTGGATTTCGCTTTGCGAGACATCCCACGCATGAAACTTAGCGAACGTTGGAAGTTGGGAGAAGTTTGCCTTCAGTACATGGACTTAGGATTGTAATTATTACCTATATACGTAATTATAATCATGAGATAAGGGTTATGTTATAGATTAAGGCCGATAGATCCGTATAAGAATAAATGTAATAATGCTACCAATCGTTGGCACCACAAGCAGATCGATGGGACTACCTAAGATATGATTAGGTGGAAAAGGTAGGGTGACTGAGTAGGACCTTACCATATACTCATGCCAAGTATGTGGGGCATGAATTGATATTTATAATACGTCTAGTACGGTGGTGCTGCAATACACAAAGCATGGGTGTATGGGCGCCCTAGATATTTAGGTAATAATTTTTTTTTCCTTAAGTGAAAGATTGTGAGACAACGCATATTGCGAGAAGTGACTGAATGTAGAAGACTATGACATCAGGACTTAGCTGTTCGATGGGTTAGGGCAGTTAGGATCGTTAATTCCCATAATTGCCAAGAGGATGTATAGGAGGAATCCAATAAAGTTTAACTCGGGAAAGTTGAAACTTACTTGTTAAGACATGGAGGGAACATGTTTCATGAGAATTTGAAGTTTAAAAAGAAGGGAAAAGACTTGCGACATGCAGTGATGATAATGTCACCTGAGCCATAGATATGGATGTGGTTATAATAAAGGTAAAATGCATAATGATATAAAGTCATAGTAGTGATGGCATAAGAAGAGCAAGGCATTACTTATCTCCAATTGGAGGTGGACCATCAGGGAATAATAGAGTTCCTTCAGCATTAGGAATTCCTTGGTAGTAATGGGAGAGTAAATCCCTGAACAATTACAGAGTTAATACTTCGTAGTGGAATCACGACCCTATGGGGGTGAAAGTGGGTTGGCTAATTAAGGCGGATCATGTGATGTCAAGTTAGGACAAATTATAAGGCGTAACAGTATACCCCAACCATTATTCCTGAGGTAGTAAGGTTATAGGGGGTACAAATAGAGTTTTTGTCCGAAAGAGTCATGAGAGTTATGACTCGATTATTGGGAAGAGTTTCGGGAGGCCCTGAATATCAAGATGCGAACATATTTGGCCTAACACACTCGTAGGCGGATGGTAAGTCTGAGAGTTTTAGTTGCACATTGCGAGGTATGTTGTATCTCCAATTATGGGAAGGTTTAGTATAATATCTTCCACTGGTGGAGTTAGCGTAAGACGACTCCCCTCAATTTATTATCGATAGAATCCCATTCGAGGCGTTATATATATAAATCCTTTTTATCCTTGTGCTTATTGGATAGAATGAAGGACAATAATCTACTAGGTCCGGAGGAATTTTAGGGCCCGTCAACCAGGGTGGAAATGGTTGGGAGTTGCATTATTACATGTTGGAATGAGGAAATTGATACCGAGTGATATGGGATTTTTCCCCCTATTATTGTTAAGTTTTAACCGGTAGCGTACAGGCTTAGATTTCATAGTCCTTTGCGGAGGTCGTATGGCGAAAATGTGTTAACGTTTATGGTATTTATCGTGTGCAAGACAAATTGGTATATATCTAAATATCCATTAACCTTCTAGTGTGAGTAGTAGGAGGCTAGATAGTGACTATATATAAGTTAAGTGGTGAAACTTAAATGGTAAGGCGTGGAGAGTAATGAATCAGTGAGGTGTTCATTATTAAGGGTATTCGATAATGTACTGTATGGGCGGTACTGCGCAAATTCATGAGATGTGAGGTAAATACCCGGAGTTTTCCTTATCAGAAATGCCTTATTTTCGGAATTTCGGGACGAGATTCCGTTATTAGGGGGAAGTATGTAATACCCCATATTTTTGAAGACTTAAATCATTATGTTATTTATTATTATTGTGGGATTAATTAAATTAAAATGTGAGAATTAATTATTAATCCGGATTTAAATTGAATATTTACTAGCGTGACGAGAAGTTAGTAACTATTAATATTACTGTGAGAATAAGTGATATGGAATGATGATTTTTATATAATTTGTCGTGATAGAGAAATACGATAGTTTGGTATAGTAAGTCGAGGATGCGCATGTGAGTTGTGCCCGGACTAATTAAGAGGAATAAAAAGGTATATTATTTTTAGTAACTCATATGAGCATTTCGAGTGCGTCGTTGAGTCCGGAGGAATCGAGATAGTCAGAAAACTCTACTCGGGTATTTTATTTGGACTCCGGGACATTTTTAGGCCAAGCCAACACCCGGTAGGGGTAGTTTTGTAATTTGGAATTTTGGAGAAATTAAATGGACGAAAATTAGAGATATATTATATCAGCTAATTGGGGACAATTAGGGTTAGGTTAAACCAAAATCAAGAGAGAGCCACAGTGGGTGAAGGAGAGCAGTTTCCAAAGGAGGAGAAGCTATCTTCGCCACCTTGCACAACCACCACCACCATCGTGTAGATCGGAACGCGAGGAACGTATCCATACCAGCAACACCAACGGATCAGACCTTTGAAACCGAGGCAAGTGTTTATTTCTTTCTTTTATTAGCAATAATTATGTTCATGTTAGTATAGGTTAATAAACCTTGTGATGAAAATTAATTTGGGTAAAATTGGAGAACTATATCATTAATTAGGGTTGATTTGATAAAGATTTGAATACCATATGTAGATAGGATGATGCCTACGTAATTTGGATGATCTTTATGAACAAATCTAGGTTTAATTTGAAGTTATGCATATTTGTTTAAGAACTAGGGTTCTTGACAATAAAATTTGGGGATTTCGAATTATATGAATGATTGGTGATGATTTAATGATTTTAGGTTGGTAGAATTCATTTACAAATGTTAGGATTCTATTTGAGAATAATTGATTGGAGTTTGGGATGATATTTTAGAGGTTTTAGGGTTGAAAATGGTGAAAAAGGAAGCTGTCTAAGGTTGAAGACGAAACAACCAAGTTCGCGCGAAGTTTCACGAAGTGGTTCGCGCGAGATGGGATGTCTCGCAAAGTCGTTCGAGCGACACGCTGAAGTCGTTCGAGTGAGATCCCTTCTGGTTCGAGCGAGATTGCTAATTTTAGGGAATTTCTATTTTTCCCCTATGTTGGTAAATGGTTAATTTGCGTGAAGAAAACTAGTGTTCGAGGAACCCAAAATAGTGCTGAATTATTGGGAGTTATTTAGGGGTAATGGTCTCAAATATTCGGGACGGTGAGATTTTCTTGGAGATTACGAGAGAGAGATAATCGTAATTGTAAATGCGTCGAGAGTATTGAGTGATAAATACTAACGGTATTAGTCCTGAAGAAATAGAACTTATAAGAATAAAAATTAGTGGCTAACTGTGGGACTGATTGTGATTTTGTATTAAGGATTTTCGGGTGACATATTATCCTTAGAAATATATTACGAGAGAGGGAATATCGTAACTTAAAATACGTTGATAGTATTTAGTGATAATAATACTACGTATGGAATATGATACTTGGTTGTGTATACTGTTTGATTGGATGGGTTGTGTGAATACCTATTACTTGCTAGTATTATGTGTATGACATACCTAGTTGCTTGCTATCACGAGAGGTGGTGTAGAGACAATCTTATCCTGAGGGGATTTTGACTTATATCTCAGAACATAGGACTGTGAAGACTTACTTGTGAGTTGGTAAGTTACTGACTATGGGAGCGTAGGTATGTGAGCTATGTTCCCCTCCATTATGTGTGTTTTGTATATATGGTTCGTGGGAGACTTTCAAACCGATAGTCCTTATTAGAGTACAATATGTACCGGGACGTGATAGCAGAGTATGCAATGCACCACAGGTATAGCCTTGGGGTGTTGTATTAGTATATATAAATAATGGTGGTTATTTATATGTACGGGTGTTATACTTACAATGTGATAATTGTAAGCTATTAATATTGGGTTAATATATATATACATATATATATATATATATATATGTATGCCTTTGGTGTATCTAAAATGAGAACATATCAGATTATTAAGATAGTGAAATATTCAGTAACCTAAATAGTGAATACTTGGCTTTAGTGTGTTAACACTTAATTCAAATGATAAACGTTGAGATCAAATACGGAATACTACTATAATGGATATCTATGAGGATAAGTATTTTCCTAGTAAAAGTGTGTCAGATGGCTAGGTGGGGTTAGATGTACGTTAAGCGTGCACATTAATCGAGAGGTGAGAATCTCATGTGAGAGCTCGAACTCACATGCATATAATACTTGCTTTAATGCAGTTTTAAATACTTGTTAAAACAAATATTTTTACACTTCGGGCTCTGACCCGTCTCTTGCATTTCTTCTCTCTTTTGCTATATATATATATATATATATATATATATATATATATGTATTAGTACAAGTGCCCAGCAACAGGGACACCGATTCTAGATACTTGGATGGTTTTGCCGAGATGCAGCTGTTGTGGAAGTTGCGGGTTATTGGAAATTTAACGCTTCTCTCATTTCATTCAGTTCTTAGTTCAGATATCTCAGTTAGGGCATGTGTCGCCCATCCTCATTATCAGAGTTGTGCTCAGTTTACTTTGATGTTCTTCTTAGTTGGTTTGAGTATTTATTATGGTTTGGTTTGTAATTGTAAACTGGAAGGTTTTATCCAGTCTTATCTATTCAGTATTTGATTCAGTCAGATTTAATTCTTGTGTATGGTTTATAAATACATGTTTCGAATTTTGAAATTTATTGGTGTAAAGTTTTAATTGGAAAATATTTTGACACTATCTTAATTAAATGTCAGGTAATTAATTGGATTTTAGTTTTCGACGGTGATGCTAAGAATGAACTAACCGAACATTCTGTTATAAATTTTATAAAGGACTGATCACCCGATATTTAATTGGTCAGGGTGTCACAGTAGTCCCTTATCACCTTGAATGGTCCTTCCCATGTAGGTCCTAACTTTCCATCTGATGGTCTCACAACACTACCAAGAACTTTCCTTTGGGCATAGTCTTCGAATTGTAATTTTCTTGGATTAAATTTCTAATTGTATTGTTTGGCTAGCTATTGATGTTAAGATGCCAGCTTAACTAGAGCCAATTATCGTCACTCGTCAGCTAAGTCAAGTTCAGTGAGCAACGCTTCATTATTGTGGCATTGGTTGACTAGCGTAAACTTCATGGTAACGAGACTAGCTTCTAGTATGACAATTGCTTCCATTCCATATATGAGTGCAAAGGGTTTATCCGCAGTTGCTCACCATGGGGTGATGCGATAGGCCTAGAGGATGTGGGGTAATTCATTCGCCCGTGCTCCTTCTAATCGCTCTAGGAGCATTGTCTTATTAGAAGCCTCATCTTGACCATTGCTTTGAGGATATGCCATAGAGCTGAAGTAGTGCCTGATTCCATGATCTTTGGAAGGGGCCACTCTTAAACTGGGTGTCGTTATTGATAATAATCATCATGGGTATGCCAAAGCGTGTGATGATATTTCTCCATATGAACCTTACCATATCTATGTCCCTCATGTTTGCCAGTGGTTTTACCTCTATCCACTTTGTGAATTAATTTGTGGAGACCAACAGATACTTCCGATTGCCTGCTGTAGTAGGCAAAGTACCTACGATGTCCCCAACTAGGCGAAGGGATAGGGGCTAGTTAGGTACTTTAGGTCGCTAGCGGTTTGGTGGATCATGGGTGAGTGATTTTGGCCTTTTTCGCATTTTCGAACGTAGACTCCAGTGTCCTTCTACATGTACGGCCACCAGTACCATCCCTTTATTGCTCGAAAGTCTATCGACCTTCCTCCTATGTGACTTCCACAAATTCCTTCATTAAGCTCATCCAGAACTTACTCGACATACTATGGATGAACGCACTGGAGGTAGGGGTCAGTGAAGGATCTCTTATATAACTTGGCCTTAGGAGATAAGCGGAAGCGAGCGGCCTTAACTCTTATCTAATAAGTTGTCTTCTTATCACTTGGCAATTTATCATTTTGCAAGTAATCTATAATGGGATCCATCCAGCTCGAAGCTTTTTCAATATGTATAATTTGATTGGGGTTTCGTAATTCAGTAGCCTGATGAATACTGGGTTGAGGGAGGAAATAAATTTGGATTATCCTTCTCAAGTTGGAGTCTATTGCAGAGCTTAGAGCTGCTAGGGCATCTGCATGGTTGTTTTTGTCCCCTAGGGAACTTTTGAACATATACTTAATCAAATTTGGCCATTAACCCCTTCATAATGGCGAGATAAGTTGCCATCCTTTCACCCTTTGCATTGAAGTCACTACTTATTTGGTTGGAAACTAGTTGTGAATCGCTGAAGACATGAAGGTGCCTCGCCCCTAGCAACTGTGCTTTATGTAGTCCGATGATCAGTGCCTTGTATTTTGCCTTGTTGTTGGAGGCTTTAAATCTAAGTATGATTCCCTGCTCGAGCACTGTATTCTCAGGAGTCACTACCATGATACCTACTCCTTCCCCCTTGAGTTGGAGGCTCCATCAACTTATATTGTCCAAACACTTAAGCCTTCCCTTTAACGACTAGTTTCGAGGTGATCGCAAGGCAATTCTCCTATGAACTTAGTAATTAAATTGGCCAAGACTTGCCCCTTCACGATTATTCTTGGTTGAAAGTGAATGTCAAACCTTCTGAGCTCGACTGACCACTTCGATAGTCAGCCAGAGAGATCTACTTTCCTCAGAACAGCCTTGATGGGGGGGAAGTAACTACGATGATGGAGTGAGCCTCAAAATAATGTTTTTGTATCCTTGAGGCTATCACCAGTGCATAGGCGAGTTTCTCCAATGGAAAGTACCATTGCTCGACTTCCAAAAGAATTTTACTTACATAGTAGACTGGATGTTGTCTTCCCTCTCTCTCACATACCAAGGCAGAGCTTACAGCATGGTCTGACATGGCTAGGTAGAGGTATAACGGATCATTCACCTTACGGATCATGAGAAAAGGGGGTATACTGAGGTAAACCTAGAGTTTTTCTAAAGCTCTCAAACAGTCCTCGTCCCATGTTACTCCTTTATTTCTTTTTAACAATTGAAAGAATGGTTGACACCATTCTTAAGACTTAGAAATAAACCGGTTGAGCGCGGCTAGCATTCTTGTGAGCTTCTATACATCTCTTACTATTTGAGGTGGCTGAACTTTATTGATAGCATCGATTTGGTTGGGATTTACCTCTATTCCTCTCATACTGACCAAGTATCCAAGTAATTTTCCTGACTAGATGCTAAAATAACACTTACTTTCGTTAAGTTTCATTTGGTACTTCCTGAGGATTTCGAAAGTCCTTATCAGGTAGAAAAGGTGGTCATCCTTGAGCTTGCTTTTAACGAGCATGTCATCGATGTAAACTTACACGGTATCCCCCATCTGATCTTTGAACATCTTTGTGACTAGCTGCTGATAAGTCTCTCCAACATTCTTAAGGCCGAAAGGCATAACTTTATAGCAATATAAACCAATAGTGTTTATAAATGAGTTCTTATCTTGGTCTGGCACATGAAGGGGGGTTTGGTGGTATCCAGAATACGTAACTAAGAAGCTTATCCTCTCATGTGTTGTCATAGCATCGACTAGTTGATCGATCTTTGGAAGGGAGAAACTATCTTTGGGACAGGCTCTGTTGAGGTCGGTGAAGTCGATACAAACTCTCCACTCTCCATTGCTCTTAGGAACTACTACTGAGTTGGATAACCATTTAGGGAACTGAACTTCCCATATGGACCCTGCATCCAGTAGCTTCTCGACCTCCTTCTTTACTGCCTTAGACTTCTCCGGGGCTATTTAGCGAACAATCTGTGTAACTGGCCTCAAGGTTGGGTCTACGTGTAATCGATGACAAGCGATGTTGGGATAAATCTCAGGTAGCTCGTAGGGCTCCCATGAAAAAACATCCAAGTTTCTCCGGAGAAGGGTCACTGGTTCTTTCTTCTCGCGATTGGTCAATGAGGTGCCAATCAAAAACTTCTTTCCAGTCGAGCTACTCCTAGCTGCAACTTCTTTCAAGTCTTCAATGACCCTCTTAGAGGGGAGGATCTTGATCTCCTCCACACCTCGTCGACCATATCTTAGCTTCTATTTGGAGGGCATTAACCCCTCCTGGGATTCTTTCTTACCTTTTGATTCTTCCACTTTCTTCTCCTGTTTGGGGCATATGGCCACGATAAAACATTTCCTTACTGTACCCTGGTCTCCATAGATCTCAACTACTCCTCGATCAGTTACACACTTCAATTTTTGGTGATAAGTCGATGGGATGGCCTTTATTATATAGAGCCATCCCCGATTGAGGACGGCTTGGTATGGCGATTCAATATCAATAACAAGAAACTCAATCAATTTTGATATGTTTCCTACCTTGACTGGCACGACGATCTTTCCTAGAGGTATCGTGATCTTTCCGACAAAGCCGACCAATGGAACAGTGGCTTCCTTGAGATCAGATATGCTTAGCTTCAGATTCCTGAATAATTCAAGGTACATTACTTTGGACGAGCTGCCTTAGTTGACGAGTAACCTGTCCATGTCCCAATTGGCTATCCTGAGTGTAATGACCAATGTGTCATGATGAGGGGTTCTCACTCCCACAAAATCTTCATCTGTGAAAATAATATGCTTATTTTAATCAACGTCCTCTGGTCACCGATGCTTCCCTGCCTGAGACTTAGCTGGGTCAATCTAGAATGCCTACATGACTGCGGTAAGCTTCTTAACTTCCATTCAAGTCGTATTTCCTTGAATCTATTTGAGGTCTGACGCCCCATGTATTACTGCAAATTCGTGGCCAATATCCTACTCAAGGACATTATCTGGCCTCTTCTCACAATTTTCTACTGCTTTAACGGTCTTCTTATCTACAAACTTATGAAGATGCACGGCTTGGGCTAACTCCTCGAGGTGAGACTTCGGGGCTTTACAGTTCTCAATTTTATGTCCTCCCTCCTTGTGGAATGCGCACCTTAATGCGCTATTCTTATTAGAAGGATCTCCTCCCATATTCTTCGGCCATTTGATAAATGTCTCATCCCTGATCTTTGCAATAATCTTGTAGATCGGCTCCTTGAAGACTGTGTTTACATCCTGAAATGCCTTCGAGTCATCATTCGTGTTTCCATTCTTAAATCCATTCTTTCCCCTGTTCTTATTCCTTTTCTTCGACAGTTCAGTCTTTTTGGCCCCTTTTCTAGCCTTCGCACCACCATTTTCCCCTGCATTAAGATGGGTCACATCCTCAACTTTATCATATTTCTCAATACGGTCCATCAAGTCATCGATTGTTGTGACCTCCTTCTTAGTTAATGACTAGTGCAGGAGGCAAGCCTATTTTGGAGGATGCTACAGCGACTTGCCCCGAGTAATCCTCGACTTTGTTGAACATTTCCTAGTACCTCTTCGGGTACTCTCTGAGGTGCTCCTATGGATTTTTCTTCAGAGTAAGCAAAGAATCCATCCTCTTCGAATGGGAACTACTCATAATAAAGCGAGCTATAAAATTCTCTGCTAGAGACTTGAAACTTCAGATGGATCGGTGAGGTAGCTTCTCGAACCACTTCTAACTCACATCGTGCAAGCTTGAGGGAAATATTCGACACATGAATGCATCTTTATGGCTCCACAAAGTCATGGCTTGCCTGTATTGCCTAACATGGTGGATGGGGTTAATCTTCCCATCGTAAATCTTGAACCTAGGAATCACAACTTCTTTGGGGATTCTTTTTCTTCTATCACCCTTGAAAAAGGGGACTTCATCTAAGTTTTAAGGCTCATCTGGCTAGATCCCTTATTGATCTGGCACCACGGTGAGTTAGGTGTTGGTCCATCTTTCTCCGGACCAGACTTCGTATATCATCATTATGTCGATTAGGACTCCTCTACCGACAAGCTGGTTACAATTGTTCAAAATGGTTATCACCTGATATGTGTCTCTCTGTTCTTTTTTAGCCACGTCTTGGGCTTCTTCCTCGGCAAAGAGATTTGGTTGCCTGAGGACTAGGAGTCTTATTGTGGCATCGCCTTGTATTTACATGGCGTTCTCCCTCTAGTCTTTCCAGTCGCCTGTCGAGTTGAGCATTCTCGTTTTCCTATTGGCAAGTGGCCTCTTCCTGTTCGTAGAGTCTGGCCTTATAGGATCAATTAACCTAGAAATATGTGTGGACCTGGGTGGCCCTTTACTTTCTTCAGAGACTTGCCTCTCCTAGAAAATTCTTGGATTTGAATGGCGCATTTCAGACCTTACCCTTAGAGGGTTCAGCTGCTGCTGAATATCTCCTGCTTGAGGGATGTTATTGTTGTGATGGAACATTGTTGGTTCTTACATGTAAAGTTTTTTGCAGGAAAAATAATCCTTTCCCATAAACGACGTCAATTGTGGTGATAAAATTTCAACACAAATAATTTGTAAAGGAAAAAAATCACCGATATGAAAGAAATAACAGCAATCACAATCACAATTACATGACGTAAGAATATACGTGGTTTGGAAAATTGCCTATGTCTATGGAGAGGTCTACTGTTCTTATTAAGTAACTCTCGAGATAGTTTTTCAGATTCCCTTTGCCCCAGGCCGGGGGTACAATATATATTCAGTTGAAAGAAAGATAGTGTTGGTAACCAATATGTTAGCCCAGTATCCCCTGAATGTCTCATCCGAGATTTTAGGGATGGACTTGGTCATATCTTTTTATTCAAACCGTCATTTAGAACTCATAATTTGGGTCGAGAACCTTTAATTCTCATTTGGTCTTGGTCGGCAACTCTTATGGGCCAAATCGACGAAAGGCTACCCACACACCCAAAATACGATTTGACTTTGAAGGATGAATGGGGAACCCTCCCTTTCATACATACCTTTCACAAATATGGATTTCATTCAAACAATGGAAGGTATGTATAAGACGAAAGATATGGACCATCATTAATTAAAATTTTGGAGGGGATTATGGGGGTTTGGATTGAACGGGTGACGAATACACGTGGGATCCAAAAAAAACAAAATTTCCACCCAAAGGTTTTGTAATTATGATGGGAGGTGGCAAAGATGGAGGAAAAATTGCCTGCGTGGAAAGCAACTCGAGCAAGTAATCCTCATCGGTGAAAGGGTTAAACGTTTTAAAGTTTTTAACCGATTCATGGGACACTTGTAACGGTTAGATAGTATAAAATAAAGATGGGGAGGAAATAAATTCCAACTTAATAGATGACTCATCATTGCTGGAAGATTGAATTTATAAGGAAATATGCTCATTTTCAATGGAACTTTCTCATTTGTCTACCAAAGAAGAAATCATTTCATTGTTCCAAAGTAGGAAAAAATTTCTCATTTGGTTCAAAACATTCCTCGGCGTCAAAAGTATTGGAAGTTAAATCATCGTTGGATTTCAATAATGCATCGTTGGATTTTAACCAAATTCCTCATTTGGTTCAAAACATTCCTCGGCGTCAAAAGTCTTAGATGATAAATCATCATTGGATTTGAATAATGCATCCAACTCTTGCTCCCAACAGCGATTTTCTTTCGGATAACGATTTTCAAATTTTCATTTTCAAGAATACACAAACCTTGACACAAAGTCATTGGTGGAGGTGTGGATTCTTGAAAATGAGAAGATTGGAAACTATCCTCATAACTACTATCAAAATTATTAAGATATGAATTTTGAGAGCTATTGCAATTCGTTTCAAAATTCTTATCATAAGAATTTTGAGGCCCAATATCGAAATGATCATTCTCAAAATTCCCATAATCCAAAACTTGACTTTGGTAATACTCACCCAAAGACATAGGTTTAGGGGGATTTTGAGAATTATCACTACGATTATCGAAAAATGAGAATAAGACATGCTTATCCAAAAAATATCTCAAGGTGGAAAAAAATCCACAAAGAATGTGCATTCGGCAAATTTAAGTGTTTCTTGGCACTCAGATGCAGAAGTCCTACAAAAATAGAAACAGTAAATCAATTAAATTCTAAAACAAATAAGTCCTCGACAACGGCGCCATTTTTATCAAGGGTGAAAAGTAACACAGTGTCTGTACGCCAGTCGTTGAATTCATTTCACCTCCTCAATACAAAAACCTAAACTATTGACTACACTCTTTACGGGAATAGAACGGTCAGTCTGGGTATCGAATCCACAGAGAAATGTTGCTAGACTTTAATTGGTTTATTACTTCTCAATAAAAGTGTAAAAGGCATTGGATAACAAAAAGAGAGAACATTCTAAGTATGTAATTAAAGTAAGGATAACAAAACGAGTAAAAACTATAGATTGAGACTAATATCCCTCCCCTCGGATTAATTAGTATAATTGGTTACATGGGAAGATGAGTTTATCAAGATTGAATCTTATTTCAATAAATAATTAAATTTAAAGTTCTGACCCCCTACATCGTCATAAAAGCCAACTAGGATTTTGGCGTTAATAAATACTCCAGAAATTCCACATGCAAGGTTGTAAATACGGAGCATACATGATATACCCTGTTAAATCTCCTAGGTGTAAAATTAAGAACAACCCAATCAAATTAAACTTATAAACTCCATCACCAAAGCTAAGCAACCCATTAACCCAAGTTGAGTTCAATTAATCTAAACCTAAACTAAATTAACTACACAACATAATGGAAGACATAAATTAAATGAAAGAAAGTACGGAAACCAAGTAAATAAAAGCAATAAAATCTATACTACAAGGCAAGAAATCAATAAAAGGAAACTATATTAATGGTTGGGATGATGAATAGTGCACTTCCAACAATCAAACGGGCAACACCCAAGGATAGATAAAAGAGAAGCTCGCAACACCCAAACCCTGATTTAAACTATCTAAAATGAAATATATGGTGTCCCTTACACAAAAATCCACTTATATACTAAGTGGGAAAAGGAATAAAAAGAAAAAAAAATAAAAGGAGCAAAGTGTCAAATATTTGCTACGACCGATCAACTGCGGCCAGGGGGCCGGTCGACCGGGTTCTTAATTTGAGTTCTCATGTTTGACTTTGAAGGCATAAGATGAATCAACAATCAACTGGGGGCTCAAGGACGGTCAACCGATCCCCTATTTACTAGTGTCCTTTAGTCCATCATGAGGAGAAAAGGTAATTCACGTAAATGGTTATAACTTCTTCGTCTGAACTCCAAACGATGTGTCGTTTGTGGTCACGTAAAGATAACTCAATGAAATATGCTTCTTTGCAATCCCACTGAGATAGAAATGAAGTATGAAATGACTAAAATGCTCTTGAGGTTGAGTCCGATGACAAAACTTCCTCGAAATGCAACCAATCCTCACTATAAGCATTCCCATACCTAAAAAAGCTCAATTATACCTCGTAGAGCATTTTAACATACATAATAGAGCTTGTTTAGTTATAGAGCATAAATATAGGCATAAAGAACATAAACAGTGCTAGAATGTAAAAAGATAACGGGCACAGATATGTAATATTCGTGAAGTATCAAGTTCCAGGTCGATAATCTGGTTCTCAGGAAGCTCTTGTATGTTGCCAAGAAGCAGTCTGGTGGAAAATTGACATCGAATTGACAAGGCCCAAATAGAGTGTTATCAAAGGGAGGTGGTGGATCATACCACCTAGAATATTTTGATGGCATTACAGTACCTAGGTGATGGAATGTCATAAACCTTATGAAATATTATCATTAAGTAGGTAGGTTACTTTTTGGCAAACATTTCATGTAAATAAATATGATTTGTGTTAATAAATGTTTTTCTTTATACTTGTGCCTAAATTACACTTCATCATCAAATCCACCTGAAAATGGAGCTACAAACCCATTAAATGGGTGGTATAACTTAAAAATAAACCCATTTAAGAATGGATGGTATTAAAAATAAATTGATTACCAACGTTTGTCATCAAACCTATATCAAAATGGTGATACTAACCAAGTTGGATTGGTCGACCTATAATAGGCATAAACCCAACTAATAATGACTGGTACAACTTTGAAATAATTTGGTTGCCTAAATTTAGTATCAAATAAACCTCAAAATTTTGGTACAACCCAAGTTGGGTTGGTTAACCTAGAATAGGCATATACACATTTAAGAATAGATGGTATATTTTTAAATAAGTTGGTCATCTGCGTTTGGCATCAAACACACCTAAAAATAGCGGTATATCCCAAGTTGGGTTGGTCGGCCTAGAATAGGCATAAATTCACCTAAGATTAGGAGGTAAGATTTAAATATGAGTTGGTCGCCTATGTTGGCATCAACCCCACCTAAAAATGATGGTATAACCCAAGTTGGGTTGGGCATCCTTGAATAGGCATAAACCCACCTAAGAATGGGTGGTACAACTTAGAAATAAGTTAGTCGACTATTTTGGCATCAAATCCACCTGAAAACTGCGAAATAACCCAAGTTGGGATAATGGTTCTAGAATAGGTATAAACCCCCTAAAAATGGGTGGATGAACTTACAGACCTTGATTGATTGGTTAATTAGTTAGATTTTTTATTTAAAAAATTCAATTCAGTGGAGTCAATCGCAAACCACAACTCCACCGATTACTATTTAAGTTAGTCCATTTACCTTTTGGTTAAAATTTTACAACTCAATGGAGTTAGACATAGAGCACAACTCCACTGACTACTAGCTAAGATAAATGAGAACATTAATTTACAACACTTAATTAATTGGTTATTCCATTAACCTTTTGATTAAAATTTTATAAGTCATTGGAGTCAGCCAAACACCACAACACCATCAACAAATAGTTAAGTGTAATAAGGGTATTAACATGCAAAACCTTGATTATAAAAATTATGTAGATCAATGGAGAAAGTAAGATGCAAAAATAATCAAGACAATAATAATGTAAGATGAAAAATACTTTCATTCATATTAAACAACACAAAGATTGAAAAAATGATAAAAAAAAAATAAGGCAGTTAGGGGTGACCTCCCCTTAACTTATAATAAGAACATTCCCATAACCAGTAGGTGGATTCTCCTCTTGGACGACCATATCAAAAGGATTAGCAGGATCAACAACCACATACCCGACCTCTTATGGAGGATCCAAGGAAGCATCACATTCCCCTACGATAGGTTTCTTCGAAGGAGAGTTCTCGACAAATGTTGGGCCCCTCTCCAGGATATTTCCCCAATGAATAATATCCAATCATTTAAGGTTGAAAGCAACGGACTCTTGATAGTCCAAATGTGAAGCAACCTTTTGTATCACTGCCTCATAGCCCTCTTTATAGACCTTTTCAAGGTCGACCTACATTTTTACCTCAAGAACCCTCTTTTGCCTTTGTAGAATTAATTTTTGCAAGGTTTTTTGGGTGAAGAATTTCTTGAGGGAAGCCAAGACGATGTCGACCTCTCTTAACTCCAGTGCAATCCATTAAGACTTCTACATATCCTTTTCCTTGTAATCCATCCCCTCTTTTATCTTGGCCTTAAGGTTGGTCACCGGCTTGGTCTTATCAGAAAGATTATTTTTTTTGGCTTTGGAGTTTTCATGAAGAATACCATTTCTTCTCATAAGGTGATCGGCCCTAGTGGCCATCTCTTGCATGGCTTGAAAAAATAAAAGAAGAAAGCAAGAATTAGTATCTCGATAAAAACTTGATTGTTGTAAAAATCATAACAAAATCTGACATAACAAAAAGATCTGATGCAACCCTTCCTTATGAATGCACTCCACGATAAAGGTTATCAAAACCTACATGTCTATAGGAAACATGTCGTACTGAGAAATCAAATACCCGACTTTGACGTTAGGATACACAAAATCATTATTTGTGACAGGCTCCTTTGCCGTCATAAAATTGATCACCCAATGATGGATCCTGGATGTGTTTGCTGGAGAGTCAATTGGCGACTCTATTTACGCATGGAAATAATTAGTGGGTGGTTATTACTCCCAGTTGGAGGTGGGGATGGAGCGTGAGGGGTTACTTTTTTTATTTTCCTTTTCTTGGCCAGTTTGGCATGTCTCTCTTTCTCCAGTTGTAGTTATTCTTTTTCCCGAAGGGAGATCACCTTTTTTGTGTGTCAATATCACATTGGGAATTTTGTTTTACTTGTATTACCTAATTTTTGGTTGGTGTGGATGGCAAAAAGATCAATTGTTCTACGGGGATGTCCTATCATTACTTTAAGATTGTTTGGCATAGGTGGGAAGTAAAAATATCCCACTTGTACTTTTTCTTTCTCCTCAACCTCCTCCCAAATTTGACCTGAGATGTAAAACTCTTCTTATGAGAAGAGTGGAATGAGTCTTCGAGAAAAAGGTCTTCTTCTGGGTCACCCTCAAATTCATTTTAAACGATGTAGGTGGGCGACTGAGATTCACCTACATATACCCCCTAATTTCTTCGTTGGGAATAAAGGTGGCTTTGGGGATTGAATAATCAACGACCAAGGAGTAGTCAAAAAAATTAACCTAAGGGGCCATTATGAAATTCTTTGATGATGCAACTATCAGTTCGTAGCGAAGAAGGATATGGGCGGCTCTCCAATGAGGTTAAACACCAATTGGATTTCGTTTGGCCTAAACTTCCTTTAAATCGACCAGGTTGACATGTTGATATTTTGGTTTGTTCTTTAAATAAGTCTCTACACATAAGAAAAGGGTCGATTAGTTAGTAAAATAGAAAAATTAACATACTAAGCTATGTAAAGTGTGGACGACCTACCAAGAGATCCATCCTTAACAGACACAAAAAGACTCGTGTAGTTTTTATCATATAATAACCCAGAAAACAACAAGACATCCTTGTCAATATCTTTTTATGATCTGGGAAACCTATTCATAAGATTAAGGTACTTGTCTCTCTCTTGAAAATGGTAGGTGTTAGACATAAGAGAATTCCTCCTTAGGTCATAACAATATCTAATTTCATTTAAACTCGGATTAGTCCCACAAATATGGTTAATCGCTATTATGCCCATTATAGTTCTGAAAAAGATCCCTTTTATATGGATGGAAATTATTCCATAAAAGTGAAGTATTTCCACAAGTAATGGGTGAAGGGGGAAAGAAACTCCCCTTTATATTATTGTAATAGCCATAAAGGTGACCTCGCCATCAATGTCAAGGATATCCTCTTCCTCATGTGAGGTCATTATACTATTATTGCTAAATATGAGATATTTGGTACAAAATGCCTCATGATTATTTTCTGAGGTCACCTCATACTTTATCACACATTTATACATAGTTGTGAACGGTAATATAGAAAGAGATTAATAATAATGAAGCTTGAATGTCTAGAACTCAAGCTTTGAGAGAGAAAATAAAAAATGGGAGTGTACCTTAAAATGATTAAGTGAAAGAATGTATAAGGATGACTGATTAAAACCATTGTACCTCTTTACCTCTAGAAAGGAGTTGAAGTGACTTCTCTCTTAGGTAGACAGCCTCACTTCAATTCCCCTAAGTCACACATTTTACACTCCCTAATTTCCTTGGGAAAGTAATTTATAGTGCATGTCATCCTAAGCATAGGGATTAATTCCGTCAACTGGAATGATGATGCTCACACTAAGTGTAAGTGGGATGCATAAATGTTTGTTAAGCAATTCTTGAGGAAACACATGCCAGCACGTGTGCAATTAATTGGGCACAGTTAGGCTGACTGAGCCTAAAGATCAATTGCCCATATTTTAGGGGCAATTGAAAGGTTTATTAGCTGAATATGACATATGGTCATTAGGACCATGACACCATGTCAGGAGATACTACCCATTAAGTTTAAGAATATAAACAAGGAGACGAAAAGAAACTTATGAGGATTTTTTTTTATAATTGGGTGGCATTTTCGTCCGAATTGTAGTTTGAGGTTAAGACGGTGTGGTCATCCGAATATCATAGATCTACTAATGAAGAATCAAGAGAGATGATGATCGGACTTGGCCAAAATACAAGTTTACTATAGTTCTACTACTTCGGATAATATCAAAGCGGGTAACTAATAATCTTAAGGAAGACCTATGGTTGTAGGATACTTGTATCTATAAATAGTAGTGACCCCAATGGTTAAGGGTACGATTAACCATATTCTTGTAATTAAGAATTGGACTCTTAGTTAGCAATCCTATCACTCCAGTTATTTTCTCTTTCCTCCATTAATAAAGCTCCCCCTCCCTTCCCCGAGGATATATGCAGGATGATATGTCGAACCACAAAAACTCTTGTGTGTTCTTTCATACTGCATTCATTTATTAGGATCGAATCATAATATTGAAATTATTATGGGGTTGATATCCCCTACAAGAAGTAACCATGTAGTTGGAAATAGGATCAGGTTTGTAGGAAATTAGAAACGTATGTGTAGACATGTTAAAACAATATAAGATGGTAACTTATAAATTTTTAAGGGTTTGAGTCAACACATAGTAAAATTTTGATCATGTTATACAACGCCCAAACACCTTATTTTTTTAAATATAGATGACACAATGCTAATCTTAAATAATTGGAAATAACGGTAACTAGATGTTAAAGAAATTCATGTGGTAAGAGAGAATAAGAACCCAACTCCGAGCCCTGGGATAAACAAGTAAGACGAAGTATCCTAATATGCGACTCGATTTGTTTATTTTCTAACCATTAAAATAGTCAGTGAAAACCATATGATAAAGATAATAATAACATAGGTTGCAAAGGGTAAATGAAATGAGATAATAGATTACATATGTAATCGTTACTAGTGTAGGTAAAAGAATAGGCTTTAGGTATTTAGGTCATAAACATATAGTAGGGTTATGGGTAAATAATTTAATTAATAAACATGGTTTTTGTTTAAAACACATTCTAGGTCCCCCCCTAAGTCTCACCTTAGGTCCCTAGCACTTCCTCATTTCACTACAAACCCTAGGTCGCACTCCGAGTATCGATTTAGAGGACATCGGGGGCTCACGGGACCCGTTTGACTCCGGTAAACTCTATCATCAGAGAAAAATCTTATTGAATATTCTAAGGTCTATGAATACCCATTCCAATGATTTGTCCCGTGTGCGAATCGGCATAAAAGGTCGGACAAACATCCCACTTTACTACCAAAAATCGTTTCGGAGGCCATCGGGCACCCTCGGGACCCGATTTGACCCCAATCAACTTCATTTTAAGAGTGAAATCTCTTTGAATATTCTAAGGGCACTGAAACCCCTTTCCAACGGTCCACCCCATGCGTAAAAAGGCAGAATCGTTCAAACAAACATCTATTTTCCCTCGAAAAAGGATCTGAAAGCAACTGGAAGTTCCCGAGCTCCGTTTGACCAAAGTCAACTCTTTATCTCAAAGGAAACTCAATGAATCTTCAAATGGAACTGATTACCCTTTCCAACAGTCCACCTCGTGTGCGATTCGGACATACAGTGCGAACAAACGATCCGTTTTACTCCAAGAGATCACCGAATGCTTCAGAGCCCCAGTTGACCAAGGTCAACTTTTCGAACAGAGCAAAACTCTTTGAAATGTAAAAGTAAATCTCCTAACCTTTCAAACGGTCCACCCCGTGCACGATTCTGACTTACTATGCGAACGAATAATTCGTTTCCCACCAATGATCTCCCGTCCAAAGGATCGACATACGCTTTTGAGCCACATTTGACCCAAAGTCAACTCCCGGACCCGGAAGAGGTCCAACGACTCTTGAAGGTATCTGAAGTACCTTTCTAATGGTATGTCCCATGTGCAATTTGGATTAACGAATTACGTTTTATGACCATTTTTCTAGGAAAATCTTTACGAGACTGCTAATCAGCAGGTTCCCTACCTACAGTAGTGTGTCTAGGGTCATCTGTAGATTGGAAGGACTAGGGCAATGGCGATCGTAACCACCCATCATTCTATAAATAAAGTTCATGACCTTACTTCCAAGTCACACTAGAGATCCATTAGCATCAGTGATCTCAGCAACATTCTCTCGAAATCAGTGAAGTTCCTCCATTTGAACTTCCATTCAAATTTATATTCCCATACTTTTCATACCCAATATAGCAAATTTCATTCTCTCTCATACAACATTCATCTCACATTCAAGGAAGTTCATCCAAAATCAAAGATCAAGCTTCAAAGAAGGTCCAAATCCTTCCCTTTATCTTTAAATTCCTTATTTTTGCATAAACCTCATTAGATTCATAATCTAGTTCTTACTTTAGTTCATACACATTAATATCTAAATTTTTTTATTATATTGCACATACTTTATTTTGTATTAAAAAAACAAAACAAAAAAAGAGGGTTATGCCCATAAATTTCGGACGGGATTATCTATCACACTTTTTCAAAACCAAAACACATTTTTCTACACACACATATATAATAAAATCTCATTCGGGTCAATGCGATAAACCCCACCCCCATGCCACATTGGAGCTACGTGGACTTTGATGCCTTTATAGGCTACGTAGGCGTTTCGGATTAAAACTCGAGACTCGAGTCCAATTTTTTAATTTTTTAATTTTCCAATTTTCTAATTTATCAATTGCTCTAAATCCCCCAAATTCCCCATTTTGGCATTTTTCATATTCTCGCATTAATATACATATCATGTTTGTTAGCGTTTCATCCAACACATATTGTCGTTTCATAATAACGATCAATATCGCGATAAACGCATAAATCATATTTTCTATACATACATACATACATATATATATATATATATATATATATATATATATATATATATTATTTTGGGAACATTCCAATGAATGACTTCACTCTACCTTTCCCATGGTATAAGTTGATTGATTCCGATCTCCATTATATATACATGCACACACACTTCACGGAGAAATAAAAGAAAATAATAAGACTAGACCATGAGAGACCTAAAGGGCGGGATGGGTGCCTAACATCTTCACAATTAGTAACTTAGCCCCTGAACCTCTGAACTCTTGGTTTTTTATGCATCAGTTTGTCTTTGATGTCGCTATCTCGAGGCGGCAACATATTATTTTGCCTTTTTTGTGCAAAATAGGTAGGCGACTCCATCTCTTTACATTTTCCTCACACCGATGATGGTCGAAGCGTTCCTAAATAAAGACATCAGACCTTTCGATCCCCCTTCCTATTCCATCTCCCCCTCCTTCGAGTAAAGGGGCAGGGAGAGAGAGGAGGCTCGATGCGAGATCTCAGTCGGGATGGCCACAGTGGCGACTCCGCTGAGTACTTTTTCATAAGAGGGCTAGACTCTGTTTGCATGGGTGTTTTATTTTCTTGTGTCTGTATGCACATACCAGTATGTACCCTTTCTCTTCTATATTATTTTTTGCACATATATACCTCATGCTTGTATCACTACTCACTCACACTTATCACACACCACTTGTAGTTAATCCATGCTTAGGTTCACTACCACACACTCACTCTCACATATCCATGCTTAGAATAGATTTACTTACTTATACCTTACTCCCTGCTTAGCATTATCAATAAATATACTCTTTCCATAAGATACTAATCAAGAATCATGCATATTGCACAGTACATCACCAAAGAGCATTGTTAATGACCAAATTTTGTCCTATAACTGGGGGATCACTTCGTGATGGGTGTTGATCCGACAGGTCGTAGTTAGCCTAAGCGATATGACTCTCACCTTCCATTGTCTAAGTACCTTTGACGTATCTCGAACGGTTCCCCCTGTATCGTACCTCTTGATCGAAGTCATGACGGGAGGTATATCGCAGGAAACTCGTTCACGTACATCGAATATATTTAATTCCCTCTCACACGTATTGTTCCCACGAGGTATATAGTAAGGCAATTCACGTACATCCAGGTATATCAAATGGCTTGTCCACACATACTGATTACCCTCAAAAACAAGACGTATATCGTGGAAGTCATGCCAAAGGGGGAAACACCTTCCAATTAACCCAACAACTGCATACCAGCATATAGGTTTCAAACCTAGGACACCCATATTTAGTTTTTCAATTTCTACCCAAAACTATGCCGAAATGACGGGTCGACATGCCGCCATAATTTTCACACAATTTTGAAAAAAGGGACCTTCCCATGATCCTGGTAACAAGTCCAACCATAGTTTTTACATATTTTTCAAAATAAAATTTTCCAGGCTCAGGTCTTGTCCAGCATTTCTTTTTGCATTTAGGTAAACCGAATATAAGTGAGAACATAATAAACATAATAATAATCATGATGTGACCCGTCTCTCATTTTTTCCTTCTTTTTTTCCAAAAGTGTCAAAATATTTTTCCCTCTTTTATCAAAAAAACCAAAAATATTTTTCCTTCCCTTTACCCGAAAACATGTTTTTCCTCATCTTTTCCAAATATGTCAAAAAAAAATTTCCTTCCTTCCTCTTTTCCAAAAAATAAATCCTAATTTTTCTCCTTCTCAAGTCGATCGCATTCCCTTGGCCTGGCTCCCTATTGGCTTCGGTCTTCAGTCAAATCCACTACACCAAAATGGTCAAATTGCCATCATTCAATCGGCCAGTATTGTCACTGTCATTGACCGTGATAAAAACAAATACGCATTTTTTATCACGGTCAATGATCGTGACAAATCCGTGACAAGTACAGATGTCACGGACTTGTCACGATCATTGACCGTGACAATCCTATAATGTTATCACGGTCAATGACCGTGACATAGTCATGACAATTCTGTCAGTAAAAAACCCTTCCCTCTTCTTTTTTCCCACCGATTTCTATTCCCTCCATTTATCTCTCTCTCTTTAAGCGACTGCACTCTCTCTCTACGATTTTGACATGTTTTCTCTCTATATTTCTCTTCCATTTATGTATATGTGTGTGTATATGTGCACGCGTGTGTGTGTGGTGTATTTATGCGTGTGGGTGTGGGGGGGGAGGGGGCACTGTGTGTGTGTGTGTGTGTGTGTGTGTGTGTGTGTGTGTGTGTATGTGCATGTGTGTGTGTATATGTGTGTGTGCGTGTGTGGTGGGAAGTGGCAGTGGCAGTGGGGGGAGGGGGCGGGGCTGGGGGGTAGGGGGCTATGTGTGTGTATATGTGCGTGTGTGTATTTTTTTTAATTAAATTTTTATTGGTTTATTAGATATTACCCCTCATATTGTAGTGCCCCTTGTAAAATAATTGATTGATTAAATATTGATTGGTTGTTAATTTTTTTAGTAAATTAATAATTAGTGCCCCTTTCATATGCAAGTAGGATTGCCCCTCATTGTAAATTAGTAAATTAATAATTATATACTTTAATTTTTAGTTTAATTGATGAAAAGAAATAATTGAGTAGATGAATTTGAAGGAGTACCGGATACACATTTGTTGTTGCCATTGCAGTTGGATTGTAGTGGATCGATGTTCGGTTGGTTAATTTTAAAAGTGGCATGACCACTGGATTATTGTCCATATGGGGGTGGGATTCTTCAAATTTATTTTTAAATTACTTTGTATCACGAGTAATGTATATGTGTATGAGTGTGTTGGGGGGGGGGGGGGGGGGAAGGGGGCAGGGCTGAGGGGCAAGGGGAAAGGGTGGGTGTGTGTGTGTGTGTGTGTGTGTGTGTGTATATGTGCGTGTGTGTGTGTGTTTTAATTAAATTTTTATTAGTTTATTAGATATTGCCCCTCATATTGTAGTGCCCCTTGTAAAAGAATTGATTGATTAAATATTGATTGGTTGTTAATTTTTTTAGTAAATTAATAATTAGTGCCCCTTTCATATGCAAGTAGGATTTCCCCTCATTGTAAATTAGTAAATTAATAACTGAATACTTTAATTGTTAGTTTAATTGATGAAAAGAATTAATTGAGTAGATGAATTCAAAGGAGTACAGGATACACATTATTGTTGCCATTGCGGTTGGATTGTAGGGGATCGATGTTCGGTTGGTTAATTTTAAAAGTGGCTTGACCACTGGATTATTGTCCATATGGGGGTCGGATTTTTCAAAAAAAATTTAAATTACTTTGTATCACGAACAATATATATATAGTATGATAATTAAATGAAACATACTTGAAATTACATATAGTGCGCATAGATACTAGCCTTCTAGTTCTTAAGCGTACGCATTCAATAGCCCTTAGACCCGTTCAAGAGTCATTACCCCTTAATGAGATCTCTCGAATTGTCCCGTTTGGACAGTTTGGGACTACATAATTTCTGTATAATAATATTCTTAGTGGCTTAAAGTTCTTGCTTTTGGAGGAAGTTTTGCAATCATACCCTAATATTCTCTAGGTACATACTAAATTGACAAGTGTGACTGTTATTTCAATCGATCAATTGAAATAACACTCACACTTGCCAATCTACGTCGTGTACTTGGAGAACTACGAGGATATGTTGCCGAATTTTTATCAAATCGTAACAATGTGCATGAGCTGTTAAGTATATTACAGAAATATGCGGTCTTGAATGGGATAGGACCACTCACCATATAGAGGAGATAGAGGAAATAGGAATTTCTATTGAAAATTGAATTTGAATTTGAAATTTAAAATTTAAAAATCGAATATAAATAAGATATAATAAAATGAAACATACTATAAATCTAAGTTTTGTTTATACTAATCCATGAATATACGCTTCGTACCTTTAATAGGTGATTAGTTCTGGTAGCTGTGATGGGATATTCGAAATACAAAGAGTGGATGGGTGAGACAAATAGAATGGGGGATGTGCTTCGCAAAGGTGCTAATGAATTTGTGAAATACGCAAAGAGATGTCAAAATGATGAAGAGTTTATGTGTCCGTGTGCTAGCTGTAAGAATGGTAAGGTGTTTGAGTGGAAAACAGTTGAACTACATTTGTTAATATGGGGTATGCAAGATATTTATCGATTTTGGAGTTTTCACGGTGAATTGAAAGTTCCTTTTGTCCCCGAACAACCTTCGCAACAACCTTCAACAAGCAGGATAGATGTAGAAGGGGACGATGTAGATCATAATATGTTAGAGGATTTAGTTGATGATGCGTACGGAGTTTATGAAGCGAAGGAGAATGAGGTTACTGATGATATACAAGGTTCAAGTGCTCGTGAAGATATCGCAATAAACCTTGACGATGATTATCAAAGTTTAAAATTTAAGGCGACCCAACCGTTTTACTTTGGCTGTGAGAAAGATCAAACAACTTTACATGCCATGGTTGGGAAGGCACAAGCTCAAAAGTGCCTCAAAAAGTGTTGAAATATTTTCCCGTTGGGCCTAGATTAAAATGATTTTTCACAGTACCATGGATAGCAGAGGCAATGACTTGGCACGCTAGGGCAGAATTAGGGGTAATCTCATGCATCATCATATTGATTCTACAGCTTGGAGGAGGATGAATTATGAGTATCCCGATTTTGCTCGAGAACAGCGCAAAATTTGTTTGGCTATATCAACAGATGGTTTCAATCTATTTGGAAATCTAAGCATCAATCGGAGTGTATGGCCAGTGATCCTATCCCCACTCAACCTCCCTCCTTCACATATTATGGGCACTTTTCTTAGGGGGAGTCATTCAAAGGATGGAGAAAATGCACGAAAAGTCCTTAAATCGTTGAAACATAAGCCATAACTATGGTTGAAAGAAGATAGTAGGGGAAGGACAATAATTCCCCCTGGTGCGTTTACTTTGACGAGTGGGGAAAGGAAGGTTCTTTTAGACACAATATATAATTTGAAGGGCCCATCTAATTTTTCATCCAACTTGCAAAGGATTGTGAATTATGCTACTCACGATTTACATAAGTGTAAGTGCCACGATTGGCATGTGATCATGCAATTGGTTCCTCTATTGTTTAAGCATTGTTTCTCCAAGCACAAGAATTTAAGAAGGGCTATTATGCAAATTAGTATTACCTTCTCATTTTTGTGTGAGAAGGTAGTCAATCGAGAACACATAGTGGCTGCAAAATTTGCAGTGATCGGAGCAATTTGTGTGTTAGAGAAGTACTTTTCCCCAGCATTCTTTGACATAAGTGTTCACTTGTTGGTACACCTATGCGACGAGGCACATCTTTGTTGTCCAGTTAGATATCGATGGATGTATCCGTTAAAAAGATTGATGAAAGTTTTTAAAGATTACTTCAAGAATACACGATACATTGCAGGATCAATTGCAGAGGAATACGTAACCATGAAGTCATCATTCTATACTCGGGAATATATGCCTGACTCGACCAGTGTTGATGACACTGATGAGTTCGTCAATGATGGTGGTCGTGTGATGGGAAAATGAGTGAAATTAACGAGTTTGAAACATGAACAAGTCGCTCGTTATCTATTTGACACACATGAAGATGTCGAAGAATGGAAAACGTAAGTTTAAATTATTTTAAGTTTTACATTATTTTAGAATATTTTAGATTATTTTATACATGATCAATTTTGTAATATGCAGAAATTATGAAGACTGTGAGAACAATAAAAGACGAAAAACAATTGTACAATCAGATAGCGAATTTAGGTTGTGGTTGTCACAAGAGGTAATTAAAATGAAAATGGTTGTTATATAACGTTACATTACACTCAAACTTTACAACTAATCTAATTAATTTATCTATATTCTCAGTTATTAAAGACGGGTGATGCGACATCACGGCTTGCTCGTCTAGCCACTGGATCCTTGTTAATGGTACAAGCGTACAAAAAGTATTGATTCAACGGTTACGTATTCGACGCATAAGTGTACGAGGAAAGTACAAATGTACAGAACTCGGGCATTTCATACAAGGCTCTTACTTTCTTTCGAGCGAGCACAAAAGATAAAAATCTCGTTGAAGCTGAAATGACTTACTATGGTGTAATTCAAAATATATTTGAATTGGATTATATAAGCTTCAAAGAGGTTGTATTTTGACTGGGTAAGAGTTGAAATTAAAAATGCTTGTAAAGTTGATCCCGGCACCAATTTGATCATGGTTGACTTGTCCAAGTTGAAGAGCAATGACCACGTGAGCGATGAGCCGTTTGTTTGTGCATTTTAAAAGGTCAACCAAGTGTTTTACTCGGAGTATATCAATAACGAGCCGTAGTCAATTGTCCTAGATGCGCCAAAGCGTCTAAATAGTAGTGTGGATGACTTGGTTGTTCCTACCGACTATCAATCCATTTTTTAGGATAACCCGAATTTGAAACAATTTTTTAATTTGTAATAAATTTCCAATTTGTAATTTATCAATCCATTTTTAATGTTTTTAATTGATTTTCACTTTATCATTCTCACTCTTGTGTAGTGTGCGTGTGTGTGGGTAGTAGGGGTGGGGGTGGGTATGTTTCGGATTTTTAGTAATTGTACATATTATGAGTTAGAGGCCATTGTTTTGGAATTCAGAATTAAGGTGTTAAACAGTAATAATTCATTTGGATTTGTAGTAATTGTACATATTTGCATGTCTTCTTCTAATTCATTTTGATTTGTACTAATAACAACATTTTTTACAGAAAATGTCTCCTTCAGGTATTAAGGCGAGGATGATGATGTTGATTATGATGATGTCGTCTGGGCTCGGTGGTAGCAGAGGCGAAGCGCTCCTCGGCCCCTAGTCTCCCCAAATATGGCAAATTGGGGATGGCCATCGAGAACTAGATAGGGCTATTAGCAAGATCCCTAGAGCTGGTAAAGACGATCATCGGCCCAGGGTACACTAGTTGGAGGGAGGTGCCAAATGAGCTCAAGTTAGATATTTGGGTGGCACTACGGGTAATGTATTTTTATTTATATTTATATTTATATGAATATTTCAATTTCAATTTAGATTTCAATTTCAATTTCAATTTCATTTAATATTTATATTTATATTTATATTTATATTTATATTTATATTTATTCGCAACTAACATTGTATTTGTTGGACCGGAATAATTCAGCCTGGATCCAAAATTACGTGATTCCGTCTTGGAGCAGTTGAGGGAGCAACACAAGATGTAGAAGAAAAATATGCGGACCCGGTACTTTGGTAAGACTCGAGAGTCCGTTATCCGAATGCATGACTTCGTCCCACCGAAGGAGCCAATCTCATTGGCACAATGGCAAAAATTCATTGACAATGAGATCAGGGAGAGACAATTGGCATCTCCTCAATCGGGGATGGAAAATCGAGCGAAAAAGACGGACATGCACTACTCCAGTCGGACGTCTTACGCCGAGGTGGAGCATAGGATGATGGTAAGATTTAATTTTTCTATAATTACAGAAATATATTATTCTGCATTATTTTACTTTACGGGGCCGACACTAATTTTGCATTATTTTATTTCAGGGGACGGGGAGTGGCCCTGGGGGTAAGCCACATATGCTCGATACTTATGTGGCTATTCGAACGAAGAAGGGGAAGGATAAGGAGGTGTCCCCGAGCATCGCGGCCACAATTGTAAGTAATCCGACAATTTACTTTTTGTTAATTACATTATAATTTTTTTATTTACTTATTTAACTAATCATGTGCTTTTTGTCGTTTCAGGCAAAGCTTAAGCAAGTGCATGAGTCGCAGTCTGATGTCGACAAGGCATCTTTGTCCACAGACGCACTCAGCCAAGTGCTTGGCACTGATCGCAAGGGGAGGACAATGGGGGTGAGCTCACGGGTGGCCAAATCTAGGATCATCGAATTGAAGACGAGCGACACCGGGTTGGCTCAAATGGTGGACTCGCATGATGTGAAGCTGTCCCATTTAGAGGAGACGGTCCAAGATATGTTCTCATTCATGAAGCGTTTATTAGGAGAAAATCGTAAGGGGAAAGGGAAGGAGAAGGTGGTTGTGGAGGAGGAGGTACAGAAGGACGAGGATGTCGACCTCGCTGCTTCATCACAGACACGTGCGGACTCTGATGATCCAGTCCCCTATTTATCTCCCTTTGACTGACCGATGTCGACACTTGGTTGGCCGAGCATGTTTATACAGGACATATTTGATGGCCAAGGGATAGGGCGGGGGTTGAGGGACCCGAATACCGTTCAGGGTATGCCAGTTTAGGGACGTTTGCTTCAAGACATCGAGGCCAAGGTGCTCGTCACGCATGTGATACCCGAGAAGGAGAACTCCCCATTATGGTTGCGTGAACAATACGGCACGATGCACATTGTTGGGTGTATTAATTTGTATATCGTGTGGCCTATTCACCTCCTTATACCTACCCCAGACATGTATTGACATTATTTGAATTGAATTGTATTAAGTTGTTACATTTGAATTATATTTGGATTATATCGTGATGCATATTATTTTGAATGTATATTTGCATTATCTCTATTTTATTTGGATATATGATGTTTGAACAGGTACAACATTGCTATAACAGGTACAAATATATTATCGGGCAGTGGCAGTGGACATACTGCCCGGCAAAGTTTTTTTTCAATTCTGCCTAGAATTGTCACGGTCATTGACCGTGATAATTTTTTACACATTGTCATGGGTTTGTCACGGTTTTATAACCGTGACAAAACTTATCACGATCATTGATCGTGACAAGTCCGTGACAACAAATGTTGTCACCCCCAGAATTGCCACGGTCATTGACCTTGACAAGTCCAACTTGTCAAGGTCAATGATCGTGACAATTCATTAGATTTGGTGTAGTTCCGTCAGTCCCCTCACTTCCTTCGAGTCCGAAATTCATCCGTTTTCCATGGAGAACACAGACCAAGTACCGAATGTGCAGTCGGATTTGTTGGCAGTCCAATCACAAATCACTGCCAAGATTGACAACCTTCAAACAGAGGTTCATGAGATGTAAGAAATTGGGTCCCTGTCCCTGAAGAACCCGAGGTCCTCTTCCCTCGAGCTATCGGTCCACCCGTACCTGAGACTATTTGGGTTCTCGAGGAACACCAGCATGCTCAACGTGGTCCTCCTGCTAATGGGTCGCCGCCAGCACAGCTCCCTGTGCCGAACCTTGCCCAGCCTGGGGCTAACTTACCTGTGATCGTTGATCCAAAGGAGGAAGAGTTGAACAAGGTCAATAAGGACCTTAGGATGTTGGCCAAGAAGTTCGACCAAGTGAGACTCTCTGTAAACCACATGGACTACACCCACATGTCTCCCTATCCTAAATTCAGGTTACCAAAAAAGTTCAAGATGCCCAACATCAAGAAGTTCGGGGGTAGTGGACCCCCGATCGTTCATCTCCATAGCTATCACTGAGCCATGACTCTCCTAGATCTGAGGAAATAATGGCCCAAATGTTCCAATAGACCTTTAACGATAGCGCTCTTCATTGGTTCTTATCTCTCGAGGAGTCTAAAATCCGCAGTTGGGAGGATGTTGCCCTCAAATTCATGTCATAATACAAAAATAATAAAGAGTTAGAGGTTACCCACAGCGATGCTCAAGCAGAATCCTGGGGAATCAGTCAGTAACTCCATATCAAGGTGGAGAAAAAAAGTAGCCACCATGACCAACCGGCCTTCCAAAGAGGAACAAGTTAGCATTGTGAAGAAGAACTTTTTACCCCATGTCCGAGCAACAATGGGAGGACAGTACTACCCTCATTTCCGATCCCTCTAAGAAGCCGGAGTGGAAATCAAAGAAGATATTTCCAAGATAGAAGTTGAACCAAAGAAAGTATATGGACAATTCGCTCCCAAAAAGTTTGAAAAGCCACTCAGTACCGCAGTTTCAACCATCAACAACATCTCTCAGCCTGCCACTTCATGGGCACCAGAAAGTCGCCCTAACCCAGTTCAAAAGGAATACACCGAGCTTCACACTCTCCTCTCCATAGTTTACCAGACCCTCTTAAACCAAAACCTTATCATGCCCTCAGATCCCCGTCCATTACCAAACCCACTTCCTAAAAATTTCAAACCAGATGCCCATTGTGACTTTCATTAAACTGTCGGCCATACCATCGACCGGTGTTTCTACTTAGAAATATGATCCAAGGTCTAATCGACCGAGGTGTCATCGCCCCACCGGCCAATCCTAAACCAAATACTACCCATAATCCACTTTCGAATCATACAAATGCCATCTTTCAAGAAAAAGACCCAGAATTTGACCCAGTTACCCAGATCATACCAAGAAAATCACCAATCATACATGTATACTCTCCTAAACCTCTCCAAACATGCCCTACTTTCTTCTACACCCTACCAGCTTCTCCAATCAGGCCCTATCACTCCTTACCAGAGCATGCATCGATGTCCACACCCATTATGGAGGTATAGATATGGAATTTACAGAAGTGTTGAACCAACTCGTAGAGTTCGAGCTAAAATTACCCTCCTAGATGACCATTAACTGTTAGAGATTCAATTTGTTGTTCTTAGAAGATCGAAAATGGGCCCGAGAGTAAGATAATTGGGTGGTACCTACCGATGAAGTCAGTTAAGATGATATGGTCCATATCATGGTGGATTTATTTCGACAGACATGTGATATTTACAGTATATTCGAGCTACTCAATGCTTTATAACTATAAGGGCATCTACCCCTTCGCTTTTACATCTCCTCGCTGAATGGGAGGATTTATATGAAGAAGCCATTGAAGTTGTGGAGTTTAATGGATTTTCATGGAAAGATAATATCTTTGCCACTGGGGGGACGAATTCGATGATTCAGATGAAGAGCAAAGTCCAGCTAGACTAGTCCGATAGTCATCATATGTGGGATGATATCATTTGAGGAGATGCTAGGAGAAATCAACAAGGTGGTTGAACAAACCAAAATTGATGAGAATTTGGGGTTTCTGTTCTTCCCCTCTTCTGTGAACTATATGACCAGGTCAGGGAGGCATTACCAAATCCCAAGCCTACAACCATTAGAAATCAACAAAGGAAAGGGTGTTAAGAATCTCCCTATGACAGAAATGATACTCGAGGAGAGAAAGATCCTCGATCAGTTGAAGAAAACTTAAGCCAACATCACTCTGTGGGAACTCTTTATGTCTTCCTAGCTGCACCGGAATGCTTTGATCAAGCTACTCACAGAACCCATAGTTCCTCCTTCTACCACGCCAGAAGAAGTAATGAATCTGGTCAGATATCTAACCTCTACTTGAATGCTCTCTTTATCCGAAGAAGAAATCCCCCAGATTGGTCCAAACCACAATTATGCTCTCAACATCTCCATCGAAGTCATGGGAAAGACCATCCCACTTTCACTTATTAATAATGGATCAGCTTTGAATGTCTACCCGTTAAGGACCCTCAATTATTTGGGACTAAAAGTAAGTGACCTTTCTCCAACCTCTGTCACAGTACGAGCCTACGATAATACCCATCGAGAAGTGATGGGATCTATAAAGCTTATAATAGGGTATGGCCCTATAAATCCAGTTGTTGAATTCTAAGTCATCAATATCCTAGTCTATTTCAATCTGTTGCTCGAACGACCGTTGCTTCGAAACATCAAGGGGTGCCTTATTCCCTTCTTCATAAACTGAAGTTCTTTGCCAATGGGTAGGTCATCACCATCTTGGGCGACGACGACAATGCCGAGAATGCAAGCACCGGTAATCCAGTACTAAAGATATAGTACGGGATAAATGATATGCTTTTGTCAGGTTTCCGAGTTTAACCACTTCTACACCCAGTAGGGGATGATTACAAAGATAGGGTTTTCCCAGAGTACAACCCCCATGGCAACATCAATGTAATCCAGATGTTCAAGAACATGCACTTCACGCCCGAACTGGGGCTAGGACGATGACAGCAGGGGATACTTGAACCTATTGTGTTGAAGAAAGATTTTTTATCCCTGTGGCTTGGGCTATCAACCATTGACAGAAGAACTCGAAATGATCCATAAACCTTGACTAAAGAGAAGGCTAGAAAGTACCTAGACTGTCGAGAGATTCCTTTAACGGAAGATTCATCAGAGAGGGTGAAGATATCACCTTTTGCAGCTTTCCTGAATCGTGGTACAATTATGTGGATAAGAAGATGAAACCTGGAATGGAAATCTTTTTCTAATACAGCTACTCGTGGGCCAAGCGTTCCCAACATCAAGTGCAACAACTCATTAAGAAGACCATAGTTGATACCAGAGATTCTGAGAAAAGTTACTCCAAGGATTCTTTCAATTTACAGGCACTAGGGATGACAATAAGTACGATTCACTCAGGGGCTACATCGTCAGATCCATCTCGTCTGATCAAAATTATTGATGCACCTCTCCTCAACTAGCATGTTGCACCTGTGCCACCTGCTGATATTCAACTTAAACCTGATGTTTATCCCCTTTCTTCTTTTTTAGGTAATCGAGACCTCCTTCTATGAGGTTCTCAATGTTGTTTTTCCTATCACTGAAATAAACGAAGATTTTGAGTATCTTGTTGTGCCTTACAATAATTATTTTGATTCTAATCAAAATTTTCATGATAATGATTTTGTGAAAGAGTTGGCGCTTGCGTTCAATTAAGATCAAATTATATTTAAAACACCTTTTAACCCAAACAAACCCTAAACATGCAACTAGGTGTGAATGAAACAATATGAAATCATGCACGAGTTATTCAAACACACATAATTGAGGAAAAATCCCCCACAGGGGCAAAACCATTTGTATATCACTATAATTTGTAAGAGAAACGGCTTACAATCGGATTACACTGAAATACAAGTTTTTGACTAAGAATTACCCGCAGGCATCGGATTCTGTAGTCGCGGTTGGAAGACTCCCTTTCCAGTAGGGTTGGCGGCTGGAACTATCCCTGTCCAGTAGGGCTGCAATGAAGAGGAAGGAGCGGTCCACTTCACAAAGGTTTGAACAACAGCAATGATGTTCTTGGGTTACCAAACTTGATTCACATAGATATGGAAGATGTGTGAATCTAAAAACCTAGAATCATAGGACTCAATAGGTGAAGACTTTAGGGTTGATATGCTCTGAAAATCGTGGGAAAGTCTTAAGAAAACCAACCTCCAAACGTGGTTTAAATAGGAAGCCAAAACCCTAAAAAATCTGCAACACGATCTGGCAGAGTTTATCCAGGGCGGACCGGTCGGGGCCTTAGGCAGATCGGTCCGATAGCGGACCGGTTCTTTTAATTTGAAGCTGATTCGGTTCGCATTCGGTTCGGGGCTCACTGGCTTCAAAGTGCACGGAGGATCGGTCCGGGGCGGTCCGGTCCGGGTCTCAGCGGATCAGTTCTTTTTATATAAAGGCGGACCGGTCCGGCTGACTGGATTTCTGAACTCTTCCTTTCTTTTGATCTTCGGATTCCGTTGATGATGAATGTACTTTGAATCTTTGCAACGGTGTTACGGCTAATGACATATACAAATATGTTGGACAAAAATGTCCTTACAAATCTCCCCCTATGTTTATGCCGGAACAAACATAAAAAAATCCGAATTATCTATAATCACAATGCCTATACAAATCTACCCTTCCATGAACCCAAAAACTGAAAGTGGTACAAATGACTAAGGTTGCATCGTTTGTTCTTCGAATCTTCAGAAATCTCACCGCTTTTCTCATCAGGGTGTGCAACATGGGATTATCAAAAGATGTACCTACACACTTGAGACAAAGCAAATACCAAGTGACGTATCGATTTTGAAATGAGATAAACATAAGCATATATATCAACATAAGCATATATATCAATTTAAGATGATATTCTCGGAATTTCAAAACTCCCCCATAATCAGATAATTCATTCTCCCCCTTTTTATGATGTCCCCAAATAGACAAATGAGAGAAATAAATCAAGCAATCAAGTACCGGGGTGACACAAGGCATAAAATCACACCATGAATGAACATAAAACAACCAAGTCGGTGATAGTGTAAAAGAATGGGTGTGATCAAAATTCGATAGGAAAATCAAAGCATACAAACATGACATATGTGCACGATGAATATTGGATATTCCTAACGAATGAACTCAAATGCTTCCTTTGGTGTAAAAGATTGGAAATATAAGACATTGACTATATCAAATCTACAAATCAAAGCTCAAAGTGATTTCTACACCAATAACGTCCAAAATGATTTTCATGCTTTTTCAGGACTTTCAAGGAATTGCAAACCCGTTTTTCAATCTCCAACCAAACTCCCTCAGATTTATATTTTGAATAGAGGAATACTAAATTCTCAAACTTTGGAGAATTGGGTGAAACCTAAATGGCCCATATTTGGCATGAATTGCTTTTTATTGCCTTTAAATTTTTTCGGGCTCTTTTAACCTATTAGGACCTCGGATATTAAAATTCCTCCATTTTTAGGTCCTTTTTAACGGTGGCTTTTGCGCAAAGGATAAGAATCAACTTTCGCAGCCCCTCCCCGTTATGAAAATATACACACAGTCTCACCAAAACGGTTTTTACATGCAATCCAATCTTGTCAAGTTTTATCGCATATTGTACATTGTATAGACAGAATTGAGATAGAAACACTCAAGCCAATATGTGATAGACAAGTGCAATAGACAAATACAGCCGTGCATGTGTGCAATAAAGGATATAGGAGTCAAGCATGTAGGAAATATCACTAATTACATCTCAAGAACTCCAATCAATGTTAAGCACATGGATGAAATGATGTAGCCTCTCAAATATCTATAAAACAGTCACATGGATAAATGGAATGAAGTTGTGACTTGGCTATCTTAAATGCTCATCCATAAAAGGCAAATCTCTTTTTGAATTTTTTAAAATTTTATCAAAATAAAATCTTTTTGTGTTTTTCTAAAAATTTTCTAAAAAGAAAATCTTTTTGTATTTTTCAAAGAATAATGAAAAGCAAAAATAAGTAAAACACACTAATAGTACCATCTAGCAATAGGCATCAGAGGATATGATAATGACAATGCAACCTACGCTAGACAAGGACCAACCCCTCAGTCAACTGTGCAAATCCCCAAAGACTTCCTAAGACTCTCAAATCTAAGGGCATCTAAAGGTTTCGTGAAAATATCGGCTAACTGACGGTCGGTGGGTACGAAACTCAGGGATACGACCTTCTCATCAACTAACTCACGTATGAAGTGCTCGCGTAACCTGATGTGCTTTGTGCGTGAATGTTGGACAGGATTGCGGGATATGTGTATCGCGCTCGTGTTATCACAGGAAATGAACATGGTGTCCTGTGAAATCCCATAATCCTCCAACATTTGCTTCATCCACATGAGTTGCGTGCAACAACTCCCGGCGGAGATGTACTCAGCCTCCGCAGTGGACAAAGAGATGGAGTTTTGCTTCTTGCTCAACCAAGAGACAAGAGCAGAACCAAAGTAGAAACACCCACCTGAAGTGCTCTTACATCCATCTACGTCCCCGACCCAATCGGCATCCGAATAGGCGGACAAACGGTCATCGGTATCAAAGGAATACCAAATACCGTATGAGAGAGTCCCACTCACGTATTTGATAATACGTTTTAGAGCGAGTAAGTGTGACTCTTTAGGAGACGCCTGATAACGCGCACAGACTCCAACACTAAAGGTAATGTCGGGACGACTAGCAGTCAAGTAGAGAAGACTGCCTATCATACTCCGATACAAGGTTTTCTCTACGTCCTTGCCTGAAGTGTCCTTACTAAGCTTGGTAGTGGTACTCATAGGTGTACGAGCATGCTTAGCGGAGTCTAAACCAAATTTCTTCACTAGGTCTCTAGCATACTTGGATTGGGAGATGAACATCCCATCCTCTAGCTGACGAACCTGGAGACCAAGGAAGAAAGTAAGCTCACCTACCATGCTCATCTCAAACTCACTTTTCATCTCCTCCTCAAAGTGGTGAGCATGCTGGGAGAATGTGGATCCAAAGACTATGTCGTTTACATAAACTTGGGCAACCAAGATAGCACCGTCATCTCTCCTGACGAACAACGTCATATCAACTCCCCCTCTCCTGAAGCCACGGGCTAAGAGATAGGAAGTAAGCCTCTCGTACCAAGCACGGGGTGCTTGCTTCAAACCATACAAGGCTTTTCTCAGATAGTAGACGTGATCAGGGTGCTTAGGGTCTTCAAGCCCTTTTGGTTGTTCCACATAAACCTCCTCCTGTAGAATGCCATTCAGAAAGGCACTCTTGACATCCATCTGATATAACTTGAAGTGCAGAATGCGATGGCGAGAAGTAAGCGGACGGACTCAAGCCTCGCAACAGGAGCAAATGTCTCCCCAAAGTCTACACCCTCTATCTGTGTGTATCCTTGAGCGACCAACCTAGCCTTATTTCTGGTTATGGTACCATTTTCATCCATTTTATTCTTGAAAATCCACCGTGTACCAATAACATTAGTATCACTAGGTCGGGGGACAAGTTCCCAGACATTGTTCTTCTTAAACTGAAGCATCTCATCCTGCATAGCAGATATCCAGTGTTCATCTTTGAGTGCTTCTTTATGGTTCTTGGGCTCGACTTTGGACGTGTAGCACTGATGACTAACAACGTTCTCTAATTGAGCACGAGTCTTGACCCCTAGAGTGGGATCGCCAACAATGGCTGAAGGATCATGACTCTTGCGAACCCAAGCAGGTGTGTCCCCTAACACAGGAATAGGGTCCACAGAGTGTGGGAGAGGAACAGGAAAATCGCTGTCAGAACAGTCCTCATCCTCACACTAAAGGTTGGGATCAATAACCGTCGGGGGTTCATCATCTTGCACGGTGACGTTTATTGATTCCATAACCTTAGAGCTCTTCAGGTTAAAAACCCGGTACGCTCTACTGTTCGATGAATAGCCTAGTAATATTCCCTCGTCGCTCCGGGAGTCAAACTTTACTAATTGCTCTCTATCCCGTAGGATGTAGCATTTACTCCCAAAGACACGGAAATATGTCAGGTTGGGTTTCTTGCCTGTCCACAATTCATAAGGCGTCTTAAGTGTGTGTGGACGCAGATAAACCCTATTCACCATGTGGCATGCAGTAGACACTGCCTCTGCCCAAAATCTCCTAGAGACCTTACGACCTTGAAGCATTGATCTAGCCATTTCTTGGATCGTTCTATTCTTTCTCTCAACAATCCCATTTTGCTGAGGAGTTCTCACAGCAGAAAACTCATGTTTGATCCCAATGCTATCACAGTAAAGATCTACTTTTGCTTCAGTAAATTCAGTGCCATTATCACTACGCATCATGTTAATAGTGATTCCGTGTTGATTTTGTAGGACACGGCACTTGGTTGTTAAGAACTCTACAGCATCAGATTTCTCTCTTAGAAAACCTACAATAGAGTATCTAGAGAAATCGTCTACCATCACGAGAATGTATATCTTACCACCTAGACTCTCCGTGCGAGTAGGACCCATAAGATCCATGTGAATCAACTCAAGAACACGGGAGGTGGTAATGGAATTCAACTTCCTATGAGGGCTACGGATTTGTTTTCCCTGACAGGGTCCACAAATCATGGAAGTTGGCTTTCCAAGTGATGGTAAGCCACGTACTAGGTCCTTTTTGACTAAACGAGATAAGTCTCTAACGTTCACATGACCTAGACGTTGGTGCCACAGATCCATAGGAGTGATCGTGGCGCTGTTGCAAACAAATGAGGATGTGGGCTCAGTCCCATAGCAGTTATCCTCTGTCCTCACCCCTTGCACTAAAAGTTTACCGGCTTGATTATAGACCTTACAAGCTTTCCGGTCAAACTTCACTGCAAAGTCATCGTCGCACAGTTGGCTGATGCTAAGAAGGTTTGCTTTCAAACCTTTGACGTACAGCACGTTCTCTAGCTTTGGAAATCCTGGTAACTCTACTGTACCTCGTCCTATTATGCTAGATTTGCTACCATCTCCAAAGGTGACTCTCCCATCATTATAATCCTCAAGATGGGTAAAATATAAGACATCACCTGTCATGTGTCTGGAGCATCCACTGTCAAAATACCACTGTGAGGTATTATGGGCTTTGAGAGCGACATGGACAACAAGGGCCCTTTTTTCTTTCTTAGGAACCCAAGAATAGGTACCTTTTTGTATTCCCTTGTTGTTGTAGGTTTTAGCCGGAATGCGGGGCGCATTCATTGATGGTAAGGTCATTCCTCGAAATTCCTCCATCAAACTCTGTGATGTGGCTGCTAGAAACTCAACACGCTCTCTCAGACTGGCAAACTCATCAGTCTCATGTGGTGGAGCAAACGTACGTCGTGTCCGACCCAACTTATAGCAATCATCCCTAAGGTGTCCGTTTCTTTTGCAATGGGAGCAAAAGGGCACAGTATTAGGAGGACCTTGGATTGCTTTTCTTGGTTGAGCTCTCCTTCTTGGTTTTTGATGACGGCCATAAGGAGTCGTAGTAAACTCAGGAATTGGTCCGGGTGCAATTTGGGACGTGGAGGCACCATCAAAACCTATTCCTTTCCTGTCACCAAAACCTAAAGCGGGACCGAGGAGCATCTTTCCCATCTTCCCAGATCTGTCCTTGATTTGTACCTTGACTTTCCTAGCTCTCTCAAGGTCATGAGTAAGCTGGGCAACAAGGACTTCAAGTTTCTTCCGAGTCTCCAGGGAGGAATGGAGCTCACTCGTAAGACTAGCCACTTGTTTAGTCAAGTCTTCTTTCTCTTTCTCACAAATGCTCTCTTTCTCTCTAAGAGACTTCTCTTTCATAGCGCAGGCAGACTCTTTCTCTCTCATAGCGGTGCAGGTGAAGGACTCACTCTCTCTCATTTATCCTAACTCCTCTTCTAACGCGGTGATCCTAAGCACCAGGGCTTTGTTATGCTTTTTAGTTTTAAATGATTCATTATACAACTCAGCGTACGCGCGTTGAAGGTTACTCTCGTCCTCACTACCTTCCTCCTCTCCCTCACTCTCTTCGCTCTCGCTCTCGAGGTGTCCCTGTGAAGTAGCATCCTCATCGTCGTGAGATGCACTAGGAGTACTCACATGACTAGCCATGAATGCGGTGAAGTTACGCTCATGCGGTGACTCATCTCCCGAGTCCACCGACTTGACCTCACTGTCGTCACTAAGGGTAGCATTTAGGATAGCTTTGCCCTTTTCCCTATTCAGACGAGTGGCACACTCAAACGCTCTGTGTCCCTTACCGTCGCACTCAAAACACCTCTCACTGTCTTTAGGGGGTTCTTTGAAATCTTTCTTTTCAAACTTATTTTTCTGAAAATTCTTTTTATCTTTGAAGTTTCCACCTTTTTTAAATTTCAGAATTTTCTTGAAGTTTTTAGCAAATAATGCCAAATCATCTAAGTCAAACTCACATTCAGAATCAGAATTTTCTATCTTTCTAGATGACTCGACTTTATTTCTTGCCGACCCCTCACCTTTTCTCTCTTGGGCTTTAAGGGCAATTCCCTTATCTTTTGACTTGGCAGATTTAGGAAACATGTCTATTTCATAAGTTTGTAAATCTCCTACCAGTTCTTCCAATTTTAGTGTATTTAAATTACCCAAGGAATTTAGCACAGTGACTTTAGGTATAAAACGCTTAGGAAAGGAACGAAGAATCTTTTTAACAACTCTAGCATTCGGAATATGTTCACCAAGATTAAAACTAGTATTCACAATGTCAGAAAGTCTAGCATAAAATTCATCAAAGCATTCAGAATCATGCATGGTGATTGTTTCAAATTGAGTTGTCAAGTTTTGCAACTTAGACTCTTTCACAGCATTAGTTCCTTCATGGGTGAGTTGTAGAACATCCCATGCCTCTTTTGACGTGGTACACGTCATTATGCGTTTGAACTCATCAGGTGTGACAGACCCAGAAATAGCACTTAGACCCTTAGAATTAAAAGATGACCATTTAAATTCTTCATCAGTCCAAGAAATGTCAGGTTTCAAGTTGGTCACATTATCAACAGTCACGGTGGGAGGAGTTCACCCTCGTTCAACCAAAATCCAGACACGTTCATCAATGGCTTTTAAAGCCGACCTCATACGGGCTTTCCAATAAGCATAATTTGTCCCGTCAAAAATAGGCATTTTATAATATGACTTCTCCATTTGAACACGCACTTTTTCAAAAAATCAATTTTTTCAGAAAATTGATATCTTAGAAAAAATTTGCGGAAAAAGGAATACGCGATAGATTAGCGTAACCTGCTCTGATACCAATTTGAAAGAGTTGGCGCTTGCGTTCAATTAAGATCAAATTATATTTAAAGCACCTTTTAACCCAAACAAACCCTAAACATGCAACTAGGTGTGAATGAAACAATATGAAATCATGCACGAGTTATTCAAACACACATAATTGAGGAAAAATCCCCCACAGGGGCAAAACCATTTGTATATCACTATAATTTGTAAGAGAAACGGCTTACAATCGGATTACACTGAAATACAAGTTTTTGACTAAGAATTACCCGCAGGCATCGGATTCTGTAGTCGCGGTTGGAAGACTCCCTTTCCAGTAGGGTTGGCGGCTGGAACTATCCCTGTCCAGTAGGGCTGCAATGAAGAGGAAGGAGCGGTCCACTTCACAAAGGTTTGAACAACAGCAATGATGTTCTTGGGTTACCAAACTTGATTCACATAGATATGGAAGATGTGTGAATCTAAAAACCTAGAATCATAGGACTCAATAGGTGAAGACTTTAGGGTTGATATGCTCTGAAAATCATGGGAAAGTCTTAAGAAAACCAACCTCCAAACGTGGTTTAAATAGGAAGCCAAAACCCTAAAAAATCTACAACACGATCTGGCAGAGTTTATCCAGGGCGGACCGGTCCGGGCCTTAGGCGGATCGGTCCGATAGCGAACCGGTTCTTTTAATTTGAAGCTGATTCGGTTCGCATTCGGTTCGGGGCTCACTGGCTTCAAAGTGCACGGAGGATCGGTCCGGGGCGGTCCGGTTCGGGTCTCAGCGGATCGGTTCTTTTTATATAAAGGCGGACCGGTCCGGCTGACTGGATTTCTGAATTCTTCCTTTCTTTTGATCTTCGGATTCCGTTGATGATGAATGGACTTTGAATCTTTGCAACGGTGTTACGGCTAATGACATATAAAAATATGTTGGACAAAAATGTCCTTACATTTTGCAAATGAACAATTCTTAATTAGTGTAAATAAGGTTAATAACAAATAACATAGCCGCATCCAAGTTAATGAAGATGAAAGTTTTGTTATGAATCTCGATTATAGTAGCCAACTGTGCGAGATTAGGATGGGGACACCCTTAACGAGCATGAGCATGCACAACTTGAGGAATTAATAAAGGAATTTATCGATGTCTTCGAATAGTCCTACGACCAAATGCCCGATATTGACCCTGAGATAGCTCAGCATGAGATTCCTACTCTCCCCGAATGCAAATTGGTCAAGCAAAAACTGTGAAATCTCCGCATCGAATGGTCACTCAAAGTTAAAGAAGAAGTCATCGAACAGTTGAACGTGGGTTTCATTCGTGTGATCGAATATCCCATATGGCTAGCCAATATCGTACCCATGGCGAAATCAGGAGGGAAGATTCGCATGTGCATCGACTATCGAGACATGAACAAGGCCTCTTCGAAGCATGATTATCCGCTACCCAATATCAACATGATTGTGGAAAATATGGCCAGTCGTGCTCTCAAGTCATTTATTGATGGGTTTGCTGGATATAATCAGATCAAGATACACCCAGATCATCAAGATAGAACCGCATTCATCACCCATTGGGGAACTTTTTACTACACCGGCATGCCATTTGGTCTCAAATATATAGGGGCTACCTACCAGAGGGCTGTCACAACCATCTTGCATGATCTGATACACAAGGAAGTCAAGTTCTATGTAGTTGATATGTTTATCAAGTCTACGACTAGGGAAGGTCATGTTCCCACCCTCCAGAAGTTCTTCGAACGACTGCGACAATATCAGATGCGACTTAACCCATAAAAATATATCTTCGATGTTACCAAAGGAAAACTCTTGGGATTCATGGTTAGTGAGATAGGGATAAAAGTAGATCCTGCCAAGATAAAAGCCATACTCAAAATTCCACCACCCTAATGGAGAAGGAAATCCAGGGATTCCTTGAAAAATTATAGTATATCAGTCAGTTCATCAGCCAGTTGAGTTTTATATGTGAGCCCATCTTCAAACTCCTCTGAAAGGATTCGACCAAGGTTTGAAACGAAGCTATCCAAGAGGCCTTTGACCGAATCAAGCAATACCTAACCCGACCTCCGATACTCATGTCATCGTAGCCTGGTCTTCCCCTACTCCTTTACCTAACTGTGACAGATACCGCAGTTGGGGAATTACTAGCCCAATACCTTAAGGAAACCCACAAAGAGAAAGACATCTACTATACCAGTCGCAAGTTGGACGGGTACGAAGTTAACTACACAGCCTTGGAAAAAGCATGTGCCGCCCTTATTTGGGTCACTCAAAAGTTACGGCACTACATGATCGCCTTTACCATCAAACTTGTATCCCAAATGGATCCCATCAAGTACCTACTCGAGAATCATGCCCTGTCCAGCCTAATGGCCCATTGGTTGATGCTTCTAGTCGAATTTGATAATATATATGTCACGCAGAGAGTCGTGAAAGGAAGAGCCATCTGATTACCTTATTGACTACCCTATGGAAGAATTTGATGTCTGGATTTTTGAGTCCCTTGATGAGAATATCCTCTGTACATCCCAAGAAGATCTTTGATGGAAAATGTTCTTTGATGGAACCGCCAACAAGAAAGGGTATGGCATTGGTATACTCCTAATTGCCCCTGATGACTCTCACACTCCCATTTCCATCAAATTGGATTTTCCCTGCACCAATAATATGACTGAATACGAGGTATGCATGGTAGGCCTCAAAGTTCCCCTCAAGAAAGGAATTTAATACCTAGATGTATGTGGGGATTCATCCCTCATCATCGATCAATTACTCAGGAGATGGAAAGTTAAGGACGAGAAACTCTTACACTTCTATGCCCACCTAGAAGAGTTTGCCTCCCAGTTGCAAGTTGTCACCTTCCACTACCTGCCCCGAGCAAAGAACAACCTAGTCGATGCCCTTTATACCTTAGCCTCTATGATTGACATGCCCCAAGGAATAAAAATGGCCCCCTTCCAAGTCCAAAAGAAAGATAAATCAACCCACTGCTACCACATTGATCTCACCACAGAAGAAGATCCTCATATAGCCAACTGTTGGTACTATGATATTTGGCGCCTCCTCAAGAATGGTAGGTATCCCCAAGGGTCTGACAAGAAAGACCGAGCAACCCTCTACAGATTGGTTACCTAGTACAATGTCTGCGATAAAGCACTGTTCAAGAGAAACTTTGATGAAACCCATTTATATTGCATCGCAGGGGCTGACATTGAATAAATGATGCGGAAAATTCACAGTGGGGAATGAGAACCCCACATAAACGGCCATATGCTCGCCAAGAAGATCATCCGACAAAGTTACTACTGGACGACCATGGTTCAGGATTGCACAACCTACGTTCAAAGATTCCTAAAATGCCAGTTGTTTTCCAACCTACAACACTTGGCTCCGTGGGAATTGTACAACACGACTTCTCCCTGACCGTTCTCCCCTAACTAGAGGTAAAGGTTACAGAGGTGGTCAATGAGTACGGGATTCAAAGACACAAATCTTATCCCTACCGACCTCAAACTAATTAAGCATTTTAAGCCACTAATAAGAATCTCAAAGTCATTATAAGCAAGATGATCGAGACTTGTCAAGTTTGGGTCGATAGGATCCCTTACGCCCTCTAGCGCTACCGCACCTCAGTTCGAACCTCTATTGGGGCTACCCCTTACTCTCTAGTCTATGGCATGGAAGCAGTCCTACCCGTAGAGATGGAAATCCCTTCGTTGCGTGCCACGCTTAAAAGCAAAATCAGCAAGGAAGACTGGCACCAAAGTCATCTTGACGAGTTGTCACTCTTGGACGAAAGGAGGCTGAAAGCTCTATATCATATACAAGGGTACCATAGCCGGATATCGCGGTCATTCAATAAGATATTTAAGGACCGTGGTGTCCGATAAGGGGACTTATCCCTCCAAGAGATAGTAGAGCTCATCTAGGACTCCAGAGGGAAATTCAAGCCCAATTGTAGCGGCCCCAACATTCTGAAGAAGATCTTGTCAAGCGGCGTCGCTATGCTCACTGATCTTGATGAAGAACAAATGGCGCGTACAATCAACCTAGATCGTCTCAAGAAATTTTACCTCTAATCCGAAATCTCGGCACGCTACGATTCTTCTCATCTCCCTTCTATTCTAAAAAAATCTTCATTTCCCTCTACTCAAAATTATGTGGGGCCTGATCCTTTAAAAATACTTTTGCTTTCAAAAATGAATTTTAGAAAATTTTCAAAACCCTCATCTGCTTTATATGAGCACGGATCCCTTCTTTTCCACAAAATGTTATCTCTTCTTATCCCCTAGAACGACAGTTCATTTTAAAGTATACACGAATAAAAGGATTATGTATGACGTAACGATTGGAATAGATAATTCAAATGAAAAACTCATCAAGAAGCACAACTAGATGATCAAAAACTCCTTTATTCCATTATTTGAAAATTACAGTACAATTACAACGACATAAGCAATCAAACGACTTCCCTTGTTAGCCTACTCCTGCCTTCCTAAAACCAAAATAAAAAAGAAGCTCCACTATAACTAGAAAAACCCACAAATTATTCCCAAACACCCATTACAAAAGCTTCACAAATACACTCCTCAAGGATCCTACCCGTAGCTTCCAGAGCAACCAGCCCCATCATCACCCACATCTTGGGTTCCCCAAACTTCCCCTGCCTAAAGAGAGTGTCGTTGGCTCTCCATTAAATGATAAGCCTGAACTAGACTGGGGAAAACCACAATGCCTCCCTCCATGGTGTTAGGTACAACAAACCACCTTTGCCGAGTCTCCACACCCAGCTTCTTGGCAATTACTCTTCTCCTTAACCACTTCATGTAGTCCCTTGAGATATTCCAGACTCTACCAACAGACTGGGATGGACGGGTTGGTGGTCGGCGATTCTCCCACGAATAGCCAAATCGCATGTGCATACGCTCTGTCAGATCCTCCACATGAAAGAAGTCTAGTGTCCATGGTAGCACAATTTGTTCCCAACCAAATTTCTACTGAAGCTACCAAGGAAAGTAGAAAGAAGTATGCCGGTGGCCTACCAACCAAAAATACTAGTGTTCTCTGAGTTCCAAAATGGGAAACATCTCCCCCCACTAAGGCACTGACCAACGTAAGCCTCGAGCCTCATGCTCCATGAACCAGTTTTACCAGATCTCGATGTCCAGGACTACACTAATAAAATAGCGTGAGAAGAAGTTTGGCAACACCGGCAAAGGATACTCAGGCGTTACCGCCATATGGAATCTCACTGACAACCACATGAATAACATTATAGGGCTACCCCTCAAAAATTCAGAACGACCTTCTCGCCAGGTATCCCGACCATTCAAAGTCTCCGTTAGTATCACCATCGCATGATTGCGATGATATGGCATCCAAGAAACAATATCTGCAAGTTGAGGGTCCACTATCATTTCCCTAGTTACAAACAGTAGTTTTGAAACCAAACCCAGAATGACGTCTCCAGCATAGCCAACATCGCCAGCATCCTGCAAATGTACAGACCGCAGCACTATAGGAAGAGAAATTATTCCTCCCATGACCAATAACCTAGATGTTGAAGGTGAAATATAAATAAGTCCCACCAACAGGTCCCGAAGGGATCGGGAAAACTCAGACATAGCTGCTGCAACGCTGGAATTTATCCCCAACATGGTAGAAAACTCTTCATAGGTCGGACAAATTTTGTCCAACCCAAAGCAAAAGACATGGTCTTCGGGGTACCAGAACTCAACTTCCGCTATCGGCATATTCCACTCTATGGGCCGGTTGTGCCACAAAGAGACTCATCTCATGTTGAAAGTGTCATAGTCAATATTGTAGGAGCACGTCGCTTCTAAGGTTTTAAGGCAGTTTGCAAACTCAACACTACCAGGGAGATTCATATCACAAAATAAGAATATAGTGAGCAAAGAAGAATGTAAAGGATAAGGAATGTGGAAGTGTGAAGGAAAAGCTTCATCCACACCCCTATTTATACTTGAAAGCTCTCAAACAAAGACAAGAAACCCTGCAGAAATCAGAGGGAAACTTACCCCACCAAGTACAAAGAAATTGAACAAAGTACAATCAAAGCCTTGGGTGGATTAGACTAGACTGATATGCCGATAGGCAGGACAGGGGTCATGCCGATCGGCAGCCCCCTATTTTGGGGAAAATTCCCTTTTTCCTTTTTTGTCAATATCAAAAAAATCAATGAAAATAATTTTTATTTTAAGGGAATTCCGAATTTCTTTATCCTTGTGTTTTTAATTATCCCATTTTAAAATAAAATCTTTCTTTAATCATTTTTAATTCTTTTTACGGTCTCAGCAGCAAAGTAAAAAGGGCGTGTGCATTAGTCACTAAAAATGAAAAAAAAACTTCATTTTTTTGCATAGATTTTTGTTGTGTTACATCAGTTTTGCGGGAAAATAAGAAAATACAATGAGACTCAGCCCGAACCCACCTACTTTTTCTCTCTCTCACACATTTTATCTCTCTCATCACTTACAATCTTTCTATCGCTCTTCTTTCTCTCCCTTCTCCTTCTTTCCCTCTCTAGGATCCTTCGTCCCTGCGGCACACTCTCTTCCCTCTACGATGAGATGACATGCCTCCATTCCCCGAGCTCGATCCTTCCTCGGACGAGGGAGACAGCCCCAAATGAGAAGGAACTGGAATCACATCCCGAATGTGGGCAGTCTCCGAAGATATCTAATCCCTAATATCCTGCACTAATACCCCGTATTTTTATCATATTTATTTATGGGATTAATTGAATTAAATGTGTATTAATTGGAAATTAATCCGGATAAAAATACTAGTGAGATGCGAGTTGGTATTTGATTTTAATGAGTATATATGGCTATATATGAATATTGAATTATGAAATTTGTCGTGAGATTGAAATACGGCAATTTGGAAATTTTGTTGAGACGCGTGTGACAATCGCGTCAGGAATATAATTATGTTAATTAAAAAGTGAATTTTATTTCTATAAATCGTATGGTCATTTTGAGTGCGCCAACGCGTCCGGAAGGGTCGAAATAGTCAGAAAACACTAGCCGGGAGTTTAGTTTGGGTCCCGGGGCATTTTTAGGCCATACCGGCAACGTAAAAGGGTAGTTTGGTAATTTTAGATTTTTGGGAATTAAAACCAACGAAAATTAGGAAATAAAAATCTGATTTGGTAATTACCCACTAAACCCACTACCTACATCTTATGACTTAATGGGCTACGGGGGTTATTGGAATTAGTTCCAAAAGTTTCCTAAGGCAAACCCTAGCCACCATTACCATCCTTAGAGAAGAGCTTGTAGAGAGAGAGAAGGGAAAATTCTGCAGAGAGAGAGAGAATGATTCATCAATTCGACATCAAAATCAGAGATACATAAGGCAAGTGGTTTAATTTCATTATTTTGCAAAGAATGTTTCTTCCATGCGTAGGAGATTGATAAAATTTGTATTGTTCTTGGGAGTTTGATAAAAAACCATTTGAATTGGAATTAGAATTTACATATTGATGAGGAATCGCATGTAGATTTGTATTTAGGTGATTATTCCGATGATAATATATCTTGGATGAAACAAAAACGGATTTAATTAGGCTCCTTGATGATTCAAAAATTTCTAGGGTTCATGTTCTTGAGATTGGGGGGAAAATGTAGAGATTTGATATTTGAATGATGTTAGGATGAATTAACCCCACAAAACACGTTAGTATATGACCTAAATATGTTTAGGGATGATTAGAAACTTTGAACAATTGTTGGATTGATGTTTAGATGAGATTAGAGGTGAAGAAAAGATGGAAAAACGAAATAGGAATTTTTCTGGGCTCAAACTGTCACCTCGTTAGAAGACCTGCCCAGGTCGTTCGAACGAGCTTCAAACGAGTTGATAGTTTGCCTTCTAACGAGAGGGATGTTTGTTCGATGCCTTTCGTTCGAACTAGATCTCGTTAGATGCCCAGTTCGTTCGAACGAACTCTCGTTCGAACAGCCTCGTTCGAACGAGACTTCTAACGAGCTGACAGTTTAGGCTTTTTGGCCTGTTTTGATTTCGCGTGTCCCGTAACCTTGTTTAATTGTAGAGATACCATTCCCTTGATGATAAATAGATATAGTTGGGACATTTGGGATATATTGAGGAGTAAAATCTAGAAGTGCAATTCGAATTGAATGGAAATTGTGGAATAGGACGTGAGTGACTATTACGATGCGAGAATTATTAACGGCTTAAATAATTGAATTAATCGGGAACTTATAAATTGTGCAACCTTATAAGTCGGTACGAGACTGAGAAGTGTACCACAAATAATATTACGGTGATTACTAAGATGTGTGTATACTTAGTATATGTATATGATCTTATGTGTATGACATACCTAACATACTTGCTATCACGGGAGGTTTACGTTCGCTTAGGGCCTTCTAATCCTTGTGTTGCCCGGATCTAGATTGGTACCTCGAGAACATAGGTCAGAGAAGGGATTATTGGAATGTTAATAAGTCTGCTGATCGTGGGAGTGTAGGTATGTGCGTGACCCATGTGATGTGACTGTGTTCGCCTCCATTGTTTTGTGATTTGCTATTATCTGAGAACGATTCCTGAGATATTCGGAATGCGTGATCCTTATGTACGTGATGTACCGGGATGGATAGCAGAGTATGTGTGCACCGCAGCTTAGTCTCGAGTGCTTGTATTGTATATTTATGGCGTGACTAATATACACTTAAATTAATGAGAACTTTCATGTTGGTATTGTGCGTATAAATACGGAAATGCTTTGAGTAACTATAAAGGGATAACCTGTAATAAATTGTATTGCTAATATTGAGAATCTGAGTTTAAGTAAAGCCCCCTACTTAATTGATAACGTAGAATGTGTGATGGGAACCGAGTAGAAAGGTTAGAACTCATGTCAGTATAGTTAGATGTAATTATCACTTAGATGGGTGTTATACGTTAGGAGTGCACAAATTAGTCGAGAGGTGAGTATTTCATGTGAGTGCACGTCCTAACATGTATTTTGCATTCGTTGTTTTAATGTTATTAATGCACTTGCTATTTATAAATACTCTCCACTTTCGGGCTTTGACCCGTTTGCTTTCAAATCTACTTTTTGTAAAAACCATTTTAGGTGCCCAGCCACAAGGACACCATGCTTAGGATCCTCATTCAGGTGACGAGCTGTAGCTGTTTGTGGAAGTTACAGGACTTTGCTAGTAGACGCTTCATCTATCTTGACTCTATATTCAGTTTCATCAGTTGTAGGGCATGTCGCCCATTTCTATTAGAAACATTTTCCATTTTAGATTTTCAGACTTTTGGCATGTAATTAATTCAGGTTACATTGTTTTACTTAGTTCAGTTGTGGGATTGTTGTGAGGAGTTTTCCTCCGGACTTATCATTATTTTGTTGGTTATTCTATTGCTTCGTTATGGTGAATGGTTGTAATTCTTTCATTATCCTCTTATTGCATGTTAATCAGAGTTAATTTAAAATTTGGCAACTCACTTTTTAAATTCTAGGTGGTTAGTAATCATTAAAATGTTTTCGACAGTGATGCTATTAACTGAACCAACTTGGCATTTTGTATTAATTTAATAAAGGAGTAGCTACCCGGTATTTAATTAGTCGGGGCATCACAGCCAGGTGGTGGAAACTCGGATGTGCTATAAAAGAGAACAGAAAAGAGCAAATCAGTCAGTCTGAGGTAAAGGAAGAAATCAGGAAATTAAAAAGACAAAGAGATAAAAAGTATACCTTAGGTCGAAGGACCTCCTCTATTAAGTCCAACTCTTCCGAATCCATAGCATTAGGACGGTGCAGCATGCGCACCGACCCTTCATCAGCCCGCCGGATATTATATATAAGAGCGGCCCGCCAAACAAAATGAACCTCCTAAGTCGTCGTCATCACTGATGTCGATGCACCGCCTACGCTGTGGGAAGACCCCACCGACCGACTCAAGCCCGCACGGGGGAGACGCATCACGCCATATATGTTGGGTGGCATCAACCAGCTCGACACAAAGTCCTCATAGTCATACATCACTATCATGTTGGTATATGATGAGTAAGTCTCACCCATCATCACCGCTACACGTGCATCATCCGACATATCTCGCACTCGCCTTATGTATACCAGAGGCCTCGTCGGTGGCACCGCAACCTCATCCTCTATAATATGTCTAACTACTCTCTCCCTGAGGTACCAAGAGTGGACGAACTCATGCACCAACAAACACCGCATCTGCGCATTTCCCCCAGTCAACCACGTATGTTGGATGGCCATCCCCTGGGATATAGGTCACCTGCAAATTCCCCCACAAGATCAAAAGATTAATATTAGTAAAAGATCATCAAAGGAAACCCAGTCTCAAGAAGAAAAGGACTTAATAACTCACTCGTCAGGCTATTTAGGATCTGACACACCCCCTCCAGAGAGAGGGACTTCTTCAACTGGCGGTTGTACTTCCTCCATCCCTGCATCCGGCATAAGTCCCCAACAGACTCGTCCTTCAAAGCTACTAATTGGTTGTTAAACCCAATCACCTCATAGAACCACATCTGCAAAGGACAAAGGTCAGCAATTAAGAAATCAAGAATAAAACGTAAGAAGGAAAATGTGAAAAATAAAGAATACCTCAAGAAGATACGTGGCCCTAGTAAAAGTTTGCCAGCAACATCGGATGTATGCATCAAGAGAATAATAAAGGGTCGTCAAGGCCAGGCTCCCCCAGTCATAAAGAGGGATGTTCTAAACCACCCTCAAAAATGGCAAAAACCACAAGTGGATGACGTCGATACCAAGAAACCCCTCAATACCAGCAAAATAAACAAACGGGTCATCTGTCGCAACTACCACCCATCACTATCAGCAATCCTCCTCCTCAGTAATAACTCTCTCAAGAGAGACAAATGAGGAGAGTTCCCAGAGACTACCCTCTCCACATCACCCAACGCCGTCGTCAACGCCTCTGACGTCACCCTCAGAGTCTTATCCACCTCAATCTGCACCCCATCACTATCTAGCCCCAGTAGCTTCTACACATCATTGGGAGCCACCATCATCTCCCCAAAGCCAAAATGAAAGGTGTGGGTGGTGTCCCACCATCTCTCCCCCGGAGCACAGAGAACAACCGTAGAATGAGGCGTCTCAACCAAAGTAGACGCCAGTCTCCCAAAACCAACTGATGACACCATCCAATGCACCACAAATGGAAGGTACTCCCAAATGTCCCTAAGCCCCGTCATCCCTCGGGCACGCATAATCAATATAGAAATATCATACTGTTAAAAGCAAAGAGCAAAAACCCTTGTCAAAATGCAATAAACAAGGAAATATCATCAAGAAAAAAAGTAAAGGAAGACCAAAAGTCATCAATACTTACATAACCGCCAGGGTTCACCACCCTAAACGTAGGCTCGCACAAGAGAGTCCTATCATCCTCCACTCGATCGAATGAGTCAAAAGAGATTTCGCTGCCCAGAGCAAGGGGCACCCTAGCCCTTTATTCCAAGCCTACCCAATCATCAGCATCAAGCCACGCCATATGTGTTGCGCTACTTGAGAACTCAACCATCTTTTGACTTTTGAATGTTTGAACGATTTGCAAAAGGTCATTGCAAAAAAAGGCAAGTCGAAAAGCTATGAAAAATGAGGAGAATTCGCCCCCTTTTTATAAGAGACCAAGGGGCATGCCGATCGGTAGTCCCCTGCCACCCAACAAACGGCACTGTCCCTCCACCTGCTCGAGGTATCCCAGAAGATCATGCCACTATCATTTGGCACCCTTCCAACCATGCTGGTCCGAACCCTCTTTAAAATTTTGTATAAAAAAGGCCAGAGTATCCCCGAAAAATTCCTAAATTTGCCAAGTGGATTTTAGAACCTTTTTCACCAAGAAAAATATTTTTACCACACTCATTTCCTTGAAAAACTCTTACCTCCCCAGCGGAATTTCCAAAAATAATTGGATATTCTCCCCAGTAACATATCTAAAGGACACCATAAAAACTAAGAAATTCCCCAGCTAAGAAATCACATCCAACCCTCAGATCATTCCCTCTTCCCCGGCGAAACCTAAAATCACATCCAACCCTCAATCCCCAGTGGAACAAAAAGATACATATCCCTAGTCGAATCTCCAAATTTCCCCCAAAGGAAGTTGCAACCTCAGCCCTCAGACTTAGCTTTGACCCCCAATAGTGGTCACCTCTTTTTGGTCAAAATTGACCTCAGCCCCGAGTCATCACCTTTTCTAGGTCATAATTTACGTCGGCCCTGGGTCGTCACCTCCTTTAGGTCAAAATTGACCTCAGCCTTGGGTCGTCACCTCTTTTAGGTCAGAATTTAGCCTTGGGTCGTCACCTCTTTTATGTTGGAATTGACCTCGGCCCTCGATCATCACCTCTTTTAGGTCAGAATTGACCTTGGACCTGGGTCGTCACCTCTTGTAGGTCAAAATTAACCTCGTCCCTCGGTCGTCACCTCTTTTAGATCAGAAGTGACCTCGGCCCTAGGTCGTCACCTCTTTTTAGGTCAGAATTGATCTCGTCCCCGTGTTGTCACGTCTTTTAGGTTAGAATTGATCTCGGCCCTCAATTGTCACCTCTTTTAGGTCCGAATTGACCCCGACCCCGGTTCATCACCTCCTTTAGATCAGAATTGACCTCGACCTTGGGTCGTCACATTCTTTAATTCAAAATTGACCTCGGACCTGGGTCATCACCTCTTTTAAGTGATAATTGACCTCGACTCTAGGTCATTACCTCTTTTAGGTCAGAACTGACCTCGACCCTCGTTCGCCACCTCTTTTAGGTTAGAATTGACCTCGACCCTCGGTCGTCACCTCTTTTAGGTCAGAATCGACCTCGTCCCTAGGTCGTCACCTCCTTTAGATTAGAATTAACCTCGGTCTTGGGTCGTCCCCTTTTTGGGATAAAATTGACCTCGGCCCTAGGTCGTCACCTCCTTTAGGTCAGAATTAACCTCGGGCCTCGATCGTCACCTATTTTAGGCCAGAATTGACCTCAGCCCTAGATCATCACCTCTTTTAGGTCAGAACTAACCTCGCCCTTGGGTTGTCACCTCTTTTAGGTCAGAATTGACCTCGGCTCTAGGTTTTCACCTTTTTTAGGTCAGAATTAACCTCGACCCTCGATCGTCACCTCTTTTAGATCAGAATTGACCTCGGCCCTGGGTCTTCACCTCCTTTAGGTCAAAATTAACCTCGGTCTTGGGTCGTCACCTCTTTTAGATCAGAATTTACCTCGGCCCTCAGTCGTCACCTCTTTTAGGTTAAAATTGACATCGACCTTGGGTCATCACCTCTTTTAGGTCAAAATTGACCTCGACCCTCGGTTGTCGCCTCTTTTAGGTCAAAATTGACATTGACCCTTGGTCGTTACCTCTTTTAGGTTAGAATTGACCTCGGCCCTCGGTCGCCACCTCTTTTAGGTCAAAATTGACCTCGACCCTCGATTGTCACCTCCTTTAGATCAGAATTGACATCGTCTCTCGCTCGTCATCTCTTTTAGGTCAAAATTAACCTTGGCCCTGGGTCGTCACCTCTTTTAGGATAGAATTGATCTCGGCCTGAGTCGTCACCTCTTTTACATCAGCATTGACCTTGGCCCTGGGTCATCAACACTTTCAGGTTAGAATTAACCTCGGCCCTCGATTGTCACCTCTTCTAGCTAAAGATTAACATCGACCCTCGATCATCACCTCCTCTAGGTCCTTAAATTGACCTCGGCCCGTAGGATTGACCATCCTATAATTCCCAGAATCGTCCTCTCTCCAAAACATCATGTGGTGTCTATTCGACGGTTTTCGCTTGTTCCAAGCTCACCCGTCGAGGGGCTCTGTAGACACCAAATTCTAGCCCCCACTAACTCTCTCCTTAGGTCTCTATTATTTCCCCATTTCACTACGAACTGTAGGTCGCACTTCGAGTACCGATCTAGAGGACATTGGGCACTCCCTGGCCCCGTTTGACTCTGATCAACTCTATCATCAAAGAAAAAGCTCATTGAATCTTAGGTCTCCAAATACCCTTTCCAAAGGTCTACCCCATACATGAATCGCCATAACGGTTCGGATGAACAGACCATTTTACTATCGAAAATCGATTCAGAGGCCACCGGGTGTCGTCGGGCCCCGATTTGACCCCAATCAACTTCATTGTCAAAGTGGAAGCTCTTTGAATATTCAAAGGGCACTGAAACCCATTTCCAATGGTCCATCCCATGCACAAAACAGCATAACCGTTCAGATGAACAATCCGTTTTCCCCCAAAAATTGATTTGAAGGCCATCGGGCGCTCTCGAGCTCTGTTTAACCAAAGTCAACTATCCAACTCGAACAAGACTGAATGAATCTCCAAATATCACTAAATACCCTTTCCAACAGTCCACCCCATGCGTGATTCTGAGTTACGGTGTGGACGAACGATTCGTTTTACTCTGAGAGGTCATCGGGCGCTTTCGAGCCACAATTAACCAAGGTCAACTTTACAAATAGAGCTAAACTCTTTGGAATGTCAAATTAAATCATCTAAACTTTCCAACAATCCGCCCCGTGTGCAATTCTGACCTACCATGCGCACGAACGATTAGTTTCCGTCCGACGATCTCCCGTCTAAAGGACCAACGTGTGCTTCCGAGCCACATTTGACCCAAAGTCAACTCCCCGACCCAAAAACGGTCCAAAGGACTCTTGAAGGTATCTGAAGTACCTTTCTAACGGTATGCCCCTTGCATGATTAGGATCAACGTATTACGTTCTACGACCATTTTTTTAGGAAAATATGTACGAGACTGCCAATCAGCAGGTCTAGTTCCCTGCCTATCGACGGCGTGTCTAGGGTCACCTGCCAATAGGCAGGACTAGGGAAATTCCGATCGAAACTGCCCCTCACTCTATAAATAAAGTACATGACCTCACTCCCAAGGCACACCAGAGATCCATCAGTGATCTCAGCAACATTCTCTCGAAATTAGCGAAGTTCCTTCATGTGAAGTTCCATTCAATTTTATACTCCCATACTCTTCATACCAAATTTATCAAATCTCATTCTCTCTCATCCAACATTCATCTCACATTCAAGGGAGTTCATCCAAAATCAAATATTAAGCTTCAAAAAAGGTTCAAATCCTTCCCTCTATCTTTAAATTCCTTAGTTTTACATAAATCTCTTTAAATTCATAATCTAGTTCTTACTGTAGTTCATACACATTAATATCTACATTTTATTTGTATATTTCACATACTTTATTTTGTATAAAAAAACCAAAACAAATAAAAAGAAGGTTACGCCCATAAATTCCGGACAGGATTATCCATCACACTTTTTCAAAACCATAATTCATTTTTCTACACACATACATATAATAAAATCCCGTTTGGATCTATGGGATAGCCCCCCTCCCCCATGCCACATTCAAACTACATGGACTTTGATGCCATTATAGTCTACGTAGGTGTTTCAAATTAAAACTCAATACTCGAGTCCAATTTTACAATTTTACAATTTTCTAATTTTCTCAATTTTCTAATTTATCAATTTCTCTAAGTCCCCCAATTTTCCCAAATTCCCCATTTTCATATTTATCATATTCTTGGATTAATATACATATCATGTTTGTTAGCGTTTCATCCAACACATATTGTCGTTTCATAATAACGATCAATATTGCGATAAACGCATAAAACCTTTTTTTTAATATATATTATTTTTGCGAACATTCCTATGGATGACTTCACTCTACCTTTCCCAATGGTATAAGTTGAACGATTTGGAACTCTATTATATATACACGCACACACACTTCATGGAGAAATAAAGGAAAATAATAACACTAACCCATGAGATACCTAAAGGGCGGGATGCCTAACACCTTCTCATTCCGTAACTTAGCCCCCGAACCTCCGAACTCTTGGTTTCATATGCATCATTTTGTCTTTGATGCTGCTCTCTCAACGTGGCAACATATTCTTTTTCTTATTTTGTTCAAAATAGGTTGGCGACTCCATCTCTTTACATTTACCTCACACTGACGACGGTCGAAGCGTTCCTAAGTAAGGCGTGAGACCTTTCGATCCCCCTTCCTTCGAGTAAAGGGATGGAGAGAGAGAGAGAGAGAGAGAGAGAGAGAGAGAGAGAGACCGGTGCACGATCTCGATCTGGATGGCCACAGGTATATAGCATAGTAAGTTAGTGTAAATTATAATAGACTCATTTAGACTACTAGATACTACCTACTTTTATGATAGTTGATGTTTTGTTGCGTTGGGTTAATCAGGCTCAGGTATACCAAGTGTTTGGTAGATTAAATTTTACTTAGGGATATTTGTATAATTAAAAAGGTATAAAAAGATCTCAAATGATATCTTTGTTTAAGAAAAAATGGCTAATCTTCCAGAATTTTAAATATTTCTATCTAAGGGGTCATATTGCAAGACTTGTCATCGATTTTTCATTAGCTGAAAAAAAAAGGGGCTTTCATCTTTGAAAATATAGTTACATAATTAATTTGTGTCCATTTGTATTAATCAAAACACATGATTCGAATAAATTTAAAAAATAGGCAATTTTCATGTTTTCTAGACACATGACTAAAGTTTGTAATTTCACACAAATTGAGGCTTTTAAGTATGATATTAAGAAAGTTTACATCATAGTTACTCAATATGTAAAGTTAGTTGGAACTTAGCATGGATGTTTTGTAAGAAGACAAAGTTCAGTGGCTTAAATTGAAAAGGGTGATATTTAAGTATTATAAAAGGTAATTAGATTTGTTTATACTTAATTTTCAAACTTTATTTGACCATAAATTGGGCTCTAGGTGTTAAAATCAACTAATCAAATAGGATAATAAGGATATAAACTCATTGGTCCAAGTCTTAGGACACGCCCAAGGAAGGAGGCCACGTGCTAGAGACCTCCCCTCTAAAAATAAAAGAACTTACAGGTATAAGATTTTGTACGTTAAAAATCGAAATGATATGTAAAAACATTCACTATCTTCTCTTTAATGTCATTGAGATAAAAATAAGCACTAAAGAAATGATCAGACTTGTTATTAGTAATGAACCATCCAAGCAACCAAAGCTTCAAGAGGAACCATTGCCTCAAGTATATATATAAGAAAGAAAGAAAAAAGAAGTTCACGATCCAAGCCATGGCTATGAGTTGTTCATAACATCAAGACATAATGCAAGTAAGCATCGCATCCTCAAAGATTCAATGAACTTATTCCAACAACCAAGAAAATCAATCCTCTCAAGGTCATGAAATTCATAATCAACCAGAATCATGTCCAAAAGCACTATATAAGCTATATATGTTCAAAATAAGTGATCAAGACTCCCTAAGTTCATCAGGGAGTATTGAGTCATTAAGAAATAAATGGAAATATATAAATGATATTTTATGATAAATTATTAGCTGAACAATCCATATAAACCCACCTAAAACCAATAATGCATTCTAGAAAACAAAATGAACCGACAATAATAGTTTTAGTGAAGACCGGTTTCAATCAAGTAAAACTATGTATTTGGATTTGCATCACTTTGGAACAATGTTTAAATTTTTTAAACTTATCAAAAAAAATAAGGAATGACCGTTTTAGTTTACTGAAACTAATTTTAGTCCGCTAAATGTGCCCAAATAACTATTTTTCCAATGTCTAGTTTTCAAAACCAAAGTTCGATCAAATTACCTAATTACCCTGCAACGGCTAATTTCTCCTCAAGCCTATAGATAGACCCCTCTGCCTTCTTCCAAAAATACACAATATTACAACATCATCAATATAATAAATACCTATTTCAAATATTATGATCTCCATATTTCAATTTTATAAATAGAAACCAAGTTCCAAAACACATTTCCAAAGGCATGAGATATAAACCCAAAATCTCCATTGAAGCAAAGCTCCCGACCAAAACCCGTTTGAGCCAAATTTTCAAACTCAAATCCTTATTTATAAAATTTCCAAACTCGAAACCAAAAACACATTTTAATCACGTTACTTATTAATGCTAGAGATTTATAGTTCTAGAAAGAAAGTAAACCAATTTCACCAAAATTGCTTGTTGCAAAAACATTCTTTTACATTTTAGTTGCACATCTTATTACTGGTACTATAGTTGGGCTTCATTGTATTTTCACAATCAGTAATGACATTGTTGTGGGGAGTTGAGGCGAAATAAGACCTTGGTCTCGCTTATGTCTTCTTGGGTTAGGAAGGAGGTAGTTCCTTTATTGGTTATGAGTTGCAGGGTATTATAATTCCTTTTAAAGGATTTAGTTCCACCTTAGTGAATCAAATATAGTGAAGATAATTAGGATTCATCTCGAACGTGGATGTAGGCATCGACGGATCCACAATGGGGAAAGGAGGGGCAAGGGCGCCTCCTGAGTTTTCAGGAAAAAAATTAGTGAGAAATTTTATTTATGGGTCCTATCCTAAGTGTAAAGGTAATAAGTTTAGGATGAAAAATTCAGTATTTTTGCAACTACAGGGTGAAAAAAAGTAATTAGTTCTAAAAAATTGAACCTATAATCTCCTCCATTTACTTAGTCTGCCTCTTTTTTCCTTTACATCTCAAGTTGAGATTTCCAAACCCATTTTATGCTCCTTCCCTTCCAAACCCCTCTGAATCAGATCATCGGCGGCCTTCTCATCTCCGGAGTTCGGCTTGTTTTATTCACGAACCTTTCATATCCCTTCTGAATCTATCAGTTGATAAGTTATTTTACCCTTTTATTTATGTGTTTATTTACAACTCAATATAATCTTATTTAGAGATGTTAAATGTTAAGTGTTTTCTTTTTTATCATAAAGAATGCTAAGTTCTTTTTTTATGTACCCATTCTAACTCTCTCTTTTCATTAAATATAGGATTTAAAATATAGTTGGGTATTATGTTATTAATGTTGATTGGGCGATGTTATTAAGGTCTTAAAACTAACTAGGTGATGTTAATATTGTTTGGGTATTGTGAATATTTATTGACTGTTGTGTATGCCTTGAAATTAATTTGGTCTTTTTGTCAATACTAATTTTCGATGGGGATGGCCTACGAAATAATTTTCCTTGAGAACAAGTAGTACATGTTATATCGTTTGATAAAAGAATCTTGGGGTTGTTTTAATTGATATCAAAACTGGTTCTCAAATAATTCTATGCATCATAGTGGATCTTTGGTGACTAAGACGGTTATGATAAAGCAATAATGTATTTTTATCATTAAACTTGTGGTTCATATATGATTCTATAATGATTATATTTATGTGGTATAATCAAGAAGATGAAGTTGGAAATTTCTCGAATATTTTCTTGTTGCCCGAGATAGTCGTAGAAATGCAAAGATACTCCATATTATGTTCATTTATAGTCTCAATGTGGTACGACTGTCGGAGGATATTTTTAAAACTAAGCATATTTTTCTGGATTTGATTGAATATAATGCATTAGTAATATGTAATTTTATACCACGAAGTAATAATATGGTGGTTCTTCAAGAACCTGATATTGTGTTCATGTTATCTTCAAATAACATTAATTTTGAAAATATTTTCTATCTAGGAGGATTGTGAGTAGGGGTGTCCGCGATACGGTAAAAATCTGTACCGTACCATTTTGTACCAAATTTTTTTGGTAATGGTTTACATTTTTTATGTACCAAAATCGAAATTACCGAATTTTTTGTGGTTGGTTTTGGTTTTAGTATTTTAAAATCCAATTTATCGACTGTACCGTACCGAAATTAAATATCAAAATATCGTATCACAAATTACCGTATATTACCGTACCACATATTACTATATATTACCATATGGTATATTATCAAAATACTGTACCAAACTTCATGCATATTATCATACTACAAAACTAATTGTCAAATAAAAACAGTATTTAAAATAATATATATATACCAAATTAATCATAGCCCTTCATTTTTTTGAACTCATCTCCTCCAGTCATTTTTTAATATAAAAGATACAAACCCTACCCTTCTCATCACTATATCAGCGACCATAAAAATATCAAGAACACAAGACAACCAAACCGACATCAGCCCCTCTGGCCACAACAAACTGCACATCACCACACAGTAATTTTTTCTACCTTTTCCCGCCTCTTCCTCTGGCGGGCCTTTTTTTCCCTTTTCATCACTACATCAAATTATTAATGGCTATGTTTAGATACCCAACTCTCCGATCGATATTTTTACAACTCTATTTGTCTACAACTTTGTTTGTCTTTAACTTTATTTAATTTCTATGCTTGTCTACCACTTTGTTTGTCTCCGATCACAAATTATTAATGGCTATGCTTGTCTACAACTTTGTTTACCCCTTAAAATAGAAAACAGAAGCTTGTGTGGCCCTGTTCCCTTAGTCGATGCTCAATGTGTGTGGTACAGTTTTTTACATATGGGTATAGCTTTTTCACTTCATATATATATTTTTTTCATTTTCTTCATTATTATAAAAAATATGAATTACTTTTCTATTTGTTTTAGGTATTATTAATGAGTTTACTAATATGAAGATTCAACCAAGTGCTCAATGAATGAGGTAGGCCTTAATTTATGCTTCTACTACATTAATTTCTTAACAGTGTAGTTCTTGCGATACTCATTACAAGTTTAGTTTGGTATAAATAGCTATGATACTCATTACAGTGTATAAATAGCAGCCTTGTAGCAGAGGGTATAAATAGCAGCCTTGTAGCAGAGGGTATAAATAGCAGCCTTGACAGTGTAGTTCTTGCGATACTAATTAATTTCTTAACTGCTATAAATAGCAGCCTTGTAGCAGAGGGTATATTGGTATAAATATCAGCCTTAGTATAGCAGCCTTGGTATATCAATATTATAGAAACCTTGGTATAGCTTTAGTATATCAATATTGTAGCAACCTTGGTATAGCAATTGGTGCCAATTTATGCAGTATACTTGTTTAATGATGTGTCATTATACTGTAACACCCCGTCGCCCCGGGGAGAGCGAACGGAGTGCTAATGCGATAAAATAAATCCAAATCCACAAGTGACAAGGTATAGAGCATCTAAATAAACCCACAATAATATAAATCCACCAATCTCAATCTCTTCAATTACAACAAGTCTCTCGAATTACATACAACAACTATCTAACTCGAATAAAAATACAAATCTCCAAAGCTCTATACATCAAAATAATAAAAATCTTTCCCAAACAATCCTCGCTAAAATCATCCCAATTGGTCCATAGCGCTCAAATCCACGCTAACCTGCCAATTAAAAGAAAATATGGGGAAGTACACAATACGACAGGAAAGATGCTCAACAATTATATTAACGATGAACCAAAGCGTAACAACACGAGTACGAATATTCAAATCAAAATGCAAATCTCAATAGCAGTTCATCATTATAATTTCTCAACAACACTTTAACCGGGTCACCAGGCCTCAACACATCCGTATATGCTTTATCAAGCCATATCCCGGGAAACAGGAATTTTGGCGGGTGCCCAACATCCGTGCCATATTAAAATCTCATGACAACGTGCTTATCAACAATATAATGATACCACATGAATCAAAATAATTTCAACAATTATTTTCCAGATTTCAATGAATTTAACAATTCAAATATGAGTTCAATTAAACAAGAATTCAAAGAGAATGACACTCGCGAGATTTAAGGACAATATTGTGTAAAACCCCATACCTCAAACCATGATGAGAAACCAATGATCACATCCTCAAGATCAACACAAAAGATCTACAAAAGCTCCTCCAAGAACCTCTAACAAAATAGCCCCAAGAACACCTCTAATATAAGGTTGGAACTCACAAATCTCAAGGGCCAATGTGTATATAAAAAGAAGAGGAATATAAAATATATTTGCTGTCAAAATTTGTGCCAAAAGTATGTTAAAAAGGTTTGCCCACGACTCCCTTTTATAATGCAAAGAAATGAAGAGTTGGAAGCCAAAAGACTACTTTAAATAAGGTAAAGAAATGAAGAGTTGGAAGTCAAAACAACTCCAAGAGTTAAAAACATTTAAAAATCATTTTAAAATCCGTTTTAACTCCGTTTTCGAAACTGTTTGAAATTCTCGCCTTTAAAAATAATAACCAACATATTTGAGCAATAAAAAATATTTTATCAAAAACTTTATTTTCCTCCATTTTCCAGAAATTAATTAAAATAGCCCAAAATTACGCGGGTTGTTACACCTCCCCACTAATAATGGAATTTCGCCCTCGAAATTCGCCGAATGCCTAACTCTCAAAAAATCAGGCCAACAATCTCCAAAAATAATCTCATCTCCAAAAATAATTCCTCACCTCTAACCTCGAAACCTAACACGAATATCACCTAAAATTTTCTATCTCCAAAAATTGCTAACCACGCAATGAACCCAAAACTCAAGGCCCGAGTGTTGCCGTATACCTAAGCTCTGATACCATTTGTAACACCCCGCCCGCCCGGGGAGAGCGAACGGAGCGCTAATGAGATAAAATAAATCCAAATCCACAAGTGACAAGGTATAGAGCATCTAAATAAACCCACAATAATATAAATCCACTAATCTCAAACTCCTCAAATTAATACAACAATATTCTCTCGAATAAAACAACTAAAGTAAATCTACAATGCTCTATACATCAAAATAATACAAATCTTTCCCAAACAATCCTCGCTAAAATCAATCTCCATAGCGCCCAAAAATCCGCGCTAACCTGCCACTAAAAGAAAATATGGGGAAGTACACAATACGACAGGAAAGATGCTCAACAAATATATGTTAGCGATGAATAAAACGTAACAACACGAGTATGAATATTCAAATCAAAATGCAAATCTCAAAGCATTTATCAATATAATTTCTCAACAACACTTTAACCGGGTCACCAGGCCTCACCACATTCGTATATGCTTTATCAAGCCATAGCCCGGGAAACAGGAATTTTGGCGGGTGCCCAACATCCGTGCAATATTAAAATCTCATGACAACGTGCTCATCGACAATATAATGATACCACACGAATCAAAATAATTTTAACAATTATTTTCCAGATTTCAATGAATTTATCAATTCAAATATGAGTTCAATTAACAAGAATTCAAAGAGAATGACACTCGCGAGATTTAAGGAGCATATTGTGTAAAACCCCATACCTCAAACCATGATGAGAAACCAATGATCACATCCTCAAGATCAACACAAAAGATTACAAAATCTCCTTCAAGAACCTCCAACAAAATAGCCCTAAGAACACCTCTAATCTAAGGTTGGAACTCACAAATCTCAAGGGCCAAAATATAATTAGAAAGGAGAGGAATATAAAATATATTTGATGCCAAAAGTTGTCCCAAAAGTATGTTAAAAAGTGTTGCCCACGACCTCCTTTTATAATGCAAAGAAATGAAGAGTTGGAATCCAAAAGACTCCTTTAAATAAGGCAAAGAAATGAAGAGTTGGAAGTCAAAACAACTCCAAGAGTTAAAAACATTTAAAAATCATTTTAAAATCCGTTTTTACTCCGTTTTCGAAACCGTTTGAAATTCTCGCCTTTAAAAATAATAACCAACATATTTGAGTAATAAAAATAATTTTATCTAAAACTTTATTTTCCTCAATTTTCCAGAAATTAATTAAAATAGCCCAAAATTACGCGGGTTATTACACTTCCCCACTAACAATGGAATTTCGCCCTCGAAATGCGCCGAATGCCCAACTCGAAAAAATTAGGCTAACAATCTCCAAATATAATTTCGTCTTCAAAAATAAATTCCTCACATCTAATCTAGATGCCTATCACGAATATCACCTAAAATTTTCTATCTCCAAAAATTGCTAACCACACAATGAACCCAAAACCGAAGCCCTGAGGGTTGCCGTATACCTAAGCTCTGATACCATTTGTAACACCCCGCCAGCCCGGGGAGAGCGAACGGAGTGCTAATGCGATAAAATAAATCCAAATCCACAAGTGACAAGGTATAGAGCATCTAAATAAACCCACAATAATATAAATCCACCAATCTCAATCTCTTCAATTACAACAAGTCTCTCGAATTACATACAACAACTATCTAACTCGAATAAAAATACAAATCTCCAAAGCTCTATACATCAAAATAATAAAAATCTTTCCCAAACAATCCTCGCTAAAATCATCCCAATTGGTCCATAGCGCTCAAATCCACGCTAACCTGCCAACTAAAAGAAAATATGGGGAAGTACACAATACGACAGGAAAGATGCTCAACAATTATATTAACGATGAACAAAGCGTAACAACACGAGTACGAATATTCAAATCAAAATGCAAATCTCAATAGCAGTTCATCATTATAATTTCTCAACAACACTTTAACCGGGTCACCAGGCCTCAACACATCCGTATATGCTTTATCAAGCCATATCCCGGGAAACAGGAATTTTGGCGGGTGCCCAACATCCGTGCCATATTAAAATCTCATGACAACGTGCTTATCAACAATATAATGATACCACATGAATCAAAATAATTTCAACAATTATTTTCCAGATTTCAATGAATTTAACAATTCAAATATGAGTTCAATTAACAAGAATTCAAAGAAAATGACACTCGCGAGATTTAAGGAGCATATTGTGTAAAACCCCATACCTCAAACCATGATGAGAAACCAATGATCACATCCTCAAGATCAACACAAAATATCTACAATAGCTCCTCCAAGAACCTCCAACAAAATATCCCCATGAACACCTCTAATCTAAGGTTGGAACTCACAAATCTCAAGGGCCAATGTGTATATAAAAAGAAGAGGAATATAAAATATATTTGCGGCCAAAAGTTGGGCCAAAAGTATGTTAAAAGGCTTGCCCACGACTTCCTTTTATAATGCAAAGAAATGAAGAGTTGGAATCCAAAAGACTCCTTTAAATAAGGCAAAGAAATGAAGAGTTGGAAGTCAAAACAACTCCAAGAGTTAAAAACATTTAAAAGTCATTTTAAAATCCGTTTTTACTCCGTTTTCGAAACCGTTTGAAATTCTCGCCTTTAAAAATAATAACCAACATATTTGAGTAATAAAAATAATTTTATCTAAAACTTTATTTTCCTCAATTTTCCAGAAATTAATTAAAATAGCCCAAAATTACGCGGGTTATTACATATACATGTGCCATTAAGTATATGCAGTAACATGTGATGACTTCGATTGAAATTTATTTGAGTTGTAATTTAATTATGAAATTTAAGTGGGGTTTAATGTTTATGTGTAGTTATTGAGAAGAGACAATTATGTAGTTTTTTTATTATTATTTGAAATATGCATATGAACAGGTTTATGCGAGTGGTACAAAAAAATATAATTACGGCAAAGAGAAATGTACCACAAAGAGAAATTTACTGAAATTACCGTATTTTTTGAAAAACTGATTTTATCGATATACCATGCAGTTTGGTTTTGGTTTATGGGTTTGTGTACCGGCTGGTAAAACTGGTAATTATGGTTTGATGATTTCAAAGTTGGTATGGTATTGGTATGGTCTATTTACCAACCAAACCGACCGAAAACCAACCCTAATTGTGAGGGTTGTTGCATTACCTTCTAGACATGCATCTTCACCATCCAATCCTAATTTAAACAATACAAGTTGAGATTTTATTTATACAAAATGAAAAGGATAAAATGCCCATATATATAAACATAAATTCTCACACTATAAGCCCAAAGAAAATTAACTCATACGTAGATATAAAGGCTTAAAAACAACTTCAATTGGTGGAAATAGACCCATCACCAATTAGATTATCGTTTATATCATCTAAATCCTCAAATAAATCTGACACTTCAAGGCCAATAATATCAACACGACCATTAGAGTGAAAATATTATTAAATTTCATTTTAGCATCTTTTCATTTATCTTTCATTGATTCATGATATAATTCCACAAATGTTTTTTTGTACGACACGTTCTTGACCACTGATCTTTCATGCCACATTGATTACAAATGTTGTCATATTTTTTCCACACCATTCCCTTGTCTTTATTTGTCTTAATAGCATTCCATTGTTGGTGGTACGGTTAATTTCTAATGTTTTATGACCATAATTATGTTGTTAAAAACTTTGGGGTTATGATAGCTTTGTTGGCCATGACCACGGCCATAACCTTGACCACGACCACCTTTGCGGCCATGTCCTCGTCCAAGTCCACATCCACCAAAAAAGTTTTCATGTGCTTAAAACACTTGTGGAGATTCGACTGACATAATTTATGATTTCTCATTAGAAATTTGTTATGTTGTTCAGCAACAATAAGAACATATATCAATGTCATGTACTTCTGGTAATGACACTGTTAATATTGTTCTAATAGAATAATATTATCGCTATGAAATGATAAATATATTTTCTCAACTATATCATCTACACTTATCAGATGGCCACACAATTTCAGTGTGATGTAATTCTAATTAATGACGAAATATGCTCTAATACAGATTTAAAACCATGAAATCGTAAGTGTGGCCATTCATAGAGAGTTTTCGAGAGGATAACAGTCCTCTAATAGTCGTAGCGCTCTCTCAGAGTGGTTCAAAGGATTTTCGGGTTCTTGACCATGAGATATTCAATCAATCGTGGATATGGTGGTGTTGAAATATCATGTCTTTAGCACAGTCCTGTAGGGACGCGTTATTTTCTTTTTTAATAATATCTCTCAAATTCAAGGCATCAAGATGAATTTCAACATCTGTAATCTATGAAAGATAAAATCGTTTCCAGACACATCCAACGCGGTAAAATGAAGTTTTATAAAATAAAACATAGCAATGAAATATTTGAGATACAACGTAACATGCTTTGATTAGAAATACCAAAAATTTCTACAATTAAAGAAAACGTATAGCATGTTCATAGAAAGCGTAAGAACATATGTCTCTATGTTATCTAAATTCTGGATCAAAAGATAGTTTGGGTCTGTGTCAATTTGATTCAAGATTGTCTACGCAACCAGATTCTACGCCATCGACACTACAACATCAATGTGACATAAATATTCATCACGCCGAAGTACAAACCACACAAATAGGTAGTACATGTGGGAAAAATGAAGTTTTGAAAGACAATTAATTTTGATTTGGTCGATTTTGAAATAATATTAAAAAAATTGAAATTTTTTAAAAGAAATTATAAGGCTTTTTCTAAATGTTAAAGCTACAGTTTTTCAGCGACACGCCTTTAGTGGCACTTAAGAATGTCCCTAAAAAGTTTCTAACCTACAAGGGTCTTCTAAATAACCTAAAAGGAAAAATCTCAAAACCAACCACTGCACCCCGCGTGGCACCCGCGGTCGTGGAAAGGATGCACGCGGTTTGCGGCTCCTTGGCCCGCGGTCGTGGCCTTGGACACCTGGCATTTAGTCGTTAGTCTGCGGCTATGGTTTACTGAGTTTACCTGAATCTCTTGTTTTTAAAATTCATTTTTAATGACATTTAAATTCTTTTTAAGTATTTTCTTTCCACAAAACTCTTAAAAACTTATCTCTAATTTTCTATAAAAGTACAATTTCGTGATTAGTTTTTTAAAACCTTTTTTTTAGTCTTGCGGTGAACTTTTGTGAGCCCAAAACCCCTAAAATCTCTCAAGCCCACTACTTGGTATTTTGTTCTCTTTTTCATGTTTTAGAAAATATTTTGTACATTCAATCACATATTTTAATGGTGTTTTATAAAACATAATTTTCCACAATTTAAATATATATATTTGTGGATGTTTGGCTTTGGTTATGGTCAAAGCTTGCTGAGGTTGAAGATCCGTGAGTCGATTGATTAGTGAGCCAAGAGTCAAAGCTTCCCACAATTTAAATATATAATTTTCCCGTGTTATGATCCAAGTCACGTTTACGAGATTGGTGAGCTAAGAGTCAAAGTTGTGGTGAAAATTCTTTTATAAGTTGGTGAACACCGATGACCGAGAGTTGTGGCTGTCAAGATGTGGTGGAGATTGACAGAATTAGTATTGTAGAAGTTGAAGGTTCGGAACAACAACAATTTGTGGTTGGGGTCAAATCAATGGTTGTAAATTGTGTTTCTCCTTTAGTAATTCCTGAAATTTTTGTACACGTGGACTTGTATTTGGGGTGGGTGCGTATGATTTTACCCGAGAGATTTTCACGTTAAATGACCGTGTCCCTATTTGTGTGATAGCATTTATTCTCCTCGATTGTTAACTGTCATCACCTCATATAAAATTTGGACATATTTAATTGATTGTTAAATTTTAAAATTGGCTTAATTAATTTGATTAGGAACAAATTAAACCAGTTATTTAATTTGAACCATATTTACTTTGTTTCAATCAATTCAAATTTGAATTGATTTATTGACCTTGGATAAACAATTAATCGGGATTAAAATTGAAAATAATTTATTTGAGATTGATTTAATTTATCGACCCACAGGAGGACCCGTGCTTTTTTCAGGAAGAGATATAACATGTTCATATATGCTTCACGTTAAATAATATTATCATATATCTAGTTTTATTAGGCATGAAGATACTATATAACTAATAAAATATATTCTATAGAATGATAAGTATATTAGAGCTAATAAATTCTTCACATAAATGAAATTCTACCAACTATAATACAAAACTCGGATATAATTTTAACAGTGATGTGGAAGATCAACAAACTTGAAACTAGCAAAATTATGTTAATAACGTGTTGAATAATATAGAACTTGAACCCAAAATAGGATTATTCAAAATTTTATTGTATTTTTATCACTTGTATATTTCAAAGAACTACAAATAAATTGGTATGTCAGCAAGTAAGTAGCTTTAACTTGTTGTGCTTCTACTTTACATGCTTAACACCTCATGCTTCTATCATCGCATTGTCGTGATTCTAAATTAATACCTCGTGATTGGGGCATTGCATTGTTGTGCTTTTAACTTTAGAGTGTGTATCCACGTATGTTTGACACATCCAAATTCTAACACGTATTGTTCTTAACTCGTATTGTTCTTAACTCAATATTTTGGTTCAATCTTTTGGTTGGCCTCTTTTTATTTTTTATTTTGTGGAGAAAATGGTCATTGTTGTTTTATATATATATATAACAACAATGATCCTTTTCTCCACAAAATAAAAAATAAAAAATAAAAAAAATAAGCCAACCTAGCCTGGGCCCGACCATTCAAACCTTTAACCCTAGCCTAAACTACCCATCTTTAGGACCACCTATTTTTAGCCCGCCCGTATCCACTCGAACCCACCCATCGACTAGCTCTATTTGGAAGTTTCTTTAAACATCGGAACTCTAGGGTTTGAGAACACATTTCAAAGTGCCTCTTTTAATATAAGGTATTCAGTGGTATCTTAATGTTCGATTTGGGAAAGATATCTGGCTAAATAATAAATGTTAGGGAAATGTACAATTAAGTCCCTTATTGACAATTTTTAAACATTTAAGTACCATTACTATTAGGTCCACTTGTTATGCCACTAGCGTAAACTTCTAAAAGAAGAGATTAGTGAACCTGAGTGTTTAAAATTTGTCACAATTCCTTTAGTATTTAAAATTTGTTTGCGATGACCCTAAGAGTACTTTCCCCTAAATCTTATTCTCTTGCTTGGTAGTTTTAATAATTCTATGTTGGCGTCTAGCTTTAGAGAAGAAAATTTTAATGACTTGAAATTCGAAGAATTGGGAAGAAAACAAAATTACCAAAAAATTTAGTTTAATAAAATTGTTGTACCTGTTTCGAGTCCGAATAAGACTGAAAAATTTTATACAAAAATCTACATACAATTGACTAGTTATGGAAAAAATAAAATTCCAGCATCCTGTGTTAACTAGGTATAAATAATGAAAACACACTTCCACCCCAAAAGCTAAATCCTTCCTTTAGTTCAGTGTGTTCTTCCAACAGCTAATGTGCTTTGTGAGAAACATATATTCCATTTTATGACGTACAATATGCAACTTAAAATACTCTAATTTCAATTCTCTCAAGGATAGTCCACCTTTTGATAGTATTTTGATAAATTAAAATAACCCACCATCATTTTAATATTTTTATTGGGATAAATATTGAAATAAGAATTGCAATCAAACACATACGCAAGTTTGTGGAGTATATTTTTATCAAATAGTGTGACCAAAGCATTATTAGAACGCAAAATGAGTCCAAATTTGTCGACCCACTTTAAAAGTGAGTCTTGATGACCTCTCATACGATCACTTAAAACATCAACATAATAATAAATAAGTAATTATACTGGTCCTACAATTTTTAATATTTCAATCATATCATATTCGAAGTACTAAGCTACACCTAAAAGCTATTCTAGAATATTCGAAGGATATATCCTATTATTCTAAGCTTAATAAATCCAGATAATTTGAAGAAATACAACTAAAATACTCCGTGGACCCGCTCCATCATCTGCAGTGCGCGACGCCTTCTCCTATTTACATCTCTCCTCAGTTGCAGAAAGCTTAACCCGGAACATTTGTGCACGAGTGTGTGTGTGTGTGTGTGTTTTGGGGGGGGGGACATCCATAAATACACATATTTTAATAAATAGAAAATTAAGGTCGAGATCATGTTCCTTCCTATATTTGAATTTTTAGGACAGTGGTTTTCAGGTTTATAAATCTAATCCTTGTGGTACAAAAACATTTATTTGTGTGATCCCTTTAGAGTTAGGAGTACACAAACAAAACAGGTAATTTCGTTTGTTTTAGTTAAAGAGGTATTTATATTTATACCCTTAGTCATACTCATTTAAAACTCATTCTAAAAATAAACACATAATCCCACCTCCACTCCCCCCACCCCACCTACCAGAATCCTCGTCGGAACGCTGAAATCCTCACCGGAGACCATCGAAATTCTCGCCGGATTGTTTCTCTCTCCTCGTTTCACTCTCCCTTCGTCTATTTCTTTCATTTTTTTGGTCTGCGCCATTGGCACCATTGTCAGTGCCGAAGAAGGTTTTTCACCGGAAAAATATAGGCTTTATTGAAATAGTAAATTTATCGGTTTCAATCTTTTGTCACAAAATATCAAAATATGGGTGTTGTTGGATAGATCTCGACGAGTAGATTTCAAATATATAAATTTTGTGAATTTTGGATTTTGTAGATTTAAAGTTATGAACTTTTAAAAATTTGATTGATTTTTTTTTTTTTTGTATGAGTTGTCAAATGGCATATTGGTCATTTTTCATGGTGTTTTTAGTACAGGGACTAAATTTATAAAATTATGTGGGGTGTCCTATTTTTATACACTTAAGAGTTAGATTGGAAGACCTTTCCCCAAAACCCCCTTTAATAAAAACCTGGCCTTCAATTTCTAATCAAAATGTAAAAACTCCTCGGCTCAACAATAAAATTTACGATTGATTGAAACTTTTGAAGGAATTCCAGATTATCCACAGGATCACCCCGATATGCGAAAAGGGTTATTTCTTTTAAGTTCAAGAGCCACTTCAGCCGCATACTTTTCAGCGCCAACAAAATCAATTAAGCATTGAATTAGGGGCTTTGTTCTAATTTACTATAAAAATAAATTTCTCTCTTGGCACGATGGCAAGTGCCCTTGTCCAAGTTACGGCTGGTCTCAAGTTCAAGGCATGGGAGAAGCCTCTCCATATATGGGGGTAAGGTCTGCTGACACCTCTCTTCCAATGTCTCTTCCAATGTCTCTTCCAAACCCTGTAGTTTAGCGGGAGCCTTGTGCACGGGTATGACCTTTTTTTTCTCTCTCACTTGCTTTGTCATTTGCTTCCGTCTTAACATATGTAGTCACCAATAATATCTCCGTCCCCAACCCTTACCCTCGGCCACGACAACGGCCATATCAACAAACCCCTCTCAACATGCCCTCTTCCATTGATCTGGTGATGCCTACTCTGCTGCTCTAGAACCGCATTTGATTAGATAAGTGTGATTTCGTGTGACGTGTCTATCTTAATTGCTTTAAAAACTGTGTTAGAATTTGGGCCTAGCATTTGTTTCAAATTTTGTTCCACATTGGTTTCGATTCAACTCTATGTAACCAATGCATAGGGCTGCAAGTGAATCAAGTTGTGCGTGAAAAGCTCGAACTCGGCTCGTTTGTTAAGCAAATGAACCCAACTTGAACACGATTTTGAACTCGTTTAAAAAATGCGATCGTTGGACTCAGCTCGAGCTATTAAGTCATAAACGAGCTCGATTAGGCCTCTTAATACCTAGTTGCTCAAGCTCGTGTTCGGCTCATTCGTCTAGTAAATAAACCGAGCTCAAACATAATTTCAAACTCGTTTTTATAAACAAGCTTAGCTAATAAGCTCGGATCAGCTCAGTTCGTTTGCAAAAAAAAAAAACAATTTAAAACCAATAAATCCTACATATAAACCAGTCAGTCCAGAATGCTTCCAACATGCTTCCAGCAGTACCAAAAAAATATATATCAATTTAACCAGAGAACTGCAAACCAATCAGAAGCCATAAATCAAGCTGTCGTTCGAACGAGCCAGGGACGTTGTTCAAACGAGTTGAGGACGTCGCTCGAACGAAGTACAATAGTCGTTCGCGCGAAATGGATATGCCGCTTAAACGACTTCTCGCGACCTGCCAAAATTTCTCAGATTCCCAAAAATATTATAAAAAATCTTTTATTGGAAGAATTTTATTTTGAAAACTTCAGAATTTTTTTGAAATTCTTTAGAAGCATGGCCATATCAAAATCAGACTCGTCCCCAGACTCGATCTCATAAAAACTCACTTTATTTTTCTTCTTAGATTGGGCCTTAAGTGCTATCCCTCTATCCTTAGTCTTGACCCTTCCAATGCATTTGCAGTAATTTTTCATTATTTTTTCCTTTTTTCTCTTATAATATTCTTAAGACGAGGTTTATGGCTAAATTTAATAACAAAGAGGCTTATGGTGTAGATTGTCTCTTTTTGGTAAAACAATGGATTTTTTCGTACATTTTAGATTTTGGGGTACATATGGTGGTAATGTTAGGCTAAGTAATGTGATTGGAACACGTTTTATAGGTTTTTATTATAGTGAACCAAAGTGGTGATTCTCCTGTACTCGAGAAACACATTAGTTGAAGTAGGTTTTTATGCTTTCTTCATTCCCTTGTGTAAATTTTTTATTTTGTTTCTGATCCTATTATTTTTTACAATTGTTTGAATGATAGTTATGGTGGTTATGCTAGTGCGTTAAATGTGTGATAATTCACTACATGAGTCTCCGTTTTTCCTAAAAAGCAAAGACTCTTTTGTAAATTGAGATTCCAAGTAGAGTGCCAAAAGTCATTTTTAGTTATTTCTAAACAAGGGAATTACATGCTTTTATATTTCTTTGGAAAAAGGAGACTGGATTCTATTCATAGGTTATTTTACAATAAAACGGAATGCCAGTGTGGTTCATACTTTTTCACTCATTGATATTATTCATTACGTGACGTAAACTATGTCCACAGCGCTCAAAGGAAACACTAACATAATAGACAACTCTCATAATATCTTATTACATTGATTGATTATGCCCATATATACAAAGATGAATGAAGAGAAGGCTCTAGAGGGTATATTTCCTACCACTAAACGAATATTCTCGCATCCACAAGGCATGGGTGACATCACTGAAGATGGTGCCCTCCATAATACCACATGATTTACAGCCCGCACTAAACCTAATAATCACACCTAAAAACAAAAAAATAATAAAAAGAAAAATTACATTATTAAAATAAGAAATTGCTATAATGGGCGAAAAATGTGATTCACATCACATTCGCCCATTGAGACCAAGCTCGTTCTCGAACCTTTAAATTTGGGGACTTGGCAATAAATTTTGGAAATATGCAACCTTTTGTTTTGTTTTGTTTTGTTTTATTTATTTACTTTATTTTTCTTTTTGACAACTCTGGTTAACAACTAGAGGGAGGCCCAAGTGTTGGAGCCCAGAAGACTTGATGACTTAATGCTCAGCTGATCGCTCAAGTGCTGATCCAAATGACACACAGTCGCCATCCTGAAGCCCTAGCAGCTGTAACACCAAATCAGGAGTCACCTCCAACCAAGCACACTCACACCCATCGTCAACCCTTGCCGGGATATTCCTTCAGTCGCCTTATCGACGAGAATTTCTCCAGTGAACCTCTGGTGAGTTCTCTCTCTCTCGACTTATTCTCCTTTCTCAATCTGATCCTTCTTTTCTCTCTTTTTTCTTTCATCTACTCTTTTTTCTCTCCATCTATTTCTTCGATCTTCTTCTTCTCTCTTTCATCTTCATTTGCGTTCTGCTTTCGGTCTTCTTTTTACTCTTTCCTATGTTCCAATCTCCGCCTTCTCTCCCTTTGCCCTCTCTTTTGGGTTTTGGCACAAGTGGCCCCTCCTGAATCGAAGATAAGTTTAGGGTACTAACTTCATGAATCCATGAATACCTCCGAATCTCCTGCCCCCACTGGAGTTTACCCGAAATCTTGGAGGGGCTTGAAAATAACGACGAAGCTAGGTGATGTAGAAATTCTTCTCCACTTTCTTCTCATTCCTCAACCCAGCCCTAGGGGTGGATTTCAATCTCCTTTTCTATTGCTTCTTCTTTTGTGTCTTGGGGTCAGGTTTTGGGAAATCGTTATAACTGGGGTAGTGATGGACTTATGAACAAAAACGTTGGCGCAGCGGGGATGGTTGCGGAAGCGTGGGTAAGTGGTGGCAGTTAGTGCTACTAGCAGCCATAAGGGACTCTAATTTTCCAATGTGAATCTAAAGATTATTTATTATTTATTTTTTATCATGACAAACAATATGTTAATTACACTCACATTAATAACACACAATAAATATGTTGCAGTTAATAAAAAGAAAAGTGTATTGCATTTATATCTCTTTATTGGAATATCTGTTGGTTAAAGGTAATTGTGGTGCTTCTAACAAATTCGTTTGGTTATTAGGTTGTATTAATTTCAAGCGGTTTAGGTTTTGCGTCCAAGTGGTTTTACAAAATTCTCGTTGGTTTAGACTTTTGACACAAGTGGATTTGAAAATGTATACAAAGTTGTTTGGGGCATTTGGCTCAAACGAAAGAACATCAAAAGGTTACTTTGGAAGCATTCTTGCGTGCCAAACAAATGGAATGGGTTAGTGAAAGTTTCAACTCAAAATCAACTGAATTGTAAAGGAGTAAATCCAGTTTTCAAAAATAGAGAGGTGACTTTGTTTACATTGGGAGACAAAAACATAAAGGAAAAGTCATTTCAAAAGTACAAAGTACAACCTCACTTCAACACTCAATCATTCCATTAACTCAACATAAAGGAGACCTTCAATAGTACAAGGACATTCTCATTTATGTTACATATACACTAATTATTTCAATTGAATTTTATGGGTACGAGGAAGATGAACACTAATTTTTACGCGCCTTACGTAAAGTTGCCAGAGTACGATTAACCTCTGGATTTGAAATCACTGCTTATATACCCGCTATTGGCCATAATTCACAAGAACATTTTGTAGTCTTAGTAAGAGGGGGAAGGGTTAAGGATTTAGTCGGTGTGAGATATCACATTGTTTGAGGAACCCTAGATGTTGTCGAAGTAAAGGATCGTCAACAAGGGTATTTCCTACCCCTAGAGGGAAAGGTCCTTCCTTTTTAGGGTGGTTATGGGTGAGGAGGGATTTGAATCCCTAACACCGTGGTTCGCAGCCACGTGCTCTAATTCTCTGAGCTACAGGCCCCACCTTGTCTCCCCTGGATCTGTTCCCGGAAGTAGCCTCAAAAAAAGGAACCGAGTACACATTAATTGAAACTTACACAAAGTATAACCTCATTCACTTTACACATTTACTCCTCAACCTCCCAAATCTTCTCCAACAAAATTCTGTAGGACAACATTAAAAGCTCCTAACTCTTCAATTTAAATGAGACAACTATAAAGTGGACAAAAGGTACACATGTGGAACCACAAGATAAAAATGAGGAAGAATTTGAACACAAGGAAACCGCATGTAAGCTTTGGTTCAAAAAAGATTGTCCCACCTGGCACGGAATTAGGTGAAAATGAAAAGAAAGGGTTCGCGGCTTCAATTTGGTTTACAAAGTTTAAGTCTTTAAGTTGACTCAATGCGCTACCCATATGATAATGGCCAAAGCTTAAAAGTCCTTCCTTGACTTCGTGTGCAAAGGCACTATTATTTGAAGATAAAATAGAGTAAATGCCTTACTCAAAATCTTGTTGAGAAAAGTTGGGAGATTGAGGAGTATATGTGTAAAGTAAATAAGGTTGTACTTTGTGCAAGGTTTAATGTGTACTCATTTAGGAGGAAGAGTTAATGTTCTTCTTCCTCATACCCACAAAATTCAAATGAAATCTTTAGTGTAAACATTACATAAATGAGAATCTCCTTCTTGTACTATTGTAGTGACATCTCGTTTATGTTGAGTTAATGAAGTGGTAAAGGGTAATAAGTGAGGTTGTACTTGTACTTTTGAAATGACTTCTCCTTTATATTTTTGCCTTCCCAATGTAAATAAAGTCGCGTCTCCTTTATTTGTGATCATTGGAGTTTCTCCTTGACATTCAATTGCTTTTGAGCTTAAACTTCGACGATTTAATTTCATTTGTTTAACACGCAGCCTAATGCTTTCAAACTAACCTTCTAATGTTTTTTAACTCAACCTCTTTAACGAGACAACTGCAAAGGGGACAAAAGGTGCACACGCGGGAACCACATGAAATAAATGTGGAGGAATTCTAACACAAGGAAAATCAGATGCAACCTTTGGTTCATGTAAGTCAATTTGGTTTACACGATTAAGTCGACTCAACTTGGTTTAAGTTGACTCAATGTGCTGGACAAATTACAATGGTCATTTTTGGTTCAAGGCTTATTAAAGCAAATTCTACACAATTTTTTTTAGGAGTCTTCTCCCTTATTTGGTGTAAACAAAACACCACTAGTGCATGTTCCATTCCAAGAGAGTTTCTCCCACATATGATGTAACACAAAACATCACTTGTGAATATTCCTTCATCAACATTACAAGAGGGAAATGGATGAAGACGAAATTGGTCCAACTACATCAACCAATAACAAAGCTCATATTGCATCTACTCGATAAGGAGGAGGTTGTGTTTCGCAATGTATTTATCTACCTTTGAAGGGGAAAAATTATTTTTCAAGCTATAAGAACACTCAGAGAAAATATTGTAGTTGGTATATGAGGATCTAATCAAGACATTTACTCCATTGTATCTTCAACGTTGATAATGTCTTTGCACGCGAAGCCATGGAAGGACTCTTTAGAAGGACAACTTATTGGTTGCAACTGCAAGGTGTGTAATATCCGTGTAAGATGATTGCTCTACCTTAGTCAGCCGGAAGATAGTGGAGATTCCCCAAGTATCGTCTTGAGGCATGGACATAGGTGAAAGGTGTCACTGAACCAGGATAAAAATATTCGGTCAATTTATCTCTCTCTCTCTCTTTACATTCATGATTCACTTATTATGTGTGATGAATGTGAACGTTTGTGGAATGCTAAACAACTATCGAAAGAATAAATCATTTTATCAACAAAGACAGAAAAAAATTATCTAAAGAAAAATAGTTTTATGTGCGTGAAGCCAAACAAATTTTGAGAACCCAATTCTTCCCTCCACCCCCACTCCCTCCTTTCTCGAGATATTTTTAGGGCCAACAACCCAAAATCATTCCTTCAATCGAGTGCAGCAAAAGTTGATTCCAATGTGAATTTTTTTCCTCGGACCCATTGTTGCATTGTTTACGATTTTGAAAATAACGGGTGAAGCAACTACGCTCTGGTATCAATTGACATAAAAGATTACACTTAAAGAAAACACTCTAACTGATGTGTACGGGGTCCCGGATTTATTTGTAATTTTTGTTTATTTGATGTTTCATGTTTTATTAGGATATTTCCCTATTTTAGTTGTAATTTTATGTTGGCATTATCTTTTAATGTCTTTAAAGTGCCCTTTTTAGTCTTTTTACTTTTTTAAGCAAAACTTGACTAGCAGGCTAAGTTTTTCCTATAATTAAAGCCATTTGTCATCCATTGTAGTTATTTTACATTTTGAAAGATGAAGGTGGTGATGTTGATTATGAAACGGATACGAGGATTTGTCCCAAGTTAGAACAATTAAGTCTTATTGTAGGATGGTAGTGAGACTGGGGTCTATGAGTAACTGGAAAGGGTGAGGGGTGACCCACTCCAATGGACACTGCCTGCAAGGTCTTCAATGTTTTCTGGTGCAACTTCATATGAAACCTTCTCTTTCTGGTAACAATGGAGCTCAAACTTCAACCCACTCCCTGCAAGAAGATGAACTTTCACAACAAAAATAATAATTTTCTAAAGGGAAACTCCTGAGAATGATGGTTGTCAGTTGAGGAGTGAAAAAACAAGGCACTTAGCACTAAGAGAATGACAGGGAGAAAATACTAAGTAGGTCTGATGTGATTTTGACAGATTAACAGTGCAATTTTCAATTCTCTCTTCCATTTGACCTTGCCCAGAGATCTACTTATACTTGGGCATTAGGGCTGAGTTGGCACTTTTGGGCGCCAAAATTGAGAGGGTTGGTGAGGGACAATGTCTGAAATGTACCATTTGTCCCTACCTACAGGCAGCTCTGCCTGTCCCCTCCTGCAGGTGCCACCTAGTGCCACCTAAAGTCAAATTTGTCTCCCAATGAAGACAAAATATCTTACTTATTAAATATCCTTTGAAACGGTAACTTGTGGTGCAAACTTTTGCAAATCTTGAGAGGGGAGGCCTTAAGGACCCCTCTCCTCTAAAATCCTTATTTTTCTTGAGAGGGGCCTTGAGGACCCCCTCTTGTGAGAAAGTCAATTTTTGTAAAGAGTTTATTCCTTGTGAGCAACCAACTCTTTGGCTGCCCACTTCACTTGTGACCAAGTGTGCGATGTGTGTAGTCTTGAGTGACTTTTGGGTCTTCCTACTAGTATTCTCTCAATCCTATAGTGCTAAGTGGTTGAACTTGTTCAACATACCTTGTCCCTCAGCCGCCAAGCCAAAACTCCAAAGAGATCCCAACTGCCTACTTGAGCTGCAACTAGGCAACCTGTACAAGTAAATAAGTGTTAGTACTTCAGTTCTTTTTTCATGATGAGGGGTTGCTTATGGTAGACACCCTATCATCTTATCTTGGTTTTCTGGGAGCCGGGGGGGGAGGACCTTGCGGGTCCATCCTCCTATGTAAGTTTCTGCTGTTGAGGAACCCTAGGGGGGGGGGGGGGGTCCTTCTCAAACATCATTTTTGCTGTTGAGGAAGCCTTGGGGGGTTCCTTCTCAAATGTCATTTCTGCAGGGGCACCCCGGGGGGGGGGGGGGGGGGGGGGGGGTTCCTTCTCAACATGGGCTTCTGCCGCCACCTAGGTGAGGTTTCTTCTCAACTTGGATTTCTGCAGGGACCCTGGGGGGAGTCCCTCTCAACGTGGACTTCTGCCGCCACCTAAGTGAGGTTCCTTCTCGACGTGAGTTTCTGCGGAGACCATGGGGGAAGTCCCTCTCAACAGAGGTTCCTTCTCAATTTGAGTTTCTGCAGGGACCTTGGGGGAGTCCCTCTCAGCATGGGTTTCTGCCGCCACCTAAGTGAGGTTCCTTCTCAACGTGAGTTTCTGCAGGGACCCTTGCGGGGGTCCCTCTCAACATAGGCTTCTGCTGCCACCTAGGTGGGGTTCCCTCTCAAATTGAGTTTCTGTAGGGACCTTATAGGGGGTCCCTTTCAACATGGACTTCTGCCGCCACCTAGGTGAGGTTCCCTCTCAATACCTAAAAAAAATATTTTGGGGAAGACACCCTTCTACATTAGCCCCTCGTGCAAAGTTTTTTGTGTTGGGTAGACCAAAAGGCTTTGTACACCATAAAGTCGATTTTCAATTTTTTTCAAATTTTGAGGGACCCTAGGGTCATTAAATGCACTGTCCCTTCATCTGAGGTTCTTTGATTTTCGAGACTCCACGCGTCAATTTGGGAACTATCCTCTCATCATTTGGGAAAAAAATTGTCATAAGCTTTTTTTGCCTTCCTGCACGTTTTCCCACTTTGATGTAAAAAAGCATAAGGCCCATTTCTTAAAACCTTTCATCTTCTTCAAAAAAAAAACTCATAGTCTTTAAGTTTATAGTGAGAGAAAGTGAGAGAAAAAAAAAAACTTAAACACCATAGCTTTTTCTCAAACACTCCATTAATGGCTTCTAACTCATCAAACTTTTCTTCCAATTTTGACACCACCATTGTCCCCATTGTTTTTGGCTCAATATCTTCTTTTATTACCCTCTTTTCCCAAAACAACATCACCATGTCTACCGCCCCAAACGATTTTCTTATCACATCAAATGCTACCAGTGAAAGCCCTATTGGTGTTGAGGTTTTCGAGCCCTCCTCTTTAATACCCACTGTCCACATCAGCGCCTCATCTCCTTCCAATATAGACGAGAGTTTCTCGCGACCTACTGCTCAGTTCGATACTGTTACGAGCGAGACATCGCTTAGCCCCTTGTGTTTTGAATGGGTGTGTCTTGACTTCAAATATCGTCTAGGGTTCCTCGTCGCGACTGTCGTCGGTAGCTAGTGTCTTGGATGGAGATGTCTCGACCTTGAATATCGTCGAGGTTTCCTCGTCGCAACTGTCTGGTGGTTCCTTACGCGTTCGTTTTCTATCCGAGGGTTCTTCATCAGAAATTGGTTTGAACCCTCATCTGCTGGGTTCCTCGACATTTGCTATTGGTACATGTGACGGTCCCTCATTAGAAATGGGTGGGAACCCTCATCTCGTAAGTGGTCCCTCGTCAACAGCATATTTGTTGAACAATTTGGGGTTTAGGGTGGACAAAGGTTCCTCGCCAACCATTGTTCCCTTGGGGGGCGTGCTGCCAACCGCGAGTTCCTTGCAACCCTGCTTGTTAGTGGGTTCCTTGTTGACGACCGATGTTTATGAGGGTTCCTCGCATATTGATTTTTTTGCTACGGGTGTCTCGACATCTGCCAATGAGGTGTTGGCTTCCAGCTGTGCTGAGGGTTCCTCGCCGATGATTAATTCTTCTGGGGGTTCCTCGCACGTCGACTTCACCTCTAAGGGTGTCTCGACATCTGCCAATATTGGTAAAGATTCCTCGCGCGTCAACATCATGTCTGAGAGTGTCTTGTTGGCTACCAATGCTACTAGGGGTTCCTCGTGTATTGACCTCGTGCCCGAGGGTGTCTCACCAGCTGCCAAAGCTACTAGGGGTTCCTCGCGTATTGACATTTGACCTTGGGTCCGAGGGTATCTCGCCAACTGTTGGCACTATGGGGAGTGTGCTGCTGACCAAGGGTTCCTCATTATTAGGTACTACTGCCACGGATACTTTGTTGACAACGAGGGACACCTAAGGTTCCTCACCCATGGGTTCCTCGCAATTTGGTGTTCCTATAGGGGGCTCCTTGCACTTGGATTTGCCACTAGGGGCTGCTACTGTGACTTCTTTTTTGGCAACGAGGGATACCCAAGTTTCCTCATCCATAGGTTCCTCGCGAGTTGATGTTTCTAGGGGGTCTGCTGCAGCTGAGAGTTCCTCACTTGGAGTTTCTACCGCGATGAGCTCTTTTCTTGAGCTAATGGCTCTTGGTACTTCCTTATCTACACCATCTTCTTCTCAGGCATGGCAAGACTATATGCACATTCGCCAAGGGCGAGAATTTGGTATTTATCACCGTGCTCCTTTTTTTGGTCCAGCTGACAATTTTATGGCTTCTCTTACTCAATTTGAGGAAAAATTTGCTAACACTGTTCTCGAGCGCCCTCATGTGGGGTGAGTAAGTGTCTGCTAATTCTCCTACAATCATTCCGGACTCTATTCTCTGGGTACGGGTCGACCGCGGTGATTTTCCTTATTCCAATGTTGTAGTTAAAGCTGCGGGGAGTGCCACGGAGGAATGGGCTAGCTGGGTTGACTATGTTCTGCGCATTCTTGATTATGTGGTTATTTTTAGGGAAGTGGGTCTTTTTACCGCTGTCAGTAGCCTTAAGTCCTGCACGGTATCTAAGCACAACTCTTCGCTCAATCTTTTACTGTCTCGGTGGAGTATGGAGTCTCACACATTTATCACGGGTTGGGGCGAATTCACCATTAACCCTAGAGGATGTATGTGAGCTATACGCCCTTCCTTTCTTTGGGCTACAGGTCTTTTCTGATGACTATGAGGATCCTTTAGAGCGGGAGATGGTGGGGGAGCTAAAGTCAACTCTCGGAGAGTGCTCAAAGTATGTAGCTATAAATGTGACTGGTCGTACAAAGCACTACTTTGCTAAATGGCAAAGATATTAGTTCAGAGATTTTGAGCAGCTGCAAAAATGGGAGACTTCTGACGCAGTCCCCAGGATGGCCCCAAGCTTCACTCTCCTTCACACTTAGCCGCTTTCCTAGTTACATTTCTGACTCGGTTCCTGCTACCCGGTAAGCCTAAAGACTCCCCTCGCGAGCTTCTCTTTAAATTGGTTGTATGGTTTTCTCGCGGTAGGTATGTTCCTGTAGCCGCCTTGACTCTGGGTTCCCTTTACACCTGGATGGACCGAGCACATATAGATGTAGAGAGGTCTTGTGGTCGATATGATGCTGCTAGTTATGCAAACACCGCTCTCTTAATGGCCTTTTTATTTGAGCATTTCCCCCACCTTACATCGAAGGCTCAGGCTTGTCATAGCCATGCTGCACGACTTCTCCGATGGCACAAGAAAATTCCCAAGAAACCTTTGGGAGCATTGATTGATGATATTGAGGAGTTTCAGTTTCGGCCTTATAACAAGCGCCACTAGGGCATCTTCAGTTGACTTTCTTTTCTTGGTGATGGCGGGACTTTCAATTGTCCTTCGGACGTGGGGTCTGTTTCTACTTGTCCTCATATTAATGTGGGGTCTGTTTCTACTTCTCCTTCCTTCTTGGACCGAGTTGGGTCCACGTGCTGAGTTCTATCATTCTGAGAGGGCAAGACGGCAGTTTGGCTATGATCAGGGCGTTGACACCCCTCCTCTTCCTTCCTGCAGTGATCCTTTCGAGGCATTTTTAGAGGTGTGCACCAACTTCACTCTCCAGGGGTTGTTCCATAGATTCAGTGGCCTAGGGGGACTCTACGTGCCTCCCCGCGATTATCATCCCTCATTTACTTCATCTTGGTTCCTATTTTGGCAGCGGCAGCGGCAGGTCCGTCTGATCCCAAATTGTGTAGTTGGTCCCCCTCGTGAGACTAACCCAGTCAAATATATTAAGGCCCAATTTTTGGTCAAACGGACGAAGAAGGATTCTTGGTTTCTTAGCACCACTTTCAGGCCACCCTTGGAGCAGGCCATCCCCATTTTAGTGAAGCCTCTTCTTGACGAGTCACTTCAACCCCTGCCGACTGAGCTTCCCCCTGTGAAGTCTAAAGGCCGATCCAAAAGCAAAGGGAAAGTGAACACTCCTACCACAGGCAAGAGGAAGCGCACAGACACGGATGTGTCTAATTTCATTCCTGCTATTGTCGCCTCTCCTCCCTCTTCTCCTGTGAGAACCCGCGCTGCAAAGAAGAAGAATGGGAATGGTGTTGGCGTTGTTGCTTCCTCCACGATGGACCAGGGGTCCGATACTGATGATCTTGGGGTGGAGGAGACCTACCAAGCTGTGAAAGAGAAAGGTTACGGAGCATTGGGCATTTCTTCCCAGGAGGCACGAGTCACATCTATTCCCATTGCGAAAGGTACTATATCCCGACATTCTTTACTTAGTGGAACTAGTTCTCTCGGAGTTTCACCCCCTGGGTCTCCCTCCCCCTCATTGGAAGAGGAACTAGTTGACTATGGAAGCACCCCTTCCTATGATGACCATAGTTCTTCTTCGGGTGACCATCGTCCAACCAAAGTGTTTCTTTTATTGGAAATTTTATGCATATGATTTTCTTTCTTCCCCCTCATTATTTTATTTACTAATGAAAGTATTATGCCATATTTTGCAGGTCACTTCCACGAAGGCAAGTAGTTCTCCACTTCCCCCACTACGACTGACACCTTTTCAGCGGGAGAGGAACTCTATATGCTCGTTTCTTCCCGAGGCCTCTTCAGAGAGGTTTACTACCTCCTTATTTCTTTTATCATTGAATGTAATTTGTTAATCCACCCATTACATTTTGGTTGCGTATGCTGGTATTTCCTGTAGCTTTCATCTGTGCACCCTACCAGCACCAGGACCACCTATGTGACTTCTCCGTCTGCTCTGGTATGCCTCGCCATTTTCTCAATTCTCATTGTGCCCTTTTCCTCTTTCTTTCTTCCTTTTCTTTACCCATTTATAATGTGCAAAGGGTTGTGCCTTCCGGCGCCGTCATTTCGTCTTCTCTTACTTTGGCGGTGGGCACTTCTACAGCTGAGCCCCTGGGCACCTCCTCATCTAAGGTGCGTATTTTTGAAAGTTTGTTTTCTTTCGATAATAGGCACTTATACTTTTTCGCCTTTTGCATTTTCTTAGGGCCTGAAAGCTTTTTGATTTTCTTCTCAGGGAGGGACTCTTCCCTTACCTGATGTTACCATCACAGGGTTATCCTCTTCGAGGAGGATTTCTATCACTCGGGTCCGTATATCTATGGACGACAAGCCCTTGGTTCAAGCAATCTCTCGCGGCCTGGTATTTATTGTGGCTTCAACTATTGAGCCCACACTTCAGGCCTTTCCATTCGAGCATGGAATCTCCTTTTTCTTGGACATGTGACAAATAACCTATTTTACCATTTGCAGGCTATTAGCACAGCCCCTGTTGCACCAACCGTCCTTTTTCGCTCCTCTTTGGACGTGGCTCAGGTACTTTAATATCTTCTAGTTAGACATTTCTTTTCTAACCAAATTGTACTTATCATATCCCTCTTTTACTTCTTTTGCAGCTATCCCTAGGTATTATTTCGACGGTGGCTCCTGCTACTGTCTCTTCAGCAACCCCTGTGCGCGGGCCAGCTTGCCCTGTTACCGCACCCCCTCAGGTAGCTATCTTTGTTGCGCAATTCTGAAATTTTCCCCTTTTTTTTTAATTGAGGTGTTCTTTCATATATGAGGTAGGCTATTTACTAACTCTTACCTCTCCTTCTCATTTGCAGCGTCACCTATCCACTGCGACTGCCATCGCTGAGGTTGCTCCTTCGAAAGCACCTGCAGCTGAGGTAGCCTCTTTAGGAGCCCTGGAAACTGAGATAGCCCCTTCAGGAGCATCCGCTGCGACTACCATATTTGAGGTATCTCTTTTAGGAGAACCCGAGACTGAGGAATCTCCTTAGAAGTACTGGTCGCTAAGATGGCCCTTTCGGGAGCACCAGCCACTAAGGCGGCCCTTTGCGAGCCCCTGCACCTCCTCCCCTTTTACTACTATGGAGGGCATTACTCAGGTACAGTATATAAGGATATCCATTTTCCTTATGCCATTCTTACATCTCTATTATATTTTATTTTTTTTGTCTAAACTGTGCAAGCACTCTCATCTTCACATTTGTTGCATTGTTTCTAGGTGAGTGATGTTGCCCCGAAAACTATGGAGTCTGATGAGGTTGCTCCGATATTTGTGGAGTCTGAGAGTGGGATGGCAGTGAGAGAGGTATTAAACTAGCATACCCTCTTATTTTTTTGTTCCCCTCTTTTCGTCTTGTGTATACTATGCAAGTGTTATCATATCACCTTTGTTTCATTGTTTCCAGGTGACTGAGATTACTCCGCTGACTGTGGAGTCTGAGAGTGAGAGGTATTAAACTGTCATACCCCCTATTTTTACTGTTCCCCTCTTTTCTTTTCGCGTATACTGCGCAAGTGCTCTCATTTCACATTTGTCTCATTGTTTCCAGGTGAATGAGGTTACTCCAATGACTGTGGAGTCTGGCGGTGGAGTAGCTGCGAGAGAGGTATTAAACTAGCATACCCCCTCTTTTTAATACTCCCCTCTTTTCTTCTTGCGTATATTGTGCAGGTGCTCTCATTTCACCTTTGACTCATTGTTTCCAGGTGAGTGAGGTTACTTCGCTGACTGTGGAGTCTGAGAGTGGGATGGCTGTGAGAGAGGTATTAAACTGTCATACTCCCTCTTTTTACTGTTCCCCTCTTTTCTTCTTGCGTATACTGTGCAAGTGCTCTCATTTCACCTTTATGGTGAATGAGATTACTCCGATGACTGTGGAGTTTGGCGATGGGATGGTTGCGGAGAGAGATCATAGTTCTGAGGTCACTCCCATGGTCGGTGATGCTGATTCTGGTGGGGTGTCTTCTTTCCTCCCCTTTAAGGTCTCGCCATTCCGACGGTGATGGAGAAGTAGAGGCTGCTGCAACCATTACGGGTAGGCTATGGCGTGAGGAGCTACCTGGGCGATTCAGGACCCATGAGCGTCAGCTCTTGGATCTGATCTTAGAGCATCACCCCGAGACATTCACTACTCAAAGCATACTTCAGATTGACAGTCTCACGGCTTTCAACCTGAAAGCTCTTGCCAGCCATGTTCATGAGTTCTTAGCTACCTCCCCTGCTAAGCTGACTAGCTCTTCTATTTTACTATTCTTGGATGCTCTCCGCGACTTGCAGCAGTTCTATCATTTTCACTTGGATTGGCTTGATACGGGAGTTCGCCACTTTCTAAGTGTTCCTTTCCAGAAGATGGCAAGACTTCACACTTCCAAGAAGTCTAGGACCGAGCAGTGGCAGGCTGAGGCCGCGAGGATCCGGAATCAGATCACATTACTTCAGACGATGCTCACCAGACTTAGCTGACCAGGAGTTCCTACGGGAAACTGGTCCGTCATATGCCGACGCCCTCACCCCCGATGACTTATTTTTTGTTATTTCTAGCGGATAGGCTAGCTCTTGTTTTGTGTTATTTTTGAATTCCATGTGTACATCACCGATCATTCATATATGAGAAAAAGAATGATGTTTTGCTCTCCACCTATACTTTTGGCGTCTATTTAGTAAGATCTGCCCTAATTTCTGTGAGCATTTGGTCAATTGATGGCTGCCCCATATACTACGGGGTACTTGCATTAATCTAAGCAAGTTATGTATATATATACGTTGTTCTCTCTTTTTTTTCCTTAAAATGCACCTCTTGTGACTGCGAGGTGTTTGCATGTTACTGTTTTGGATCACCCCTCCTGTCTGTGGGGGTGCTCCTGCACATTATTACTTATGTTCATAAAGACTAGATTGGAGAGGGGGGTGACCCTTGTCTCCTTCCTTCAAGTTTTGTTTCATTGAAAACTATTTGAACTAGCTAGCCCCTAGTCTTTGGGGTCCTTGCTCCATATTTTCTCTAAGAGCTTCACTGTTCTCTAAAATATTAAAGAGGAGGAATCTAACCCCCTTCTATATTTTCTATTAATTTAGTCAAATAAAGCCATTAGTACTTGGAGGTTGTCCTCCTATTAGTCCGGTGACAAAAGGGGGAAAACCGTCTTTTATGTCTGGGAGGGCTTTGCGGTAAACTTTCTCTTAGGATGGACTCACCCCCCAAGTGTAGTGAGCAAAGTTCCTATTTTTTTTTTGTACTCTTTTCTAGCCTAGCAGAGAGTGTATATATATTACTCATATATAGATGAGTAATCAAGGCAAGCATCAACAATGATCAAAACTGTTGCAATTTCATTTCTTTACTTTGTGTGTTGTTTACAATGTGGTATTGCTCTATAATTTTTACAAAAAAAGGCTTTTCTGGTATAAGAGCAATCCTCAAAATAGAAATGAAAAACAAAAAATTTTGTTAGTTGTTACTAAGCATAGTACCTCTTCAGCCACTTGCAGTTAATGGACTGGAGGCAATCACTCTCTGGTTCTGAGATCTGGCAATAACCCGACTTCCCCACGCCTCTGACTACAAAGGGACCTTCCCAGTTGGGTTTGAACTTTGATGTCGACATGCTGCGGAGATGGTGAGTGGATGCTCGCGGGACTAAATCTCCCACCTGGAACTCCCTAGGCTTGACCAAGTTCTCGTAAGGCCCTGGACAGTTGTTGGGTGTAGACTTTGAAATTCTCCTTCGCTTTGTCTCTATGCTCATCCAGTGCCTCCAGCTGCACATGCCTTGGGTCGGGGATAAGCCCGTTGCTGAGAGCAACTCTGGCTGAGGGTACCGCCAACTCCATTGGTAGGACAGCTTCGGTCCCGTATATTAGGGAGAATGGGGTGAACCCTGTCGGCTTTCTTTTCGAAGTACGATAAGCCCATAACATCATCGGCAACTTCACATCCCATGCCCCTGGCATGGTAGGACAGCTTCTGCTTGACCATTGCCCTTAGGGTAGGAGATGGTTGAGCTATTATGCACAATTTATATCTGTTTGTGAGGAGGGCCATCTCCTTGCATACAAATTGCTTCCTGTTATCTGTTAAGATTACCTTGGGTATACTAAGATTACCTTGGGTATACCAAACCTGCATATGATATACTCCTTTATAAACTGGGTTACCACTTAGGCGGTCACTCTCCTTAGAGGGATGGCGTCTGCCCATTTGGTGTACAATTTTGTAGCCACAATGATAAAAGTCTTGCCGTGAGAGGCCGGGGTGATCTTTCCAACTAGGTCGAATGCCCATGTATGGAAGGGATAGGGAGTTGCCAGGCTTTGCAGGTTGACGGAAGGAGCATGCACCATGTTTCCATGCACTTGACAGGCTTTGCACTTCTTCACATACCCAATGGAGTCGGCCTCCATGGTCGGTCAATAGTACCCCAGCGTCATTAGTTGGTCATAGAGTTTGGCGCCCCCCATGTGGGAGGGATCAGGAGCTTCTTTCAGCACCCTCTCCATGTCCTCTTTGGCTATGCACCTCAGTGCCTTCTCATTGTACCCCTTCCTTCTCATTGTACCCCTTCCTGTACAACTCTCTTCCACCAAGTAAAAACGGGCTATTCTTTTTCTGAGATAAATTTCATCTGCTCTCTCTGCGGGCAGCTCACCATCTTTCAGATACGCTATATATGGTTGTCTCCAATCTTCGAAGGCTTCCACAAAGTTGGCCTCCGCTGGCTGGTCAAAATTGGCTTGGCAGTTCAGGCAGCTTTGTTGCAGACGGGCAGCTTCTGGGCTCATGGCAGGCCAATAATACCCACCTCGCTGCAGTCATCTATAGAGAGGAATGTCAGTATCTCCGCAATGCTTTTGGTGCATTTCTATCAACCTTTCCTCGGCTTCTTATTCACCAACGCACCTTGCTAGAAACCCTCCGGGACTCTTGAAGTAGAGAGTTCCCTGCAGCAAATGATAGTTGGCCAACTCTAACATCTTCATCGTCCCTTCTCTAGTTTCAAGCTGCTTCACCACTAGATGCCTCCAATCTTCCGGCTCGTTACTTGGGAACAAAGATTTTACTGTAGTGGGTACTGTTATCCGCCGTACTGTGATGGTTGCTTCCGCCTCCTCCATGTCTAGCCTTTGCGCTACAGTGGCAAGCGCGTCCAGGTGCCTGTTCATTGTTCGCGCCTACCTCTCCACAGTTACTTCCAAGAATTGTCCCAGCGCCTGGCTGAGGGTAAGGCGCAAACAATGAACAGGCACCCCAACGCTCTCACCACCATAGCGCAAAAGCTAGACATGGAGGGGGCGGAAGCAACCATCACAGTACGGCGGAGAACAGAACCCACTACAGTAAAATCTCTGTTCCCAAGTAACGAGTCGAAAGATTGGAGGCATCTAGTGGTGAAGCAGCTTGAAACTAGAGAAGGGACGATGAAGATGTTAGAGTTAGCCAACTATCGTGTGCTGCAGGGAACTCTCTACTTCAAGAGCCCCGGAGGGTGTCTAGCAAGGTGCGTCGGTGAATAAGAAGCCGAGGAAAGGTTGATAGAAATGCACCAAAAGCATTGCAGAGATACTGACATTCCTCTCTGTAGATGACTGCAGCGAGGTGGGTACTATTGGCCTGCCATGAGCGCAGAAGTTGCCCGTCTGCAACAAAGCTGCCTGAAGTGCCAAGCCAATTTTGACCAGCCAGCGGAGGCCAACTTTGTGGAAGCCTTCGAAGATTGGAGACAACCATATATAGCATATCTGAAAGATGGTTAGCTGCCCGCAGTAAGAGCAGATGAAATTTATCTCAGAAAAAGAATAGCCCATTTTTACTTTGTGGAAGGAGAGTTATACAGGAAGGGGTACAATGAGAAGGCACTGAGGTGCATAGCCAAAGAGGACATGGAGAGGGTGCTGAAAGAAGCTCGCGATCCCTCCAACATGGGGGTGCCAAACTGTATGACCAGCTAATGACGCTGGGGTACTATTGGCCGACCATGGAGGCTGACTCCATTGGGTATGTGAAGAAGTGCAATTCCTGTCAAGTGCATGGAAACATGGTGCATGCTCCTTCCGTCAGCCTGCAAAGCCTGGTAGCTCCCTATCCCTTCCATACATTGGGCATTCGACCTAGTTGGAAAGATCACCCCGGCCTCTCACGACAAGGGTCTTATCATTGTGGCTACAGAATTGTACACCAAATGGGCAGAAGCCATCCCTCTAAGGAGGGTGACCACCCAAGTGGTAACCCAGTTTATAAAAGAGTATATCATATGCAGGTTTGGTATACCCAAGGTAATCTTAACAGATAACGGCAAGTAATTCGTATGCAAGGAGATGGCCCTCCTCACAGACAGATATAAAATTGTGCATAATAGCTCAACCATCTCCTACCCTAAGGGCAATGGTCAGGCAGAAGCTACAAATAAGACCCTGATAAACATTTTGAAGAAAATGCTAAAGGACATGCCAGGGGCATGGGATGAGAAGTTGTCGATGATGTTATGGACTGATCGTACTTCAAAAAGAAAGCCGATAGGGTTCACCCCATTCTCCCTAATATACGGGACCGAAGTTGTCCTATCAGTGGAGTTAGCGGTACCCTCAGCCAGAGTTGCTCTCAGCAACAGGCACATCCCTGACCCAAGGCATGTGCAGCTGGAGGCACTGGATGAGCATAGAGACAAGGCAAAGGAGAATTTCAAAGTCTACACTCAGCAACTGTCCAGGGCTTACGAGAACTTGGTCAAGCCTAGGGAGTTCCAAGTGGGAGATTTAGTCCTGCGAGCACCCACTTACCATCTCCGTAGCATGTCGACATCAAAGTTCAAACCCAACTGGGAAGGTCCCTTTGTCGTCAGAGGGGTGGGGAAGTCAGGTTATTGCCAGATCTCAGAACCAGAGAGTGAGTGCCTCGAGTCCATTAACTGCAAGTGGCTGAAGAGGTACTATGCTTAGTAACAGCTAACAAAAAATTTTGTTTTCCAACTCATCATCGAAAAACTCAAAATTCGCCTCGACGACTTGGATCGGCTTGGAGAAACACTACATCGAGAACTTTAAAACCTTCAATTAAGTACCTACTCCATCGGGGAGTACGAGGAACATCATTCCCTCCTCATTCAATGTCGCACGGAGTAACTTGAGTTGGAGGCGGCGCGTGAGCGTGGGGTACGCGAGAGGGCGAGGCATTTGGCTCGTTATTTTGGGTATTTGTTCACTGATGCGACTTTTCCTCCGGCTAATGTCATTCCCGTACACATCGATGATGCCTGCCCGATCGCCCTCAGTGAGGAGATCCCCGAGGATGTTGAGGCCCAGTCGGCGAAGGATATGGACCCCTAATTTTTCTCATGTGATTTCATTTGCATTTTTCAAGCGGATGGTTAGCTCGCTCGCACTCGTTTCCGTGTGATGTGAATCAAGGGCATTATTGTCCTTTTTTTGGCATATTAGTAGTTTATTTTATTTTTGTTATTTTTTTATTGTATTTTCTTTTGTTTTGTTTTAGTATTTACAGGTAAGGAGTAGTAATGGCATTTTTGTAATTAGGGTCTTCGCTTGAAGCCTAAAAGCTACTCCTTCCCTTTAAATACCCACTTGTAAACCTCATTTGATAGAGACATGAATTTTGAAATAGAAAAGAGTAATTCTCTCTCTAAAAGTGTGTTAGATATTTTTAGGAGCATTTTGACGTGTAGTTTAGATCAAATTGGTATCAAAGCGGGTGTCGCTCCAACATTGATGTTTAGTGTATTGATGTTTATTTTTATCAAATCATACACTACAATCAATGGCTCCCAAAATATCCAAACAACAACATGAAGAGACTCAAGAAATGAAACAAAAAATAGATCGAATGGAAGGGATCGTTCAAAATCAACAACAACAAATTGATACGCTTTTGCAACTCTTCTCCAAATTTCAACCCACCACCACCACACAAGAGACGTCGGAATCAACCTCTCACCGACTCGAGAAGGAGGTTGCCTCGGAAACCCTAGATGGAACCCCCCCCCCCCCCCCTCAACACCTTGCTGGCCAAACCCTCTGCCTCACCAGCCGCGTCAAACCCCATCAAGCCCTACCTCCTCACCCTCCAAAAACTAGCCCCGATCTACCCAAATCCGTGTACCCCCCCACCCGACCCACTATCCAGCCCAAAAAAAAAAAGGTTGTCCCGTTTCTGACCCAGTAGGTACCCCACCCACTTCCGTCTAACCCATGGCCACTACCCTACCCCGTCGACACCCTTCCGACCCATCACCCCACCGGACAACCTACCTCGGCCCATTTCCCAACCCACCTAACGCTGAAAACCTCCCCAAACTGGCCAGCACCCATTTAGACCCTATCCGACCCGTATTCACCCCTTACCTGCACCCTCCCGACACAAAAATAGTCCTTCCCACCTGCTGGGTCTCGGAACCACCCTCTGCCCACCCCCCGGCTTGTACCCAAACCCAAAAACTCCCTGGCCTACCCCTATTCCGACCCGACCACTTACTCTGACCCACCCGGATCATATATCCACCCCACCATTACCCGAAACTAGGGCTGTATTTTTTTTCCGAACATTCCGATTTTTCCGATATTCGATCCGATATTTTTCGATTTTGGAACGTATATAAGGTTTTCGATTTTCGATTTTTCGATTTCCGATTTTTTCGAAAAAAATCGGATCGAAAATTGGAAATAATTCTGAATTTCCGATTTTTCGATTTTTTCGATCCGATTTTTCCGAAACTATGCTGATCCGATTTTCTCGAATTATTTCGTATTTTTTTCAAAATATTTTTCGATTTTCAATTTGTCTAATTTTTTTAAACATTCACATGTGTCCCACATTAGCTAGGAGAGGAAGAGAGGCCCAAAAAAACCCTCTATACACAAATGAAAAAAATGGTTAAATACTTACATATTTACATGTTGGGTTAAATCTTTTTTTCGATTTCTTTAAAATAAGAATTTCGAGTAATCGAAAATCCTATATTAATTTTTTTGAAATTTTGGAATTTCCAAAATTTCTGAATTTTTAGTATATTTTTTGAATTCCCGAATTTTTCCGATTTTTTTCCGATTTTTTCGAATTCGGAAACTTTTTTGATTTTCCGAAAAAATTGGATAGGAAATTGGAACAAATATTTTATTTCCGAAAAAATTGGAATTTTTTCCGAAAGGTCATTTTCCGATCCGATCCAGCCGAAACACAGCCCTACCCGAAACCATCGACCAAACATAAATCCCAACTCCCACGAGTTTTTCGACCATCCCGAACCTCAACCACCATTTTAGGCCTTCCGACCACCCATTCCCTCTACTTTCACCCCATACACCCTCCCACCACGCCCTCTCACGACTCCATTCTGACTCTTCCTCCTCCGAGGTTGAGAATAGCCACCCCAGTGTTTTAGAGTGGATACCTCAACCTCCGCCTGATGCCCACTGCCATGCACCACTTCGAGACCATCACTGTTTCTATTGCGGCGAGCGTGACCACTTGATCGGCACGTTCCCTCACTATCCCCGCAGTTTTCTAGCACCTCCCGTGCCCCAACATGTCCAGCCTCTTCATCCACCACCTGCACGGTTGCCACCTCACCCCGCTGATGTTATTCCGCCTGTGCCAAGTGATGTGATGGAATTTGATACCCATCAAGACGAGGATCCGCTGTCTATGGCTCTTCAGCTTCTTTCCCGGGGCCTCCAGAGGGACATCCACATTGACGTGCCGCCCATGTTTAATGGATAATTCTCCCTAGATGCCATGGTTGATTGGTTAGCTTCGATGGAGACGATTTTTTATTACAAGCGAGTTCAAGGCCGCTTTTGTGTTCTCCTCGCAGCCACCAAATTTCAGGGATTTGCTCGGATTTGGTGGAACGACCTCTGCTACAGCCGGACTGCGGCATGATTGCCCCCTATTCAGACTTGACATGAGCTGAAGACCGCTCTCTAGACGTCATGCATCCCACCTACCTACGAGCGTGACCTCTTTGCTTGCGTTCAATCTCTCAGACATGACACCTTATCGGTAGTAGAGTATACGAAGCATTTTCAGCTTCTGCGCACCTGAGCCCGCGTCCCTGAGACAGAGGACCAGCGGATCAACCGCTACATCTTGGGACTGCAGTCGTACATCCAGCATGACCTCGGCGTGAGGGAGATACCGACCTTTCTGAAGGCGGTAGAGTATGAATCCAAGGTTGAGGCCTACCACACAGCGTCAACAGCTCTTCCGGCTTCTCCGGCTCCATCTACACTGGTTTCTGCCCAGCTCCTCCAATTATGGCTTCAGCCCCTATGACATCTACTGTCGTTGCACCTCAGCCAGGGCCTCCTACCTTCTGGTGCTACAACTGTGGCAATGTTGGTCATTGAGCTTCTAATTACTCTCTCCCACGACGTCGCGCATTATTGACGATCAGTGTTCTAAAAAACGCGCCTAGGCGGCGCCTAGGCGCGAGGCTTTTTAGATACGCCAAGTTTTGGCCCTAGGCGTGGATCAAGACGTGGTCAACGATGGTCAACATTTTTTGGGGCAAGGCGTTAAAAAACGCGCATTTTTTGGAGCTAAGGCGTGAAAAAACGCGAGTTTTTTAGAAGGCGTGAAAAGATGCATTTTTTTTGTATTTTAAAAAAATAGTATTTTAATTTACAAATATTTAGACATATTTTTAAGGTATGCACCAATTTAGTATTTTAAATAGCCTTGTCATAGTAAAAAAATATTAAAATATATTAAAAAATGCCTAAATGTTTTTTCACGCCTTTTTACGCGAATGCCCACCTAGGCTTCCAAGGCTTAAGGCTTGACCTCCACGCCTTGGTCACGCCCCGCGTTTTTTAGAACCTTGTTGACGATGGATCACCCACCTGACTATTTGGATGCATCCGAGGAGCTTCCCCGGCATGCTTTGATTACAGTTTCGGAGGGTGATTCAGTTGATCTCCCCCTTTTGAGTTTGTGGACGAACTCTTTTCAAGGAGGGGAGATTGATGTGAATCAAGGGCATTATTGTCCTTTTTTTGCATATTAATTGTTTATTTTATTTTTGTTACTGTTCTTTATTGTATTTTCTTTTGTTTTATTTTGTTTTAGTATTTAAAAGTAAGGAGTAGTAATGGCATTTTTGTAATTAGGGCCTTAGCTTGGAGCCTAAGCTACTCCTTCCCTTTAAATACCCACTTGTAAGCCTCATTTGAGGGAAGCTTGAATTTTGAAATTGAAAAGAGTATCTCTCTCTAAAAGTGTCTGTTAGATATTTTTAGGAGCCTTTTGACATGTAGTTTACGTCACCGTGATTCGGAGATTTTTTCACTTGAGGACTTCTTTCCTATCTACGGGAAGAAGAGGTTGGATTCTTAATCGGGGATTTCTTCGATATATTTGTTGAAGGTAGTTGGGAGAATCGCACGCATTTTTGCGAAGTGGAGTCGTATGATTTGATTGATTTCTTCTCACTATTTGGGGATAACGGCGATAATGGAGATGGCTTGTCGTTGCTTTGGGTGGTTGAGACTGATTGAGGGCATGTGGACACATTATGGGAGGCTTTGAGGTGCATTGGATGGTCGGGTTGGAGCGCTTAGCCTCATGAGCACTCATCATGGGAGACTCGGACCATATTTTGCACCGTTGGCCCTCCCTGAGGCATGTGCTTGTTAGTTTTCATCGTATCGAACTTCTAGGCCAAGTTCTCATTCGTCGGTCGTGGTTGGCTTTTGTGGTTATTCTCCCGGGGCTTTTTGTTGGCCGATATGCAGGGTGATTTCGAGGACGAGTGGGGGAGTCCATTAATGGTTGTTTTGTGATGTTGACGCACATTTCCATGCTCGGGATGATCTTTTTCGAGTAGGGGAGAGTGATATATAAGAGGTCCCGAATTTATTTGTAATTATAATTTATTTTAGTTTTCATGTTTTATTAGGATATTTTCCTATTTTAGTTGTAATTTTAGGTTCAAGGGTGACATTGCCTTTTATTGTCTTTAAAGGTCCCTTTTTAGTATTTTTTACATTTTTAGGCTTAGCTTGACTAACAAGCCAAGTTTTTCCTATAAATAAAGCCATTGGCCATCCATTGTACTCACTTTACATTTTAAAAGATGAAAGAGATATTTCTTGAGCCACTAGTCTTTACCCATTATGTTATTATTGTGTAGCTTGTAATTTATGCTTCCGTCCACTTCACATCACAAACACAAGATCTCAAAATATCTATTATATTGATTGATTTTGCCCTAAATGGGGAGTAGACTATATATTCAGGGATAAAGAGAGTTTTTGATAAATATTTCCAACCACTAAACGAATATTCTAGCATCCATGTGATGTCATGGTCCCCCCCGGTTTAGACTATTCGTATTACATAACTGACTAAAATGGCCCCCACTATACCTAATTACTACACCTAAAAGTTAAAAAAATTAAAAAGGAAAATTACAATTTAAAATAAGAAAATGTTAAAATGGCCAAAAATGTGACACATCATTACATTTTCTTTTGGACTTTTTAAGTAACGTAATGCTATAAGTAGTAATCATACAGTCCACGTAAATGGGTGTAAAATTCAGAACAGTTGTAACCGGAGAAAAAATTATAACCGTGTGACCGGCACAGGCATACATTAGTATTTAATATTTGAACATATATATTATAGATAATTTTAACACGTAGTATATTCACACACACACTCCACAAATTGCACACTACAGTCTTCACTTAATAGGATGAGATATCTACGGCATATGTTATATCAATCCTTCTACATGTCTATAAAAGAAAAAAATCATGTAAAACATTTCCAAAAAAATCTTGACTGTGGATCGTTTCGTAAAACCTTCCCCAATATGCGGAGGACCACTTGGAAAATCACAATTTCCAAACCGATTCTTGACTGTAAATTGTTTGGTAGTTCTTTTGGAAAATCTGTGGGAGCTAGAGAAAAATACTACATTTTCTGAAATATCTATTACTGTTATTAAGGGAGAGAAACCTTGGTTTATTCATAGTGTGTCCACTACAAAAGATTTCAATCTACCCTTTAAATCACAACGAGAACATATCCTTTACTCTTTTCCTCTCATTTTTGGTTTCGATTTTTCCTCTCACAAGTTCTCTTAATTTATTTTTTTTGGTTGTGATCACACGCATCACATGTGCTCAAATACATAGATATCAAATTATGACCAACTCCAAATGTTTGTCCATTTGAGGGCAAAATAGCCAAGTGTCTGGAGTTGGTCTAACTAACTAAAGGCATTGCTTCGAAGTTGCTTCCCAAAGCTTAATCAAATCATTCTTAGAAAGTAAAAAATTCAGTAGATATGCTATTGTCTAGAATATATCATAATAAATACATACAAAAATAAGCATATAAAGGTTACAAATAGGAAGTAATTTGAGATCGCGTCACATACCAATCCTGTGAATGTATGCTGCAGCAGAATCTGGGAAATCGTAATTAATCACACAGTTTACACCTTTGAAATCCATACCCCGAGCAATTACGTCAGTGGCAATTAAAACCCATGTTTTTCCAGCTCTGAAGTTGTCAATAGCATTTTCACGCTGTATATAATAAAAAATTGTTAGCAATAAAGGTACGAAACAAAAATATAAAAATATAAAAGAGTAACTAAAACCTAGTCAAGATATTGGATCAGCTCCGACGGTGCTTATAAATAACGAATAGAATGAATTGCCTCTCATAAGGAAAAAAAAATATGCACTCAGGCTCCTTGTACTTTAGGCTAACAGAAAGATGAACAGTTTTTATGGGTTCTGTAAAGTTTGTTTATAGTTGGGTATACATCGTACTCTACAGAGGTTATATGTCACACCCAATGTTACCTGGAACGTGAATCATTTTGGTGCGTGATAATCTTACGGGTACGTGGTATGCTACTATATGCATATAACTATCATTTCGATCTTGAGTACCATATAAACGTGTATATAGTATACCCAAATACACATAATCAATTAGTTTATGATGTATATGAATGACACGTGGCACGTGGAAGCGAATCGAGAAATATAATATTTAATTGTATTTTATTTTGTTGCTTTATTTTTGGTGTAATAAATGATTACTACTTGGTCTCCAAGTATAGCTAGCTCATAAATACCAATGTGAATTAATAATATCTTAAAATGATCATTTATAGCTAAGCTTATAAGTAATCATTTATGGCTAAGCTTATAAATGATTATTACTTGGAGACCAATTATTATGGATATATGAGAATAAGTGAAGTATTAACCATTACACTAATAATGAAGCAACATAATAAGATACAATTAAAAATGATATTTCTCGATCAACATCCTCGTATCACGTGTCATGCATATACATCAATGGGAAATTACTTGATCTCCATGTATAGCTAAGCTTATAAATACCAATGTAACCTCTCATTTTGATGAAACCAATTATTATGAATATATGACAATGATTGATTATATTTGTTATTTCCTCTTTTAGTGTGTCTAATGTAAACCTTCTGCAGCGTTTCCATCAGTATGATGTGCGGTATATAAAATCTTTTTACACACCCATACATATCCCATAGCACCGTACCTATGCTGATGATGTTTATGTTTTCTGCTGATGGGGAGAATTGAATTTATCAATAATCTGCTGGATTTTATCAATTCATTTGAGGAAGCCTCACATCGCCTCGTCATTATGAAGCATTGACACGGACACGTGACATGCGATCCAACAAACTCGCCATATCGTACCGATATTTTTTTTAAAGTAGGGCACGGACACGAGAACACGTAAACTATTATTCCTATGTTTATATATATTACTAAAAGAAAAAATTGACATTGTTCCAATTGTTTAATATTATACTACCATCACTTTAATTAGAAAAAACACATTTCATCCTATTTTTTGTCGAGTATAATTATATTGTAGTCCCAGAAATGTGTTTCCTCTAGCATGTTCTAATTACCCTCTAAGCATGTCAAAAAATAAAGGAAAATTTAATATACCCTCTAAGTGTGTTTAAAAGGTGTCAAGAGGGTCGGAAAGTGTCGGTGTTCAACACGTATCGGACAAGGACACAGTGACCTCTGGGAGAGTGGGAGAGTATCAGTGCTTCATTGCCTTATCAATAGATCAAAAAGTTGTTTCATCCCTAATGTGGATGCTAGTTCCCAATTCATTGAAACAATTGCACAAATATTACAAATAAGCTAATAATAATATATAATACTAACTACGTCTAGGACTTTCAATGTTATATACCTACCTCGCTTTCTTTTGTTGTTAGATCCTTCATCTTTGAAGGATTCGTGAATGTCTATCCATGAGTCTCGGTCATCCTTCAGCATCCGATGTGATCAGATTCCATATCCGATGGGCAAATTGGATTAAATATGTCCCCATGTTGTTTCCTCTTTTCGTCGAATTTCAAGTTGAAGATTGTCTCATTTCAAGTTGGATTTCAATATTTGTTTAAACAATGGGCTCCTTACTAAATTAAATGCTAAAGCATACCCTTTAAAAACCTACAAATGTATATATCAAAAAATAAACCAACAAATGCCCTACACACTGGCTCCCTCTTCTTAAATATTTCATTTCATGTCTTCTGCTTGGAGGGTGACCCACATTTTACTTTCCCTTCTCTTTCACAATGTACATATCCATTATTCCCTTAGCTTGGCCTTTCAAATCATTATCCTCTTATTCCACTTCAAAGCATCAACTTCAACACTATCTTCGTTTCCATCATGTTATGGTTATCTCCTTTTAGACTAAATAACTTTAACACTACTTTGTAACTTCCATGGGACATTATTTGCACTTGACTACATCTAAATGTGTACCACAAAAATGTTGCGTCATTCTAAACACACCTCCCCATCTGACGTCCACAATAATTGCATCTTATATGCATTTTGTTATTAACACTAACCTTTGTATGATTAAACCAAGTAGGATCATTATCTTTGTTACTTTTTTCTTAACCATTTTAATAATATATTGACACCCACAATCTTATGTGAGATAAAAAATTATCCCAAATGTGACACAAAAATAGAAATTAAAGAGAGCCTAAGTATTTATTGTTAGCAGCCCAAAACAACGATGAAGGGAGGGTTGTTAACGCACACAAAATCCTCTCCTTAAGGTATTTACGTGGCAAGGCGCCAATGTGCCCCTAGAGCCTAGGTGCAAGGCTAGGTGTGCATCTCATATTTTATTGAACATGCAAAAATTGTATGTTTGAAAGACTACGATTATTTATGATCTAAAATTTGAAATATATAGCATAAAATACCATTATACGTGGTTATGAAGAAACACATAAGAAAAAAAAGTTGATAAATACATCGTCTGAAGGGAACTTATATATATATATATATTTGTGTGTGTGTGTGTGTGTGTTCAAATATCAATATTGATCTAATATTTTACTTATTTAATAATCAAAAGGTAATATTATTAGAACACATGTAAATTATTCTGAGGTACAACACTATTGGAGATCTTTTGGTTTCTTCTACCTGAGTAGTGATTTGTAAAGAGACAGTTTGACCGGGACTTGGGGATTTCTTATAGTTGACTTTGGTTAGTTTTGGGGTGGGGAATGGTCCAATTCTCCATATTCATAAAAAATGCGTAAAGTCAACATATCAATTCGTCAATTCTTGTATTGGGGCATTTTTCAAAAAAAAAAAAAATTAACCTGGGCGCAAAAAGTGCTCGCCTTACTAAAGGGGCATTGCCTAAGGTGAGCCTGGATAACAACAACAATTTCCAAAGCCTTTTGTTTCTGCACCCCTAGTGAAGATGACGTGAGATCACAGCATTAGGGAGGAGAAGAAAAGAGATCGCAGCAAGGAGGGAGGACACCCACTTTCATAAAGCTTACATTTGTTAGTTTACACTTCTTTTTTTTCATCAAGATAATCATGTTGTTGAAGTGTGTTCCTTTAAGTCAGGTTAAAAAAAGAACTAAGCCCAGAAATAAGAATGGCACCTGAATCTTGAATCGGTGTGATTCACGATTCACCCCACCACACCTAATTCAAATATGTTTGTATCAGTGTTTTTAAAAGCGCGCTATTGCGAACGCAATAGCGCGCTATTGCCTTTTGCCCTAGAAAAACGCTATGTAGCGCAGGGTTTTTTTTGCGTAATACCCCAATAGCGTGCGCTATTGGCTGACGTGTCACGCGACATTGCGCAAAAATGTGTTATTCTGAGCAAAAATGTGCAATAGCGGCGCAATCGGAGCTTTAATGGGTAAAAAAAAAGCCGTATCGCCCTTAAACCTTAATAAAACTTACGGGCTGTAAAAAGCCATAAACCCCTAATAAAACCCTAAAAAGGCTCCATACCTGTTGCCGATTGAGCTCGAAGTCACCTTGTTGCTGCCGATCTAGTTCGGAGGTGCCTTCTTTTCTTTTGTAAGTTACGTTTACCCTTTTTTTAGATACCAAGATGGCAACTCCTATTTGGGAGCTTTTAACACATTTTTTTTCGTTTCTCAGTATGTTTTTTTTTTCAGCTAACTCTTTTTGGTTGGGAGCTTTAAAAAGTCACTTTTTTGCAACTTTTTTTCAATAACTCTCACATTTTTATTTATATCTCAGTTAACTCTAAAATGTTATTTGTTTTATAATTTTCAGTTTAATTTTTAATATTTTATAATTTTCAGTTTAAAATGTTACTTATTTACAAAATTTCAATTAAAATGTTTACTTGTTTTTATATTTTTCAGTTTAAAATGTTAATATTTATAATTTTCGTTGTAAAATGTAACTTATTTACAAAATTTTATGTGTTTTATAATTTTCAGTTTAAAATGTTTATTTGTTTTAATAAATATCAGTTTAAAATATTACTTATTTATAAAATTTCAGCTTAAAATGTTATTTGTTTTATAATTTTGATTTTAAATTATTATTTTTTTTAATAAATTTCAGTTAAAATGTTAATATTTTATAATTTTAAGTTTAAAATGTTAATATTTTATAATTTTACAGTTTAAATATAACTTGTTTACAAAATATCAGCTTAAAATGTTTTTTTTTTTTTTATTTTGAGCCCAAAATGTTAATTTTCAGTTTAACGTGTTAATTATTCCACAAATTTCAGTTTAAAATGTTATTTTATATGTTTTTCTAAAAAAAAAAACTGAAATGCACAAATCCTTGCGCGACGCGATTTGGGCGATACGACCCCGGAGCCAAAACGCGACACCTTGCGCAACTGCGATTAAAAACATTGGTTTGTAGATGGATTGAATCGAATTGTACGATTCGAATCGCTAGAACTTTGAAACGTATATGTTTTCTTTCTTGTTTTTTATTGTTAATGGTAATATTTGATGATGCAATATTTCTAGCCTTGAATGGAAGACTTGCTGGGTTTGGACTCGAACTCCATAAAAAGTGCGGCCTACACTCACTTAACACCATATGGTTTTAGATGGGATGGCACGCCCAATTGTTTACATCATTTAATGCTTTGGAGGCAAAGGAAAAATGACCTCGAATATGAGGCGCTACAATTATAGGAGTACATAACCAACAAAAGATGAAAGGCATTTTGAAGAAAAAAAATTCCAAAACAACTTAGCTTGGCCCAATGTTACTATATACTCCCCACCGCACGGCGGCGATCCCGCCTACCTTTTAGGGTACTTTAGTGTTCCAGTCCTCCAAATCTTGCCTTCCGCTTTTGTTTTAAAGGGAAGAAGAGGAAAAAGGGAAAAAAAAAAAAAAGCAAACATATATTTACAAAGTTTCGACTTGTTCCCTCTTAAATAAATCAACAAAAAAACAAGTACTCCAATAGAATGTTCCTAATACAAAAACCTAATTTAAATATATAGAAACTTGAATATACGTGTGTTTTATTGTACTATACATATATACATTTCAAATGGTACTAAAAACTGAAATAATAATTTCAAACGAACCACCAGCCGAAACAGTCCCGACTAAGGCTGCTCCTAACTTATTGTGGATCGCGCAAAGTAGCGTACCACGTACCCATACCATCATCATGCACTGAAGTGATCCAGGTTCCAGGTAAATTGGTCCCCCTCCCCCCAAACAACAACAACAGAGCATTCTGCCCTAACAGATCCCCTTGACACCTACCAATCCTTGGATTGGGATTTGAAAGAACGATTAAAAAAAAAAATAATAATAATAATAATAATAATAATAATAATAATAATAATAATAAAAAGAACTAGTGTATAAACAGGACGGGATGGATTACTATATATAATGGAAAGCATTTCATGTAAAGTAGACTTCAAAAATAAGAAAATATTTCACGCTAGGAGTAAAAAGGTTTGGATGCGGAGTTGAAAATCATAGATTTTGGAGAAATATCCGGGAGTCGACAGTATAAAAAAATTTATTTTCCCTACCCCGTTTCTTTCTCCCGTTCTCTGAGGTTGACAACATTTGCAAGCATTTGTTGTGTTAGGTTTTTTATGAATGTAGTGTTATGGCAGAATTTGATAATATCAAATGGTTACTGTCTCATTCATTCAATTTTGACAACGCTGAATAGTTTTAAGGGTTATTTGGACCGAGGCACGCTTTAGTTATTGACGTTTTGGTGGAATCGATTTTGTATTTGAGCCCAGGAGTTTAGATCAATTTCAAAAATGTGACAATGCAAAATTAACTCAGGCCTCTTGAGTAATCCTCTTGCAAATTGTAGTGGTGAGTGTCACAAAAGGTATATCTTCAGATGAAGCCAAGGGAAATGTTGCAGGGAACCCACTAGAGTTGGAGAAAGGGCAGCACGCTTTTAAGATCTCTCTCTCTCTCTCTCTGTGTGTCTGTGTGTGTGTGTGTGTGTCTGTGTCTGTGTGTGTGTGTGTGTGAGAGAGAGAGAGAGAGAGAGAGAGGATGGTGGGTGCGGAACAGGAGTGAGTGGTGGGGGGGTCGTGGGGATGAGGTGGGGCGGTGCAGAGATCAAATGAGATGAGATGTGAGTAAGGAGGCAATTTTAGAAAAACACTATAATATGACACAAAATTGACTCGTAATTAAATCAATATATAGGGTTCGTGTTGGGTTTTTCTGATGTGAATTCTTCAATTATGACTCTTGTTATCGTGTGTCTTGTCATGTTTTATACTCGTGTTTTCATGTATTATCATGTTTAATTGGGTGTAAAAATATTGTGTCGTGTTTTAAATGGGTCATGTTTGCGTTAGGTAAAAAAAAACATGAATTCCATGTCGTGCCTAATTGGTCCTTGACATTTATAAATATTCCAGATTTTGAAATTTGCTGGGACTAGAAAAACAAATTATCAAATTTTGTTGGAAGCTTTTACCATGTCTTCCATGGCAAAGCAAAGAGAAGGGTGGTTAGGGGTTAGGGATGAAAGTATTATGGAATTTTAAAAAAAATAGGTTGGCTAACATTATTTGACTGACAATTTCCATCTAACATTGGGGATCAATCCCTAATTACTGAAACTCACGATGTTGATGTACAAAACATAAAAACTTGGGGGCCAAAGTCCAAATAGCCCTGCGTGCTAATTTGAGGTTGCAATTCAGATTGGAGGTTTTTCCTCAATTATTAGTGCACGTCATTAGGAATTAACGGGGTCTAAGTTACGACAATAACAAACACGGAACGTACCTGTTCTTGGGATAGATCAGCATGTACTACATCAGCTCTCACATCATCAAATTTCAATTCCATGTGGAGCTCCTTTGCACGTTCCTTGTTTTGAACAAATAATAGTACTGGAGGATTGAGACTCTGTTAACAAGTGTAGATACATATAATTAAAAAGATTAAACCAAAAAAAAAAAAGAAGAAGAAGAAGAATGAATTGGTAAAAAATATGGATTTTATCACTCAAAACATGTAACTGCAGGGACAATCTGATCAAGAATGTTGTAAATAGCTTTATAAATGTTTCCATTGGAACAAGAAGCTTGATCTCACAGTGCTAGTGCAAAATACTATATTAGGTTTTAGAGTAAATTACACATTTAACCATTAAGCTACCTTCGGATTTCAATTTAGGCCCTAAACAATTTTTAGAGAATACCGTAAAATGGTAATTTGTGTTATTGTGGAAGAAATGTTGAATATTGAGGGCATTCTAGACAAATAAAATCCCTGGAATGAGGATTTGGAAATGTGCTAAGACAATAGTGAGTTCTCATTTAACTTGAGAATCAACTTTCTATTATTATCAAATTCAACTAACAATAGTTGGAAATTGTGTAGAATGGTTGTTGTGGATTTTTCTTATGGTTAAATAACTTGGAGCCACCAATTGGTGTGAGGTCTCCCCAATTGGTACCAATGGAAGTTCAGGATGTGAGGTCCGCAAAGAGAGAGAATGCTGTGAGTAGCAATTGGTGTTTGTTTGTATTTTCAATGCTTATAGGCTTTAATGGAGAGGGGGTGGAGAAAAGAACTTACGTGAGAGGAATTATTTCTGCTTCCATAGTTCAGTATTTTCATCACATTTAATTTTTATGGTTGGTAATTCCTGAATTTTTGTAATAAGGGTCAGTTGTCCTAGGGAGGATTTTCGAGATGTGATAGACATTTTAGGGCCAACCAAGGTGGGAATTATCTTGTAAGATTCCTTAATTATCTTCGTCTTTTATCATGATTAGGACACTAATAGTTGTCTTTTTAGCAGACTTCTTGTAATCATTATTGAGTGTTGAATATTATTGAAAACTGAGATCATTTTCTTTGTGATTTTGTGAATTTATGTATTTTTCCACAATGTTTAAATCAAAGTGGTATAACATGGGTTTGACTCGTAGGGCATTATTTGATGGGGAGAGTCTTGCGGGATGTAACACTGCTATGTAAACCATGTGAATGCATAGGCAACTCGTTGGGCATGAACGCCATAAAAGTTGTGGCTTCCCCTCACTGGGTACCATATGGTTTTCAATTGAGACAGGCACATCCAATCACATTTACATAACGCTGTATGAGAGCAATTGGTAAGTTTACATAAAGCGGTATCATAGCAATTGGTAAATGTAAGTGTAGTAGGTTATCGAGCCATGGCAAGAGCTCGGGACATCGGGGATCTATGTTCCACAACCAAGCCACCATAAGTGGAGTGTTGCTGCTCCACTTTCGACCGTCTGCTCCTTGATACTCAAGATTTTCATCAACGTCATAGGACCCTACAGAGCATTATCTTCTCGACAACATGCCAAAGTGTAAGGACACAAATTTCCAATTGAGTCCATATGTTGTTTTGGCTCAATTCCGGACAAAAACATTTATTCATAGGAAAGTATGTAATTGTAATACTCTCAAGCCTATGAAGTGTTTGTTGAAGATGTAGCGGCAAAGAATATAAAGCTTCATCAAATATGCCGGTTTGCGTGCCTCGTTTCTACATCATCAACTATAGTTCCATGCTCCCAAGGTATGAATACAATTATATGTATATAGGAGCTTGGAACAAAGTTTATTGGGTGTTAGGTTTAATATAAACTGCGTTTTGATTTTCAGAAAAATTTAATTAGAACTTTAAATTAAAGTATATAAAGTTTCTGGGCCAAAATCGAATTTTATAAAAATTTCTGGAAGTCGTTCGAAATGTCGTTCGAACGAGTTTTTCGTTCGAACCAGGTTTCGTTCGAACGAGTTTGCCATCGAGTTCTCACTAACCTATACTGGTCTGTCGTTCGAAATGTCGTTCGAACGAGATTGTTCGTTCTAACGAGATTTCTAACGAGATTCTAACGAAGTCCATACTGGTGCATCGTTAGAAGTCTCGTTCGAACGAGAGTTCGTTCGAACGAAATGTCGTTCGAACGAACTGCTAGGCGGGAACAGTTTTTGGCAGTTTTTCACCCACTTCCCCACTTGGTTTTTAACCAACTTCTTCAAACTTTATCTTGTGCGGGAATCACATTTTCCAACTTAACTTTTCCAATCTATTTCCATCTCTTAGAGAGAGTTTGAGAGAAAATTTGTTTTAGGAAAATGTTCATGATTTGAGTGAGATTTTTAGAGAAATATTTCCATCACTCTAGTGTTTACACCCAATTGAGTTTATTCCAAGTTCTTATATACATATCAAATTGCTTGGAGTTTGGCACCGGTTTTTCTCTACCAAATTCAAGAAGAGAAGTTTCGGGTTTTGCTTCTACCTCCCACGAAGAAAGAAGAAGTGTTTCTATGTTGATTTACCCACACGGAGAAAATCTCCATGTACGGGTGACGGTGACCATATAAAGTCCTATCGGTGGATTCCGAGACCGCGGTGGTGTTCCAAGGTTATCCGCTAGGAAGAGGTGTCTACGAGAAGAAGCGTCGAGGCTTGAGAGGGATCGAGTCAGTCGTTGTAAGTCTATCTGTCTTGTACGTATAATTCCGTATCTAGTGGATTTGTGGCTAGGGCCGTCCGAGGTTGTTTCCCGTCTTGGGTTTTTCCTCGTACATCGCGGCGTAGTGTGATTGGTTTAATTTATCTTGCTTCATAATTTTAGAACGCATGTTTAGAATAATTCAAGATAAAATTTGGTTTAAATTATCACACTCATTTAATTTGGGACTAAATTAAATATTGGGTTAATTTGGTTTATTCAAGTCATTTGCTAAAATTTGGTTTCGCCTAATTTGCTAATATCGATAAAGATGACTTAGGATTTTAATTCGTCTTGGATTAGTGAATCGGTTTAAGTGAATATATTCATTGATTAATTTTACTTCACTTGGTTTAAATTATAATTTGTTTCACGACATTAAAATTTGTTGTTTAATTTTATTGAACCATGTTTAATTTTATTGAACCATCTTCTTACGCTTCCGCATCGTCTTACGCACATAGGAAATAAACGCGCTCCTTCAAATTGGTATCAGAGCCAAAAACGATAAATTATTTCGTTAAACAATCATATAAATAATTTTTGGCTAAAATGGATTTTTCCCCATTTTCAAAATTTCCTATTTTCGATGGTTCAAACTACGCGTATTGGAAAGCGCGTATGAGATCGGCACTAAAATCTATCGACGAGAGAGTTTGGATGTCTGTTGTTAGCGGGTGGTCCCCACCAACTTATTTAATTGAAAATGAACGTGTTATCAAACCCGCCGATAGATGAACTGAAAATGAGTTTAAACTTGCTAATTTCAATTCCCGTGGTTTAAATGCCTTGTTTAGCGCTGTCACACCGGATGAATTCCGACGTATTATGACGTGTGAGACCGCTAAAGAAGCTTGGGATATTTTACAATTAACTCATGAAGGAACTAGTGTCGTTAAAGCTTCAAAACTCCAAAACCTCACCACTCAATTTGAAACTATCAAAATGAATGAAAAAGAAACTTTTGATGAATTTTATGCTAGACTTTCTGATATTGTCAATTCATCTTTTAACTTGGGAGAGAAAATACCTGACGACCGTGTTGTAAAGAAAATTTTAAGGTCCCTACCCGATAGATTTATTCCAAAGGTGACCGTTTTAAATTCTTTACCCACTTTAGCATCTACGAAATTAGAAGAGCTTGTAGGTGATTTACAAACCTATGAACTAGATATGTTTCCCTCGAAAACTGAAAAGAAAATCGAAAAGGGTGTTGCTTTAAGAGCCTGAAAAGAGGTCAAACAAGTAGTAGAGAGCGATAGTGAAAGTGACTCGGAAGACATGGCTTTGTTTGCTCGTAAATTTAGAAAATTTCTTAAAATTAACAAAGATAAATTTAAAAATGATTTTAAGAAATTTGATACTTCTAAACATGATAAAAGCGAGAAGATTTCTAAAGCCGAGAAGATCCCTAAACCTAGCAATGACAATTTAGATAGGGACGAGTCTAATAAGTGTTTTGGTTGTGAAGGTTATGGCCATAGGGCTTATGAGTGCCCCATTAAACTAAGGAAAGAGGGTAAGCGACCCATTTCATATAACGCGACCCTTAGTGATAGTGATAAGGAAGAGAAGCCCGATTCCCCCACTAAGAAAAATTTTGTGGCTTTTATGGCTAGTCATGTGAGTGATAGTGAGAACTCATCGATTGATGAAACGATAGCACATGCCACTTCCAATGCCATTGTACATGATTCTCTTGTTTTTGATGATAGTGAGAGTGAAGAAGAAAGAGAGAGTGAAAATGAAGAAGAGGTTAATGTGAGTGAACTTCAAAATGCTTTTCAAGAACTTTATAAAGAATCTATTAAATTGAAAAAAGCTATTTTGAAGTTAGAAGCTAGTTTAAGAGAGAGTGTCAAGGTCGTTGATGACAATGATTTAATAGAAGACCTTAGGACACATGTGAAGACTCTTCAAGAGAAGCTTGAATATGTAGAAGGCGAGAGAGATAGCCTTAGAGGTTTAATGGAATCCTTGAAAAAGGAGCTTCTTGCTTTTGAAGAGCGAAATGTTTTATTAGAGTCTAACATTTTAGAATTGCAAAATAAATTAAAAGACTCTAGTAATGTCAAATTTGATTTGGAGTGTCATTCGAAAAAATTAGATAAAATCTTAGGAACGGTCCAAATTAAAAATGACACTTGTGGTTTAGGCTTCAATACTTGTAACGAATTTACTCATAATGCCCAAACCAATGTTTTTGGAGAATCTACTAGGAATACATTTAAAGATCACTCCTTAAGTAAATCTTTTCGACATGTTCTCACTTGTACACATTGTGGTCGACAAGGTCATCTTAGGAAATTTTGTTTTGATCTTAAACGAATTCATAGAAAACCCCATAGTAAAGTAACCACGGTAGTTAAAGTTCCAATACCCCATGATAATCATTCTTCATTAATTTGGGTTAGGAAATCCGACTTGGTTGCCTTGCAAAATAGGGTTTTTGATTCTCATTTACTTTCACATGCTTCCTCCGTTGCTAAATCTAAAGGATGAATGTGTTAGTGTTTGCATACTTTAGCGTTTATACTTCATGTTATATTCACATGCTAAATGTATGCTTGTTTAGTCATTTTCTAGTCATAGCCTTATTTCATATCCCATGCTAGAAATTATGACTTGTTTATCTTTTGTATTATATTTCTTTCATTTTGTTTGATTTAAATGAAAAATTCAAAAAGATTTTTGTTTATCATTTGTGTTTTATTTATTTCATTTAAGCTTAATGAAAAATACTAATGATTTTTGTTTGACCTTTTGAGTAAATATTTATTTTTGATTAAAAATGTTAAAAAACTCAAAAAGATTTTATTTTGTGTGTATTTTAGTTTGACACACTTTATGTGGCATATATTTGTGTTTGAATCCCATCTTTTACGCTCCCACGTGGCTAGAACTTTTGGTTTAGATATTCAATCCTTAAAATGTTCTTTACCATGTTTTATATGGAGTAGTTGGATTTTTTATTGTTTAAATGGATTCTATTTTTATATGCCTCTTTTCACACATGCACGAGCTCTTTTGAAATCTTAAATGTCACATGTTATATTTGAGCTTTTTGAGGTGTTCTCCTACCAATCTAGCCATCTGCATATCTATGACCTAGGAGGACTAGTGCATGTCAAAATCCGTTGCACGTGAGCTTTGTGAGATAAAGAATTATATATCTAAATGTGCACGGGGAAGGGCTCCGAACGGATGAATAAAATCCTTTGCGATAGTAAGCCACCGTTTATTGGATCTAAAAGAAATACGTGATCCAAAGGCCTAAAAACAGAATATTTGGCTTTAAAAGAAAACAATTGCCAAGGCCTATGTTTGTTTGATATATTCATTCAAAAGCAAAAGAATATATCTGCTTATTGAGGGAGAATTGGATGGTATATCAACGGTTTGCACAATGTCCGTTTATCCTAGTTGTCTTTAATGTCATGACTCTATTTGGTTTGTAGAATCATCATCATGCTAGGCTTGTATGCATTGTGTATGTTTGTTCATTGAGTTCACTCTATATTGTCACATGAGGATATATTTAAATGTGATGAAGTTTGCAATCAAATGAGAACTCCGTGAATGTTTATTAAGTGTTTGGGTCTAAATTTAATTGTTGCTAGTTCACACCCCTACACTTCCGTTTCCATATGACACATTTTTGCCATACTAGTGTGCAAACTTATTGTATTTTGTGTTATATGTGTGTTTATATCTATATATATATCTATGCAAGTACTCTATTGGTATATTTATAATATATATATATATATGATATTTGTTTATCTTTGCCTTGCTTTTATTGCCCATATGCTTTCATGTCTTATCACTTTAAGCTTCAACATGTTGTTTATTAGTTCTTTATCCTTTGCCTATTCCTGAACAAAAAGGGGGAGAAATGATAGGGGGAGTAATGGTATCTAATCCTATTATTATCGTATCTTAGTTTGGGGGAGATTTATCTTAGGGGGAGACGTCTTTCTAAGTATGTCTTTTGTTTGATAAAGGGGAGAATTAAGTTAGGGGGAGTAATTAATTAATTGCATTTAATACTTTGATATTCCCTATGCATTTGATGAGTTTGCTCAAGTGTGCAGGATTTCTTCTAAAGCGGCATTGTTTAATGGCAAAGCGTTTGATCCTTGGGTTGAGTCAAGTTTGGGTGGGTTATGTTTGAGTCTAGTGAGCTTGACGGCCCTTTAGGATTTTTGTTTGGTTTTTGTCCCGGAATAGCCAAAGGGGGAGATTTGTAAGGACACAAATTTCCAATTGAGTCCATATGTTGCTTTGGCTCAATTCCGGACAAAAACATTTATTCATAGGAAAGTATGTAATTGTAATACTCTCAAGCCTATGAAGTGTTTGTTGAAGATGTAGCGGCAAAGAATATAAAGCTTCATCAAATATGCCGGTTTGCGTGCCTCGTTTCTACGTCATCAACTATAGTTCCATGCTCCCAAGGTATGAATACAATTATATGTATATAGGAGCTTGGAACAAAGTTTATTGGGTGTTAGGTTTAATATAAACTGCGTTTTGATTTTCAGAAAAATTTAATTAGAACTTTAAATTAAAGTATATAAAGTTTCTGGGCCAAAATCGAATTTTATAAAAATTTCTGGAAGTCGTTCGAAATGTCGTTCGAACGAGTTTTTCGTTCGAACCAGGTTTCGTTCGAACGAGTTTGCCATCGAGTTCTCACTAACCTATACTGGTCTGTCGTTCGAACGAGATTGTTCGTTCTAACGAGATTTCTAACGAGATTCTAACGAAGTCCATACTGGTGTATCGTTCGAACGAGAGTTCGTTCGAACGAAATGTCGTTCGAACGAACTGCTAGGCGGGAACAGTTTTTGGCAGTTTTTCACCCACTTCCCCACTTGGTTTTTAACCAACTTTTTCAGACTTTATCTTGTGCGGGAATCACATTTTCCAACTTAACTTTTCCAATCTATTTCCATCTCTTAGAGAGAGTTTGAGAGAAAATTTGTTTTAGGAAAATGTTCATGATTTGAGTGAGATTTTTAGAGAAATATTTTCATCACTCTAGTGTTTACACCCAATTGAGTTTATTCCAAGTTCTTATATACATATCAAATTGCTTGGAGTTTGGCACCGGTTTTTCTCTACCGAATTCAAGAAGAGAAGTTTCGGGTGTTGCTTCTACCTCCCACGAAGAAAGAAGAAGTGTTTCTATGTTGATTTACCCACACGGATAAAAGCTCCATGTACGGGTGACGGTGACCATATAAAGTCCTATCGGTGGATTCCGAGACCGCGGTGGTGTTCCAAGGTTATCCGCTAGGAAGAGGTGTCTACGAGATTAAGCGTCGAGGCGTCGAGGCTTGAGAGGGATCGAGTCATTCGTTGTAAGTCTATCTGCCTTGTACGTATAATTCCGTATCTAGTGGATTTGTGGCTAGGGCCGTCCGAGGTTGTTTCCCGTCTGGGGTTTTTCCTCGTACATCGCGGCGTAGTGTGATTGGTTTATTTTATCTTGCTTCATAATTTTAGAACGCATGTTTAGAATAATTCAAGATAAAATTTGGTTTAAATTATCACACTCATTTAATTTGGGACTAAATTAAATATTGGGTTAATTTGGTTTATTCAAGTCATTTGCTAAAATTTGGTTTCGCCTAATTTGCTAATATCGATAAAGATGACTTAGGATTTTAATTCGTCTTGGATTAGTGAATCGGTTTAAGTGAATATATTCATTGATTAATTTTACTTCACTTGGTTTAAATTATAATTTGTTTCACGACATTAAAATTTGTTGTTTAATTTTATTGAACCATCTTCTTACGCTTCCGCATCGTCTTATGCACATAGGAAATAAACGCGCTCCTTCACAAAGAATTCCAAGTCTTCAGAGAAGCTGACTCACCGATGGGTAATGCACGTGTTATTTACCAAACAACCCAACGTCGAAGAAGAAGGTGAAAGAAAAATAAATGAAAAGCCAAGGTGTTAGCCGAGAACTTTCGAAAGAAATTCAGCAGATGGCGTGCCGGTGGGTGGGGCAATTGGAGGCCACAGAAGGGAGTGTTGAGATCTGTTTGGACCAATTCAAAGAAAGATTGCAAACTCAAAGGGCAGTGCGTGGAGAAAGTAGGATTCAGCCGTTCGCTGTCTGTACTATTCTCTCCAATGAGAATCCCATCGAAATTAAGGGCAAGACCATCGACAAAGAGGGAGGGAAAAAGACCAACAAAGCTCCAGGAAGCTGTCGTACCGTTAGGACTCCAGTAGGTGGCAAGTTACAGGGTAATGACGAGTTTGTATGTTTAATGATGAAGTGCGTCGCAAATATCGGTCCAGAAAATCAGTAAGTGATCAAATAGCTTATGCAAGGAAGGAACTAGAATCGGACAAAGCTTTTGCAGGAGTTGATTATGTGTGCCGCAGCCTACAGAACAGTTTGGTGCTCATCAGTCAAGTGACTGCTTTGGGAAAATTTGTAAGGTCTATTCGATTTCAGGATGATGGGTCTTAACAATTTAAGTGTTGTTGCGCCGTCAAGTTAACTGGCACTAGGACATTGTAGGTTTAAGGAATAAAAGGCTGGCAATGATTTTAACAAGGGCCGAGACCTTGACCCGTTCTTTGACCCAATAATATTTGTGGAACTGGATTTTCTTGGTGAAGTAAAAGCTTGGGTCTCTCCCAAATTTCAAATGATGCACAATTTAATTTCTGTGCCACGAACATTACTTTGGACGAAAATTGAGGAGCACAATATTTTCTCAATTTTTAATATCGCAAAGGAGGCTTCAATTCAACTCTTCACGTTCAAGGTCGAACTTTTTCCTAAGGTGGAGGATTACATGAGGAGAATTATTTTAATTTTCAATCTTAAGTACTTTCAGTTTTCATTTTTATTGATAATAATTTCCAGATTTTAGTCATAAGGGCCAATTGGGCTAGGAAGGATTTTTAGTGGTGTCACAGCCTTAAATTATGGGTGGAAATTAATTACTGAATATTTCCTTAATTATCTTTACGTCTTTTAATATGATTAGGACTCTAGAAGTCGGCTATTTATAGGACACCCTGTAATCACTATTGGGTATTAAATATTGTTGAGAATTAAGACTATTTTCTTTGTGTGTGAATTTGGTGTTCCGCTGCGCTCACATCAATAGCATGCTTTAATTTGGATAGTTGTGCAATTCTCTAATTTAATGTTTGGTAAACTATTGTTCAGTTTGTGAATTGAAATCAGTAAGAAAATCAATAATGTGACTGGTTTGTCATTTACCGTTCTAATGAATTTTACCCTAATCAACCAACTTTATCAAGAAAGATTACTTTTTTGGGGCCAAGAGGATGATATCGAAGATCTTTATTTGTTTATAAGCTCTCCTGGCGGATGAGTAACACTTGGAGTAGCAATTTATGATACTATGCAATTTCTAGCTTCTGTTAAATTTTGTGGAAATTGGACTTTAAGAGTTACATTTCTTTAAATGGGTAGTACGGTATTATGCAGATAAAGGAATAGTTTGATACACAAGCTTCCAATTAACAATATGAGCAGTATCTACCTCAGCAAAGCTTTGGCGAAGAGCAAGAAGCTTCCCTTCTTCACTACCAACAAAAATCAATTTTTGCTTTATTGATTCAGAAGCAGAATTCCTGTTCAAATTCCACAACAAACACTTAAAAGGAAGATAAAAAAAATCACCCTCGTTTAAGGAATTCACTCTAAGATCTTCAAGTAAAACCAGTCAATATTTACTTTCTACCAATAATAACTCGAACAGCATCATGCATTAATGTGCGTGCAAGCTCTTCAACTGAATCGGGTAAAGTGGCACTGAACAATGACCGCAAAATTGAAGGGTTTGAGCAAGCTTTGACCACCGACCGAGTCAAGCTGCTCCACCAATCCAAGCTCAAATAACTTGTCAGATTCATCCAGTACAAGGAATTCAACCCTGCATAGAACCAGAACTTAGGTGGGTAAGTTGTTAATACTAATTGGCCATGTCATAATGCAGTCCTCCCAAGTTTTAAACTATAGGTTTTTCCACTTTACCCCTGAAATAATTGCATAATTAGGTTGCACCCCTTAGATGTTCAATAATTAGACTTACCCACCCACCTCACGCATGCAGCTAGATAATGCATACGGTACAAATGGGGCTGGAGAAGTAGTTTATGCATGTGCGTACGGGGGCGTCGGGGGGTGGGGGTTGTTATGTCTAATTTGGAACTTCCATTGGATTATCTCGGGGCCCAAAGTTGAAACAACCCTAAAATAATCAGCTATAGAAAATGACATTGCCACCTATTCTACCAAGTTTCAAAACACTTCTTAATGTTCTGAAAGTTTGACTACAGGTGCTTACGGTATGGTTTTTTACCAAACGATCCCATTTTGATCCACAAAAAAAATGCTTTTAGTTTTTCATTTTTAACTACGGAACCAAAAATGTTTCAAGTATTTGAAAACCGAATATACCAAAAATAGGAGAACCTAAAATACCAAACCACTATGCTAAAACATCAAGATACATATACTGAAAATTACATATATATACACCGTTTAACTGTCTTGGTTCATCTTAACTCAGTTGATCGTATATATAATATTCATTAGACTTAGGGTACGTTGTTTATGTTTTTCGTATCTGAATTTTGAAGGCTGAAATCTAAATCTTAATGGAAAAATCCAAATGGACATTGAATAACTCTCCAACTTCTTAACCACTCGGAGGACATAATGACCGTTATCCTCTGCAAAATTTTAAAAAACAACAGCTATTTGGCACCTCTTAAATCAAAATTATTCGGATTCAGACTTCAGGCAAAAACAAACAACGCCTTTATCTCTGATATCTCTCTCGCTACACACACACACATTGTCTATCTTCTCTTGTATCTATATAATTCATTCGAGTTTATAACCTGTGCAATGGGATAATCAAAACTTACAGTTTCATTTGATGTCATTTGTTGTGCAAAAATAGTTTTGCTGTTCGAAAATCAAAAAGTAAAACTGAACAATACCAAAAATAACAAATAAATAAGAAACCAAGAACTTAAAAGAGCGTGTGTTGGGGGTTGGGGGAGGGGGGGGGGCTGATTCCGAAAAAATTACTGAAAATACCAAATAATTCAAAATACCAGGATGTTTGGTACCGGTGAGTATTTGCAAACACCTACCGAAAACATTAAACCGAAAGTACCGAATATTTTTTTTGGTATTGGAAAACATAGGGCAAATACCAACCAAAAGCCATCCCTATATTTTACCTTCATCTGGATTCACAAAACAGTTTGTAGCTAGTGTAAGTCAAAAGGTTATACTCAGTAATGTGTTCCGCGAGTTTCGAATTAATAATTCAAAGGTGCAACTCTACAGTCTTACTATTGATCAAGCAATTGTGGAGAATATCATCATGAGTCAATGTTTAGGCATTTCTTCAGGTATATTCACTTCAACAAGAGATCAGATATCTTACCTGCTTAAATCAAGCTTCCTTTTTTTGACAGCAAATTGCACACGGAACGGTGTTGATATGAGTATATCACAAGGTAATTTTGAAAAATCAGCACTTTGAACAAGCTGTTTAGTCATTAACTTGATGTAAAATTTCTTTCCTTTCGTCAATTTCTTGCACTCTCGTGCCGTCTGAGCAGCTAACTCTCGCGTGGGACAGAGAATAACAGCTCGAACACCATCCTTTGAAGCTTGCTGATCATACAGAGTATTTGTATCAAAGGAGTTAAACATAAAGATATAAATAAATGGGCATTTAAAAAAAGGCCATAATTTTTTAAGGAAAAAATTAGTTCAAAAGATTTTCAAAATTAATTTTTAGTTCCGATATTGACATTAACCCTGGAATAGCGACATTAACTATACACATTGGACAGCTGACGTGGCAATGGCATGTCATTGGAGGCTGCCACGCCAGCATCTTAATACTGAAATAGCACTGCCACACAATTATCATCGCTGACGTGGTATTGCCATATCAGCTGTCCAAGTTGGCACATCTAATGTCACTATTGGGTTGATTGTTAATTTTGAAAATAAGTTGGATTTACCATCAATTGGAACAATTTTGGGGAGATTAAATTAATAATTCCATTAAAAAAATTGAAAAACAAAAAGGAGAAGAAAATGAACCATTACAAAGTAAGAAAGAATCCAAATGCCTCTAAAATACCTTGAGTTTCATAAGCATTGGCAAGACGAAAGCCAATGTTTTGCCAGAACCCGTAGGAGCACATGCAAAGCATTCCCGTCCCTAGAGAAAAAAGATGTTATAGAAAAGAAAATAATATTTGAATTGGCTTTAAAACACTCAATAAGAAACCCCTATATGAATTCTAATGAAGTTTTAAAACCTACAATCCTTTTATATTAGGTGTTTTTTTACTGCACCCCCCTGGAATAATTTGGTATGTAGAGATACCCCCGACATGTTCATTGATTAGAGTCAACCCATGCACGCACAGTGGGTTAGTTCTAATTAGTCAACATGTAGGAATATCTCTAAATACCGAATTATCTCAGAGGTAAAGTCGGTAAAAATATTTTATATTATTACACGATGCAGAAGAGAGTGTAAACATAAAAAATAATATAGCTGAAATATAAGATCATACAGATAGGAGGACTGGCATAGTCTGCCTTTGTATTGGAGTTGGCTCCTTAAATCCAAGTTCCACCAAATTGCGTACTAAATATGGTTTACATCTATATCTGAGCAAGACCAAGTAGCCTGTTAAGTTCTGTTATAAATATAGCACATGAACGTTTTCAGGTATAAAGAGAACAGCACAATGTAGATAAAAAAGAGTGGAGGTGATAATGTTTAAAATAAAAGAAGAGATATTTATAATTATCAAAACAGGAGAGGTCTATGTAAACAATGTAATTTACCCTAAAATTAATAGCAGGTTTAGATTTAATATTGAGAGAAATCTATCAACATTGTAGATGCACAAAATACAAGAATAACTTGATCTTATCTCCGCAAAATTCTGAAGGGGAGATGGAACATTAGACCCCGATATATGAATGTTATGCTTCTTTCGCAAAAGCGCATCTCGCTAAACCCAAAAAAAAGCAGATTAAATTAAGAAATATATATATATATATATATATATATAGGGAGAGGTTCACAAGTGAACCTAAAAGATGAAATTTTTAATGAAACTTAACAAAAAATACTTAACAATTAATTAATTTTAATTCCTATGTTGTAATTGGTCCGCGCCAGCGGCCACAGACACGTGTGTCAATTGGTCCCCCCCCCCCACCACCACCACCACCCCGCGCCCCCCCACCCCCACCCCCATGGCAGCCCTGCTGCCATAAGGGCTGCTATAAGGGCTGCCATGGTGATGGTGCATCACCATGGTGGTTGGGGTGGGGGGGAGGGAGTTGGGGATCGATCGACACACGTGTTCGTTACCACTGGCGCGGACCAATTACAACATAGAAATTAAAATTAATGAGTTGTTAAGTGTTATTTTGTTAAGGTTCATTAAAAAGTTCATCTATTAGGTTCACTTGTGAACCTCTCTCTACATATATATATATATATATATATATATATATATATATATATATATATATATATATATATATATATATATATATATGTCAAATGATGATAGAACTCTTACTTCCAACAAAAAATTGAATAGGCCGATAACATCATGATACGCTATCTCAATGCACATGAATATAGGTAATTTCTCCAATATACCTAAAAGAACATACCTCCATTGTTGGGGGATAAATATTTTAATGAACTTCTGTCAAGATGATCTCTAAAGATCATATCCACCAAATTTCATTGAATATTCAACAATTTAGTGGGTACGATAATGATCACGAGTTTCATCAATCGACGTGTACATATACATCACGAGCTTCATCGGTCAAAATGTACATATATATCCAATTAGCATTTCACCCACTAAATAGTTGAATTTATCATCTCCAACACATATTTTGGATTTTGTCATCAAAATTCATTCATTTTCACCCAAAAATCGGGGTATGTTAATGAGGTATGTTTGAGAACCTAACTCTATGCAATATATACATATATATCTGTTCTAAAAGGCCCGCCTAGGCTTGAGGCTTGAGAGAAACGCATCGCCTACGCCTTATTACGCCTTATTCTTGGTAAAAGGCTTAAGGCACACTTTTTAAAAAAAAAACAAAGGATTAATTGACAAATATTGGTTATGGAGCATGAATATGAGAAAGATGGCTACCAAACATATGGATATATTTTCAAAATTCAAGGTATGTACTATTTTATTATATTACTAGCCTTGGAATAATTAAAATAATAAAAAAAGGAAAAACGCCTTTTTACGCCTAGGCTTCGCCTAGGCTCCTAAGGCTTGAGGCTTGACCTCTACGCCTCGACCACGCCTCGCGCCTTTTAGAACCTTATATATATATATATATATATATATATATATATATAGAGAGAGAGAGAGAGAGAGAGAAGAACCTCCTGTTGCCTATGCAATTCCTTCTGCCCTTTAGAAACTTTTGCAGGCTGGTCATTCTCTTGAGTTACAGCTTTTGATTTTGAATTCTTGAATACATTGAATCCTTCTACCGGTTCTAAAACCCAATGCAAGCAAAGACAATAAACAAAAATTTAGCTCACGGCAATACAAACTCAAATGGCTTCAATCAATTACTCACAAAAATCGAACCCAAATGCGACAATTACCAGAAACCGTTGTCTTCCTCTTCCGCCTCTTAACAGGCACTGTATCCACCTCCATCTCAGCATCTCCATTATCAAGCAACTTGTCTACTAAATCATCAGTGTTTTGTTTCTCCTAAACGAATATTATTAGGAGCCTTTAGTTTTTAGTCCCTATCACTTAAAAGTAGCATGTGATCCAAGACTTTTTGTCTTTAGGATGCAGTTCTCACCTTTAGGATGTGGTCCCTCAAACCAAATAACACAATTTACCAAATATAACAACTTTACTGAGTTCGCAAAACGTCAAAATGACAATTTGCATAATGATTTTACAAAATATGCACTCTAGAGCATTGAGCAAAGCATTGTGGCAAAATGTTTTTTATCAAGAAATATCCCACGCCAGAGGCATTCCATCTGCCACAGGAGAGCTAACCGCATCAACAATGCGCGAGTGTTGATAACTTAATATCAACTCTTTTTCTTTTATATTATAATGAAACCTCAGCTTTTAAACCAAGTCCCATTGCATTAGATAAGATCTTGACCATCTGCTTCCAATTGATATGAGGTTCGGTAAGCACCTCTGGTTTTAAACCAAGTACCGTTGCATTAGAAAAGATCTTAAATCCCTGCTTCAAATTGACAAGTCAAAGGATATGTCATGTGTTCATTAAGCCGGTTGTGTCCCATGCAAGTCCAAATGCCGCAGGAGGGTGATCCGTGCAGTAGTCCAATTTCCGCGAGGTCCCCAAATATTCCATGCTGGAACCATTTTTTGGCACGACAAAAAATAATTTGGGCAATTTTGGTGCGTCATTTCAGCACAATGCTGTGGAGATGGTCCTCATCGCATAACTCGTTTTTTCTTCCCTAATTATTATGGCCTTTTAGACGTTAGTACGTCTTACTAATCATTATTGACTTTAGTACCTTCTCCTCTAATGGCCACGTCACGCTACGGTCATGTTTTAATCACGTACCATTAAATATACAAGATTATTAAAAAAACGAGCTAATGTCAAAATAATCCTTTTGTAACATGTTTTTACCAAAAAGGTCCACTTCCAAAAAGAAATCACAAATCAATCCACAATTAGGATTGATATAGAAATCTTGCACATTTTCCTTCAAGTCCTAGCGAGGACCACTTGTAGGAAGAGCATATTTTCCAAATCGATCCTAAATTGTGGATCGAATTGGGAAATCCTTTTAGAGGCAGGTTTTTTCGGGGAAAATGTGGCAGACTCAAATATTTTCGATGTTTTCTATTAAGAAAAACTGAAAACATTCATACCTTCTTGCACGTTACCGTTTAAGGTATTTGGTTGAACTTTTTCTGATTTTTCCGAATATTCAGTATCTTAAAAGGACACATGATTGCTAACACAGAAAAGGTACTAATAAGGTTATTAAAACCAAAAAAGATCAATTTCTATTAAAGACGGTCATATTATCACTTAACAACACGAGGGAACGCAAACTAAACAATTAAAGGCTAAGGGTGTGTTTGTTTTTACCTCTTCATGCTGAATTTGGCTCCATTGAGCATTAAGAGGTAATATGAGTGTTTGTTTTTGTCAAGTTAAAATTAAGCGAGGCAAGTCCACTGCTAGTCCCCGGCTGAATATTTAATGCTGAATTTTTGTTTATATTTCATTCCAGTTTTACCCTTATTGTATTTGCTTAAGGGCACTAATATAAAACAGTTTGTAAATTATAACTAAAGGTAAAATGGGCAAATTGGTTATATTCAGCATTCAAATCCAAATAAGTTTAAACAAACAACATATTTGTTGGTATTTGGCATTAAATTCAGAGGCTAAAACATTAAAGGGCCCCTAAAACCGCACACTAGCCCAAACCCGCATAAATATGGGTCTGGGGACACGCAACGAAAGCATTAACGGCGTACTGTTATTAGAAGTATCGGACATTTGTCGACTTTTGATTTGTTCATGACCCTGTAACGGCGATACGTAATGGGTTCAATAAGTTGAACGCCCGTTATGAATCGGGTATCGACCGATATTTAAAACCGTGTAATGTTATTGGGAGTATCGGACGCGCGTCAACTTTTGATTTGTTGATAACCTTGTAACGGTTCGGTAAGTTGGAAGCCCGTTACGAATCGACGATACATAATGGTATCGACAGATATTTAAAACAATGCCTCATTCACAAATTATATAATATTATTAACTAGGTTCTTTTTTTACTGTGACCCAAAGATAATGATGTGATTAGACATAATCCCTCACTTTCCAAATAATTAGACTTACCCCCCCCCCCCCTCCACGCACATGTGCATCATCCCGCTTGTACCTTATGCATATGGGGGTTAAGTCTAATTATTTTAAAAGCGAGGGGTTATGTTTAAATACAACATTATCTCAGGGGGCAAAGTCCATAAACCCTTCATTCAATTCAGAGGCTAAACAACCAAACGGCCCCTTAAACTACACAATAACCCCAAACTACATCCACAAATTCTCTCATATTATACAGATTTTTAGGACTTAGTCCTATTTTGAAAGTTTCAATTGCCACCAATCCCATGACTTTTTAAAATTGTAATTACTCTCATAACTATCTCTAACCACCTCTATCATACAAAATCAAAATTTTAACCACCCATTTCCATGTTTCCTAAATTCCTTGCACGTGTACCATGTTTTGTTCCATAGGACCTAAAACTAAAAAAAATAAGGGTAAATTACACTAAACCACCTCCACCCTGAATTATAGAAATTTTACACATAACCCCCTAATATAAAAAATCCGACAAAGAGCCCCTAAACTATTGAATTTTGACACGTAGCACATTTACGTTAAAAACGAGTTAATAAAAACATCATTTTATGCATACAAATTTTTAGATTTTTGGATCAATTATAAAAAAGTCCCTCAAACATTTTTTAATACACATTTAGTTCAAGCCTTTTTATTTTGTTCCAAAAAGTCCCTCAATCACCCATTTAATCAATATTCTCTTATTTTTAAAGGTCCGCGCTAGTCCCCCCCCCCATTGACAAAAAGCTCCGGGGAGGGAGCTCTTGTTTTTTAGTGTTTCTTGTAGTGAGAAACTTTTTGGAACAAAATAAAAAGGCTTGGACAGGACTATTTGATATATGTCGCTTATTTTCTAGGTGTCAAAATTCAATAATTTAGGGAGCTCTTTGTCGAACTTTAAAGATTAGGGGGTTATCTGCAAAACTGCTATAATTTTGGGGGTTTAGTGTAATTTACCCAAAAAATAAAAACTTGGGATTGATAGCAAAGAAATTTGTACAAATACATACACACATATAAACAAATAACAGTTAAGAAATTATGGAGAGAAATATAAACTAAATTAAAAAATCAAACAATCTAAAGGGTGATCAATTTTTCATATCTAATTCATAAATATTAATTTTTTGAGGAGAAAAAAGGAGAAATTTACCTTGAATTTGGCGAAATCTGAGCTGAATTTCTTTCGATTAAATGTGATGCCTGAGAAGAGAAAAGAGGAGTCTTTCTCCATATTTGAAAAAAAAAAAAGAAAAAACTAATTTTTTCAAAATTTGTTTTGTTTGTAGCTTACAAAGCTTGCTCCGTTTTTACACAGTGTGAGCAGGTTGAAGAGAAATGGGGTAAGCTGGGGCTTAGGTTTTGTTGAAATATCAATAGTGATACTTTAGGGTTTAAGAGAGCGTCTTTGTAAATAAAGTAAATCAAATAAATACTTTGTTGGCAAAGTCCTCGAGGTCATCGGTTCGAGTCTTGGGGCCAAGTCACTTGGGCGTTAGGTGCTGGTAATGGGGGGTCTTCCTCAGTAAGGTGAAATAAAGTAACCGCTGGTGTGGGAATGATACTCACCGCTAGTACCAAGTTCTTGACATAAACTGGTTGGAACACTTTAGAGCGAGTGTAAAATCTGACCCGGGGGTTTGATACTAAGGGGGGTTCACAAAGTGACCCGTTCTTGGAAAGTTCCCTCGTTACCCCAAAAAAAAAAAATTGTGTCCATCATTTCATTATAATAATAGTTGGTGATTTTATATGCAACTAAAGGTTTAATTAAAAAAAAAAAGTTTTTCTAGGCGTTATTATGGATTAATCTTATTTATCGGTGGAAATATGAATAAAAGTTCGACGACTTTTTTTTAATGGATTAAATCCTATTTCATTACAAAACAATAGATTTGTCAATGGGTCGTGTCGAGTCGTGTTCGTGTCGTTTTTTATCGTGTTCGGATCTTATTGGGTTCGTGTCTAAACGGATGACTTTTTTATCGTGGGAAAAAATCATATTCAAACCCGACACGTTATGTTATCATGTCGTGTCGTGTTCACTCGTTAATACCCATTAAAATAATGAATTATTTTGAATTGTATACAAGTTGACATATTATCTCATTTTTTACCCAAATAGACCCATTAATTCATTGACATTACTAAATCTCAAATTTAGTAAAATTCATTATGATTAAATTAACATTATGCTACATAAATTATTTATAAGTTCCGAAAGTATATTTTATTTACTTAAACAAATGGGCCATAACGGATTTTATCGGGCATTAACGGGTGAAGGGGGTCAACCGTAACTAGGGGTGGCAATTTTTGACACGACACAATCCGACACGAACTCGACACGAAGTTAGCGGGTTAGGGTTGATGATTTCTTGACACGAACCCGCATATGACACGACCCGCCAACACGAATAATAAACGGATTGGGTTAGTGTCAAACACGAATAACTCGAAAATGACACGAATAGACCCGTTTAACTCGTATTTTATGGAGAATATATTAGATAATTTATACATCTTGATAGGCATTCTATAAAATTCATGGAGAATCGGATGATAAATTATTTATGTGTTGCAAGAAGTTGAAATTAATTAAATTTAAGTTATTGTAGGCCTATCATTGGTATGATTGGTTAAGAGAGAAGAAAAAAAATATTTTATATTTTACTTAATGGGTTATGTGGGTCAACCCGAACACGACACGATAATAAATAAGTCGGGTTAGTGTTTGCTCATCTGACACGATTAGTTAAATGGGTCGGGTTAGAGTTGATTAATACTTAACACGAACCCGACATGACACGACCCGAACACGACACTACACACACGAATTGCCACCCCTAACCGTAACCCGACCTGTTAACTATCGTGTCTTATTGGGTTGGCACTGATGTGATCCGAAACCATTAAGGGTCCACCCATTAACTTATAACTTCGTGTCGGTTCGTGTCGTGTTATCGTGCCGTGCGTCATTTTGCCAGGTCTAGAAAACACGTATATTTAGACAAAGAGTAACACTACATATACCCACAAAAAACCCCAAAATGTGTACCCGCCTAACAAGACAAAAATGGGTTCAAGCTTTTAATGCAGTGGATGTGACCCATTTCAATATCCTGACAGAACCCACAATCATAAGGTATAAACGTTTAATGCGGTGGGTATGGGTTTTGAATTTTTTTTGTGGGTCTACATAGTTTTATCCTTAGACAAATCTACTCATCACGCATACTCATTTAAACTCACTTACTCTCTTTCTAAAAATAAACACACACACACACACACACACACACACACACATATATATATATATATATATATATATATCTTTCTCTAGCACCCCGCCCTCGCCCCTAGCCCATCGAAGACTCGTCGGAAGGGTCCGTCGAAGAAGTTCGTCGGAGTGTTTCTCTCTTCTCATTTTTCTCTCTATTTTCGTTTATTTCTTTTATTTTTCTGCTCAACGTCAGTGCCCCCATCGCCGAAGCTGGAGATAAAGGGTTTTTTGCCGAAAAATTGAGGTTTTACATAAATAAGTAAATTTATAAGTTTTGATTTTTTTCGTCAAAAAATATCGAATATGAGTGTTGTTTGATAGATCTACGAGTATATTCCAAATATATAAATTTTGTGAATTTTGGATTTGTAGATTTGAAGTTGTGGACTTTTAAAGGTTTGATGGGCTTTTAGGAGAAAAATAAGGTAGTTAGTTGTCAAAGATATTTTTGGGTATGTTGGTCATTTTAATGCATTGAGTTAGTGAAATTGGACATTTGACACCATTGGCCAATTAAAGGCTATCTTGCATCATTGACCGAGTCAATGTGACTTATTGCCTATTACCCTTTCTTTTACTATATCGTGTGAGATAATGTTGTATTTATAATTACCCCTTAAAAGTTTAATAATTAGGTACAAGCGGAATGATGCACATGAGGGGAATTTAGTCTAAGTTTTTTAAAGCGGGGGATTATATCTAATTATGGTATTATTTCGTAGGGCAAAGTAAAAAAAAATACCAAACTACCCCTAATGAAAAGCTTTACCCTTGGATAATATTTTAGGCAACACACAACCCACTCCACCTCTCGAGCACCAACAAATAATCTAATTCATCATGTAATTCTATAATTTAACTTTTCAAAATAGTGATCTTTATTTTCTACTTTTTTTTTTTGCTTTACTTTTAAAATGTACCACCGAATTCATTGTGTCTTAATGGAAACACTACTCTCAAGTCGCAAAAAACATATGAAGATGTTAATGTGAAATTCAATTAGAGAACATCAAATTGTGGGATCGAATATGTAAATAGGCTATCAAATTGTGGTCGATACATATTGAACGAAATGCAAGAGTTAAGCATTAAGTTCTGAAACATTCCCACTACTCATCGTTCGTGTCTTAAACATGAGATACTATTCAACGCCCGCATATTGGGGACACGAGATTTCTTAAAATCTTAGTTATGAGATTTGTGGGTATACCCCTTTAATAAATGTTAACTTTTTTAACAATTTATGACATGGGTAAAGTTAACTTTTAACTTTTGAAATCTTTATGCAGTTTTCATCAGAAACAATGACCCAAATATTTGAAAATGCAATCTACATTAAATAACCTTAGCATAATCTAGGTTAATTAAGAACTTTTAAAGCTTAACTTACTGTAAATATGAAATGAGTGATCTAATCTCCATATCAGTGTTCTAAAAGGCACGCTTAGACTTTGCCTAGGTGCGCCTAAGCTTGAGGCTTAGGAGAAACATGGTGCATATGCCTTAGTCTTGGTAAAAAACTTAAGGCGCACTTTTTTTTTAAGAAAAATGCTCTAGTGAAACGATATCACCTTTTAAAGACTTTTTTTTTACAAACTAGACCAATACTCGTCTAAAACAATCAAAAGACAAACAATATCCCAAACCTCTCTACCTCTCGTCTAAAAAAATCCTACATTATTGACTGACTTCCGACCAAAAGTCTATTTGTTTCATTTAAAAGGTAAAAATACATTTCTTATATTGAATCAATTTGTATTGATTATTGATTATCAATTATTGAATGATTGTTGATATTGATTATTGAAAGGTTTTTTACCAATTAGTTTACTAAGTACGTAATCAAATAGGTCGTATGATCTTTTTTTGCTCCAACAGGTCCCATTAAAAATATTTTTGCTTTAATAAGCCATATTTGTTAACATGCAGTGAATATTCGCTACATGTATAAAGAGGACCAATTGAGAAAAAATTATTTTGTTAGGGCCTATTATGAAATGTTTTATGTAAATAGGAGTTATTTGTCAAGCTCTCATTGTTGAATTATGAAAATTACATTTTGTATATTGTTTATTAAATGTTGAGACATACATTTTGTATATTGATTACGGAGCATTCATATGAGAAAAATAGCTACCACATACGGATATATTTTCAAAATTCAAGGTATATATTATTTTATTATATTACAAGCCTTAGAATAATTAAAATAGTTAAAAAAATATCTTTTTACTCTTAGGGTTTGTTTAGGCACCCCTAGGCTCCTAAAGCTTGAGGCATGACCTCTACGCCTCGACAACACCTCACGCCTTTTAGAACCTTGCTCCATATATTTTTTTTATTATTAGGCATACATATAAGGGGTAAAGAGAACTAATAATTCACTTAAAATTATCAATATAGAAAAATTTATACTGTTTTAATCAATTCTCGTAATTTTTAAATATTTTTTTCTTTTTAATTTCAAACATTTTGTTAAAAAAATCTTTCTTATTGCATCTTAGTTTTGTAAAAAAAGGAAAAAAAAACACTTTTTTAAGAACAGTTTTCCTATATTACATAAAATATATTTTGCAAAAACATAAGGAATTGAAAATATTGTTTACTTAGTAATAAAAATTCCATAAGAAAGAGAACATAGAGAGGTTGATCGCTTGGGACTCCATGGCCTTCAATAGAAAGTGTGATATAATCAGCTACATCTAACTCCGAGATTTCCATTCACCGGCCTCAATCCATCTTTATCTTTTTTAGGTATGATCGCTGGCAAGTGTAGCGAACATGGGTTACTCCCTCATGCATGGTCGGATAACCCATTATTGTCCCCAAAGCTTTGCATTTGATTAGGATGTAGGGGTTTGTTCATCTTCTAAGTGGAGTCTTAATCGTGATTGGTAGTGTGCCATCCATAAGAGCTTTTGTCGGTGAGAGTTAACACTTGGGCTTTACTACACCCAAAAGGCTAAAATGCCACCCTTGACCTGGCCACCCTTATCATGGACATACTGCCCAACATTTTTTTTAATCTGCCGAAATTTGTCATCAACTTTGACCGTGACAAAGGAAACTTGTCACGGATATGTCAAGGTCAAAGTCCGTGATAATTTTTTATTTATCACGGACTGATCATGGTCAAAGTCCATGACAAGTTTTTCTTTGTCACGGACTTGTCACGGTCTTAGACCTTGGCAAGTGGGCAGTTTTGGTGCAGTGGCTATGAGTTGTAAACTTCCTTCATTTTTACCGTTAGACTTGGAGGGTACGCGCCTAATTTTTCCCAGTATTTCAAGGGTACGTTGATAAGCCCAAGGGGTGGTAGCGTATTCCTGTCATCATTTGGGGGCACCTGCAATGATGGAACCATCTTGGAAGTTGATACCCCCTAATGACCTTGTTACCGCCAATTTGGTGTCTTTTCACTTTCATTTCATTTTTAAAAAGTCTTAAAGCTTCATTTGCATCTCTTATTCAATGTAAGTTCACTTATCTTCCATCTCTCATTTTCTGTAATTTCCTCTTTTTAGTACTATTTTAATATTTCCATTATCTTCATTATTTCGCTATGAAATGATTTATTCGGTCAATGATGAAACGATTGAGGAATTTTGGAGACATTATATCCTGAATTGGGTAGTCGTTGAGTTAGGGGAGCGTCTATAAGATTATTATAACATTTAAGGGGGCACTGGATGTTTTCTTAATGTGTTGCATAAGCCGGTGTCATTTTCCCCTTAAACCAACTCTTCTTAGAGTTTTGTGAATTTTCTGGTGTTGTCTGAGCTTCGTGTTCTTCGAATACCTAGACGATGGGAAATGGAATCCATATGATCAATGAAATACATGGGACCAATTTAGGATCCTAGAGATCTGTTACTATTACATGTCGGTAAGTTCCAATTAAAACATTTATTATCGAAATGGGAGGCAGGTTGAGAAGGTTCTCATTGTAAACTGGCCAGACTCCAACAAGGACTGCTCATCATACATTTTTGTAGCGGGGGAATGGAATCACTTGTCTATTTCATATGGTGATGAGCCCTACAGGGGCCGTAGGTGCCCTGAAAGGGGATATGAAACAGGTCTAGCATTAATATCTAGTTTCTCTTGTTGTTCACCCATAACATGTTTGATTTTCTAATGTTATGATCTCTATATATGCATAAAGCAAAAGGGAGAAAGACCCCAACCAAAGACACATTAACTTTGGAGAGTTAAAGAAAACCTAATCACTCGTACCACTTTTGATTGTTAGCGTCGAACACCCTAAGTTGGCATACGACCGGTCGATAGAGAGCCAAATATCCCTGAACTGCATGGCAAGGAAGAAGCGTCTTTTGCAAGAACCTCAAGCTCATTTGAGATCGTTGACATAACCATCATACCTATTGTCACTTCTTTTACCTCCGAAGAAGAGATGTCACCAAGAAGAAAGATTCCCAATTTGATGCCCTAGTTTTAAAAGTTCACAATCTTTCGAGAGGAAGAAGATCGGGGGTCTAGCTGACCCAGTCCACCTGGGGGATTCCCTTAATAAGTTCCAGGCCCAGCCTGGGAAGAAGAGCAAGACAGGTTCAAGTATTACAATTACTCTCCCCATTTTGAAAAAAATGGATGCCCCCATTAAGGGGAGAGGTCCTATTAAAGGATCAGTAGCCAAAAATATACATTTCTTAGGGGGGTATCTTCCAATCGACCAAGCATTAGTCGGGAGCTTATACACCAACAAGCTCATTTCTCATGATTTCTAGACCCTTTCCCTAGTTAATGTTGGTAATACTAGTTCGATTATTCATGCCTTTAAAGTTTTCATGTACTAACTTTTTTGCTTGGCTCTTAACTTGCAATTTATGGTGGATTTTATCAACCTTCTGGACAAAGAATCCTGCCAAGTTAAGGCCAATGCCGACCCGGGCAAGTCCTTAGATGAGGCGTAGCAAGTCTTTGTTATCGTTTAGAATAAGGGGAATGAGGTCGAGGTGGTTATGAGAGCCAAAGATCGATATCTTATTAAGTTTAGTTCAAGGGTTGAGCAATTGGAAAAGGCCACCAAAGAGTTTTCTCTATTATTGTCGGCTTCACTGGAGGCAAAGGATAAAATCTTCGAAAATGGTTAGGATAAGGCCTTTTCCCCTGACCCAAAATAATTGGACTTCATCCTCAAGTCTTTCTTTAAGAAGAGTTGGGATAAATCTTCAACCAAGGTAGGTTTCCTCCTGAATTTAAACTCTTTGGCGAGCATATGTTTGGTTCTCCCCTTAACCTTAAGGAATAAGGTGAACAAGAGGGAGTCGAGCGAGAGAATGAGGCCACAGAGCAAGATGAGGTTATGGCTAATCAAGACAAGGTGACAAAGGATAAGGAGACTCAATATAATTAGATTAGTCAATGATGTTCTTGTATTTTTATTTTTTGTCCTTTATATGTTCTCTTATAAGGGTTTGTTTCACCTTTTATTTAATTAAACAACTTACCATTTCTGGCCTTACTGTGCTTTGTTCGACTTTTATCGATTATTTATCTGTATTTTCTTTATTGTTTGTCTTCAATTTTTGAATGTCCGTCTTATTAATTTTTGTAGTTTGATAATAACTTGAACTTGGTGCCAATATATAAAGAGAATGAATATTTGGACTTCATTCATAGGGAAGGAGCTTCTGAGCGAGCTCGAGCAATTTTTTCTTATGTTTGACAAGGGCTTCAAAGGACGCCAAGCAGTTACTGCGACCACGCGGGTGTGGTTGTTATGATTCAAGCCAAGCTTGGGGATAGTTAGTTGTAGAGTGAGAATAATTCCTTAAGGTCGGAGTTTAGCAAGTCTGGTCACTATTTTAGGGAAAACCAAGTGGCCAAGCAGAGTCTTCATCAGTGAGTGATAAATGTCGAGGTACTAATTTTTCCATGGGCTTCGCATAGTCTGGATGGAGAGTTATAATGAAGGATGGATAGACGCCTTACCTCACTTGGATGAATCCAAATACATTGCCTACAACATGGATGGTTGAATGCTCTGACAATCCTCAGAGTGCCTTCGAACTCCCAACTTTGGCATTGGTAAGAAATTGTCTCGATATTTGTTCGGCTTCCTCCACTTGGGAGTTAGGAATGATAGATTCCTGCGGATGCCACCCCTATACAATTATTGAGGCAATACTTCTTGATCATCATTATGACAGTGAGTTTAGTCCTAATCCAGATGATGGTTATTGGACAACCATAACTTTTGAGCTTAATCGTTGGGGATAAGCCTGCTATGGTCATCTTTTTGTACTTTTGTTTATTTGTAATTATGTCGATCTCAGGTACTTTTGTAAATAATTAAATGTTTGAATAAAATTATAAGTTAACTTCATGTTTTGCATTTTCCCATTTTCTATGTCGAGTATGTGTTATCGCTTACCTTAGGATAGTGTCGTCACACCACCTTAGGCCCAGACCAAACTATAGCGAAAACACACATAATTGCCGGGCCATCTACCCATTCAGGATTTTAGTCGACCAATGTCGGTACACTTAGTGCCTATGGATCCCCCGTAGGTGTTTTTCTTACCTGAGCAATTCTTAATGTTTTCATGTTTGTCAGTGACTCAAATATGTAACCTTAAGATATGATTAAATGTAATCTTATTAAGTCATTATAAGGATGAACAAAATCTTGTTAATAAAATTGAACAAATTTACTATAATAATGGACATTCTATAATTATGATAATAATTTGATCGATGTTGTCCTTCTAATTGGAACAATAAGAAAACTAATAAAATTAATTGAATGTTTAAGTATTTAGAAATTGGAATGATAAAATAATTAAAACTTATAAAAATACTTCAAAAATAAAATCTCCCAAGCTTTGATGCACTCTAGGCTAGTAATCTCCCTGTTATCCATTGTTTCAAGGTAGTAGGCTCTGGTGATTCTAAATGGTTCATCCCTCTTAGAGACTAATTTGTCATTTGAAGACTTCTTTGCATTCCCAATAACCTTTATTAGCATATAATCTCGGACCTAAAACCTCCTCAGATTGATGCCTTTGTTAATCTACTTATCCAATTGTTGTTGGTAGGATACTAGTTTGATAAAGGATTGTTCTCTTTTCTCTCTAAATAAGTCGAGCTCGGTCCTTATAATTTTTTTGTTAATGCTCTGGTCGGCTAAGGTGCTCTTCATGGTCGGAAAGCCTGCTTTTAATGGAATTATGGCTTCCATTATGTAAGCCAATGCAAAGGGCGTTTCCCCCAATCTACCTCTTGGGTGTTGTTCGATATGCCTAGAGGACATGGGGAGTTTCATCCACCCAAGAGCCTTTGAATTTATCTAATCTCTTTTTCATCCCATTTATTACTATCTTGTTAGAGGCATATGCTTGTCCATTGCTTTGGGGGGTAATCCACTTAATTGTAGTATTGTTTGATGTTATAGATATTGCATAAGTCTTGGAATGATTCATTCTCAAATTGTGTTCCATTATAAGTGATGATCGCCTTTGGCATGCTAAAATGGGTCACGGTTGTTATATGTAAAATTACACTCCCACCTGGACCAATGATGAATGTACACCTGTTTTCCTACATGGATGACCAACCACCTTGATCGGCCTCATAGATACTTAGTCGATTGGAATGCCGACCAACGCCAAAAGGTCAACCAACAGGAATACCATTAGTTACTCGGATGGGATACCAACCAACACTGAATTCCAAGAGTTTCATTTATTGTACACAGACGTAAACATCTGTCGAGATAAAGGAGCTCCATCTCTAGGGTTTTACACTATTATAAATACAAGATACTCCCTAAGCTGGAGGGATAAGTCGAATCATTTATATGCATACCATATTGAGCAATTATAAACCCTATTAAATAAAACCAACAGTGGACGTGGGCTGTTTTATAGCTGAATCACTCTAAAAATCTCTTCTATTGTGTGTAAGATTTGAGTTACTTAATATATTTTATCTGTGATTATAAATCTGATTTAGTCCATTTTTAAACATCAATATATTGGCGCCATGTGTAGGAATGTTTGTTTGTCATCATTCTCTATCATTTGTTTCATTTCTTAGCCTTTAAGGAAATGAATGACCAGAGAATAACGCTAGAAATGAAGGCAATGTCGTCATTCCATCAGCTCCTTCTAGTGCGACAGATCTATAGGGAATTCTGCTCAACTTTGATAGAGGGCAATAATTTATGTCGTAGTTTGTTAAGCAATTGGCCCGCACTATACAAGATAATTATTCCAACTCCATGAGAGATATGCCACCTCCACCAGCCAGAAATGAAAGAAGTCACTACTCCCGTTCTTCTCATGATCGGTCATACCTTCCTGGTGCAACTTCTTCAGTCCGATCAATAGATTAATATAATGGTAGATCTTTTATCAAAGAAAGATCAAGTGTGTTGGAGAGACCGAGCAGGGAATCTGCTTTCGATCGTTTAGGCCCCCGAGAAACCATAGGACATTATAGAGAGAAGGAGCGTCGCCGTGAGTACAGAGAAGGGTCCACAAGATCTAGGGCCAGTATTGGGGGCTTTTTGCATGACAAGCAGACCTCTCAGGAGGAGAGTTCAACACATAGGCACTGCAAAGCCTCTAAATCTACCTCGACGAAATCTAAACCAGAGGAGTAGCCTGGAAGGGTTCCGTGCAGCGATTGGAAGACCGTCTAGGTGAAGTGACTAAAACCAAGAATCCATTGCAAAGGAGTTTTGCTAAAGGCTCACCTTTCATTCCGACTATCGTGAATTACCCTACTCTATATAAGTTCAAGGCACTAGTGATTACTCCCAAATGCGATGGGAAAATTGATCCAATCCCACACTTAGAGCAATATCAAGTTGTTATCGACATATACTCAATGCCTGTTGAGATGAGGTGTAGAGATTTCTCCAAATCTATCACAACGCCAACCCAAATCTTGTATAATAATCTCCCAAGAGGTAAAATCTCTAGTTTTCATCAGTTAGCTAAATTTACATAAAAAACTTTTATTTTAGGGTTAAGCTGATCAAAAGTGTCACTCATTTCTTGACCGCGCGATAAAAGTCGGGAGAAAGAACTACAGAATATATTACACACTTTAACAATGAAAAAGTAGAGGTGGTGGACTATGAGGAGAGAACAACCATTGCAGCACGTATGAGTGGGTTACTCTCTAAAGATCTCTACTATGCTTTGGCAAAAAATCCACCCAAAACCATGACATAGTTAATGGCTAAAGTTGGAAAAATAATGAATATCGGGGAAGCTATGGCAGCCAAGGAAGCTCCTGAGACCAAGGGTGAAGGTCAGAAAAATGATTCTTTCAAGAAGGATCTGAAAGACATAAAACTGGATTTGATCAAGAAGTATGATGAATATACCTCGCTCAATGATTAGCACAAAAAAAAGTTAATTTTATACCCCGAATAAATGCATTTTAGTCATTCGTTTTAATTAAAAATGACCTTATATTCGTATTTATTTATTTCTCACGTCACTACACAGTCACGGTATCAAATGTGCTAAATCAAGTTAATTGCGACACAATAGCGGTTAAAAGAATGCATCGAAGAAATTAAAGAGACCGTGAAGTGAGAAGTCCTATTTGAGCTTGTCGGGATCATTTCCGATGCCCCGAACCCTGTTCCTGAACCAAACCTAAGCCTAAATCGAGCCCAATCCATCACCGAGTCTGTGTGTGTTGAGTTTGTACCTTTATTATTTTTCTAGATTTTTATTTTGAGTCCTTTTATTTTTAGTATTTATTTTAGATTTATTTAGGATTTATTTTCTATTTTTATATTACTTTTTATGTTGTGTTGTTTTATTTTGATTTTTAGTTTTTAGTCTTTATTTTATTTTATTTTATTAGGATTTTTTTCTTTTTAGGAACTTATTTTTCTAGTTTTATTATTTTTTTTAGAAATTTAGTTTTATTTTTATTAGATTTTTATTTTTTATTTTGTTAGGATTTAAATTTTTAGTTTTATTATTTTTTAGATAGTTATTAGGGTCACAAATTAAACACACAAATAACTCACCTACACCTCAATACCATACACACTCACACTCCCAAACAATTAAACACTCACCCACACACTATTTCTCTACACCCTCACCCCCTACTATTGATCTTCTTCCCTACACGACACATTGTCTCTACTCTACCTTCATTAACACCCCCCCACATAACTCGCTTCTCTCTTTACCCACAAACCACCATCTCTACCATCTAACCACCGCCATCAAAACCCATAAAATTCATCTCTCCACTCTCTCTCATCCGTCCATAACCCAACTCTCCAATCCGATTACAACCCAGCTGTCATTTCGATCCATACCCATGAATCCTAACCACCTGCTATCCCCAAACCCCCAACCCAACCGCGGCGAGACCAACCCGACCCAAAACATTTCAAACCCGAGGACCACCTGCCTAACCCCCTGTCAAAACTCGCGATCCATCCGCCGGCGACAAACGAATCTGACCAACCCCCATCTCCACCTGCTCCGACGCGGTTCCCACGAACCCGATGTAACACCGTGCCCACCCGGGGAGAGCGAGCGGAGCGCTAATGCGATAAAATAAATCCAAATCCACAAGTGACAAGGTATAGAGCATCTAAATAAATCCACAATAATATAAATCCACTAATCTCAATTCTTCAACAAGTTTCTCGAATTAAAATTACAACTATCTAACTCGAAAATAAAATACAAATCTCCAAAGCTCTATACATCAAAATAATACAATTCTTCTCTCTCGAATATTCTTCCCAAAATAATCTTCGCTAAAATCAAACTCCATAGCGCCCCAAAATCCGCGCTAACTTGCCACTAAAAGAAAATATGGGGAAGTACACAATACGACGAGAAAGATGCTCAACAAATATGGATTAGCAATGAATAAAGCGTAACAACACGAGTACGAATATTCAAATCAAAATGCAAATCTCAAAGCATTTATCAATATAATTTCTCAACAACACTTTAATCGGGTCACCAGGCCTCACCACATTCGCATATGCTTTATCAAGCCATAGCTCGGGAAACAGGAATTTTGGCGGGTGCCCAACATCCGTGCCGTATCGAAATCTCATGACAACGTGCTCAACAACAATATAATGATACCACATGAATCAAAATAATTTCAACAATTATTTTTCCAGATTTCAATGAATTTAACAATTCAAACATGAGTTCAATTAACAAGAATTCAAAGAGAATGACACTCGCGAGATTTAAGGTGCATATTGTGTAAAACCCCATACCTCAAACCATGATGAGAAACCAATGATCACATCCTCAAGATCAACTCAAAAGATCTACATAATCTCCTCCAAGAACCTCCAACAAAATAGCCCCAATAACACCTCTAATCGAAGGTTGGAACTCACAAATCTCAACGGCCAATGTGTATATAAAAAGAAGAGGAATATAAAATATATTTGCTGGCAAAATTTGTGCCAAAAGTATGTTAAAAGGTTTGCCCACGACTTCCTTTTATAATGCAAAGAAATGAAGAGTTGGAATCCAAAAGACTCATTTAAATAAGGCAAAGAAATGAAGAGTTGGAAGTCAAAACAACTCTTGAAAATCACTTAATGTTCGCCGACTTAGAATTCCAAGAGTTAAAAATATTAAAAATAATTTTAAAATCCGTTTTAACTCCGCTTTCGAAACCGTTTGAAATTCTCGCCTTTAAAAATAATAACCAACATATTTGAGCAATAAAAATAATTTTATCTAAAACTTTGTTTTCCTCCATTTTTCCAGAAATTAATTAAAATAGCCCAAAAATTACGCGGGTTGTTACACCCGAATGCTCCTCAAACACAAACCCATAAACCTCTCGAACCCGCACCTGCCTAGCTCCATCCATTTCTCTTATCCGATTTTTACCTGCACCAAACCAACCAAAGAATAGGAACACCCAAGCCACCTCTCACAATTTTAAATAAACCCACATGCTTCTATCGTTGGTCAAATCCAATCCCACAAAAATCTCTTCTCAACAAAGCAATTACGTGGGTTATAAAAGAAGGCAGCTCACACAAAGAGAGGGCGGATATATAAGACACTCACAGATAGAGACGAGAGAGACATTGTTTATATTATGTACATATTAGGAACATAAAAAAATCCAAAAAAATATAAAAAATTAGTTTAGTGTTAGAATAAATTTTAAGTTTAGATTTTATTTTTATTTTTGTAATCAAGTGCTGAAAATTGTGAAGAAGTTGGACACATGTCAAGGGGCATTTCAAGACATATTTGTGAAAAAAATTGCGTATCGTATTTCTTTCTTCTCTTTTCAATGTCTATCATTCTTTACATATTTTTTATTGTTGTTTATGCACACATGGGAATGTTTGGCTAAACACCATGTTCAAGGAGTGGGATGCACTACGTAGGAAATTAATTTAATTAGTTGGTTTCATTAATTTTATATTTATAGGTTCATTAATTTAGAATTGTCACAAATTAATTTATGTATCGAGAGATAGTAAATTAATTTTACAAATTAATGTTTGATTTTAGGAATCTAACTAGAGATATGTTTTTTCTAAATCTAAATATTAATTTGGTGTTGAAATTTGAGGATTGATACAATTTTTATTAAATTGATCATAGTGAGTAATTTTCTTGAAAATAATAGAATTCTTAATTTTTCATCGTGTGACATTTTTAAATTAGTTTTCTGAAAAAGATATTATTAAATTTATAATTGTAACGAGAGTTAGATTATCGATTTAATATTATCTCGAAATATTTCAAATTAATAAATTGAGAAATTAAAATATTTGATAATGCAGTGTAATCCCATCTCTTGACTTTTTCACATATTTCACACCCGGTTGCACATTATTTCTCGTTATTTTGTCATTTCATAATTTTTAGCTTTTATGGGTTAATTTTCCCTTGAAGTTGTTTGAAATAAATAAAAAATAAAAAATATTTCAGGAAAAAAAATTGAATTGCAAGTTTTCACATTAATTGTTTCACCTTGGAAGTTGGATTGATACCCGTACTTACCGCAATACGAGTTGTTTTAAACAAGTTTTGTAGGTATTCAATGAATTTTGAGATTGGGTTTTGAAGAAAACGACCACACGCAAAAAGCTAGTTATCACTCAACAAGGGTGTTCACCGTATCATAGAATAAATCAAAGGAAACAGAGAATTGAATTAGATCGAAAAGTTAAAGACACCCCCAATAAGAGGGTGATACGTCACATATTGCATTTATTACCCGTCAACTTATGCATTTTTAACCCCCTCGGGTACGTAATTGCTATAATTATGCTAATTAATCAGATAACCTCCGTTTTATGTGCTAACATGTTATTTGAGTGTTTATCGGTGTTACGGTGCTTAGTGTGAAGTTTTGTCGCGTTCCGGTAAAGTTTCATAAAAGTTGCACGTTCAGGGACATTTTGGTAATTTCATACTTTGAGATTTTTGTCCAAAGTCTTCACGAAAATTATAGCTCTCGGGCCAAGCTTTGCGTGGCAGCAAACGGTGCTCGAATCGGATTCCGAACGAAGAAAACACCGGCCTTTAATTGGAGAAGAATTATAAGTTATTTAATTTAATATTTTAACAATTTGTTTTACCCTCCATGTTCCTTTTCTCTTCTACCCACTTTTGCAGCAAACTTCAAATGCATATGGCGGTTTTTGGTTTGTGCTCGGGTTTGGCTCGAGTTTTGTTTTCTTCCGAAATTGGAGCCTTTCGTTCGAAATTGGAGCATGATTTTTTACCACACACGCAAATGGGGTTCGACTACATACTTTATGGAGCTTGGGTTTTATGGTTTTGGCCATTAATGGAGGTGGTGGTTTTTACAATTTTCATGGTGGGTTTTGGTTTTTGACATGGATATGGGTCTTGGCTAAAACAATAATGGAGTTGGAGTTTCGTGTGCTTGCATCACCATGGGTCTTTGGCCACACATATACATGGAGGGCTTATATGCCATTGATGGGTCTCGACCAATATATGCAGCGCTGCGAGTTGGATAAATGGCATTGGGCATTTTTCGTGTTATTGCAGAAACAGGAGGGGAAAACACAAGCTACATGTACGAATCAATTCGGCAAAATAAGCAGTGCTGAGGTCTCCTAGCACCAAATCGATTCGGACACCTCCGAATCGATTCGGTCCCCTGTATTTCCAACTTTCTTAATTACAAGTTTGCCATTATTTTTTTGTATATATAAACTTTCTCCTCGTTTTTTATAAATATAATTCATTTTGTATAGATTAGGGTTAGGGTTTTGGGAGCTCATTTCTTCTTGCTCTTGGGTGTGACTCCTTTGAGTTTGTAAGTGTGTACTATTCATTACCCCTACCATGAATATAGTTGTTTTTTCTTTATTTCTTGCTTTGCAGTTTATTTACATGCTTTGTTAATTAGTTTATTGTGTTTATTTATTGTTTTAATTGTTTTAATTAGTTTATTTATGTCTTGCCCTTAGTTAAATAGGGTCGGGGTTGCATTTCAGCTATTAATGGGCGTCGAGCTCCGAAAATTAGATTTTGTGTAAAATTACATTTAATTGAAACATCTGTAAAGTGGAGATCGCTTAAATAAGCTCTGATACCAATTTGAGGAGAGTGCGCTTGCATTCAAATAAGGAAGTTATTTAATTAAACACAGTTTTTACCACTTAAGTCCTAAACATGCATCTATATGTGATTAAATAAGATGATGAAACATGCAAGAACACATATATGAGGAAAAATCCTCCAAAGGGGTAAAACCTTTTATTTTCACAATAATTTTGTAAGAGTACGACTTACACGGATTCTAATGAAAATACAGTGACACAGAAATACCCTCGGGTGTCGGTTCTGTTATCGGCGGCTGGAACTATCCCTTTCCAGTAGGGCAGCAGTGATGAAGAGAGCGGCTTCCTCACAAATTACTCCAGATGATTAAATGATCTTCTTGAAGGTTTAAAGATTCACACGCATATATGGGAATGATTTTGTGAATCAAAAAGGTTTAGAAAACCTTAAAAGGTGAAGTCTTATTCTGGGCAGTTTTTGCAGAATTTCGAGATTACAGAAAGACTTGAAAAAACATGTAGAAGGAGATCAGATATTTATACAAAAATCGAGGCGATGGCTCGTTCGAACGAGATAGCCATGTCGCTCGAACGAAGGACGGAAGTCGTTCGAACAAGATCGCGCGACATGCCTATCTCGCGCGAACGACTTTCAAAGTCATTTGAGCGAGCTCGTCGATCGAGGCCATTCGCTTCTACACTTAGAAAAATTCTGCTTTTGATAAAAAAATTAATCCAGACTTCAAAAATAATTTTCAAAAATAATTCCCAAATATTTAAAGTTCCAATAAAACATTTTACTGATAGAGCGTAGTGGAGTAGTGGGAATGAGCTGAGCAGCACGTTGCATGTAGCATGATGCACATGAAGAAAGTGGATGCATTGAATTCGGATACAGGCCGTCGAGGATGATCGTGTTGACGTGCCGAATGTAGCGGTATCAGACATATGAACTGTGATCTAGAAGAAAATAGAAAATTCCTAGAATCTACCCCGGACATTTATAAAATTATGTCCTTACAAATCTCCCCCTATGTCTATGCTGGTACATACATAAAAAATCCAAATTATGCAATCAAATGACATACAAGATAATATCCCCATTAAACCCTCAAACCGAGAATACTAAATGACATGTCTTCCAAATCTCCAGCTCTTCAAATATTCCAAAGCTTTTCTCATCAGGGTGTGTAATCAAATAATAAGCAATGTTGTACCTACACACATGAGATAAAGCAAATACCCGTGACAAGCAACAGATTGAAGATATAATGATATGCAAATGCAAAAATTGATGATCAATTAGGCTTAAGCAAATCATTCATAAATCAACCAAAACACCAAAACAATTCTCCCCCATAATTCTTCTCCCCCTTTTTATGATGTCCCCAAATAGACAGATATGAGAAGCAGAAATGAATGCACATGGAGAATAACACACGGGAATAAACTGCTATTTTTGTATTTTTCAAAAATTTTCACACATAGTGTACAACAAAGAATCACACCATGATAGATCACAAAAATAACCAAGTCAATGATAGCGAAAATGAAGGGGTGTGATCAAATTCGAAAGGAAAATCAATGCATACAAACATGACATATGCGCACGATGAATATCGGATACTCCTAACGAATGAACTCAATGTCTTTCTTTGGTGTAAAAATATGGTAATATGAGACATTGACTTAATCAAATCAACAAATCAAATCTCAAAGTGATTTTCATAGCAATAACGTCCAAAATTATTGCATGCTTTTTCCAGGACTTTCAAGGAAGTGCAAACCCGTTTATATTCTCCAACCAAACTCCCTCAGATTTTTATTTTGAATAGATGCTTTCTAAATTCTCAAACTTTGGAGAATTGATGATGAAATCTAATGGTCCATATTTGGCATGAATTGCTTTTTATTGCCTTTACATTTTTTCTCGGGCTCCTTTAACCTCTTTGGACCCCGGATAATAAAATTCCTCCATTTTTTAGGTCCTTTTGAACGGTGGCTTTTGCGCAAAGAATTGATAATAACCTTTAGCAGCCCCTCCCCGTTCTTAAACAAACACTCAGTCCCACAAAAAAAAAAGGTTTTTACATGCATTCCAATCTTGTCAAGTTTTATCGCTTATTGTTAGTTGTATAGACAGAATTGAGATGGAAACGCTCAAGCCAACATGTTATAGACAAGTACAATAATCAAATAAAGCCGTGCATGTGTGCAATAAAGGAGATAGGAGTCAAACATGTAGAAAGATATCACTAATCACATCTCAAAGACTCCAAATAATGTAAAGCACATGGATGAAATGATGTAGCGTCTCAAATCTCTATCAAACAGTCACATGGATAAATGGAATGAAGTTGTGACTTGGCTATCTTAAATGTTCAACCATAAAAGGTGCAAAATAAAATACAAATTTTTTTTGTGCTTTTCAGAAATTTTTATATAGAAAAACAAAAATCTTTTTGGATTTTTCAAAAGAATAAATAAATAGCTGTACAACAAAGCAATGATACATATAAAACAAACTAGCAATAGGACGCATATGATATGAACATGAAAAAGCATTATATTCTAGACATAGACCAACCCCTCAGTCAACTGTGCAAATCCCGAAAGAGTTCCTAAGACTCTCAAATCTAAGGGCATCTAAAGGTTTCGTGAAAATATCGGCTAACTGATGGTCGGTGGGAACAAAACTTAGGGATACGACTTTCTCCTCAACTAACTGTCGTATAAAGTGCTCACGTATCCTAATGTGCTTTGTGCACGAATGCTGGACTGGATTGCGGGATATGTGTATCACGCTCGTATTATCACAGGAAATGGTCATGGTGTCCTGCGAAATCCCATAATCCTCCAGCATTTGCTTCATCCACAAAAGTTGCGTGCAACAACTCCCGACGGCTATGTACTCAGCCTTCGCAGTGGACAAAGAGATGGAATTTTTCTTCTTGCTCAGCCAGGAGACAAGAGCAGAACCAAAATAGAAACACCCACCAGAAGTGCTCCTACATCCATCTACATCCTCGGCCCAATCGGCATCTGAATAGGCAGATAAACGATCATCAGTATCAAAGGAATACCAAATACCATATGAGAGAGTCCCACTCACATATTTAATGATACGTTTTAGAGCAAGTAAATGTGACTCTTTCGGGGATGCCTGATATCGCGCACAGACTCCAACACTAAAGGCTATGTCGGGACGACTTGAAGTCAAGTAGAGAAGACTACCTATCATACTCCAATATAAGGTTTGCTCTACGTCCTTGCCTGAAGTGTCCTTACTAAGCTTGGTAGTGGTACTCATAGGTGTGCGTGCATGCTTAGCGGAGTCTAAACCAAATTTCTTCACTAGGTCTCTAGCATACTTGGATTGGGAGATGAACACCCCATCCTCTAGCTGACGAACCTGGAGACCAAGGAAGAAAGTAAGCTCACCAACTATGCTCATCTCAAACTCACTTTTCATCTCCTCTTCAAAGTGATGAGCATGTTGAGAGAACGTGGATCCAAAGACTATGTCGTTCATATAGACATGGGCAACCAAAATTGCATCGTTATCTCTCCTAAGGAACAACGTCATATCAACTCCCCCTCTCTTGAAGCCACGGGCTAAGAGATAGGAAGTAAGCCTCTCGTACCAAGCACGGGGTGCTTGCTTCAAACCATACAAGGCTTTCCTCAGATAGTAGACGTGCTCCGGGTGCTGAGGGTCTTCAAACCCTTTTGGTTGTTCCACGTAAACCTCCTCCTGTAGAATGCCATTTAGAAAGTCACTCTTGACATCCATCTGATATAACTTGAAGCGTAGATGACATGCGATGGTGAGTAGTAAACGGACGAACTCAAGCCTCGCAACAGGAGCAAATGTCTCCCCAAAGTCTACACCTTCTATCTGTGTGTAGCCTTAAGCGACCAACCTTGCTTTGTTTCTGATTATGGTACCATTTTCATCCATTTTATTCTTGAAAATCCATCTGGTACCTATCACATTTGTCTCACTAGGTCGAGGGACAAGTTCCCAGACATTATTCTTTTTGAACTGAAGTAACTCATCCTGCATAGCAGATATCCAGTGTTCATCCTTGAGTGCTTCTTTATGATTCTTGGGCTCGACTTTGCACGTGTAACAAAAATGGTTGACAACGTTCTCTAGCTGAGGACGAGTCTTGACCCCTAGAGTTGGATCACCAATAATAGCAGAAGGGTCACGACTCTTGCGAACCCAAGCGGGTGTGTCCCCTAACACGGGGGTAGGGTCCACAGAGTGTGGGTGAGGTACAAGTAAATCACTGCTAGAAACATCCTCAACCTCACACTGAAGTTTAGAGTCAACAAATTCTGAAGGTTCGTCATCTTACACGGTGACGTTTATTGACTCCATAACCTTAGAGCTCTTCAGGTTAAAAACCCGGTATGCTCTACTATTCGATGAATATCCCAACAGTATTTCCTCATCGCTTCGGGAGTCAAACTTTCCTAATTGCTCTCTATCCCGTAGGATGTAGCATTTACTCCCCAAAACACGAAAATATGCAAGATTGGGTTTCTTGCTAGTCCACAACTCATAAGGTGTCTGAAGTGTGTGTGGATGTAGATAAACCCTATTCACCGTGTGGCATGCAGTAGAAACTGCCTCTGCCCAAAATCTCCTAGAAACTTTACGACCTAGAAGCATAGATCTAGCCATCTCCTGGATCGTTTTATTCTTTCTCTAAACAATCCCATTTTGATGAGGAGTCTTCACAGCAGAAAACTCATGTTTGATCCCAAGGCTATGACAATACAAATCTACCTTTACTTCCTTAAATTCAGTGCCGTTGTCACTACGTATCCTATTAATAGTGACTCCGTGTTGATTTTGTAGGACACGACACTTGGTCGTTAAAAACTCTACATCATCGGATTTCTCTCTCAGAAAATCTATAATGGAGTATCTGGAGAAATCATCTACCATCACGAGGATATAACTCTTACCACCCAGACTCTCAGTACGAGTGGGACCCATAAGATCCATGTGTATAATCTCAAGAACACGAGAGGTGGTAATGGAATGCAACTTTCTATGGGGACTACGAATTTGTTTTCCCAACTGACAGGGTCCGCAAACCGTCTAAGTTGGCCTTCCAAGAGATGGTAAGCCACGTACTAGGTCCTTTTTAGTTGAGCGAGTGAGATCTTTAACATTTACGCGACCTACACGTTGGTGTCACAGATCCATAGGAGTGATCGTGGAACTGTTGTAGACAAGTGAGGAAGTAGCCACAGTCCCATAACAATTATCCTTGGTCCTCACCCCTTGCATAAAAAATTTACCGGCTTGATTGTAGACATTACACGCGTCCCGGTCAAACTTTACTGCAAAGTCAGTGTCGCACATCTGGCTAATGCTGAGAAGGTTTACTTTTTAACCTTTGACGTACAACACATTCTCTAGCTTAGGAAATCCTGGTAACTCTACAGTACCTCGTCCTACAATGCTAGACTTGCTTCCATCTCCAAAGGTGACTCTGTCATCCTGATAATCCTCAAGAGATGTAAAAAATGAGGCATCACCTGTCATATGTCTGGAGCACCCACTGTCAAAATACCACTGTGAGGTATTATGTGCTTTGAGAGCAACATGAACAACAAAAGCCTTTTTATCTTTCTTAGGCACCCAAGAAGTGGTAACCTTTTGTTTGCCTTTGTTGTTGTTGGTTTTAGCTGGAATGTGAGAAGCATTCACTGACGGGAAAGACCTCCGTCGAAATTCCTCCATCAAATTCTGAGACGTGGCAGCTAAAGACTCAACTCGCTCTCTCAAACTAGAAAACTCATCAGTATGACGTGGTGGAGCAGTAGTACGTCGTGTCCGACCCATGCTATAGCAAAACTCCCTGAGGTGGCCTTTTCTTTTGCAATAAGTACAAAAGAACACAGTCAAACGTGGGCCTTATTTTGCTTTTCTTGGTCGAACTCTCCTTTGAGGATTTTGATGATGGCCATAAGGAGTCGTAGTAAACTCAGGAACTGGTCCAGGTGCAATTTAGGAAGTGGAGGCACCATCATACCCAATTCCCTGATGATCACCAAAACCTAAAGTGGGGCCGAGGAGCATCTTTCCCATTTTCCCAGATCTGTCCTCGATTTGTACCTTGACTTTCCGTGCTTTCTCAAGATCATAAGTCAGCTGGGCAACAAGGGCTTCAAGTTTCTTCCGAGTCTCCACGGAGGAATGGAGCTCACTCGTAAGACTAGCCACTTGATTAGTCAAGTCCCCTCTCTCTTTCTCAAAATCACTCTCTCTCTCTCTCTCTAAACAAACTCTCTTAACACAGGCAGATTCTCTCTCTCTAAGGGCGGTACAGGTGGAGGACTCTCTCTCTCTCTCCCGCTTTTCTTAAATCTTCCTTTAAGGCGGTGATCTTAAGAACTAACGCTTTGTTACGCTTTATAGTTTTAAATGACTCAGAATACAACTCAGCGTAGGCGCGTTGAATATCACTCTCGCTCTCACTTGTGTCATCCTCCCCCTCACTCATATCGATCTCACTGTCGAGGTGTCCCTGTGATGCATCATCCTCATCGTTGTGAGGAGAACTAGAAGTGCTCACATGACTAGCCATGAATGCGGTGAAGTTGCACTCATGCGGTGACTGGACTCCAGAATCCACCGACTCGACCTCACTGTCGTCGCTAAGGGTGGCATTAAGGACAACTTTCCCTTTCTCTCTGTTCAGACGTGTGGCACACTCAAAGGCTATATGACCCCTACCGTCGCACTCAAAGCACCTCTCACTTTCTTTCTTAGGATGATCTTTAAAATCTTTTTCATTTTTCTTTTCAAACTTGTTTTTCTCAAATTTCTTTTTATCTTTAAAATTGCCATTTTTCTTAAATTTGAGAATCCTCTTGAAATTTTTAGCAAAAAGAGCCAAATCATTTAAGTCAAAATCACAATCAGAATCTGACGTGTCAGTCTCTCTCTTTCTATATGACTCTACCCTCTTTCTAGCCGACCCCTTACTCTTTCTCTCTTGGGCATTAAGTGCAATTCCCTGATCTTTAGACCTAGCAGTTTTAGGGAACATATCAATTTCATATATTTGCAAGTCTCCTACAAGTTCTTCCAATTTTAGCGTATTTAAATTACCCATAGAATTTAGCACAGTGACTTTAGGGATAAAACGCTTAGGCAAAGAACGAATAATCTTTTTAACAACTCTACCATTAGGAATATGTTCACCAAGATTAAAGCTAGTATTAACAATGTTAGAAAGCCTAGCATAAAAATCATCAAAACATTCAGTCTCATGCATGGTGATGGTTTCAAATTGAGTTGTCAAATTTTGCAATTTAAATTCTTTCACAACATTAGTTCCTTCATGGGTGAGTTGTAAAACATCCCATGCCTCTTTTGACGTGGTGCACGTCTTTATGCGTTTGAACTCATCGGGTGTGACAGACCCAAAAATAGCACTTAGACCCGTAGAATTGAATGATGACCATTTAAATTCGTCTTCAGTCCAAGAAGTGACATGTTTTAAATTGATCACATTATCAACAGTGACGGAGGGAGGTGTCCATCCTCTTTCAACCAAAATCCAGACACGTTCATCAATGGCTTTTAATGCAGATCTCATGCGGGCTTTCCAATATGCATAGTTTGTCCCGTAAAAAACTGGCATTTTATTATATAACTTCTCCATAATGAACACACTTGTTTTCAAAAATCAATTTTTCAGAAAATTGATATCTTAGAAAAATTTTGTGGAAAATTACACGGTAAAATTGTGTAACTGGCTCTGATACCAATTTGTAAAGTGGAGATCGCTTAAATAAGCTCTGATACCAATTTGAGGAGAGTGTGCTTGCGTTCAAATAAGGAAGTTATTTAATTAAACATAGTTTTTACCACTTAAGTCCTAAACATGCATCTATATGTGAGTAAATACGATGATGAAACATGCAAGAACACATATATGAGGAAAAATCCCCCAAAGGGGCAAAACCTTTTATTTTCACAATAATTTTGTAAGAGTACGGCTTACACGGATTATAATGAAAATACAGTGACACAAAAATACCCTCGGGTGTCGGTTCTGTTGTCGGCGGCTGGAACTATCCCTTTCCAGTAGGGCAGTAGTGATGAAGAGAGCGACTTCCTCACAAATTACTCCAGATGAGTAAATGATCTTCTTGAAGGTTTAAAGATTCACACACATATATGGGAATGATTTTATGAATCAAAAAGGTTTAGAAAACCTTACAAAGTGAAGTCTTATTCTGGGCAGTTTTCGCAGAATTTCGAGATTATAGAAAGACTTGAAAAAACGTGTAGAAGGAGATCAGATATTTATACAAAAATCGAGGTGGTGGCTCGTTCGAACGAGATAGCCATGTCGCTCGAACGATGGACGGAAGTCGTTCGAACGAGATCGCGCGACATGCCTATCTCGCGCGAACGACTTTCAAAGTCGTTTGAGCGAGCTCGTCGATCGAGGCCATTCGCTTCTACACTTAGAAAAATTCTGCTTTTGATAAAAAATTAATCCAGACTTCAAAAATAATTTTCAAAAATAATTCCTAAATATTTAAAGTTCCAATAAAACATTTTACTGATAGAGCGTAGTGGAGTAGTGGGAATGAGCTGAGCAGCACGTTGCATATAGCATGATGAACGTGAAGAAAGTGGATGCATTGAATTCAAATACAGGCCGTCGAGGATGATCGTGTTGACGTGCCGAATGCAGCGGTATCAGACATATGAACTGTGATCTAGGAGAAAACAGAAAATTCCTAGAATCTACCCCGGACATTTATAAAATTATGTCCTTACAACCTCGCGTATTAAAATTGGAATATTATGCGTTTAACTTTCTTTGTCACGCAACGTTAGTGTTTAAAGCGGTATTCCAAATTTAATCCGCGTGTGATCATTTTCAGTTAAATATTTTATCTCGCAACTTTGAGTTAAATTTCTTCTTGTGTGATGTTTATAATTAATTAAAAATGCTCGGTTAAATATTTTCGAAAAAAATTCTAATTTTTAGTTGTTTAACCCACGACGGGGATGCGATCCCGACTCTCGTTTTATTAATATTATTTAGAGTTAACTTCTTAATTTTTTTCCTTTTTTTAAAACCAAACCATATCACTGATGATGCTGAAATCTAGCACCACCAGGTAAGTGATGATAAGCTCAAACTATAGTAACCATGACAGCCATAGAGATGTAAGTGTATAAGTATATAGAAGGAGATGAGTATAAGAGGAGTAAGACAATGATGTATAGTGGTTCAGCCAATTAGGCCTACATCCACTGTGAGTGTGTGATCCACTAAGTATGGGCACTAATGGCCTTGGATACAATGCACATAAGCTCACTTTCTATCTCCCTACTGTGTGTACAAGCAGAGTTTTTACTAGGGTTACAATTATCCATCCGTCGATCCCCTTGTAGGGTTGTAGGTGACAAGTATATATAGGTCTCGGAGGGTGTAGTGTACCCCCCAAGTATGCATGGTGCATGTGAATGATGATCTAGCCAATCTCCTGTTGACACCTGTAGATGCCAAATGATGACATAATATTCCCTCACGCGAGGGTGTGATTTGGTTATAACGGTCTGCCACGTACCATATGAGCCTCACGCGCATTGTTCCACGCGTCTCCCAAACCACGCGCTGTGATGATGTCACCCTCGGCCTATGATATGAGGCCGAGGGCAAAGTTCCTTCTGGTAGTTAGTCTGGCCCAATTCTGGCCTCGTACTGTCGTACCCTCGGAGGGTCATCTGAAGACTGATGAAGGGTCGGCCCTCTGAGGGGTCGTACGGAGCCTAATGAAGGGTCGGCGGGTCGTCCGGAGCCTGATGAAGGGTCGGCCCCCCTGAGGGGTCGTTCGGAGCCTGTTGAAGAGTCGGCCCCCTGAGGGGTCGTCCGGAGCCTGATGAAGGGTCGGCCCTGAGGGGTCGTCTGGTAAGAGGGAGCCCTCGACCAGGCCGAGGATATATACGGGTATATCAATCACCCCCAGCTCTTAGCCATAGATGTTGCTGAGATGGCTGAGGGATAGTATTGTAATTGAGGGTATGATCAGTTAGGTGAGTGACACCTGTTAAGCTGATATGACACCTAGACGGGTACTCATTGCCATTTCAGTTTCCAAGGCATGGCGGCTGCACACTTTGCTTGGGGCTTTGTGCCCTAATGACGCCCTCCTCGTGGGCCGTGCTTCGCATTGGTGAGTGGGCCCACTCATTGGCAACGTATTTAAGAAATTTTTTGAAGTTTCTCTCTCTTCTTCTTCTTCTTCGCGCCTGAACTCTCTCTTTCTAGCTTCCAGCCTTCTTGCCATTTCTGCAGTTTCTACATTTCGAGTTTGGCGGCTTTGCTATTCTTTTCTCAGGTAATCTTTCTGCCCCAGTGTCCTCTTTACTTTCATTTCTTTTTCGCTTTCTTGTTTTAGGCTTGTAGGGCTGGATTTGGGTGGTTTCATAACTTCTCCGGCAACTGGTTTTTGAGTGTTCTTGAGTGTTCTTGGGTGAAAACCATCGATTCCCTTTGTTTTAATCCAAAAGTCCATTCTGGTCAACTGCAAACTTGTTTGTAGCTAAGTTCCCCAAATTCTTCCAAGTGTAGGGTCTCCCCCTTGATGCTTAGGAGGCCTTATAGCTTAGCTGAGGAATTCCCTTCCCTGAGAGAGAAGTTATTTGTCGAGATCAGACGAACAGAGGAAGAGGAGGAGAGGAGATGAGGGGCCGACCCTAATTGGGTACAACCCATCCTTCCCATTCCTCTCGCCACGATAAAGCCATTCGAGCCATCTGAGTCTTGTGGGTCGTCTTGTCGTCCAGCCGAGAGTTATTCAGGAGAGATAGATGAGAGAGCATCATCCCCAACTGGCGCTGGACCTTCTGGGAGAAGAGAGGCGTCTGATCTAAGCCCAGGCCGATAGGCCGAGGGTATAGTTGCCTCCGAGGCTGTCCCTGTGACGACCCTATCTCCACACGCTTTTCAGATGGCCTTTCCCCAGGGGCCTCTGGCAGATGATCAGGCCGAGGGAGAGGGGACTGAGGACAAGGGCGATGATTCAGATGACCAGGTTGATACCTGCCATGCCTCGTCTTATATCTCCTCAGTTAGGGATCGCGACCTCTTATTGTGGAGACATGCCTATGGAGTGCCCCCCCAGCATAACTATGAGGGTTCCCTCTGAGTCTGAGAGGGTTTTTGAGGGTGAAGAGGGAGAGGTTGCAGTATATGAACAAATGTTTAAGATAGGTGTCAAACTCCCTTTACATCTTGTCATCGTAGACATTTTGTCAGCCCTCGGTGTTGCCCCCTCTCAACTTCCTCCCAACTCTTGGAGGACGATCCTTGACTACATCTCCCTGTGGAAGAATGCTTTCACTGATGAGCCCTCGGTCGACGTATTCTTGGCCTGCTATAATATCACCTCCTCGTCCAAACAGCCTGGGTACTATCACCTGGGGGCGAGAAGGTCTGACAAAAAACTTCTCCACGTGGCACAAACTTCCAACCACGATTAGAAGAAGAGATTCTTCTTTGTCTCTGAGGAATGGGAGTTCTCCGCCGAGGCACAACCTGTAGCCGATCGTCTGAGGGTCCTCAGAAGATGGTCTAATCCTTCAATAAAGGCCAGGTCAGACCCCAGACTTAGTCTGGAGGAGAAAGATATAGTTGAATATCTGAAAGGACGAGGGAGAGGGGGTGAAATTGCAAAGTGAAGATCTGATGACCCCTCGGTTCCTCGAGGAAGCTGGTCTGAGGGTCGGCCCCCTGACAGAACTATGTGAGTTATACTTAATGTTTTTTTCCATTCTTTACTTTTTCCAAGTGTTTCCTCTTTATCTCTGCACTTTTCTGACGTGTCGTCCTCTTTTCAGGTCGTCCTGCAGGTATATCAGACTCTCTCTGGGAAATGACTGCTCCCAGTTTATTATCAGGCTTGGCCAAGAAGAAAGGCAAGGAGCCTCAGCAAGCTCCGAAGAAGATGAAGGCCGTGGGGACGACGGTTGTTGAGCCGACGGTTGATAGCCACAAAAGGAAAGAGCCTGAAACTCGTGTTGACCCTCGGCCGGACTCAAGGACGAGGACGAGGGTAGAGTCATCTGAGGGGGCTGGTTCCTCTTCCAATATGGGGGCCTTCTGGTCCTAGAACATGGCACTTCTGAAGGCCGAGCCATCATCACTCATCGCGAATTTGAGGGCAGCTAAGGCATCAATATTTTCTGCCCCCCCGGCTGTTGACTATGAATTTCTGTCAAAGATGCCTCCAGCAAAGGTGTATGACTATGGTCTGCATGCCCTTGCTCAGGTATTGGTCTTGATTCATTTCTTTAATTGCATTCTTTCACTAACTGTTTCCTCTGCCTCTTGACATCTGTTTATTTTTTCTGTGCAGTCTGTATGCGCCTTTACCTCGGCCACTAAGTGGATGGCTGAGAATCAAGGGAAGTTTCATGAGGCCGAGAGGTCCATCCAGCATGAGGCCGACCTGCAGACTGATCTAGAGACTGCAAGGGCCGAGCTAGAGAGTGCTAGAACTGAACATGCAAGAATTCTGGACGAGCTGACGAGGCAGCACGATGAGGACCTGAAGGCCAAAGACTTGCTTCTTAAGGGTAAGGATGAAGCCATGACCCATCGGGAGGCCCAGTTTAAGATTGAGCTATCTGAGGCCGTGAAGAAGGTAGAGGCAGACGCTGTGGAGGCCTATAAACTCTCAGATGAGTTCCAAGGCTTCGGCATTGAGTACTTGGAGAGGGGGATTAGGCCGGCCTATCGGTGGGTCATCCTCAAGTTCGGCGATGTCGTCTCTTCAGTCCGTCCCTCTCTGGAGGCAGTTCAACTGGATGACCCCTTGATTGCCGAAGCTCTAACCCAGTTGGAATCCCAAGTGCAAGTCGAGGGTGTCGGCACGTCTGAAGACCAGCCAGTTGTGGTCATTGAGGAAACCCCTCTTCTAGATGTTGAGGCCCTGCCCTCTGATGCTGCTCCATAGGGTGGCTGTCTGTAGCCCATACCCTCTTGATGTAAAAACTTTTTGTACTCTACTTGTAGAACACATATTTCATTTATATTATCATCTCTCTTGTTGTCTCCCATATTTGCCTTTTGTATGGTTTATGTTGTGAATCTTTTATATTATCACTAACCCCTCCCTCGTCTTTCTTGAGGATGAACGAGGGGTCATCCCCTGCGTTGGCCCTCATTATAGCCGTGGGTTTTTAACCAATTTTAATTGATGCTCAAGTCTTCCCTCGTCTTTCTTGAGGACAGTGGTGGGGTCGTCCTCTCCACTGGCCCTCATTATAGCCGAGGGGTCAAATTACCAAATTAATGGTTTTAATGGAGTTTTTCCTCGTCTTTCTTGAGGACAGTGGCGGGGTCGTCCCCTCCACTGGCCCTCATTATAGGCCGAGGGCTATAATTACCAATTTAATAGTTTTTAACAAAGTATTCCCTCGTCTTTTATGAGGACAGTGGTGGGGTCGTCCCCTCCACTGGCCCTCATTATAGCCGAGGGGTCAAATTACCAAATTAATGGTTTTTAATAAAGTTTTCCCTCGTCTTTTTTTAGGACAGTGGTGGGGTCGTCCCCTCCACTGGCCCTCATTATAGGCCGAGGGCTATAATTACCAATTTAATGGTTTTAATGGAGTTTTTCCACGTCTTTCTTGAAGACAGTGGTGGGGTCGTCCCCGCTAGGGCTGTCAATGGACCGGGTCTGGACCCGGACCCGATCCGGACCCGACCTAAATTAACGGATCTGAGCAAATTTTATAGACCCGATTATCCGATTACCCGATTACCCGATTAGTTAATGGATCGGATCTGGATATACATGACTCCGATCCGATAAGGACCCGACCCGAATGTGTATATATATAATATAATAAATATATATATATATATATAAGTTATATATTTATATATAAAAACAGTTTTATATAAAAACTGTTTATATATATATATATATATATATATATATATATATATATATATATATAACTTATATTTTATAAAAAACTGTTTTTATATATATATATATATATATATATATATATATATATATATATATATATATATAAACAGTTTTATTTTATATAAAAACAGTTTTTAAATAAAACTGTTTTTATATAAATATAACTTATATATATATATAAAAACAGTTTTTATATTGTTTTTATATAAAACTGTTTTTATATAAATATAAGTTATATTTATATAAAAACAGTTTTATTTATATATATATATATATAAAAACAGTTTATATATATATATATATATATATATATATATATATATATATAATCGGGTCGGGTATTCGGATCGGGTCTCCGGGTCCTTAACGGATCCGGGTCTGGATCCATTTTCTGAGACCCGTCGGGTAATCGGGTAAGACCCGATCCGTTAAAAATATACCCGGATCGGATCTGGATATACCCAGACCCGATCCAGACCCGACCCGTTTACACCCCTAGTCCCCGCCACTGGCCCTCATTATAGGCCGAGGGTCGTTCTCCGAAGATGTTTCCATGCTTACTAGAACTGATAAACACAAGATGAGAGGAAACACTGATATTTCCCATTAATTTTCCAAGTGTTTTACTGGAGCAACACCCATTACAATTGTCTTCCAATAGGACTTTATAAAACTACTGATAGTATTTCTTCAAATGATCTGCATTCCAGGGGTTGGAAAAGGGTTCCCCCTCTAGGTTTTCTAGTCTGTAGGTCCCCGGGACGACTTCATCGATGACCCTATACGGGCCGTGCCAATTAGGATGGAGCTTGTTGGGATTCTGCCAAGTCTTTTTGAGGACCAAGTCCCCCACTGCAATTGGTCTCTGTTTCACCCTCTGATTATAGAACCTTGCAGTCCTCTACTGGTAGGCGGCTTGCCTTATCTCGGCATCTTCCCGCCTCTCCTCAATCAGGTCTAAGTCGAGTCTCCTCTCTTCTGTATTTCTCCGGGGGTCATACATTTGGACCCTATGAGTAGGAAACCCAATCTCAGTGGGGATGACGGCTTCTGAGCCATAAGCTAGCATGAATGGGGTTTCTCCGGTAGAGGTCCTCACTGTCGTCCTGTATGCCCACAACACGACATATAATTCCTCGACCCATCTTCCTTTTGCCTCCTCAAGCCTCTTCTTGATTCCATCTAAGGTTTTCCTATTTGTAACTTATGTTTGCCCATTGGCCTGAGGTCGGTCCGGGGTAGAGAAGAATTGTTTGATACTCACCCTTTCACAGTACTTTTGTATAGACGTATTATTGAACTGAGTCCCGTTATCCGAGATGAGGGTGTTGGGGAGATCGTATCTGCATATGGCATTTTCCAGATGAACTGGAAGGTCTTCTGCTCTGTAATAGTGACCATCGGTTCGGCCTCCACCCATTTTGAGAAATAGTCAATTGCTACGATGAGGAACCGATAGTTATTGACTGCCCTTGGCAAGGGTCCTACTAGATCGATCCCCCACACTGCAAATGGCCATGGGGATGTAATGGAGGTAAGAGGCTGATGGGGTTGGGGAGGGATGGTGGCAAATCTCTGGCATTTATCGCACTTTTTTACGTATGCCGCGGCCTCTTTCCCCAAGGTCGGCCACCAGTACCCTTGGGTGATCACCCTCTTCGCTAAGGATCTGCCCCCAATATGGCTTGAGCACGATCCTTCGTGCACATCTTGTAGAATGAAAGGGACTTCTGAGGGATGCACACACCTAAGTAAGGGGAGCAAAAACCCCTTTTTGTACAAAGTGTCTCCGATGACAGTGAATTTCACAGCCTTGTACCTCAGCTTATTCCTTTCTTGCCTCGCTTCCGGCATCTCTCCCTCTTTGATATATCTGATCAGAGGGTCCATCCATGAAGCTTCCTAAGAAACATTCAGGCAATTGCTAAGTGTTCCCTCAGCATCTTCGATAGTTAGTCGAAGCAGAATTTCCACTGGAACCGTCCTCCTGATGTCTGTCCTAGTCGCCGAGGCCAACCTAGCAAGGGCGTCAGCTCGACCATTATCGAGCCTAGATATCCTCTTTAGCCTTACTTCTCTGAATCTCTTCAATAATAACCGCACCTTCCCAAGGTACTTAGCTATCCTCTCGTCCTTGGCCTCGTAGGCTCCTAGTATCTGGTTCACTACTAGCCTTGAATCACTATGAACCACAATCTGGCCAACACTAAGTGGTTGGCCAAGGAGAGGCCTGCTATCAAGGCCTCATATTCGGCCTCATTGTTGGAGGCCTTAAAGCTGAACCTCAGGGCGTACTCAATGTCTGTGCCGTAGGGTGCTGATACTATCAATCCAGCTCCACTCCCGCTTTCGCAAGAAGACCCGTCGACGAAAAGACTCCACACAGTATGTTATTCTGAGAAACTTCCCTCAGTGAGTGACCCCTGTCTAAAGAGATATCTTCCCTCTTCGTTCTCAGCCATTTTCCTTCTAGCTGTGCTTGGCTCAGCCTCATCTGCAGAGGGGTTGACAAGTCTACCTTGCTGGATATCTGTCTTCCTGAGGATCTCACCCTCGGCTTCATCACTTTCCCAGGTAAACTCGGCCATGAAGTCTGCCAATACTTGCCCCTTAATGGTTGTCCTAGGCTGATACACAATATCAAATTCCCCCAGCTCTATAGCCCAGGCCATTAGCCTCCCTGATTTTTCAGGCTTGTGCAAGACCTACCTAAGAGGAGAGTCAGTGAGGATGACCATTGTATGGGACTAGAAGTATGGCTTCATTTTTCTCGATGCATGGATCAAGGCATAGGCCAACTTCTCCATCCTTGGATATCTTTGCTCTGCCCCCTGGAGTGCCTTGCTGTTAAAATACACAGGCTTCTGTACCCCGTCTTTGTCTCTCACAATGGCTGCACTGATGGCTGACTCTGAGACGGCGAGATACACATAAAGTCGTTCACCCTGCACGGGCCGTGACAACAGCAAGGGAGACCCCAGGTATGATTTTAACTCCTTGAAAGCCTCATCGCACTCTTCACTCCATTCGAAGGCCTTCCTGAGGATCTTGAAGAATGGTAGACACCTGTCTGTGGCCCTAGACACAAATCTGTTCAAGGCAGCAACTCTCCCCGTGAGTCTCTGAACGTCTTTAATGGACTTGGGGGTCTTCATCTCAACAAGGGCTTTTATCTTTTAGGGATTGGCCTCGATACCTCTTTGGTTGACAATGATCCCCAAGAACTTCCCTGCCCCGACCCCGAAGACACACTTGGTCGGGTTGAGCTTCATCTGGTATTTGTCCATCGTGTTAAAGGTCCTCTCCAGGTCTGCCACATGATCCTCTACCTTCAAACTCTTAGTCAGCATGTCATTTACATAAACCTCCATAGACTTCCCAATTTGGTCTTCAAACATTTTATTTACAAGACGCTGATACGTTGCCCCTGCATTTTTTAGGCCAAAGGGCATGACCCTATAACAGTAAGTCCCCTTGTCAGTAATGAAGGCTGTCTTCTCCGCGTCTTCAGGGTTCATGAAGATCTGGTTGTACCCTGAATAGGCATCCATAAAGCTCATGAGCTCATGGCCTGCGGTAGCATCTACCATCTGATCAATGCGGGGGAGAGGGAAGCTATCTTTGGGACAATGCTTGTTGAGGTCTGTGAAGTCTACACACATCCTCCACTTTTCGTTGGCCTTCGAGACAATGACTGCGTTGGACAGCCATTCAGGGTAGATGACCTCTCTGATAAATTCAGCGTCTTCTAATTTTTTGACCTCATCCCTTATGACCTCATACTTCTCTCTAGAGTAAATTCTCCTCTTCTGCTTTACCGGCTTTGCTCCCTCTACCACATTGAGCTTGTGACACATGATTTCAGGGTCGATCCCTAGCATATCTTCGTGACTCCATGCGAAGATGCTTCGTCTTCTCCTCAACAATCTAATGAGGTCTTCCTTGATATTGGGCTTCAGAGACTTGCCGACTTGGACGGTTTTTTCCGGGTCATCCTCATCGAGGATGATGGATTCTACCTCTTCCATGGCCTCTCTTTTCTTTAACTTCGTCTCATCCCTGGGGTCTAGGGTATCAATATTGTAAGTGGTTGTAGCCCTCTTGTGTGCCTCTCTTTCTTCAGCGGAGTTGTAATAACATTCTCGCGCTGTCGTCTGGTCTCCCTGAACCCCCCCCACTCCGTAAGGGGTAGGAAATTTAATCATCTGATGGACCGTAGACGACACAGCTTCAAACCCCTTGAGGGCCACACGCCCCAATATGATGTTGTAGGCTGAAAACACATGTTCATCCATCATAAAGAAACTGACCTTCTTGGTAAGCCACCTCGGCCACTCGTCTCCCATCCTGACATCGGCCTCATACACTCCAAGTGGATGAACCTTTTCCCCACTGAACCCAATCAATGGATGATGGTACGGGACGAGTCTAGCACGACTGAGACCTAAGGCTTTGAAGCATGGCCAAAACATTACATCTGCATAACTGCCCCCGTCAACTAGTATCCTCGGCACCTCACACCCGTGCACTCTAGTTGTGATGACGAGTGGGTCGTCGTGTGGGGCTAGGAGGCCTTTAAAGTCCATTCTTGAGAACCCTATTATCAGAGTGTCCATATCAACCTTCTTCCTCTTTTCTGACTTGACCTCCAGAGAGGTTGAGTGTACCATCTTCGTCACTGCCTTTGCCTCAGCCACATGGGCCTTCCTGTCTGCGACCTCAGACCCTCCTCCTGCCAGACCCCCGAAGATCATTCCCACTCCAAGTGAGATTATATTTAGCCTCTTGACAGGGCCTTGGTCATCTCTCGGCGGGAGGTCTGGGTCGTCCTCATCATCAGAAGGGTCGTCCCCTCTTATTTGAGGGCCTTCTTTACATGCATCAACTCGCTTTTTTCTGGGGTCGTCCACTCGGCCCCTCTTGAAGGCACCTTTGTCAACGTACTTTCTGAGCTTCCCTTCTTTCAGCATCCTCTCAATCTCATCTTTCAGAGCAAAGCATTTATCTGTCACGTGGCCATGGTCTTGGTGAAATTCACACCACAGGTTTTTATTCCTCTTGTTGGGGGTTGCCCTCAACTTTTCAGGCCACTTCAGGGATCGGTCACTCTTTATCTCATTGAGAATATGTTCATAGCTGATCGTTAGAGGGGTGTAACCAGTGAACTTATCATCTGTAGACCTCTTCTTCTCCTCTTTGTTCTTCATAGGGTATTTACCCCCACTAGTGCCTCCTTTTTCGTCTTCGTATTTCGCAGCCATCGCCTCCTCGGCGTTCATCACCTTTCCTGCTGTCGATAGTAGTTCAGCCATCGTCCTCGGAGGGTCTTCAGCAAGCTTCCATAACAGCTTCCCCTTTTGGAGCCCTCCAATCAAGGTTGTCATAGCTATGCTCTCCTCATAGTCTTCCACCTCCATCTTCTCCTTGTTGAATCTGGCTATGTAGTCCATTAGACTCTCATTCTTCCCCTGCTTAACATAGAGCAGGTTGGTGGTCTTCTTCTGTGGTCTCATCCCAAAGCAAAAGTTGTGGATGAATCGGTCTGCCAACTGCTTAAAGTTTTCAATGGAGTTTTTTAGGAGAGACGTGTACCAGACATGTGCAGCCCCAGTCAGGGTACCAGAGAAGGCACGACACCTCATCTCATCTGAGATAGAATATATGTCTGCTGCTGACTGATACATCTCAACATGGTGGATGGGGTTGGTGCTCCCGTCATATCTTGGTGTGACCACAGGTGGCTTGAACTTTGATGGCGTAGGGAAGTTGACTATCTTCGCCACAAAGGGTGAGCCTATGGTGTATTCCTTCTGAAGAGGGTCTCGGCTTTTTAGTATAACGCCAATCTTATCCTCCAACCGCTGGATCGAGTCATTTCAGGGCCTCGTAGGGTCGGCTTGGCCGATGTTATCCCCTGCCGCCTCTTTGAGATGGACGGAGGGTCCTACCGCTGCTGGCCTGCGTCGGCTGTTTACTTCCCCCTGACCGTCATCTCGTTATGGGGGTCGTTCATCTGCTACCTCCCTTCTGGACCTCGCAGCACTCCTTGATCTGGACAATTTTTCCCGCAGGTCATTTACTGGGCCTAGCCTCTCAAAGGCCGACCCCCTGCTCAAGCGGTCAAAAGCAGAGCCTCTCGAGCGATCGTCAGGATTTGGTCTCCCGCACTTCCCTCTACACTCCTGAAGGCGTCGTACAGTATTATTGGAGACCTCATACGGCTCCCAGTATTCTATGGGGGCCCCCTCTCCCTCCAGATCATCATACCTGTCTTCAGGGCAAGGGTGTCCTTGCCTCCCCAAGCGTAGACGCCGGGTGTCAGCAACATCCCTACGTCGTTGAGGGGGTGGTAGGTCTTTGCGTGGTGCCCGGGGTGGTCCCCTGGCCTCATGCTGTCCTGGAGCTGCTGCCGAAGTAATCCTCTCAGGTGAGACCCTTGGCGGTCTTAGTATATTCTGGCTTAGAGCCGTAAACTGCTCCTGCATGATCCGCTGGCTTACTGCCAGAGACTTCAAGGCTGCTGCCACATCAGCCATCTCAGACTGAGGTGGGGGCTGACTGGAACTGGGTCCTCCCCCATCATCCGGTGGGGGAAGTGGTGGTGGCATCTCTGGTGCCATGTGTTTGAGCTGTGAACAGCTGAACTGAAAAAAAGACTGGTGAGCTTGAGAACCTTAATGGGTCTCTTTCAATGGTGAAACGTCTCCACACAGGGGGAGAGCTGGTTCACCACCAGAGTGCCCAGTGAGGTCAAGCTGTACAAAGGAAGAGATGTCTTCTCGTTCCAACAGATGGCGCCAAACTGATGATGCTGAAATCTAGCACCACCAGGTAAGTGATGATGAGCTCAAACTATAGTAACCATGGCAGCCATAAAGATGTAAGTGTATAAGTATATAGAAGGAGATGAGTATAAGAGTAGTAAGACAATGATGTATAGTGGTTCAGCCAATTAGGCCTACATCCACTGTGAGTGTGTGATCCACTAAGTATGGGCACTAATGGCCTTGGATACAATGCACATAAGCTCACTTTCTCTCTCCCTACTATGTGTACAAGTAGAGTTTTTACTAGGGTTACAATTATCCATCCGCCGATCCCCTTGTAGGGTTGTAGGTGACAAGTATATATAGGTCTTGGGGGTGTAGTGTACCCCCCAAGTATGCATGGTGCATGTGAATGATGATCTAGCCAATCTCCTGTTGACACCTGTAGATGACAAATGATGACATAATATTCCCTCACGTGAGGGTGTGATTTGGTTATAACGGTCTGCCACGTGCCATATGAGCCTCACGCGCACTGTTCCATGCGTCTCCCAAACCACGCGCTGTGATGATGTCACCCTCGGCCTATGATATGAGGCCGAGGGCAAAGTTCCTTCTGGTAGTTAGTCTGACCCAATTCTGGCCTCGTACTGTCGTACCCTCGGAGGGTCGTCTGAATCCTGATGAAGGGTCAGCCCCCTGAGGGGTCGTCCGGAGCCTGATGAAGGGTTGGCCCCCTGAGGGGTCGTTCGGAGCCTGCTGAAGGGTCGGCCCCCTGAGGGGTCGTTCGGAGCCTGATGAAGGGTCGGCCCTGAGGGGTCGTCTGGTAAGAGGGAGCCCTCGGCCAGGCCGAGGATATATACGGGTATATCAATCACCTTTTGCATTTTTATTCTTGAAATAATAAATCGATTATAATCTATACGAAACTCCGTGTGGATTCGATCTCTACTTTCCAGTATACTTTCATTTAGTGTACCAAGTTGTGGTATTTGTTTTGTATAGGGCGTAAACACCCAACAACGTGTTTTAAATGTAAAGTTTATGCTTCATTAAAGGGATGAGTCCAAATACTGTGATTTCCACCGGGATTATGGGCACAACACCAATAGTTGTATTGCACTAAAGAATGAGATTGAAAATCTTATTCGACAATGAAAAATTGAGCAAGTTTGTTGATCGAAATGGCAACCGAAATGATAAAAAAAGGTCTGAATCTCTAGACCGAGAAAGGGATGATAATAAAAGAATAAGAAATTATGATTTTGAAGAAGATCTGGACTTATTAAAAAAAGCTTAAAAAAACAGAGGTGGATGTCGGCATGATATCCTTTGGATGCCACTTCTTCGTAAGAGGGGATGCCGAAGGAGGAGATGCGATAGCAGAAAGGAAAACTTTTTTGAATGAAGCTGTGGATTGCCCAATAGTCAAACAGATTAACATGATCGAATCCAGTGACACCCGACCAAGGAAGGTCAACAAACACATGATTGTGATTGGATTCTCTAAAAACGATCTTAGTGGGGTACTTTATCCTCACGATGATCCATTAATAATCACTTGCAGAGTTCACCGGGGTCGGTTTTCCAGGATATTAGTTGATAATGGGAGTTATGCGAATGTAATGTTCTACAAATGCTTCAGTAGTTTAGGGCAACGTGATAGCAAACTGGATCTATGCCATAGACCTCTCATTGGATTTGCGGGAGGAAAATATACCCATTGGGAACCATCAAGCAGGAAGTCTTGGTCGCCACCTAGGTGACCAGCAGGAGGGAAAGGATTCGCTTATTTATTTTAGACAAAAATGTCCTAGTAGCTTACAACATCATCCTAGGAAGAGTGGGAATAAAGCAGTTAGAAGATGTGCCACCTACAGTACATCAATGCATGAAATTTCTAATAAATTATGGAGTCGATATAGTAAATGATAGTCAGAATAGGCTAGAGAATGCCATTACACGTCAGCTGATTAGGCATAAATTCTTCCGATTTATCCCCTTTATTTAGCGGCATTTATCACCTTGTACAATGTAAAATGAATCGATTTATCTCATATCTTTGCTAATAACAGTTCCTATATAGTGCATCGAGTTTCGTGTATTCTTTGTGCTTTTTACAGGTATTTTATACAAGTGCTGAGAAGAGGAAACTCAAAAATTGAGAAACCAAGGAAGAAAAGTTAGAGGGCATAAGAGTAACATTATAACTGGAGTTTGGACGAGGAAATAAAATGAAAGTTGAACACCTCAAGTCTACAAGGGCGTAAGAGGAAATGGAATCCAAATCTGAGTCCCGAATCAGAAGTTATGAAGCCTTAAAGATAAGAGAAAATCACAACAAGAGCATAAATAAAAAGACCACCAGATCGATCCGATGTGAGCCAAAAACAAACCAATCCGGTGGAGGCCAAGTTCCTGAATATAGAGGACCGATCCTGCTTCACCTAAAAATGAACCGGTCCGACACCTTATGATTTCCTGCATAGATTAGAAGACCGGACCGATCCGATTTCAAGTAAAAAGAAACCGATCCGATATGTACCAAACAGAACCGATAGCCCAGGCCGGACCGATTCGGGTGACAATTTTCTAATTTTTCTTTTCCAAATTTAGAGTTGTACCTAGCTCAAACTCTCGTAATTTTGTAGGTTATTTATTCCAACTCATTACTAGACTTTTACGAGTTTTCTTTTTAATAGTTTTAGAGGGCTTTTGCACCTAAGAACCCTAGGTTTTAATTTCTTTAACATTTATTCCAGTTTTCAGCATTAATTCCAGAATTTTCTTTATTCCAAGTATTGTTTCCTTTCTGATTTCAATTGCTTTTATATTTGTGTCTAAGAATTCATTGAAATTAAGTTGCAATTTCTATTTGCGAGTTTATTCCTAATTTTTCACGTACCTATGAATTCATGCAAAATAGATTTTGTGTTAATGCTTAGTTTAATTATGTCTAGCTAAATTTCCAACGGTTAGGATGCATGAACCCAACTCGATGTAGTTTACATGAATAGAAAATAGGTTTTGAATTAAATTTTGATCGAATCGTGTTGTGTAGTGATCACAACCATCGTAGGCCTTTTAACCTCGTTTGCCCTAGGTAACCGAGGTGTTTAAGGAAGCGATATGCGTGTTGGCTATGCAGCGCCCCTTTATTCTTGTCTTTTATTACGTATGTGCGGGCCAGTACCTTCATTTATGTAATGCTTAGGATTAATAAAGACTGGGTTTAATCAACTCTCTAATTCAAAATATAGTATTCTATTCGGTAAATCTACTAGGGTTTGGGGGATTGTATAAACTAAAAGATGATTAATTATGGAACTGAATTCTACTATAATGCTTAGGATTAATAAAGACTGGGTTTGATAAACTCTCTAATTCAAAATCTAGTATTCTATTCGGTAAATCTACTAGGGTTTGGGGAATTGTATGTTAACCCGCCTTTCCCTCATTCATATTTACTTAATTGCAGTTTTTTTATTTCCGTGCACGTAGCTTAGTTCGTAATTTAAGTTTCACTTGCATTTAGACAGTAGAATTCAGTTCCACAATTAATCATCTTTTAGTTTCTTTTCTCGAATCAATTTAGGGGTAGTCTTCAGTTCCTTCGTCGTTACGAGCATTCGTCCTAGTTTCCTGTGGATATGATCCCAACTTATCAGGTTATTACTTACATGATAGGCTTGCACTTGAGCCTATATAAGCATGCACTTTAGACACATTTATGGGTGCATCAAGTTTTTGGCGCCGTTATCGAGGAACTTAGGCAGACTTTTAGGTTAGTAGATTTAATCCCAAATTTGATTCCAAAATTTTTTAAAAAAAGCCAAAAAAATAAAAAATCCAACAAAAATTCAGAAAATAAAAAGCCAAAAAGAAATCATCTCTGAAAAGGCCTTTTCATGCAAAATCCAAAACAAACTCCTCAAAATACTCAAACAATAATCCACGAAAAATCCATCGTTGAGTACGACCCTGATAGCCCACACACTCCTCGTGTCCCACAATTCTGGGTTCCACCTCCTACACCTCCAAACTCCATCACGAGTCACACTTCTAGAACACTGAGTGAGAATTCTGAGTCAATTGGAGAGAGGCAATGTCGGATATCGCTAGTTTCGGTATGGGTGAGGGAAACCTATCATATCATCCCATAAAAGAACTCCTATTTCCCGAGCGGACTGTCACCCCTGGATGCATTCTACTTTCGTACAATGCAGGATAGTTCCACTTCTGTAATAGGATGATACAAGTTCTTCCAACATTTCACGACATGGATTCAGAGAAACCATACCTCCATATTCGCGAGTTCGAAGAGGCGTACGAAACCTTTAGCGACCAAGCTTGCAAGCAAGATGTCGTTCGTCTAAAGATTTTTCCTTTTTCTTTAAACGATAAATCTAAGACCTGACTTTGGTCTTTACCATCGAACTCTATTATATTATGAAAGGATATGCAATCCAAATTTCTCTCGAAGTTCTTTCCACAACATAAAACTAACTCCGTCAAGGCTCAAATTCAAGCTTTTCGACAACAAGATAATGAGTCATTTGATAGGTGTTGGGAATGCTTCCAAGAGTTGGTTAACGCTTGCCCATATCATGGATTTGAGAAACATCACCTTATCTCTTTCTTCCATTAAGGGCTTACTATAGGGTTTTAACAACTTGTTCAAACAATGTGTGAAGGACCGTTTTGGGAATTTAGATGCGAGTGATGCTGAGGCTCATCTTAAGTATGTTATCGAGTCTACTCAAGCATGGAACATATCCGATCCTAATGCCCCAAACCGACCTCGACAAGTGTCCATGACTCCTACTGCATTCGGTTTATACTAATTGGATAAAGATACCTTGTTAGGCTGTCGACTTGATCAGTTTGAGAAAAATATGAGAGACATACTTGAGGTACGACTAAGAGAAACTATCGGATCCACCCGTGCAGTGAAAGAAAAGGTGTGCGCTATGAGGCAGGCCTTTCAACAAAGGAATGTCCGACGATACCCGCCTATAAAGCCATGCTTACCGAGCAAGTTGAAGCAATAGTAGGGTTTAAGGGAAATTTTAACGGCCCGTATCGGAACTCGTACAATCCTTCGTGGAGAAACCATCTCGATTTTAGCTACGGGCAACAACAAGCTGCGTTGAATCCAAATTCACATGTTGCCCTACCTCCTCCCCCTCCTCAATTTCAACAAGCACCACCTATGAAACCACACATGCAAGCATCACCTCTAGGCCCATACATCACCCCATCGCGGAGGACATTTGAGGACAATTTAAACCAGTTCATCCAATCTCAAAACGTAACCAACGCCAAGTATGAGTGTATGTTCACTGAGATGAATACGAGTATCTCTAGGTTACAATACTCGTTAAGTGTCCAAGAGAAGGTCAAGTTTCTGGATCAAGGCCAAAGACCTCCTCAAGGTCAATCCAATGTTAGATCTACATCTTACGATCAGCAAGAGCAATGCCAAGCCATCGCTAGTGTGCGAGTCGTTGATTTATCACCTCCCCCACAAGAGGAGCCAAAAGACAAGGAGGTTTCGCTCGGCATGAAAGAGGTCGAAGATGTCCCCTTGAATGAGAGTGACAAAGACGACACTAGCAAGCTCGAAGTTATTATAAAACCACCCATCGTCGCTCCGTTCGCTTAACGGTTGTCCCCACCTCAAAATGGAGCCTCCCATGCGGAAGTGCTAGATGTTCTTAAGCAAGTGAAGCAGAATTTGCCATTACTGGATGCCATCCAAAAAATTCCCACCTATGACAAGGTCATTAAAGATATTTTGACTGTAAAAGACGGCTAAAGGTGAAGAAGAATGTCTTCCTAGGACAGAATGTGAGCTTCGTTCTACTTAACGACCTCCCACCCAAGTTTAAAGATCCGGGCGCACCCAAGATTTCATGTGTTATTAGAGAGCGTCGAATTGAGAAAGGCTTGCTGGACTTAGGCGCGAGTGTTAATATCCTTCCCTATTCCATTTTTAGCCAACTTGAGTTGGGTGACCTTAAGCCCATACGAATCACTCTCCAATTAGAGGATCGCACAATGAAGGTGCCTCGAGGGATTATTGAGGATGTGATAGTCCAAGTGGACACTTTCTACTTCCCGGTAGACTTTGTCATTTGGAATACGGAGCCCTCCATCAATTCTAACAACCATATTCCCATCATTCTAGGCTGCTCATTCTTATCCACGGCTAATGCTTTAATCAATACATGAAATGGGCAAATGCAGCTCACTTTTGGGAACATGGCCCTCGAGACGAACATCTTCAATGTTGCTAACCAAGTGGGTGACAAAGATGAAATCCATACGGTCGATCTCATAGAGGAGGTAGTAGAGGGAGCACACCAAGAGAACCATAGGTGGGGATGCTTTAGAAGCATGCATAGTGAGAGGTGATGAGTGTGAAATTCTATACAATGAGCTTGAGCGAGAGTTCGAGGGGTTGAAAGCGATATTAGACGAGGAAGCGTCGATAGAGGAGTTAAAAATGTTCATTGGGTTTCTAGATTCGAGGAGATACCCCCGAGGGAGTCATGCTCGACCCCCTCCGAAGCGAAATTTCCTACCCCCGAGTTGAAGAAACTACCCTTTAATGTGAAATATGCTTTTTTAGGTGAGGATGAGAAATTTTCTATTATTGTCTCTTCTAGCCTAGATAAAGAGTAAGAGGGTAAGCTGCTGGAAATTTTGAGGAAGCATAGAGGTGATTTTGGTTGGTCTATAGCGAATTTGAAGGGTATAAGTCCCTTGATTTGTACCCACAAAATCCACCTCGAGGAGGATGTGAAGCCCCTAAAGGAAATGAAAATGCGACTAAACCCAACTATAAAAGAAGTTGTTAGAGAAAAGATTATCAAGTTATTAGATACCGGGGTTATGTACCCTATCTCGGATAGCAAATGGGTAACCTAATTTAAGTTGTCCCAAAGAAGTTGGGTACGATTGTGGTCTAAAATTCTAAGGGAGAATTAATTCCTCAACGCACCACCACCGGGTGGCGTGTTTGCATAGATTACTGGAAACTCAATGCCGAAATGAGAAAATACCACTTTTCCTTGCCATTTATCGACCAAATGCTTGAACACGTAGCGAGTCACCCATATTATTGCTTCCTTGATGGTTATACCGAATATAACCAAATTGAGGTAGACATACTTGATTAAGAAAAGACGACTTTTATATGTCAATTTGGCACATTTGCCTACAAACGTATGCCTTTGGATTATGCAATGCACCCGCGGCCTTTCAACGGTGCATGATGAGTCTCTTTAGCGACGTGGTAGAGAGAGGACTTGAGGTTTTCATGGACGATTTTAGCATTTTTGGCCCCTCTTTTGACCAATGTCTAACGAATCTTGAGAAAGTATTATCCCGGTGTATGGAAAAGAACTCAGTTCTCAATTGGGAAAAATACCACTTCATGGTTACCGAGGGCATAGTTCTTGGGGACATAGTCTCATCTAAAGGCATAGAAGTTGATCGATCAAAAATAGATGTCATAATCAATCTTCCCCCGCCTAAATCACTAAAGGATGTGCGCTCCTTCTTGGGCCATGCAGGATTTGATGGAAGGTTTATCAAGGATTTTAGCCCCATCGCTAGACCTTGGGTAACCTCTTTATGAAGGATTCCCCCTTTGAGTGGAATGACGCATGCCAAGAGTCTTTCGCTAAATTAAAAAGCATGTTAATTTTTGCTCCCATCATGCAAGCTCTGGAATGGTCCCTTCCATTCGAGCTCATGTGTGATGCGAGTGATTACACGATTGGGGCTGTTTTGGGGCAAATAAAGGACAAGAAAGATCATGTCATCTATTACGCTATCCGAATGTTTATCGGGCCACAACTTAACTATTCCACCACGGAGAAAGATTTACTAGCAGTTATTTTTTCTTTGAATAAATTTCGCTCATACCTTGTTGGGTCGCCCATTACATGTTTTACCGACCACGCGACACTTAAATATATCCTTACTAAGAAAGATGCGAAGCCGCGCCTCATAAGGTGGATCCTACTCCTACAAGAGTTCAATCTCTCTATAAGAGATAAGAAATGGGTAGAAAACATCGTTAGCGACCATTTGTCACGGCTCTCGTCCGACGTGCCTAGTGATCCAATACCTATAGACGAGTACTTTCCAGATGAGCAACTCTTTGCTACTTCTTCCCTACCTTGCTTTGCGAACATTGTTAACTATCTTGTAACGGGAGCCGTTCCTCTCGGTTGGACACCGAAAAAGAAAAAGAAATTCATCGCTTGGTCACGCATGTTCTTCTATGACGATCCATCCTTATTCAATTATTATGCGGACCAACTCATTCGAAGATGTGTTCCGGATGAAGAAATTCAAAGTATAATCCGATTTTGTCATATGGAAGCTTGTGGATGCCACTTCTCCAAGAATAAAACGTTGCTAAAATCCTTCAAAGCGATCTCTATGGGCCCATGATGTTCCGGGATATGAACTCCTATTGCAAATCTTGCGATATATGTCAAAGGATGGGAGCTATTACCCACCGCGACATGATGCTACTAACCTCTATACTCATCATTGAGTTATTTGATTATGGGGGTATTGACTTTATGGGACCATTCCCTCCCTCATTCGGCTTCTTATACATCCTCATTGCGATAGACTACGTCTCCAAATGGGTAGAGGCAATTGCTACCAAGACGAATGATAACAAAATGGTGATAAAGTTCTTACAAGAACACGTACTCTCTCACTTCGGTGCTCCGAAGGCAATCATAAGTAATAATGGCACACATTTTTGCAATAAGACGTTTGAAAAATTAGTAAGAAAGTATGGGGTTGTTCACAAGGTTGGAATGACTTAACACCCACAAGCAAGTGGGTAAGCCGAGTTAGTAAATCGTGAGATTAAGACCATCCTTGAAAATACCATCGATCCTACCCAGAAAGATTTGTCCCTTCGATTAAACGATGCCCTATGGGCTTATCGTACCGCCTACAAGAACCCCCTCGGGATTTCCCCTTTTCATTTTATCTATGGCAAGCCTTGCCATCTCCCCATGGAGATAGAGCACAAACCTATTGGGTGATCAAGAGGTTGAACTACAATATAGATAAAGCTGGTGAAACTAGCAAGCTTTAATTGAAAGGGTTGGAAGAGATGCGCAATGACGCATATGAGAATGTTAAAATTTCAAAGGAATGAATGAAACTCGTGCATGACAAGATAATTCGACGCAAAGAGTTTCACCTGGGATAAAAAGTACTCCTCTACAATTCTCGATTACACTTATTTCTCGACAAGTTACGTTCAAGGTGGATGGGCCCATTTGTGGTGAGAGAAGTGTTACCCCATGCAGCTATAGAGTTAAAAGATTCAAAAGGGGGAAATACTTTCAAGGTTAATGGTCAACGCCTTAAATCGTACTTTGAGGAGTGCGTCAAAGAAGCCAACACCATTTGGTTATCGGACCCCATCTATGTGGATTGATTGAGAAGTACGAGAAGGTCATCGCACCCCCGACTCATATGGGGTGATTCTTATGTATAATAATTGTGCGTAGGTGTGGGTACCTCGATTTATCACCACGGGCCCAAACGAGTAGCCCAGTAGAAACGACCCAAAGTCTGGGAAGCTTGCGTCTCAACCAAAATTAGTTACGACTTAATCTATTCCTAAAATCTCTTAAGGAGATATTCTAGGAAGATAAATTGACGTGGGGAAGTCCAACATCCCCACTCCCCGAAAATAGAGATGTATATAACAAACCCTAGGCCTGGGGCAAAAGTCACGCATTGTATTTTTTGTAAAACACTCCCCAGAGTATAGAGAAATAATATTGAGATTACCACCGTGGACAGAGGCATTCTTGTTGAACCATGTACATACTGTGTCGTGTGATTGGCATTCATTACATTTTTTATTTGCTTTGGTGATTGTCTTTTCTTATTAACTTGTGTTGAACATAATTGTCACCACAATTGGCGCCGTCTGTGGAAACGTTTGTCTTCCTTTAAGAAAGCCCTCACCAACAAAGAATCTGGAATGTCTAGTCACAACAGCAATGCCCCTCAAGAAGGGGATATCCATGAACAACCTGCCCCTCGCAGGATCAGATCTGAAGTTCGACGTTCAGATCAAAGGGGTCGCCTAGAGCGGCAGGCCTCAGAACAAAGTCAGGGACTAGCGAGGTCCACACAAATCTCTAGGTTGATCGATGCCTATGAGGCAAGGCTCCAAGAGCAAGGGGAGGCTGCGCGCAAACAAGAGGATGAGAATGCTCGCCTCAAAAGGAGACTGGAAATGATGGAGAAAGAACTCCATCGCAACACTAGGCAATGTCCATACCGCACTCTTAGCCCTCAAGTGAGCAAGTCTCGCAGCCGAGGAAGGAGCTCGAGATGCGGATCCCTAGGAAGTGAGAAGCACGAGTCTGATGATGACTTGCTCGAGCAACAGTGACCAGCTCGCCGTTACAGTAGCCTAGCTCGAGGAGATAAGGATATACAAAATTTGGTCCGAAGAGAAATGGACCAGCACCCAGCACATCGGGGTGCCAGATCGACTAGAGAGCTTGCTCAATGAGCTCTTAGGACCCAGATGAAATCCCCTTTCTCAAGGGAGATAGAAGAAGAAGCCCCCAAGAAGTTCACAATTTCGAGATTCAAGATTTATGACGGAAGGGATGACCCTATCGATCACGTTAGGCAGTACAGGTAGGCCATGACTCTCTGGAACCACAGGGATGCACTAATGTGCCAGATTTTTCCTTCAAGTCTGCATGATGTGGCCCAGAAATGGTTCGAGAGGCTCCCTCACAGATCCATCAGGAGCTTTGAGTCCCCGGCCGAGCTTTTCAAAGCTCGCTTCATTTCTAGCAGTTCCCATCCAAAGAGGATGGATGCTTTGCTAATAATGAAGAAGACGCCTCAGAAGAGCCTTCGGGACCACGCAAAGAGGTACTGGGAGTTGTTCAATGAGGTCGAAGATTGCTCGAAATAGGTAGCAGTGGCTTCTTTTAATATTGGCCTACCCAACTCTTGCCTTCTATACCAAACCCTAACGAAGATGGAAGCCATAACCATTGATGACCTGATGGCTCGTATCGAGAAGTACGCCAAGGTCGAGGGTGTGACCTCCCTCAGTGCAGGGGAGAATGGTCGAGCTAAGATCGCTGCTAAGAGCAACGATAAGGCCTAAAACCAGAAGAAATGAGGCAAGAATGGGTGCAAGGGTGGCTCCAATAATGGAGGCAAGAATGATGCTTCGAAAGCATTTCAGGCAGTGAACACTATCTTCAAATAACCAATATACAGGATCCTAACGAAAATTAAAGATGAGCTATTTTTTAAGTGGCCTAGAAAGATGGGAGGATATCCTTTAAAGAGAAACAACACGCTGACATGCGCTTTTCACAAGGAGGGAGGATATAAGACTGAGCACTGTAAGGCTTTTAAGTCTCACCTTGAAGAGCTGGCCCAGATCGGGCATCTGAATGAGTTTATGGAGAAAAAGGTATAGAAGGTTACTGCCAACGACGACACAAGGCCCGACAACGTACTCAAGGATGATGCTGGATATGAATTTACAGTAATTCATGAGGCATCTGATATGAAGCAGATTCAAGGAAATTCAGCTCGGATGGAAGTGAAAAATCTTACAGCAGTAATGTAAGCTTTTCAGATCGATCCAGCGAAGACACGGTCAGGAAAGCATCGACGAGCAGATGATATCAATTATAGCAAACACATCGTGTTCACAGATGAAGATCTAGTGGGGGTGAGAACCCCACATCATGATGCCTTGATCATTACCCTCAGGATAGCCAACTATGACGTCGATAAGTTGCTCGTCGACCAGGGAAGCTCATCTGAGGTAATGTATCTCGACCTGCTAAGAAAATTGAAGTTAAGCATTGTCGACTTGAAGGAAAGCACTGTCCCTGTAGTTAGCTTCGCTAGGAAAGTAACAATACCATTAGGAAAGATCGTGTTGCCAGTAAGGGCAGGAAGTTTCTCCAAGATGATCGAGTTTCTGGTAGTCAACATTGACTCGCTATACCAAGCTATCCTCGGCAGAGGGTGGTTACATGCAATGAGGGCAGTCCCGTCGACTTACCATTCGAAACTCAAGTACGTGACTGAGCGAGGAATGATGGAGATCCACGGAGATCAAGCGATGACAAGAAGGTGCTTCATAACAGCCATCCGCCCAAAACCAGAGAAGAAGGTCGAGAAAGCCAAAGAGAAGGTCGAGGAGCAAGAGGGTTTGATACCATCAAAATATCAGTTAAAGTTTGGAAGTCCCGGAGTGGAGGAAACCTGACTCCTCCCCTCTGAGAGGGTCATTAAAAACCTGGAAGAAATCATAGCCAGTGGTAATAAAGAGGACAAGAGTTTCTTGATTAGGACATCTCTCACTGATCAAGAGAAGAAAGAATTGACGGTGCTATTAAGAAGCAACCTATATGTTTTCACGTGGAAACCGTATGAGCTACCTGAAATTGATCCCAGCGTGGTTTGTCATCGGTTGCACATCGACCCCACTTTCAGGCCCATCGCGTAGAAGGCACGGCGAACTGCGCCAGAAAAGGCCAAAGCTATAGAGAAGGAAGTAGAGAAGCTGTTAGATGCAGGATCCATACGGGAAGTTCAATTCCCTAAATGGCTGTCCAACCTAGTAGTGGTTCCAAAGAATAATGGCAAATGGAGAGTTTGTATTGATTTCACTAATCTTAATAGGGCATGCCCTAAGGACAGTTTCCCCCTCCCAAAGATCGACCAGTTGGTGGATGCTACAGCAGCTCATGAGAGAATGAGTTTTCTAGACGCATTTTTGAGATGTCACCAGATTCCTCTATATGCACCAGACCAAGATAAGACCGCGTTCATTACCACCGTTAGATTATACTATTATAAAGTTATGCCTTTTGGGCTCAAGAATGCAGGAGCAACTTACCAGCGGCTGGTCATGAAGATGTTCAAAGACCAAATGGGAGATACCATAGAAATATACATTGATAATATGCTCGTCAAGAGCAAGCGCAAAGAGACCACCTCTCAAACCTATCAAGGACCTTCAAAATCCTCAGGAAATACCGAATGAAACTCAACGCGAGCAAGTGTTCTTTCGGTGTCCATTCAGGAAAAATTATCGGGTACTTAGTTAGTAAGAGACGCATTAAAGCCAATCCGAACCAGATCGATGCAATCAGCAAGGTACAACCTCCTCGTACAATAAGAGACGTACATAAACTCATGGGTATGCTCGCCACCCTGAATAGGTTCATCTAGAAGTCCTCCGAGAGGTGCCAGCCATTTTTCCAGCTATTAAAAAGAAGCAAAACGGTAGAGTGGAACCAAGATTGCTCGAGAGCATTGGAAGAGCTCAAATCTTATCTCAGCACACCACCCCTGCTCGTGATACCTCAAGAGAATAATTCCCTGTACTTATACCTTTCCGTCTCCAGCCACGTCGTCAGTTCTGCACTGGTATGTGAAAAGACAGGAATCCAGCACCCATTTTACTACGCGAGCAAGACCTTATTGGACGCCGAGCAGCGGTACCTACCACTGGAGAAGCTCGCCTTTGCACTAGTGGTAGCTTCGAGGAAATTAAAGCACTACTTCAAAGCTCACACTATCATTGTCCTTATGCCACACCCACTTAAAGTAATCTTACGAAAAGTGGATCTGTCTGGCAGACTATCCAAGTGGTCAGTCGATCTCGGACGATTTGACATCCAATTTCAACCAAGGAATGCAATCAAGGGGCAGGTCCTCGCTGACTTCATTACAGAGTTCATAGGCGAGCAGTCTTGCGACCAACTTTAACCCATGGATAATAGGGAAGATCGCTCAACAGGAGTTTGGCGACTGTTCGTTGATGGAGCCTCCAACTCAAAGAGGGCAGGAGTAGGAATTGTGCTCGTTACCCCAGAGGATATAATCCTCGAACAGGGTATCAGGCTTGGATTTGAAGCCTCCAATAACGAGGCAGAATATAAGGCTTTGATAGCAGGCTTACAAAAGGCGCAGGCATTGGGGGAAAAACAACTACAGGTGTTTGGCGACTCACAATTGGTTTCCAATCAGATAAGTGGGGACTTCAACGCGAGGGATGAAAGAATGGTAGCCTACCTCGCCTTAGTAAAAAAGTTAATGTCCAACTTTGAGGAAGTCAGTGTCCAACAGGTTCTGAGAGGACAAAACAGTCATGCCGCCGCCCTAGCAGCCTTAAGTTCAGCAATCGACTCTAACTTAAAGAGAACAATCCCTATAGACTTCCTCGCCCAACCGACCATCAGCGAGAGCGAAGAGCTGCCAGACATGGACCGTATTCTCCAGATTGAATCTACACCCAGTTGGATGGACCCCCTGAGGGACTATTTAAAGAATGGGGCACTACCAGACGATAAGAAGGCCGGTCATCAGATAAGAGTCAAAGCTACCCGCTTTCACTTATCTCCTGAGGACGAGCTATATAAGAGATTATTCATCGGCCCTTACCTCCAATGTGTTCACCCAAAGGACGTCGAGCAAGTTCTGCATGAGCTTCATGAAGTAACCCGCGGGAGCCATATTAGAGGGAGATCGTTAGCTTTCCGAGCAATGAAGGAAGGCTACTGGTGGCCATACATACAGAGAGATTCTGGAGTATATACTCGCAAGTGCGAAAAATATCAACTACACGCTCCTATAGTCCACCAACCTACCAACGACCTAATATCACTTACCAGCCCTTGGCCTTTCACCCAATGAGGAATGGACATCGTGGGCCCTCTTCCTACCGCTGCCGATAATCGCAAGTATCTGTTGGTCGCCACGGACTACTTCACCAAATGGACTGAGGCAGAACCACTGGCAAACATCAGGGATGCAGATATGATGAGGTTCATATGGAAAAACATAATTACCCGCTTTGGGATCTCCAGAACCCTCATCACCGATAACGGAACTTTAATACCCCGTATTTTTATGATTTTTAAATTTTGGGGATTTATTAAATTTAATTAGAGATATTAAATTAATATTAATCCGAAAAATCATTTAAATACTTACTAGCGTAATGAGAGTTAGTAATTATTTTGTTATAAGTTACTTTATGGGTAAAGTAAGTGGTGTAATTATGATTAGTAAAATTATCACGAGAATCTAATTTGGTAATTTTGGAAATTTATCGGGACGCGCTTGTGTCGTGTCAGGAATAAATTCGAACTATTAAAGTAAATAAATTATAAGTCACCCGTATGGTCATTTTGAGTGCGTCAACGTGTCCGGAAGGGTCGAGATAGTCAAAATAATGTACCCGGGGGTTTAGTTTGGGTCTCGGGGTGTTTTTAGGCCTAATTAACACCCCGGGAGGGCGTTTTGGACATTTAACATTTTTGGGCATGAAAACCTACGAAAATTCTAAGGGTATATCAGATGGTAAGAGTCATCTTCTAGGGTTAGAATCACCATAAACCAAAGACGGCCATTGGAGAGGAAGAGGAGAGGCTTTCCAAGGAGTTCTAGGCCAAGAACTCCACCGTTTGCACCGCCGTCACCGCCAAATGTTAGATCGGGCAACGAGGATCACAAACACACCAATCTCTCCACAAATCTGAACCAAGAATTCTCAGACAAGTATCTATCTTGATCTATTTCAGTTAATCCTCCAATAATATTAGGCTAGGATTGATTTGGACTAGTTTTTGTGAAAGAAAAACGTGTTTTGGAGATTTGAATTCGCATGGTGTATGAGTCATAGATGTATTCTGGAAACCCAATTCATATGTAGAGATTGAACCACGAAATTATAGTAAATTAAGAGTATGAAATCTGGTAAAAGAATGGGAAGAAACTAAACAAAGAAAATATTAGGGTTCTTGATGTTTTTATGGATTATGCCCCATTTAATTCGTTATTCTTGATGAAAATCCGCATGCCTGACGTAGAATATCACTTATTTGAGGATATAACTCTTGTAGTATAAATTGTTGGGAGTTTAGTAGTCAAATATATTGTTTTGGATGATTTTGGAGAGGAAACCTGTAACTGAAAATTCTACAGATTCGCCATACTTGCTTGATTGATCGATCGATCCAAGAGCATCGATCGATCGAACACCTGCCATCGATCGATCGACCCCTCCTATATAACTCACATTTCCTTTTTAATAGGTCGTTCCGACTTAAATGATTAGACATTCTTGGATATTAATGTTAGAACATTTTGGGATATAAAGAATACCAGTAGGACTTATAAAAAAATATGGAACCTTTAATGTAAGACGAGATTAACATTTCACGCAGATGTTTTACATATAAGGGACAATGGGAACATGTGTTAAAGGGTGAGACTCATAAGGAAGTTACGTTGTAAAATAATTGAGTACCTACTGAAATTACACTTGGGGAGATAGGAATCCATGAGTGTTACGTAGTAAGTTGGAATAATCCCATAAATAAGAATAAGAGACGAACCGTTATACGTGATAACCAGATAATGAATAATAAGGATAAATATCATAATTACGGGTCGTGAGAGTGTACCTAAATTTGATATGGTAATAGTTATATACATATATGACTGTGTTTATGCATATACTATATACGTGTAAAAAAAAATCATGCCCGCGCTACTTGCTATCCCTGAGGTTACCGCGCTGGGATAGTCTTATCTCGATGGGACCTTTATGGGGGATATTGACTCGTACCCTAGAACATATGAATCCTTAGTACAGGCTATCATATCAATAGTCAGATGGTCCTAAGAGACTTGAGGGTATGTGCTGACCTCTTAGTGAGTTGGAACTATGCTTCGCCTCAATTTTGTATGTGTTTTGTGTTAATACAGTTCGAGAGTGATTCCGAACTTGTATTTCCCTTAGTACGAGTGATACGGGGACTGGATAGCAGAGTATGCCCGCACCATAAATTTTATGTGGGGTACCGTTAGAATATATATATAATATGAGTATCTAATATATATATTTAAACCTGGAATTTGGGAACTACCTACTGTGACTATGGTAAGTAAGAAATGAATAATTATTTCAACTTGGGAACAAGTATTTGAAAAGCATGATGCGTTACTGAGAAACTTTATAATCAAATGAGGCTTATGTGAGAACTTTACTGTTTAATAAAATTAACTTCCTTAACAATTAAAATTGTCGGCATGAAATCTTATGAGTAACTTAAGATAAGATAAGTTAAACTATTGGGAGTATTAATGCGATAGGTGTGCACATTAGAAGAGAGGTGAGAATTTCTCAAGGGAGTGCCGCACTAATATGTTGGTTGCATTAGCCGGTAAGCATTTTAAATACTTGCTAAACTAATTTTAAACCGTTTTACAATCGGGCTCTGACCCGTTTCCTATTTTCTCTTCTCTCTTGTATATATATGTATATATTACAGGTGCCCAGCCATAGGGGCGTCTTGCATAGGATCATTTGGGAGGAACGCGCTGCAGCTTAGGTGGGAGTTGCAGGCCTCTTGCTTAGACGACCTCATTATTGATTCCACTTCTAGCACTATTTTATCCAGTTGGGCATGTGTCGCCCTTTTCCATTATTCCGTTATTTTATCGGAGATTGTGATTCGTTTATTTACGGTATTTATACTTTGGGATTTATTACTTCCAGGATGTTTTTCTTAAGTTTTAAAGTTGGAATTAATTATTTGGATGTTTAAATTGTTTGGATTATCTGTTCAAGTATAGTTGTTGGGTGATTCTTAAACTATGAATTATGTAAAGTTTAAATGTTGGTTTTTAATTGAAACTTTGAAATTGATGTCTTAAAAATGTTTTTGTCACTTAGCTTAATTATTTAGCGTGTTTAATTGGAAAAATTATTTTTGCGACAGTGATGCTAAGAATGAACCAACCGTTCACCTTGATTATAATTTAATAAAGGATTGATCATCCGGTATTTAATTAGGCGGGTGTCACAGGTGGTATCAGAGCATCAGGTTTTAGTGTCCTTAGGATCTGTACGGCTTATTTCGCTTTCAGCTTAGCGTTCTTGCTATAGAGACCTATTTTAGGATTGTTGTATTCTTGCTTTTACGATTACGTCTTCAGCTATTTGAGATTTGATAATAACTGTAGACTAATAAATTTCTTTACGTTTCAGATGCCTCCGAGATGCGCACCTAAGGATGGGCATGCCCAAGCCGAGCAGCCAGTAGCTCCGGCTCAGGGAACGATGAACGCACATAAGGTAGCCGCTATCATTGCTCAGGCGATGAATACCGCGCTAGCGGTAGTGCAGCAGGCTCCACCCCAAGTTCAGGCAGTGGTGTCAGTACCGGCACAACTTCCATCTGCATGGGACCGAGTTAGGGATGCCTTTCAGAAGGCGCATCCCCCAGAGTTTGAGGGTAGTTCGGATATCATTGTGGCAAGCTAATGGAAGAGAGATATCCAGAGGCATACACGCATGTACGAGTGCACGGACGTACAGAAACAACTGTTAGCTTCCTTTAAGCTGGTGGGGGCCTCTTTGCATTGGTGGGAATCCACTACCACCTTGGAGGAGAGGGATACTATTACTATTTAATCATTTTGGGTGCGGTTTGACCCATCCGCCATGCAGACTGAGATGAGGAGGAAGTTACTGAGTCTGAAGCAGGAGAATTCGACTGTTGCTGAGTATGAAGAGGAGTTCACAAGACTTCTAACTATAGTGCCAGATGAGGCACCCACTGAGGGAAAGAAGATACTGTTGTTTGTGGACGTGTTGGCTTGGAGGATCCGTCAGCACCTTATAGGCAATCTGTCACTGAGTACCTACACGGATGTACTCAATGCTGCTTTGCTACACTGCCAGGATCACCACTTCCATCTGCAGGGAAGCAAACGAGCAGGAGAGTTCGACCAGCAGGGCAGGACAGGGGGTAGTGGTGCTAGTGGAGCACCGACATCTTAGGGGCAGACTCGTCATCATGAGCAAAGTTCCCATCAGGGGGACCCTGCCAAGCCGTTCCGATCAGGTGATTCCAGGTAGGGATTTAGAGGATTTAGGCAGGGCCAGCTTAATTAGCAGGGCCAACATCGTCAGCAGCAGGGCCAACAACGTTTTCAGCAAGGCCAGCAGGGCCAATGGCGGGGTGGTAACGACCAGCAGGGACAAAGGGGAGGAAATTTCAGGGGCCGATGCTTCGGGTGTGGTAAAAATGGCCACAGGCGCCAGGATTGTCCAGAGGGTGATAGGGCCCCACAGCAGCAGGGTGCTCGTAATAAGCCACATAGGCCACTTTTTCCAGCCGCCCTCCCAGCACCAGCTTAGGTACCAGCCCTACCAGCCATTCCAGCCGCTCTAGTGCAGCAGGGGCAGTTACAGTACGGACGTGTCTATAATGTCCACCAGGAAGCAGCTCCACAAGCACCACCCGCGATTGAGGGTATGTTTCCTATCCACGGTACTATGGGTCGGGTTTCATTTGATACTGGGGCGACACACTGTTTTATAGCTACCCATTTTGCGAAGGCCTTAGGGTTATTAGCCACAGCAGAGAGCACTGTAACATGTGTAGACTCACCATTGGGAAATGGATCGTTAATTTTCTTTATATGCCGGGGTGTGGGAGTATAGATTGGTAGCTTGGTATTACCAGCAGACATGTTAGTCTTAGATATGCATGAGCATGATGTTATTATTGGTATGGATTGGCTCGCAGCGTACAGAGCCATGATAGATTGTTTCGGTGGGAGTATTGTCTTTGCCATTCCGGGATAAGAGATGTTTGTAGTGGCGATGCCTCGCCCAGAGGGAGGCTCGACCGCTCATTTGTATTACATAGAGGAGGATACCTCTAAGGAGGTCGTGATTCCCTTAGATTCGATCCCAGTTGTTCGTGAGTATTTTAATGTATTTCAGGAGATACTAGGCCTACCCCCCAGTCGAGAGATAGATTTTGTCATAGATTTATTACCGGATACTCGATCGATAGCACGCGCTCCATACCGTATAGCTCCGTCGGAGATGCGAGAGTTACGAGATCAGATAGAGCAGCTGTTAGGTCAGGGCTTCATTCGCAGGAGTACCTCACCTTGGGGCGCACCAGTTTTGTTTGTGAAAAAGAGAGATGGTTCACTGAGGTTATGTGTGGACTATCGGGAGTTGAACAAGGTCACGATACAGAACAAATATCCGTTGCCTCGAATCGATGATCTGTTCGACCAGCTGAGGGGAACAACTTTCTTTATGAAGATGGATCTGAGGTCAGGGTACCATCAGTGAAAAAACGAGCTTTCCTAAATCAAAGCTCTGATACCAATTTGAAAAAATGAGCTTTCCTAAATCAAAGCTCTGATACCAATTTGAAGAGTCCCCGGATTTTAAAATCACAATTAAAATAATTTCCTCGTTATGTAAAACACAATAGATGTGATGCGGAAGCGTTGTAAAATAGGTAATGGTTCAACTTTAAAAAATAACAGCAAGTTTTAATTTCTCAAAACTCATTAAAACATAATTCAAGTCCTAGAATTTGCCTAAGTCATAATTTTCAATTATCCAAAGTTAGGCGAAACCAATTTTAGCAAATGACTTGAATAAACCAAATTTACCCAATATTTAATTTAGTCCCAAATTAACTGAGTGTGATAATAAAACCAAATTTTATCTTGAATTAATTCTAAGCATGCGTTCTAAATTATGATGCAAGATAAAATAAACAATGTCACACTACGCCGAGATGTACGAGAAAAAACCCAAGACGGGAAACAACCTCGGACGACCCTAGACACAAGTCCACTAGATACGGAATTACAATTACAAGACATGTAGACTTACAATGACTGTCTCGATCCCTCTCAAGCCTCGACGCTCCTTCTCGTAGAAACCTCTTCCTAGCGGACAACCTCGAAACACCACCGCGGTCTCGGAATCCACCGATGGGACTTTATATGGTCACCGTCACCCAAGCATGGAGCCTTTCTCCGTGTGGGTAGAATCTCAACAAAAGTCTTCTTTGTGATGGGGTGTAGAAGCAAACACGAAACGTCTCTTGAATTCGGTAGAGAAAACCGGTGCCAAAAACTCCAAGCAAAGATATGTATATATAGAACTTGGAATAAACAACAATGGGTGTAAACTAAGTGTTTAAAGATTTTTCTTTAAGTTGAAGAACACTCAAACATGAACATTTTCCTTTTTAATATGATCTCTCAAACTCTCTCTAGGAGATGTATTAGGATGGAAAAGTTGTCTTGGAAAATGTGTTTCCCGCACATAATAATGTATGAAAAAAGTTGGTTAAAAACCAAGTGGAGGAGTGGGGAAAAACTGCAAAAAACTGCCAAATAACTGTTCCCGCTGGAATCTCGTTCGAACGAACTTGATTCTCGTTCGAACGAGACTTCTAACGAGCGACCAGCCTGGGCTCGTTAGAAGTTCGTTAGATACCTCGTTAGAACGAACATTCGTTCGAACGACATATCGACCGGCTGACTAGTTAGGGTCGTTGGCAAAACTCGTTCGAACGAAACTGGTTCGAACGACAAAACTCGTTCGAACGAAACTGGTTCGAACGAAAAAAACTCGTTCGAACGACATTTCTAAAGAACGACCAGAAAGATTGAAAAATTCAATTTTGGTCCAGAAACTTTTATATACTTATATTAAAGTTCTATTTGATTCTTTCTGAAAATAAAATGCAGTTTTTATTACACCTAACACCCAATACAAATTGTTCCAAGCTCCTATATAAATATAATTACATTCATACCTTGGGAGCATGGAAGCTTAGTTGATGACGTAGAAACGAGGCACGCAAACCGGCATTTTGATGAAACTTTAAATTCTTTGCCGCTACGTCTTCAACATACACTTCATAGGTTTGAGAATATTACAATAAATACTATCCTATGAATAAATGTTTTTGTTCGGAATTGAGCCAAAACTATATATGGACTTAATTGGAAATTTGTGTCCTTACAAATCTCCCCCTTTGGCTATTCCGGGACAAAAACCAAACAAAAATCCTAAAGGGCCGTCAAGCTCACTAGACTCAAAAACATAACCCGCCCAAACTTGACTTAACCCAAGGATCAAACGCTTTGCCATAGAAAGATGCCGCTTTAGAATAATTCCTGCACACTTAAGCAAACTCATCAAATGCATAGGGAATATCAAAATATTAAATGTGCAATTAATTAATTACTCCCCCTAAATTAATTCTCCCTTTAAACACATGACCTACTTAGAAAGACGTCTCCCCCTAAGATAAATCTCCCCCAAACGAAGATACGATAATAATAGGATTAGATACCATTTCTCCCCCTATCATCATTCTCCCCCTTTTTGTTCGGGAATAGGCAAAGGATAAAGAACTAATAAACAGCATGTGGAAGCTTAAATAAAAGACATGACAGCATATGGGCAATAAAAGCAAGGCAAAGACAAACAAATATCATATATATATATATATACTATAAATATACCATTAAGTACGTGCATATATAGATAGATATAAACACACACATGACACAAAATACAATAAGTTTGCACACTCGTATGGCAAAAAGGTGTCATATGGAAACGGAAGTGTAGGGGTGTGAACTAGCAACAATTAAATTTAGACCCAAACACTTAAGAAACGTTCACGGAGTTCTCATTTGATTGCAAACTTCATCACAGTTAAATATAACCTCATGTGACAATATAAAGATTGAACTCAATGAACAAACATACAGAATGCATACAAGCCTAGCATGATGATGATTCTACAAACCAAATAGAGTCATGACATTAAAGACAACTAGGATAAACGGACATTGTGCAAACCGTTGATATACCATCCAATTCTCCCTCAATGAGCATATATATTCTTTTTGAATGAATATATCAAACAAACATAGGCCTTGGCAATTGATGTATTTTAAGTGCCAAATATTATGTTTTTAGGCCTTTGGATCACGTATTTCTTTTAGATCCAATCGACGGTGGCTTACTATCGCAAAGGATTTAATTCATCCTTTTGGAGCCCTTCCCCGTGCATATATTAATTTATCATGTTTTCATTTTTCACACAAATCTCACATGCAACGGAATTTGACATGCACTAGTCCTCCTAGGTCATAGATATGTAGATGACTAGATTGATAGGAGAACACCTCAAAAAGCTCAAATATAACATGTGATATTAAGATTTCAAAAGAGCTCGTGCATGTGTGAATAGAGGCATATAGAAATAGAATCCATTTAAACAATACAAAATCCAACTACTCCATATAAAACATGGTAAAGAACATTTTAAGGATTGAAAATCTAAACCGAAAGTTCTAGCCACATGAAAGCGTAAACGATAGGATTCAAACACAAATATATGCCACATAAAGTGTGTCAAACAAAAATACACACAAAACAAAATCTTTTTGAGTTTTTAACATTTTTAATCAAAAATAAATATTTACTCAAAAGGACAAACAAAAATCATTTGTATTTTTCATTAAGCGTAAATGAAATAAATAAAACACAAATGATAAACAAAAATCTTTTTATATTATGCAGTCGATACAAACACAAAATATAATACAAAAATATAAACAAGTCATAATTTCTAGCATGTGATATGAAAAAGGCAATGACTAGAAAATGACTAAACAAGCATACATTTAGCATATGAATATAGCATGAAGTACAAACGCTAAAGTATGCAAACACTAACACATTTATCCTTTAGATTTAGCAAGGGAGGAAGCATGTGTAAGTAAATGAGAATCAAAATCCCTATTTTGTAAGGCAACCAAGTCGGATTTCCTCACCCAAATTTATGAAGAATTACTATCTTGGGGTGTAGGAACGTTAGCTATCGTGGTTACTTTACTATGGGATTTTCTAGGAATTCGTTTAAGATCTAAACAAAATTTCGTAAGATGACCTTGTCGACCACAATGTGTACATGTGAGAACATGTCGAAAAGATTTACTTAAGGAGTGATCTTTAAAGGTATTCCTAGTTGATTCTCCTAAAACATTGGTTTGGGCATTATGAGTAAATTCATTACAAGGATTGAAGCCTAAACCACAAGTGTCATTTTTGATTTGGACCGTTCCTAACATTTTATCTAGTTTTTCAGAACGACATTCCAAATCAAATTTGACATTACTAGAATCTTTTAATTTATTTTCTAATTCAGCAATGTTAGATTCTAGTAAAACATTTCGCTCTTCAAAAGCAAGAAGCTCCTTTTTCAAGGATTCCATTAAACCCCTAAGGCTATCTCTTTCGCCTTCTACATATTCAAGCTTCTCTTGAAGAGTCCTCACATGTGTCCTAAGGTCTTCTATTAAGGCACTATCATCAACGACCTTGACACTCTTTCTTAAACAAGCTTCTAACTTCAAATTAGTTCTTTTCAAATTAATAGATTCTTTATATAATTCATGAAAAGCATTTTGAAGTTCACTCACATCAACCTCTTCTTCATTTTCACTCTCACTTTCTTCTTCACTCTCACTATCATTAAAAACAAGGGAATCATGAACAATGACCTTGGAAGTGGCATGTGCAATCGTGTCATCAATCGATGAGTTCTCATTATCACTCACATGACTAGCCATAAAAGCCACAAAATTTTTCTTAGTGGGGGAATCGGGCTTTTCTTCCTTATCACTATCACTAAGGGTTGCATTATATGAAATAGGTCGCTTACCATCTTTCCTTAGTTTAGTGGGGCACTCATAAGCCCTATGGCCATAACCTTCACAACCAAAACACTTATTAGACTCGTCCCTATCTAAATGTTCATTACTAGGTTTAGGGATTTTCTCGGCTTTAGAAATCTTCTCGCTTTTATCATGTTTAGAAGTATCAAATTTCTTAAAATAATTTTTAACTTTATCTTTGTTAAATTTAAGAAATTTTCTAAATTTACGAGCAAACAAAGCCATGTCTTCCGAGTCACTATCACTATCGCTCTCTACTACTTGTTTGACCTCTTTTCGGGCTTTTAAAGCAACAACCTTTTCAATTTTCTTTTCAGTTTTAGAGGGAAACATATCCAGTTCATAGGTTTGTAAATCACCTACAAGCTCTTCTAATTTCGTAGAGGCTAAAGTGGGTAAAGAATTTAAAACGGTCACCTTTGGAATAAATCTATCGGGTAGGGACCTTAAAATTTTCTTTACAACACGGTCGTCAGGTATTTTCTCTCCCAAGTTAAAAGATGAATTAACAATGTCAGAAAGTCTAGCATAAAATTTATCAAAAGTTTCTTTTTCATCCATCTTGATAGTTTCAAATTGAGTGGCGAGGTTTTGGATTTTTGAAGCTTTAACGACACTAGTTCCTTCATGAGTTATTTGTAAAATATCCCAAGCTTCTTTAGCGGTTTCACACGTCATAATACGTCGTAATTCATCCGGTGCAACAGCGCTAAATAAAGCATTTAAACCACGGGAATTAAAATTTGCAAGCTTAAACTCATTTTCGGTCCATCTATCGATGGGTTTGGGAACACGTTCATTTTCAATTAGATGAGTTGGTGGGGAGTACCCGGTAACAACAGACATCCAAACACGTTCATCGATAGATTTAAGTGCCGATTTCATTCGCGCTTTCCAATACGCGTAGTTAGAACCATCAAAAATAGGAAAATTTGAAAATGGGGAAAAATCCATTTTAGCCAAAGATTATTTAAAGGATCGTTTAACGAAATAATTTATCGCTTTGGCTCTGATACCAATTTGAAAAAACGAGCTTTCCTAAATCAAAGCTCTGATACCAATTTGAAAAAATGAGCTTTCCTAAATCAAAGCTCTGATACCAATTTGAAGAGTCCCCGGATTTTAAAATCACAATTAAAATAATTTCCTCGTTATGTAAAACACAATAGATGTGATGCGGAAGCGTTGTAAAATAGGTGATGGTTCAACTTTCAAAAATAACAACAAGTTTTAATTTCTCAAAACTCATTAAAACATAATTCAAGTCCTAGAATTTGCCTAAGTCATAATTTTCAATTATCCAAAGTTAGGCGAAACCAATTTTAGCAAATGACTTGAATAAATCAAATTTACCCAATATTTAATTTAGTCCCAAATTAACTGAGTGTGATAATAAAACCAAATTTTATCTTGAATTAATTCTAAGCATGCGTTCTAAATTATGATGCAAGATAAAATAAACAATGTCACACTACGCCGAGATGTACGAGGAAAAACCCAAGACGGGAAACAACCTCGGACGGCCCTAGCCACAAGTCCACTAGATACGGAATTACAATTACAAGACAGGTAGACTTACAACGACTGACTCGATCCCTTTCAAGCCTCGACGCTCCTTCTCGTAGAAACCTCTTCCTAGCGGACAACCTCGGAACACCACCGCGGTCTCGGAATCCACCGATGGGACTTTATATGGTCACCGTCACCCAAGCATGGAGCCTTTCTCCGTGTGGGTAGAATCTCAACAAAAGTCTTCTTTGTGATGGGGTGTAGAAGCAAACCCGAAACGTCTCTTGAATTCGGTAGAGAAAATCGGTGCCAAAAACTCCAAGCAAAGATATGTATATATAGAACTTGGAATAAACAACAATGGGTGTAAACTAAGTGTTTAAAGATTTTTCTTTAAGTTGAAGAACACTCAAACATGAACATTTTCCTTTTTAATATGACCTCTCAAACTCTCTCTAGGAGATGTATTAGGATGGAAAAGTTGTCTTGGAAAATGTGTTTCCCGCACATAATAATGTATGAAAAAAGTTGGTTAAAAACCAAGTGGAGGAGTGGGGAAAAACTGCAAAAAACTGCCAAATAACTGTTCCCGCTGGAATCTCGTTCGAACGAGACTTCTAACGAGCGACCAGCCTGGGCTCGTTAGAAGTTCGTTAGATACCTCGTTAGAACGAACATTCGTTCGAACGACATATCGAATGACATATCGAACGACTGACTAGTTAGGGTCGTTGGCAAAACTCGTTCGAACGAAACTGGTTCGAACGACAAAACTCGTTCGAACGAAACTGGTTCGAACGAAAAAAACTCGTTCGAACGACATTTCTAACGAACGACCAGAAAGATTGAAAAATTCGATTTTGGCCCAGAAACTTTTATATACTTATATTAAAGTTCTATTTGATTCTTTCTGAAAATAAAATGCAGTTTTTATTAAACCTAACACCCAATACAAATTGTTCCAAGCTCCTATATAAATATAATTACATTCATACCTTGGGAGCATGGAACCTTAGTTGATGACGTAGAAACGAGGCACGCAAACCGGCATTTTGATGAAGCTTTAAATTCTTTGTCGCTACGTCTTCAACATACACTTCATAGGTTTGAGAATATTACAATAAATACTATCCTATGAATAAATGTTTTTGTCCGGAATTGAGCCAAAACTATATATGGACTCAATTGGAAATTTGTGTCCTTACAATCAGCTACGTATCAGGGAGCAGGATGTTTCAAATACTGCTTTCTTGACGAGATATGGGTCCTATGAGAGAGTTCAGAGTGATGCCATTCGGACTCACAAATGCTTCAGCCGTATTCATGGACTTGATGAACCGAGTGTTCAGAGAGTTCTTGGATCAGTTTGTCATCGTCTTCATAGATGACATCTTAATATATTCACACAATGAGGAAGAGCATGCTGAGCACTTGAGGTAGGTTCTTCAGACTCTACGAGAGCATCAGTTGTATGCTAAGTATGAGAATTGCAGGTTCTGGTTACGGGAAGTGCAGTTCTTGGGACATGTTATTTCTGAACAGGGGATAACAGTTGACCCGAGTAAAGTGTCAGCGGTGAGGGAGTGGGGACAGCCCACGACACCGACGGAAGTGTGTAGTTTCTTAGGGTTAGCCAGATTCTACAGGAGATTCATTCGGGGGTTCTCCAAAATAGCGGGTCCATTGACGGACCTGACTCGCAAGGGGGTACCATATGTTTGGGACAATGCTTGTCAATTGGCTTTCGACGAGCTGAAAGACAAGCTTACTTCAGCACCGGTCCTTGCTTTACCTAAGCCGAGCGTGGAGTATCTGGTTTACACTGATGCCTCTTTACGGGGACTCGGGAGAGTACTTCAGCAGGAGGAAAAGGCTATAACTTTTTCCTCCCGCAAGCTTAAGCTACACGAAAAGAACTACCCCACACATGACCTAGAGTTAGCAGCGATCGTCTTTGCATTGAGGATATGGAGACACTATTTATTAGGGGAGAAGTTCCGTTTGTTCACAGACCATAAGTCACTGCAGTTGCTGTTCACTCAGCGAGAGTTGAATATGCGTCAGCGTAGGTGGTTAGAGTTTGTGAAAGGCTATCAGTTCGACATACAGTACCATCTGAGGAAGGCCAACGTAGTTGCTGATACATTTAGCCGTAGATCGGTAGACGATGTAGCGGATGTATGGAAAGCAAAGTGGAAAGAGTTGGGTCACCAGGACGCAGTAGCCCGTTCCTTCATATCTGTCATGACAGTGACACCCGAGATTGTTACGAGGGTAATACAGGCACAGATAGCAGACCCATTTTTCCATGAGCAGATTGTATGACTTTTAGCTGAGGGTGCTGAGCCCTATTCTGTTAGTTTCGATGGAGGTTTGAGGTTTAATGGGAGATTGGTGGTTCCCGAAGGAGCATACTTACGTCATGCAGTGATGACCTAGTCTCATGGGTCCCGATTTGTGATGCATCCTGGGGGAGATAAGATGTACCAGGATATGAGGCGACAATACTGGTGGAGTGGAATGAAAAAGGACATTGCTGAGTTCGTGTTCAAGTGTTCTACTTGCCAGCTGGTAAAGGTGGACCACTAGAAACCATCGGGATTGCTTCAGCCATTGGAAACACCCGCGTGGAAGTGGGAGAGTATTTCCATGGATTTTATTACTGGGTTGCCTACATCACAGAGGGGCCACGACTCCATCTAGGTGATTGTGGACCATTTGACCAAGGTGGCTCATTTTATGCCAGTATGGACAGACTATACCACGGGTCAGTATGCTCAGTTGTTCATTGCTGAGATTATCAGATTACATGGGGTGCCCCTGAATATTGTATCAGATAGAGACAAGATTTTTGTGTCGCATTTCTGGGAGAGCTTTCAGGAGGCTATGGGTACAGAGTTGAGGTTGAGTTCAGCTTATCACCCACAGACAGATGGACAAACAGAGCGTACTAATCAGATGTTAGAGGATATGCTACGCATGTGTGTCCTCGATTTTGGAGGAGGTTGGGAGCCACATCTTCCACTGGTGGAGTTCGCTTAAAATAACTCTTATCAGTTCACGATTGGCATGGCCCCATTTGAGGCATTATATGGCAGGCCTTGTCGTTCCCTTACTTGTTGGCTAGAGGTGGGCGATAACAAGTTGCTCGGACCAGAGGTGATTCAGGAAACCTCCGCTAGGATTGAGATTATCAGGAGTTGCATTCGGCTAGCCCAAGACAGGCAGAAAAGCTACGCCGATGAAAAGCGGTACTTTCGAGAATTTAATGTGGAGGACCAAGTATTACTATGTGTATCTCCTATGAAAGGAGTGATGAGGTTAAAAAAGAAAGGGAAATTGGCCCCGAGGTACGTGGGACCATTTCCCATTATCGAGAGGGTTGGACCGGTAGCATACGTATTGGGACTGTCAGAGCACTTACATCGCATTCACGTGTATTCCACATCTCGTCGTTGAGACGATACTTTCGGGATGACATGGCCTACACCCATATCGCGATTGAGGAGATTGACTTACAGCCCGATAGCTCTTACGAGGAGAGTCCAGTGGCTATCCTAGAGCTAGACCATAGCGAAAGGAGATTGAGGTCAAAGGTAGTCCCACTTCTCCGGATCCAGTGGGAGCATCATAATGTGCAGGAATCCATTTGGGAGCGTGAGGCAAACGTGTGTGAGAAGTACCCAGAGTTATTCTTACCAGGTACACCTTATTTTTCGAATTTCAAGACAAAATTCCGTTATTAGAGTATGTAATACCCCGTATTTTTATGATTTTTAAATTTTAGGGATTTATTAAATTTAATTAGAGATATTAAATTAATATTAATCTGGAAAATCATTTAAATACTTACTAGCGTGATGAGAGTTAGTAATTATTTTGTTATAAGTTACTTTATGAGTAAAGTAAGTGGTGTAATTATGATTAGTAATATTATCACGAGAATCAAATTTGTTATAAGTTACTTTATGGGACGCGTTTGTGTCGTGTCGGGATTAAATTCAGACTATTAAAAGTAAATAAATTATAAGTCACCCGTATGGTCATTTTGAGTGCATCAATGTGTCCGGAAGCGTCAAGATAGTCAAAATAATGTACCCGGGGGTTTAGTTTGGGTCTCGGGGCGTTTTTAGGCCTAATTAACACCCCGGGAGGGCGTTTTGGACATTTTACATTTTTGGGCATGAAAACCCACGAAAATTCTAAGGGTATATCAGATGGTAAGAGTCATCTTCTAGGGTTAGAATCACCATAAACCAAAGACGGCCATTGGAGAGGAAGAGGAGAGGCTTTCCAAGGATAGGCCAAGAACTCCACCGTTTGCACGGCGCCGCCAAAGTTAGATCACGCAACGAGGATCACAAACACACCAATATCTCCACAAATCTGAACCAATAATTCTCAGGCAAGTATCTATCTTGCTCTATTTCAGTTAATGCTCCAATAATATTAGCCTAGGATTGATTTGGACTAGTTTTTGTGAAAGAAAAACCTATTTTGGAGATTTGAATTCGCATGGAGTATGAGTAATAGATTTATTCTGGAAACCCAATTCATATGTAGAGGCTGAACCACGAAATTATAGTAAATTAAGAGTACGAAATCTAGTAAAAGAATGGGAAGAAACTAAACAAAGAAAATATTAGGGTTCTTGATGTTTTAATGGATTATGCCCCATTTAATTCGTTATTCATGATGAAAATCCGCATGCCTGACGTAGAATATCACTTATTTGAGGATATAACTCTTGTAGTATAAATTGTTGGGAGTTTAGTAGTCAAATATATTGTTTTGGAAGATTTTGGAGAGGAAACCCGTAACTGGAAATTCTACAGATTTGTCATACCTGCTTGATCGATCGATCGACCCAAGAGCATCGATCGATCGATGATTCGATCGATCGAACACCTGCCATCGATCGATCGACCCCTCCTGTATAACTCACATTTCCTTTTTAATAGGTCATTCCGACTTAAATGATTAGACATTCTTGGATATTAATGTTAGAACATTTTGGGATATAAAGAAGACCAGTAGGACAATGTAAGACGAGATTAACATTTCACGGGGATGTTTTACATATAAGGAAAAATGGGAACATGTGTTAAAGGGTGAGACTCGTAAGGAAGTTACGTTGTAAAATAAATGAGTACCTACTGAAATTACACTTGGGGAGATAGGAATCCATGAGTGTTACGTAGTAAGTTGGAATAATCCCATAAATAAGAATAAGAGACGAACCGTTATACGTGATAACCAAATAATGAATAATAAGGATAAATATCATAATCATGGGTCGTGAGAGTGTACCTAAATTTGATATGGTAATAGTAGTATACATATATGACTGTGTTTATGCATATACTATAAACGTGCAAAAAAAAAAAATCATGCCCGCGTTACTTGCTATCCCTGAGGTTACCGCGCTGGGACAGTCTTATCTCGATGGGACCTTTATGGGGGATATTGACTCGTACCCTAGAACATAGGAATCCTTGGTACAGGTTATCGGATCGATAGTCAGATGGTCCTAAGAGACATGAGTGTATGTGCTGACCTCTTAGTGACTTGGAACTATGCTTCACCTCAATTTTGTATGTGTTTTGTGTTAATACAGTTCCAGAGTGATTCCGAACTTGTATTTCCCTTAGTACGAGTGATATGGGGACTGGATAGCAGAGTATGCCAGCATCATAAATTTTATGTGGGGTACTGTTAGAATATATATATTATATGAGTATTTAATATATATATTTAAACCTGGAATTTGGGAACTACCTACTGTGACTATGGTAAGTAAGAAATGAATAATTATTTCAACTTGGGAACAAGTGTTTGAAAAGCATGATGCGTTACTGATAAACTTTATAATCAAATGAGGCTTATGTGAGAACTTTACTGTTTAATAAAATTAACTTCCTTAACAATTGAAATTGTCGGCATGAAATCTTGTGAGTAACTTAAGATAAGATAAGTTAAACTTTTGGGAGTATTAATGCGATAGGTGTGCACATTAGAAGAGAGGTGAGAATTTCTCAAGGGAGTGCCGCACTAATATGTTGGTTGCATTAGCCGATAAGCATTTTAAATACTTGCTAAACTAATTTTAAACTGTTTTACAATCGGGCTTTGACCGTTTCCTATTTTCTCTTCTCTCTTGTATATATATGTATATATTACAGGTGCCCAGCTACATGGGCGTCTTGCATAGGATCCTTTGGAAGGAACGCGCTGCAGCTTAGGTGGGAGTTGCAGGCCTCTTGCTTAGATGAGCTCATTATTGATTCCACTTCTAGCACTATTTTATCCAGTAGGGCATGTGTCTCCCTTTTCCATTATTCAGTTATTTTATCGGAGATTGTGATTCATTTATTTTCTGTATTTATACTTCGGGATTTATTACTGCCAGGATGTTTTCCTTAAGTTTTAAAGTTGGAATTAATTATTTGGATGTTTAAATTGTTTGGATTATATGTTCCAGTATAGTTGTTGGGTGATTCTTAAACTATGAATTATGTAAAGTTTAAATGTTGGTTTTTAAATGAAACTTGGAAATTGATGTCTTAAAAATGTTTTTGTCACTTAGCTTAATTATTTAGGGTGTTTAATTGGAAAAATTATTTTTGCGACAATGATGCTAAGAATGAACCAACCGTTCACCTTGATTATAATTTAATAAAGGACTGATCACCCTGTATTTAATTAGGCGGGGTGTCACAGGGACGTAGTTCGAAAGCAGCCACTTCTAGAGTTTCTGCAATGACCACGGGATCAGGCACCATTTTTTCTCGGTTGCCTACCCCAAGAGCAACGGCCAAGCGAAAGTTTTTAATAAAATAGTGATCGATGGATTGAAGAAACGACTTGAGCGAGCCAAAGGCGCATGGGTGAGTGAGCTTCCACACATTCTGTGGGCTTACCGCACTACCCCACGACGAGCAACTGGGGAAACCTCATTCGCACTAACATATGGAATGGAAGCAATCATCCCCCTATAAGCTGGACTCCTAACCATGAGATCGACCTTGGTCGACCAAGGCCAGAATAATGCAACATTACTCGCTGAACTTGACCTAGCTGACGAACGCAGAGAACTAGCCCTAGTAAGACTAGCAAGCTATCAGCAGCAGCTCGCAAAACACTATAACAAAAAGGTTAATCCAAGGACATTTTAGATTGGGGACTACGTCTTAAGGAAAGTTCTTAGCAGTGCAGTAAACCATCTGATGGCAAGCTGGGTCCAAACTGGGAGGGGCCATTCAAGGTGACAAGGGACGACCTACAAGGAGCCTATCACTTAGAAACGCTGGAGGGCAGAGAGATACCTCGAGCATGGAATGCATCCAATCTGAAAAAAAATATATTTCTAGTTTTTTTCATTCATCTTTTATCGTATTTTTGGAATTGGCAACTCAGTTTTTATTGCTTGTGATTAATAAAAGATTGTTCGGCAGTGACATTCTATGAAGTGTTAATTTTGTATTATGAACTTTATAACTTGCACACCTTTTCCAAGTGACAGGCATATTACTCAATATGCAAAAGCAGGGAATAACCCTCCTCAGGTCTTCGTTATGAAACATGAACAACCTCTTAGCATTGCCCCTAGCAATATATGATGCCCTACAGGGGACCCTTAGGAAACTCGGCCAAGTCAAATTAGTTGCCAAATAATGTTTGGATAAAAAAACCCCGATCGAATAGAACATCCAACACCAGGTGTGTCCTTACTATTGCCATACTTGGGCCTAAGGGAGTGTGATGACACGACCTAAAAGGTAAAGTGGGGCAGAATGGTGTCTCATAAGCATACTGGACTAGGAGGATACTCACACGACAAAACAAGTCTACCCACATCAAATTTAGTCGGCTACGAGGAGCCCAAGATAATCATAAAAAAATAAATGAAGTAAAGAATATACAACACATGTTTAGTCGACAAGATCGCTCAAGATATAAATATTACATTATTTCGTTACATGTACAATGAGTTACATTTGGTACAATCTTAATGAGGATTAGGATTCTGAGCAAGATAATCAACCACTTGTGCTCTTCGGCCGTCGTTCGAATGAGGAGCCAATTCCCCCTCGACCTCATTCGTATCTGGATCTAATAGCTGCCTGGGGATAGTATTTATAGGGAACCACTGGTCGTCCCTCCTGAAAGGATTACGCCTCAAAGTTGAAGGAGAGATCTCGTGACGGTACCAGAGTACTGAGTTCCTGGGGACCTGCAGCTCCCTGAGAGCGTTAAACCATCCTCTAATAAAGGACAACTCTTCAAACTCTGTCAACCTCGTCGGAGCATCTATCCAACCTTAGTCGTAACCATCATCCCACACTTGCTGAGGACTTTTCTTGAACAGATGCCTCAGTCGTGTGACATCTCTTTGATGCCCAGCAGCAATCACGTATGCTCGACGAACATCTTCTCAAAGCTCGTCCATCTCCCTGGCTGGACCCCTTGCGTCTGTACCAGCTCGCGAACCAGCGGATGGGGTAGAACCTCGAGAAACTTAAGGGGAGGCGCTCGACCTGTGCCAGCTCGTGGAATAGCCGATGAAGAGGAGCCTCGTAAAACTCAGGGTGTGACACTTGGTGCATGCTCCCTGAGGCGCAACACTTCCCTTCTGAGAGTCTCATTCTCCTGTTAAAGAACTTCTCTGATTTGATTAATCTCAGAGGCATCGAGAAGTCTAGAGCTCAGAGTGTTCACTTCTTCTTAGACAGAGGCACCAACCTCTTCCATCTCCTGAAGTCTGTCTTTTAGTTTGGTGACGAGCTCAGATTGGTCTTTAAAGCTCTTATTCCTCGATTGCAGTGACTTACAAATCCTTATGAAGGCTTGGCGAACTTGATCGCTCGCATTAGGACCAAGAATCCTTCCCAGTTGAGAGGTGGTAGGTATATATTCATCTACATCAATCAACTACAAGCCATAAAGAGCAATAAATAACAAAAGAATCAACATGCTGAAGGGAAGATTTTTTTCATTTCATTCAAATAAAGAGGCCCAAGTACATCGAAAGTTAAAAAGGACAGTACAAACAAAGTAAAAATACAAAAGAAGTCCTAAGAGCAGGCTAGCTCGCAACCTCGATTTGTTCAAAGGTAGTTGGCTACTTTCCCTTGTCAGCGGTAGTAGCGACATCTCCCTCAGAGGGAACAACTGCTGTTCCCCGAGCAGGAGGGGAACTAACAGGAACAGTCTAAGAAGCAGGGACTACACCTTCAACGGCTAGGGCAGGCGCATCATCCACAATAGGCTTCGGGCATGGATCATGCTCGTCAAATAAGGGTGAGTCAACATCCACCCCAGCAGCCAGAAGAGCCTTGTTCCAGCCCTTCTTGAAGTTCAGCCGACTGATGTAGCCTATCTAAGCATTAACATCTTCATATGCGATAGACCACCCAGAGTTATACGGACTCTCCTTAATGGTAGCTGCCTCAAACTGCACCTTTTTCACCTTCTCTGCCAGCACCTTATTTTCCTCGACCACGGCCAGCTTGCTCGTGTAGACCAGATCGTAGGACTGACTCAACTCATTTAGTTCCTTAATCGTCGCTTCTTTCGCTCTGTTTGCTTCAGCAAGGGCGAGATCGAAGGACTTCTAGGCCTCACTGGCGGTCTTTAAACTGGCCTCTAGCTCGATGCCTTTCCCTTTCAGCTCAACATTCTGCTTCTCTAATTCTGCATTCCTACTCACCAGCTCATCGCGAGTACGGTAGAGAACAACGAATTTGGTCACAAACTGCAAGCAAAGAGGGAAAATTAGAAAAAAACATTGAACATAATATTATAAGTATTGAAAAACGGAGACAGACTTACCAAGGCTAGCCTCTGACTCGCTTGCAGAGCTAACTGGTCGGTCCCCATTGCCTTTTATCGATCAGCAGGCAAAATTGCTCTCTCGAGCAGTGCAAGAGCCGATTGGGGAGAGATGGTGACAGAGGCCCCCTCGGGTAATGCGAACGCAGGCACCAGAGCTTGACCAACCTTCGTCCTCACTTCCATTCTACTTCTCTCCTCTTCCCTCTCCTTCTTCTCCCTCTCAGCCCTCTTGCTCTCTTCCACCTTCTTTCTCTTTTCGACCTTCTTCCTCTCCTCTTCCTTCTTTCTCTCTTTCTCTCTCAACTGCTCTTCCTCCCTCCTCTTCTTTTCCTGCTCGATGGCAGCGGGCTGAGAACCAGTGGAAACTTCTCCACTGCCAGACTTTTATTTCTTCGACTGCCTAGAAAGAAGCACATCATCATCCCTGATCAGATTCCTCCTAAGAGGAGCCGTATCTTCCTCACTGGAACTTCTCGACTCACTGGAGGACTCTCGAGTGTATGAAACCTCTTCTGAGCTGGAAGACCTTTCACCACTAGAGCTCGCCTCGCTGGAACCACCTTCAGCACCTCCCCTATTATCACCTTCACCAGAACTGCTCTCTTCCTCGTCCATTTGGATGGGATCTGCAGCAGCTTCTTCAGTGATATCAAGCTCAGGGATTCTATCTACAGGTTGCGCGATAGAACTGGACCCAATGTTCTTGCACTCTAGAAGAAAATCAACTGATCGGGATGTTTATCGTTAGCCAAAGGTTCTCTAATATTCCAAGCTTTGATCAACTCTGCAGTTCGAACCTCACTGAGAGCAGGTTCCAAGTTCTTTGTCCTCGCTGAAAAAAGAAAGAGAAAAGAATATCAGAAAAATTATACATTAATAAGAAGATAGAGGAGTAGACCAAAGATCAAGCCTACCTATGAACTCCTCCCCATAAAAAAGGACCATGAACCTTTCAGACCTCGACCCCTCATTATGGAGAGGAAATTGCCAATTTCTAGCAAGAAAACCCTCTTGCCAGTAATCCTTGTGGGAATCAGGTAGATTTACTACCAATACCATATCAGGACTCCTAGCCTTGAGGTAGAGAAGACCAGAACTGGTTCGCGAGAAAGAATAACGAAAGCAAATCTCAGCAAGCCCTAGAATGGTGCCATATAGCTGATTTATTCTATGGACACCATTAACTATCTTCCAAACGTTTGGCAAACACTGTGCAGGGACAATATTAAAGTAACCAAAGAAATGCAAAAAAAAATTACTTGGAGGGAAAGTGATCCCCCCTTGGGATAGTAAAAGAACGTGAATCCACTGAGCGCCCTCTATTTCTCTATCATTTTTAGGGATAGGGTCACACTCAATGTCTACCCAATCTGGGATGTTGTAATACTTCCTAAATTCGGTTACTGATCGATTGCCTATTTTCGCCATTTACAAAACCTTAACTACAAATACGAGGAGGTTGCAATAGAAAAAAGTACAGAAAGAGAGCAAAAAGAACTTACGGAATAAAAAATTGGCTTGGGATGACGCGAAGTCACAAGCAAAGACGATGGAGGAAATTGAGATTGAAAGGTGAAGACCTGGGGACGAGAGCGCAACAGTAGAAGCTTAGAGAAGATGAGAAAATTTAAAGAAGTTTGAAATGACAGCAACAAAATGCTACTGCAAAGGACTTTTAAATGTTTCCAATCATAACGCACAATACACGAAGCAGGATGCCGCCTAAATCAGTTTTCAATCCTGTGAAGAGTTGCACAATTTACAAGGAATCCATTATGACAAATCATTTAAATTTATTGAGCCCAAATTATGGCCCAATAATTTTAGGGGTAATTGTGGGTACCTCGATTTATTACCATGGGCCCAGACGAGTAGCCCAGTAGAAACGACCCAAAGTCTGGGAACCTTGCGTCTCAACCAAAATCAGTTTCGACTTAATCTATTCCTAAAATGTCGTAAGGAGATATTCTAGGAAGATAGATTGACGTGGGGAAGTCCAACATCCCCACTACCTGAAAATAGAGATGTATATAACAAACCCTAGGCCTGGGGCAAAAGGCACGCATTGTATTTTTTGTAAAACACTCCCCGAAGTATAGAGAAATAATACTGAGAGCACTAACATGGACGTAGGCATTCTTGCTGAACCACGTACATACTGTGTCGTGTGATTGACATTCATTACATTCTTCATTTTCTTTGGTGATTGTCTTTTCTTATTAACTTGTGTTGAACATAATTGTCACCACAGTAGGTTAGGGTAGTTAGGAGTTGGTAGGTATAAGTCATGATAGGATAGGAGTGGGAGCACACATGTCGAGAGAGCATATTGGGTTTGGAAGTAAGTGTTGGGAGGTCCTAGGTCACTCCTGTGTAGTAATAATTGTGGGAACACCCGGGATATTGAGAGAGAAGAGTTCATTCTGAGTTAAGGGGAGCAGAAAGTTACAAGGAACCGGACCGGTCCCCCCTGGGGACCCGGATCGGTTAGATTAGGCAGAACATTGAAAAATAAAATAAGGACCGGATCGGTCCTGTCCTGGGTACTCAGATCAGTTCGGTGTCTGCATTTTTACCCCTTCCTAAGAATCTTCCCTCCATATCCGACTTTCCCCTCTTCCCCTACACATTCCCTCTCAAATCCACCCCCATTCCCTTCAAAAGACACCCTTCCTTTCACCCACCACCTATAAATACACCTCTGTTCCCCCCATTTCACCACCACTCCACTCACCCAACTCTCTTGTCCTATCTTCCATATTCTCCCTTAAACCCACTTCATTCCCATATGGAAAACAGGGTCCTCCAAGAAAAATACGCCTCCGTCGAGATTCTCACCGACGAAAATGAGGCATTCCGTTTACGCCAAGAGAAAATATGGCAAGAACGCTTTTTTAGTCATTCACGCAAACTCCATATGGAGCTCCAAGTGCACTGTAACGAGCTTCCCCAATCCGTCACTAACATCTTCCTTCCGAGGGGGTGGTGTCATTTTCTCAATGAGCCCCATGAGGCGGTGTGGGAGGCCGAGTTACATGCCTTTTACGACTCTCTCGTCTGCACAACTGAGTTCACACCCGAAGCTTATGTTGACGCCATACGCGTCCCCTTCTCCTTAGAAATTCTGACCCGAAAGTTAACTGCCAAAGGAGTCCCGAGCCCAACCCAATTTATGTACCCCAATAATCTCACCCACTTATAGAAGCCACATGCACGTCCCACATCGCGCCTGACGAACATTGGGGTGGTACAAAGACATTCCCTGTGGGCAGGATAAATGACAAGGCCCGCATAACCTTCCAAATTGTATGTGCTAATATCCTCCAAACCTCCAGCGACTCTTTTATGTGCCCCCGTCAAGCTACCCTCATTTATCACCTCTCCGACCCGACTACCCCTATCCACCTGGCCTGCATTCTCTACAAGGACATCTTCTTCGTGGCCTTGGGTAAGAAAGGCACAACCCCTCTCCCATATGCCCGACTCATCACTTCTATTTTAGCCGATGCCGACATTGCTCCTACCCAAGTGTTTGCTTGCCTTCCCAATCCTATTGGGCAGGGGACCCGCAGTAAAAGTGAGAGGCAAATGGAAATCATCCGAGCATGAAGGGAGGAAGACGATGAGGATGAGGATGAGACAGATGCAGACGATGAGGAGGATGAAGACGACGATGAAGAGGATGATGTGGTTACGAATGTTGAAATGGGAGAGGGAGAGGAAGAAGAGTATGATGAAGATAAAGATTGCGATTTTGAGCCACCGAGAGCAGATTTTGATCGACGCATCACCGCGTTAGAATCGCGCTTCGACGACTTCATAAATAAATACACTTCTGGCCGTGAAGGGGATCGTTGGGCATATCAGCGTGACACCAGCATGATGTATCGCCTTCAGGCGGAAATTTATTGAAGGACTATGGGTGCGCCACCTCCGAGTTATTTTTACGAACCATATGACCCAACTGCTCCCGGTACCTCTCACCCGCCACCTCAGTAGCGTAATTTAACTTGCTTGTTTTGTGTACTCCGTTTATTTGCTGTTTATAATGCTTGTAATCTGAATATATAGTGGAAGATTTGCTTGCCTATATTTGTGTTTCATATACCCTCTTGTTTTATTCTTGCATTTTGTTATTTGTTCATTTTCTATGCCTTATCTCTTTAATTTAGCTTTTAGTCCTTTTGCTTCAGGACTTTGCAATGCGCTTCAAAATTTTCACAAAGTTCAAAATACCCCCAAACCAAAAAAATTAGAAAATTTCAAAAAATTCTAAAAAAATGAAATTTTTTGAAAAATACAAAAATAAATTTTCTTCAAAATAAATAAAAATTGGTTTTTAAAATTTTCAAAAATATCACTAAAATTTTGTTCGAAGTCTCAAATTTGTAAAAATCCAATTGCACAAAGACGAAATTGACCAAAGATGGAAATTATGCGAAAATTGACGACTTAACGCATAAGTGTGGAGATTAACCAACCCGGTAAGATTTCGAGCCTATCGAGTTTTCTGAGTTTTTTTTAAATCAATCCGAGTTAATGGCTAACTCAAAGTTCATTTCAGATTTTTAATAAGTCGTTGAAGATCCCAATACCCTTGTTTTGATCGGTTACAGGAAATGTGTGAGATGTTGCCTTGAAAAATGCTTTAATATATCTCTAAACTAAATAATCTCGAGTTGTATACGGTAATATGATTTGTAATTCGGACACTGAAGTAGGCCATCGTTTGTTATCCAAAAATATTAGCCTTTAAAAGTTGTGAAAAATTTCCCTTTGCAACCTAATTTGAGCCTAATAAAATATTTTCCTTAATCGTTTGGTAACCCGAAAAAACCAATTAGCCCAGAATTGTGAAAGATTAAAAAGTCCAAATGGTGCAATGAAAAGGGACAAGAAAAGAAAAATGCTCAACAAAAATAGCAAGAAAAGAAAAATGTGAAATAAAATAGAAAAAGAAAAGAAAATGAGCAAAAGCCCGAAAAAGAACTAACGGACAACATAAGAACATTTTCCAATTTCGAATTTCCCAACCTTTCCCAAGGTCACCCAATATACCTTATAAACCCGAAAAAGTCCTAATCGAGTCCGAATTACGAAATTAATTATCGCGTGAAGAGCTAAGACACGAAAAGATAATAAGAGATATTGATTGGTGTGTATAATAGGTGATGTTTTCGATTTCCCAATAACCGTATTCCAATGATGAAATCTTTTCGCCATAAAAATTCCGTCTTTAAAAACTATGTGCGTGAATTCGTGTCTAATTTATTTACTCTTATAAATCACTTATACCGAAAAAATTAGCCACAATCCGAGCGATTCGTTTGTGAGAGCATCCCGTGAGATTTTGAAATCAAAACGAATTTTTGGAAAGTAACGTAATGATCAATCGACAGAAATTTGCGATTAAATTTCTGGCTTCACACACACAAACGACAAATTGAGACTAGATCATATAAATTTATGGTGATTATTTTTGGAAAGGTTTAAATTATACAACTTTTAAGTATTTTGAATTTTTTTTGAGTTGAAACCGAATTTTGTGGGTATATTCACTGCAAACCCTCACGAGACAAAACTCGTCCTACTAGGGTAACCCAGGGGTTTAACGGCTTGTTGCATATGCTAAATGTAATCGCTTACCCGCGAAAGAGGTATCCTATCCTAATAAAATATTTTTCAAGAGTTGAGCCTTGTTTTGATTCTTTTACATTGCTCGGGACGATCAAAGTTCTAAGTTAGGGGGGTTTGAGTAGGCATAAATTCTTCCGATTTATCCCCTTAATTTAGCGGCTTTTATCACATTGTACAATGTAAAATGCGTTGATTTGTCTCATATCCTTTCTACTGACATTTCCTATCTTGTTCATCGAGTTTCATGCATTCTTTGTGCTTTTTATAGGTATTTTATACAAGTGAAGAGAAGAGGAAACTCTAAAAACTAAGAAACCAAGGAAAAAATAAAGGAAGAAAAATCAGAGGGCAAAAGAGTAACTTTACATTTGGAGTTCGGACGAGGAACCAAAATGAAAGTTGAAGACCTCGAGTCTATAAGCGCGTAGGAGGAAACAACATCCAAATTTGAGTCCCGGATCAGAAGTTATGAAGCATCAAAGATGAGAGAAAATCACAACAAGAGTAGAAAGAAAAAAAACCACCAGACCGATCCGATATGAGCCAAAAACAAACCGATCCGGTGGAGGCCAAGTTCCTGAATATAGCGGACTGATCCAACTTCACCCAAAAATGAACCTGTCCGACACCTTATGATTTCCTGCATAGATTGGAAGACAGGATCAATTCGATTTCAAGTAAAAATGAACCGATCCGACATGTACCAAACCGGACCGATAGCCCAGGCCGAACTGGTTTGGGTGATGATTTTTTTATTTTTCCTTTTCAAATTTAGACTTGTAGCTAGCTCAAATTCTTGTAATTTCGTAGGGTATTTATTCCAACTTATTATTAGAATTTTATGAGTTATCTTTTTGATAGTTTTAGAAGGCTTTTGCACCTAAGAACCCTAGGTTTTAATTTCTTCAACATTTATTCCATTTTTCAGCATTAATTCCAGAATTTTCTTCATTACAAGTATTGATTCCTTTCTGATTTCAATTGCTTTTATATTTATGTCAGGGAATTCATTGAAATTAAGTTGCAATTTCTATTTACGAGTTTCTTCCCAATTTTTCACGTAGCTATGAATTCATGCAAAATAGATTTTGTGTTCATGCTTAGTTTAATTATGTATAGCTAAATTTCCAAGGGTTGGGATGCATGAACCCAACCCGATGTAGTTTACATGAATTGAAAATAGGTTTTCAATTAAATTTTGATCGAATTGTGTTGTGTAGTGATCACAATTATAATAGGCTTTTTTAACCTCGTTTGCCCTAGATAACCGGGATGTTTAAGGATGCGATGTGCATGTTGGTTATGCAACGCCACTTTATTCTTACCTTTGATTACGTATGATGCAGGCCAGTACGCTCATTTATGTAATGCTTAGGCTTAATAAAGACTGGGTTTGATCAACTCTCTAATTCAAAAGCTAGTATTCTATCCGGTAAATTTACTAGGGTTTGGGGGATTGTATCCTAACCCGTTTTTCCCTCATTCATATTTACTTAATTGCAGTAATTTTATTTCTGTGCACGTAGCTTAGTTCGTAATTTAAGTTTCATTTGCATTTTGATAGTAGAATTCAGTTCCACAATTAATCATCTTTTAGTTTCTTTTCTTGAATCAATTTAGGGCTAGTCTTCAATTCCTTTGTCGTTACGAGCATTCGTCTTAGTTCCCTGTGGATACGATCCCGACTTATCGGGTTATTACTTATGCGATAGGCTTGCACTTGAGCCAATATAAGCACGCACTTTAGACACATTTGTGGTCGCGTTAAGTTTTTGGCGCCGTTTCTGGAGAGGTTAGGTAGACTTTTAGGTTAGTAGATTTAATCCCAAATTTGAATCCAAAATTGAAAAAAAAAGACAAAAATAAAATAAAAAATCCAATAAAAATTCAGAAAGATAAATAGCCAAAAAGAAATCATCTCTGAAAAGCCCTTTTCATGCAAAATCGAGAACAAACTCCTCAAAATGCAATAGTAGGCCATGAGTGGTTCAGCTTTATGGATGCTTATTCTAGTTATAATGAGATCAGAATAAAACTCGAAACTAAGAAAAGTACTTCATCTATTACCTATCGAGGAGCTTACTATTACAATATCATGCCCTCAGGGTTGAAGAATGCTGGAGCTACTTATCAGAAACTAGTGAACAAGATTTTTGAAGACCAGATTGACAAAAATGTGGAAGTGTATGTAGATGATATGCTTAACAAAAGCAAACATGTTACCGACCACATATTTGACTTGGCTCAAATCTTTGATCAACTGGAAAAGCATTAGATGAAACTCAACCCTACCAAATGTATCTTCGGGGTACATGAAGGGGTGTTCTTAGGATATATTATCAATTAGAGGGGAATAAAGCAAATCTAGCCAAAATTAAAGCCTTTCTTGAAATGCAGTCCCCGACCATGAAAAAAGAAGTTCAAAAACTGACAAGAAGGGTAGATGCCTTAAACCGTTTGTCTCTCGAGCAACTGATAAATGTCTTCCATTATTTATTGTGCTGAGACCTTTAAATGGAATGACGAATGTGAGAAAGCCTTTTTATATTTGAAGAAGTATATGGGCTCTCCCCCACTCCATTCCCGACCAGTTTTGGGAGAAAAATTATATTTATATTTAGCCGTTTTAGAGTAAGATGTGAGTTCAGCTCTGATTCAACTAGATGGAGGAGTTAAAAGGTCAGTATATTATACTAACAAGGCATATTAGGAGCAAAAATCAGATATCCACGCTTGGAGAAGTTAACTTTAGCTCTTTTTGAAGACTCTATGAGGATGAGGCCATACTTCCAAGCCCACACCATTATTGTTCTACACAGATTTGTGTTTATGACAAGCACTGCATAAACCAGAGAAGTATGGAAAGTTAATGTCTTAGGCAATTGAATTGTGAGAGTATGTAATTATTTATGAACCTATACTTACAGTACAAGGCCAAGCAATGGTAGATTTCATTACTGAATTTCCGTATGCAAAAGAGCAACACAATCCACGTTTGACTGCGGAACAGACTTCTACGGAAGAGAGCTTAGCTTAAAAGCAAAGACGATCAACCTGAATCATCGGCTACTCAGGAAAGAATTCAACAGAGTAAGAAGATGTTCAAACACGGAGCGCTAGTAGAAGAAGAGTTCTCTGATGACATTCCAATCTGGCAGTTATTTGTAGATGGATCCTCACGTGCTTCTTGAAGTGGAGCAGAACTCATCATCAATACTTCAGATAACTTGGATGCAGAATATGTTATGAGATTCATATTTAAGGCTTTCAACAAGAAGGGCAAATATGAAGCATTGATCACATGATTGGAGTTGGCTTCAGTATTGGGCACCGACCAAGTGTTGGTACATAGTGATCAACAACTAATTATCAATCAAATGCATCAAATTTACGGTGTCAAAGGGGGAAATTATGATAAGATATTATAAAAAGGCAATGGAGATTGTTTCTTTATTCACTTCAGTCAAGATGGTGAGGATTCCCATATTAGAAAATACCCGTGCAGACACTCTTTCTCAGCTTGCTTCAGCAACTCAGACAGAACTCAGGCGAACAATCCCAGTGGAGATCCTTACCCATATAATTATTGGTGGGGTAGAAATTAGGGTCATCTCTATGAATTTAGGTCCCTCATTGATGGACCCGATCAAAGAATAGATTAAAAGAGGACAACTGCCATTCGATCAGAAGGAAGCCAGTAAATGAGGTACAAACTAACCAGTTATATGTAAGAAAAAGGTATCTTGTACAGGGGAGGATACATTATTTTTTTATTTCATCGTGTTCATCCAAACGAAGTAAATGATTTGATCAAAGAGGTGCATGAAGGATCATGTGGTGCTCATACAACCGGGAAGTCTCTAAGACAGCGGATAGCTATGCAAGGTTACTACTAGCCGATAATGAAAGAAAATTGTGTTGCTTTCACCAAGAAGTGAAAAAAATGCCAAAAGTTTCATCCACAAAAGAACGGGAGAAAGTCTAGCCCCTATTACATCTCCATAGCCTTTTGCTATATGGATAATTGACATAGTCGGATCACTGTCGACCACCAAATGAAGATTCAAGTACCTGATTATAGCTGTTGATTATTTCACCGAGTGGATGGAGGCAGAGCCTTTGGTAGATATGTTTTATCAAAGGGTCTTCCAGTTCATATGGAAGAAAATCATTTGTAGGTATGGTGCCCTATGCCTTAATCACCAACCATGGCAACCAATTCGATAATAAATAATTTCAAGAGTATTGTATTCGGTAAAGCATTTAGAAACTTCATTCAGCACTTGGAAATCCATAATACAATGGCCAGATTAAAATCACCAACAAAACATTGCTAGATGAGTTGAAAAAAAGGCTGGATGAGACCAAAGGAAACTAATTAACGAGCTTCACAGTGTCCTTTAGGCATATCGGACTACTCCTAGAAGAGCAATAGGGAAAACCCCATACATGCTAGCTTTTAGCACCGAGGTAGCAGTACTAGTGGAAATAGGTATGCCAACTCATAGGGTTTTGAACTTTGATCCCCCTAAGAGTGACCTCATGAGGCGATTAGATCTGGATATGATAAAATAAGTCCGAGAAGATGCTGCTATTTGGATGGCTGCTTACTAACAAAGGACTGCAAGGTTTTATAATCGAAGGGTGAAGGCGACCAACCTGAAGCAGGGAGATTTGGTACTTAAGAAAGTAATTAAGAAAATCAACAATCTAGAATCTAATTGGCATGGTCCATACCATATCTTGACAGTATCCGACCAGGAACTTATCGCTTGGAAACTCTGGAAGGAGAAGAATTCAAAAACCCTTGGAACGCAGACCATCTGCGCAAATATTATTAGTAATTCTATTTTTAAATTATGTCCTTATTGTAATCGGTTATTCAAGTTAATGAAATTTCACGTTTTCACCATTATACATCCTTTTTGTGATTTATTTTTTGGAATACAATGGCTACACACACTAGTAATTAATGAGCATACTACCAGTAATTAATGAGCAATTTAAATTATGTAAGGACATATTTTGCATAGTTCGTTTACATTTGAGTATGTCGTATACCGCTACACCCGTCGATGAATGTTCAAGATCATACATGCATCAAGATGGATCATAATATCAAAGTTCTTCAACAAACAAGCCTTTGCGAGATATATTTTGGTAAGATTGTGTTTAAGTCCCTTAATGTTTCATTTAAGGTGTTGGGATAATTTTTGTAAAATGTTTTTAAATATCTAAAGCGTCTTTTTCGTTAAAATTCATTTTTTCAAGACCAGTAGGCAGAGTTTTAATAAAAAATATTTTTTGCTTTGGTCATTCAAACGACATTCTTATGTCTTTAAAACGACATGGAGTTATCGCTCGAGCGAGGACTTCATGCGACACTATATGTCGCGTGAAGGCTCGCGAGAAGTTCGTTTGAACAGTTTCATCTAACGACATCACACTGTTTCATAGTTTTTACTGTCGTTAGAAGGTCGCACGAAGGAGAATTCAAGCGACATTTACTGTTGTTCAAACGATATTAAGTTGTCGTTCGAACAAGGCTATCAAATCAATTTTTTTTTTATAAATAGTTGATTCTTGAGTCCATTTTGCTTTAGAAGACCTGAGTGTTTTGATACACGAAAACTGCAATCTACAGAATTTTAGTCTTCTCCTTTTAAGGCATTTTAAACTTTGTTTTGATTCACAAATTATCCCAAATACTTTAGTGATTCATTTTGGAACCCAAGATACAACTTGGGTGAAGTTTCTCTTGTAGAGACGAAATCTCTACGGCTGACTTGGTGGTTCTTGAGGGAATTACTGTCTGATGGCTGTGGTCAATTGGGGATGCTTGAGGGTATGCCTTGCTGAAGATAAAGTTACAGTTCTTCTGGGTTTGCGTCAGTTAATCCATTGTTGATTCTAGGTTGTGACCTATGTGAGTGTTCTGCGGAATATTCATTGTAGATTTGTATAATTATTGTTAAATTTAATGAAATAAAGGTTTTTGCCCTTGCGGGGGATTTTTTTCCTGAAATCTGTGTGTTAGCAATTTATTTTTATCTTTATTTCATGATATATACACCTAGATGCATGTGTTAGGGTTTAATTAATTTGGATAAAAAGTTGATTTCTAATTAAATAAGCTTTTAATTGAAAATTTGAGAATCCACAAGCAATCGATATCACACTACATTCACAAATTGGTATCAGAGCTTTTTAAGCGATCTTACCCTTCTCAAATTGGTATCAGAGCGGGTTTCTCTAATTTATCGAGTGATCCTTTGTTCACAAAATTTTTATGATATTGATTTTTTTAAAATCTGTCTTTGAAATTTTTTCGCGATGTTTTCGAATTAAAACTTATATAATTGGTTGCCAATTTTTGATGGGACTAATTATGCCTATTGGGAAGCCCGTATAAAATCTGCCTGAAAGCATTGGATGAGCATGTTTGGGTTATCTGTGCAAGAGGGTGAACTCCTCCCACTGTCACCGCTAATAACGTCACCAATCTTATACCTGTGACTGACTTGACTGAGGATGGATTTAAATGGAGCCCTTTTAATTCTTGTGGGCTAAGTGCAATTTTGGAGTCGTCACCCCTGACGAGATCTGATGCATCATGACGTGCACTGCATAAAAAGAAGCATGGGATATTTTACAACTCACCCATGAAGGCACGAATGCAAAGAAATAGCCTAAATTGCAAAATTTAACTACTCAATTTGAAACAATTACCATGCTTGAATCTGAGTGTTTTGACGAATTTTATGCACGTTTATCTGATTTTGTCAATACTAATTTCAATCTCGGTGAGCACATACCTGATGCACGAGTGGTTAAAAATATTTTGAGAACGTTGCCTAAACGTTTTATCCTGAAAGTGACTGTGTTGAATTCCTTATGAAATTTGAGCAATCTTAAGTTAGAAAAATTGGTAGGAGACCTCCATACATATGAAATTGACATGTTTTCTGACACTGTTAAGCCTAAGGATAAAGGGATAACCCTTATATCCCAGTCTAGGAAGAGTGGGGAAGTGTCCAAGAGGGAGAAGGAAAAGAAAGTGAAAGTTTGTGAGTCCGAGTCTGGGGGTGAGTTTGATGACGTGGCCATGCTTGCTAAAAATTTCAAAATGTTTCTCAAATTTTCAGAAGAAAATCCTTTCAATAAAATGATTTTTGAGAAAAATAAAAAGAAAGAAGAGGCCAAAGATAATGGTGAGAAAGGTATAGAGAATGAAAAAGAGTAAGATGAGAGATGTTTTGAGTGTGAGGGAAAGGGCATAAGGCGTTTGAGTATCCCACTAGGCTAAAGAGAAATGACAAGAAGATTGCCATACTAGTCACTCTTAGCAATAGTGAGGAAAAGGTGAATGATTCAGGGAATGCGTCTTCACATGGGAAGTTTGTCGCATTTTTAGCTAGTCGCGTTAGCACACATAGTTTGTCCCACAACGATGAGGATAGTTGTGCACGAGAGAGCCCTGATGATGATTTAAGTGTTTCGTGTGAGAGTGAGGGTGATAGTGAGTCTACAAGCAAAGGTGAAAGTGATCTCCAAATAGTGTTTAGAGAGTTGAATGCCGAGACCTCAAAGACGGAGAAGTTGAATAAGGAGTTAGGTCTTAGTGTGTTATATTTAGAGAGAGAGTTAAAAGTTTTTAGAGGATTTGAGGCGTCGACGAGTCAACTCGAGAAGGTGAATGTTTATTTGAGTGAAGAGTTGATCGTCGTAGGTTGGGAAAATAGTGAACTTGAATCCCGTGTGTCACTACTAGAGAGATGTTGAACGTGCTCGGGAGGTAAAGGTCACTATAGAGGATAAAACTAAGAAGGTAGGAAAGATGCTCCTCAGTCCTGCCTTGGCTAATGTTGAGAGATTAGGAATATGTCATGACGGTGCATCCACTTCCCATGTTGCACCCGAGCCGGTTCCTGAGTTTGTTATTGATCCATGTGCCTCTCAACCTAGCCCACCCAGGCGTCCGTTACTCGATAGGAGAGTGCGTCCTAGACGTTTTAGGAGATGTGTTCCCAAGCCCGTGTATTTTTGCACCCATTGCAAGAAGAGAGGACACCTTAGGAAATTTTTCTTTAAGTTGGGTAGTGTGTCACATAGATTATTACCACGTGTTCCCACACACGCACCCACACATGATGCTTTGGATGATTACATGAGAGAGCTTGCACATATTCGAGATTCAAGTTAAGTTTTTAGTCAAAACTTCACCACATTTGATGGATGTTTTTCATAGGATGTCACCCCCTTTGGAAAACTCCATCGCGCCTAACAGTTGAGGTTTAGACTTATTTGCTAGCATAGGATCATTTTCATGACAATATTTTATGCCTATTGCTATCGTGTACCACTTTTTTATATATCTATTCTATTTTTGATATATTTTTAAAAAAAATCAAAAAGATTTTCGTTTTTGAAAAAATTTGGGAAAATACAAAAAGATTTTCTCTTTTTTGAGAAAAATTAAAAAGCCAAAAAGATTTTATTTTGATAAAACTTTTGGAAAAAGAAAAAAATATTTTTGTATTTATTTTTACACCTTTTATGAATGGACATTTAGGATGACCAAGTCACAATATCATCTATATCCATGTGACTATTTGTTTGAGACGCATCATCATTTATTTTTGTGGTCTATACATGTTTGACTCTTAGTCTCCTTTTAATGCACACTTGCACGGATTTGTTTGATTAATGTACTTGTCTATCACATGTTGGTTGAAGTGTTTCCATCGCAATCCTATCTTTAAAACAAACCAAATGCGATAAAACTTGACAATAAAAGTAGTGCATGTAAGAACTGTTGCCCGTAAGAATTTGTTATACATATATATATGTGAAAAATGGGTAAGGTCTATGAAAGGTTCACATATCCTTTGCGATTAAGACACCATTTAAATCGGACCTAAAAAAGTGTGGCATTGTAGAAAGTAGCCAAGGTCCAAATAGGTTGAAAAGAGCCCGAAAAAATTTAAGGCAATAAAAAGATAAATATGACAAAAATGGCCATTAGGTTTTAGATCACCTTATTAAAAAATAAAATATTTATTATTTACGAGGGTATGTGGTGGAAATCCAATCAATGGGTTTGCACGTACTGACAAAGTCTTGAAAAAGCATTACATAGTTTTAAACGTTATTGGTGTGGAAATCATTTTAGACTTTGATGTGTTGATTAAATTGAGTCGATGTTATATAAATTCACATTTTGACACCTAAGGATGATTTTGAGATCATTCGTTACGAGTATAACTATTCCTATCGAATTTTTTCACACCCATTCATTCTGTATACACGATTTGGTTATTATAGTGTAAATTGATGGTGTGTGATTTTTGTAAATTATTTTCTGCAACGTTTGAAAAAATTGAAAAATTTAAAATAGTTGGTTAATTCTTTCAAGTTTATCATTGGATGATCGTATTTGATTTGCTTTGCTTGTCATGACACTCTATGCTTATTTTGTTTGTTCTCTTCCTTATCTATTTCAGAAAAATAAAAAAGGGGAGAATGAATTATGATTTAATGGGGGAGTTTGAATTTTGGGGGAGATTTGAGCTTTGTTTTGATTTATGTTTATCACATTTCAAACGCGATACGCCACGAAGGTATTTGTTTCTTGTCTCATGTGTGTAGGTACAAATTTTGAAGATAATTATTTTGCACACCCTTATGGTGAAAAAGAAAAGTTAGAGATTTGAAGACGTTGAAGATTTTTGATGTTGAATATGTTTGAAGAAAATTTAAAGACTTGCATTTTTAGTACCTTTCCATTTTTGGGTTCATGGGAGGGTATTAGATTTGTATAGGAAATTTGATTTGATAATTTGGATGTTTTTTGTTTGTATCGGCATAAATATAGGGGGAGATTTGTGAGGACATATTTTGCATAGTCCGTTTACATTTGAGTATGTCGTATGTCGCTACACCTGTAAAAAATGTTCAAGATCATACATGCATCAAGACGGATCCGAATATCAAATTTCTTCAACAAACAAGCCTCTCTGAGATATATTTTGGTAAGGTTGTGTTTAAGTCCCTTAGTGTTTCATTTAAAGTGTTAGGATGATTTTTCTAAAATGTTTTTAAACAGCTGCGAGGTTTTTTCGTCAAAATTCATTTTTTCAAGACATGTAGGCGAAGTTTTAATAAAAAATATTTTTACTTTGGTCATTCAAACAACATTCTTATGTCGTTAAAACGACATGGAGTTGTTGCTCGAACGAGGACTTCGAGCGACACTGTATGTCACGTGAAGGCTTGCGAGAAGTTCGTTTGAACAGTTTCATCTAATGACATCACACTGTTTCATATTTTTTACTATCATTAAAAGGTCGCGCGAAGGAAATTTTAAGTGACATTTACTCTCGTTCAAACGTCATTGAGTTGTCGTTCGAACGAGGCCGCCTACTCAATTTTTTTTATAAATAGTTGATTTTTGAGTCCATTTTGCTTTAGAAGACCTGAGAGTTTTGATACATGAAAACTGCAATCTGCCGAATTTTAGTCTTCTCCTTTTAAGGCGTTTTTAACATTGTTTTGATTCATAAATCATCCCAAATACATTAGTGAATCATTTTGGAACCCAAGGTACAGCTTTGATTAAGTTTCTCTTGTAGAGGCGAAATCTCTACGGCTAACTTGGTGGTTATTGAGGGAATTACTAGCTGATGACTACGATCAATTGAAGATGCTTGAGGGTATACCTGTCTAAAGATAGAGCTGCAGTTGTTGTGGGTTTGCTGCGGTTAATCCATTGATGATTCTAGGTTGTGACCTATGTGAGTGTTCTGCGGACTATTCATTGCAATTTTTTACAAGTGTTGTTACATTTATTGAAATAAAGGTTTTGCCCTTACGAGGGATTTTTTTCTGAAATATATGTGTCTGCAATTTGAGTTTATTTGTGATGACATGATTTATACAGCTAGATGCATGTGTTAGGATTTAATTAATTTGGATAAAAAATTGACTTCTGATTATATACGCTTTTAATTGGTTATTTGCGAATCCACAAGCAATCGATATCACACCGCGTTCACAAATTGGTACCATAGTTTTTTAAGCGCTCTTACACTTCTCAAATTAAAACTTTTCCAACTTCAGAAAAGTTTCCCAAAAGTTCCTCGCAAGAGAGCATGGTTCAAACTTTTCCAACTTCAGAAAAGTTTCCAAAAAGTTCCTCACCAAAGAGCATAGTTCAAACTTTTCCAACTTCAGAAAAGTTAAACTTCATGTATGATTTGTCCTCGGCATGTCATGAACAAGAAGGCAGTAAAATTTCTTAATTAGAGGTTTTACCCGAGCAAGTTAAAATACTGGAATAATTATACAATTGTAATACACTTGGTTGCCACTGATAACTAATGTTACAACTTAGTACAATAAAGCTATTTACAGTTTTATCTAAGTGCATTAGTCGAATCTAAGGTCGTATAGATGATTCAATTATGAATAAAATATTAAACATTGGAGCATGTTATTTAGTCTATAAGCTAATTAACTAATCATTAAGCAGGTTACCTAGTCGGCAAAAATATTAATATCAACCATAAGCTTGAATAAAAATAACTTCATTTCATTGAATAAGATGTATTACAATAGCAACAGTTGATCAAAATACAATACAATAAGTGTAAAATTATTCAACTAGATGCTTTCCTTATTCCTTGTCCATTCCAACGAGAGTATCATCTAAGGTATGTGGAGAATTTATTGAGTTGAAATCTCTTAGCATTTGCCTATTACTACTGCTCGGCCTATCCAATAAGTGAAGATGACAAACTATTTCATGCTCATCATGAAGGCCATAATCCCCCAAATCTTTACTTATTAGGCATTGAGAAATGGCACTAGGAGGAATCTAGCCTGTGTTCAACTTGAAGGGAAGGTTATCACAATCTAAAAGGCCAGGGTCATTCCAGTGCCATAAATCACTGTTTTGATCTTACTTTAGCAAGATCAAGAGGTTGGTCCACCCCCATTTGTAGTCTTCACAATTTCTTTGGGCGAGAAGGTCAGTCAGATGAATCAAGGCCTCATTATACCCATCAATTTAAACTTCCATTGGCTGCTTATGAAAATGGAATGTTAGCCTGTCAATCTGATCTTTGAGTATCCTGATGAATAGATCTTTGGGTTTCAAAAGGGCTGCTTGATCGACAAGGTTTTTGTTAGTTCTCTCTTCCTCAATAGTTAGCCGAACAACTATATTTTTCCTAGAAGTTTGCCGAGGATTTGTCTTCTTCTTCTTCTTCTTCTTCTTCTTCTTCTTCTTCTTCTTCTTCAATGCTTCAGCTCCTCCAACATTCTTGCATTATTGATCTCTAAGAAGGAAACACCCTCATATGGACCAATTGTGGCTAATCTCTTCAGGCTATCAAGTTCATCCCTCAGGGCATTCTTTTCTTTTTCCATTATTGTAGCAATTACTAGGACACTATCCAAATCTTATTTAAAAGATAGTTCTCTCTTGTTCAAAGTAGATGTGATGTCTTTTAACTTCTTGTCAAAACCCCATTCTTCACTTAATACCTTGTATTTGGCCTCATAATCAGAATGAAGTAGTGCTTTAGAGAGTTTGTGATCCTCATGCATCTGCTCAATTATTTTGTAGTAGGCAACATTTTTAGCTACAACCCTGTCTAAAAGGCAGTGAAGATGGATGTGTGACTCCTTAACTTGATTGGAGACAACTGGGCTGAGCAACCCTATTAAGTCTACCTTAGACATGGGAACATGACCAACCTCTAGAAGATTTTTACTCCGCCTGAGTAGGCCAGATTTAGTAGAAGTTATGGCCCTGTTCCTAGCAGCAAATTAGAAAGTCAATAATATATGAGTTTTTGGGGCAAATCCAGAGAAAGTAATACAAAAACTAATAAACCAGTAAGAAATCAAGATCATTCAAAGGCATATAAATATGAGACAAGAAAGGTTGTTCTTTCATTGATTAAACGTTGAAGTACACGAGTTGATACATCATCAAGAAAGAAAAGATAAAGAAAAGTAAAAAAGTAAACTTATTAGAACTTATCCTTGTCCTTGGTCTGGTCTGGGCCAGCAGCTGGTTGGTCGGCACTAGTACTTGGCACCATCAAAGAATCAAGGGCATCATAAAAGACTCTCTTGACCCATTTTTATCGTCAAACTCCTCATCCAAGTTAGGAGGAGTACTAGGGTTATACCATGTAAAGAGTTCAGAACGTTCTTCCTTGTCTACCACCTTCAAAGTCTCAGTCTAACCTTTCTTGAAGGATATCTTTTTGGCATATTCAATTTGAGTAGAGGTAACAAAAATGGATTCCACCCAACTTTTATCAAAGGCAGCTTTACTTTTGGCCTTCAAAGAAGTCACCTCTAAAAACAGGCCAACCACCTTATCTTTAGCAACTTGTTCCCTAGCTGTGGAGTTCAAAAGTTTGTCCTCGACAGCCTTAGCCCTGCCTTTAGCATCATTCAGCTTCTTATTGTCAGTTTTAGCTATTTCCTCGATAGTCCTTATTTTTCTTCAACTGCAATGGTCCTATCATTGGCCTTTCTCAATTCCTCTTCCCAAGATTTTTACTTTGTCTTTAAAGGTTATCGAGAAGCTTCCAACGATTATTTTAGACTTCAAAGGCCTCTTCCACTTTACCTTGAGAGGTCCTCTATTGGTCGTCCTTCTCCATCATTTGGTTAAAATTAACCAGAAACTGCAAAAAGAGAAAATTCTAAATATCATAAAAAGTCCATCAACATGGAGAAAGAGAGGAGAAAAGTGAGAAAATTACCAATGCCAAGTTATGGCAAGCTCTTTCTGTTATCTTGGACCTGGACAAGGGGGCTGATGCTACTCCATTAGTAGGAAGTGTACAAGAATTAAGCAAACCCCTAACCAATCCAGGGTTAACCGCAATAGAGGTTGACCCAATGTCAAGGTCATCTTGAATTTTTCTCACCAACTCTTGTTGGTCGGCCTTCTTCTTTATAACCAATATTTTTTGGTTGGATGAGGTCTTTTGGGCCTGCTTTTGAGGATTAGGCAAACCTTTACACAACCTCTTAAATTGAGTCTCCTCAGCTTGAGTCTCATTAGCACCAATAGGCCTCTTGTCACTAGCCTAAGACTTCTTTTTCAGTTGGCTTCTTACCAGCATCAACAACTTTGGACGTAGGAGATAAAGGCCTACTCAACAAGTTGGGCATCTTCCTCTTAGTCATATTTGTGGATGGAGAGAGGGGTATTTCAAAAATATCTAAAGACTCCAATGAGGAAGAAATTCCCCCTTAGATGAATTCAGTATCGGTAGATTCAGTGGCCGAGGAAGTATGCACATGGTCTTCTTTAAAATTAATGGCAACTTGGGGCAGAACAAGTGTAGGTCGGGCAATAAAGGAAGTTATGGTTATTTTATACTCCAACGGTAAAGAAGATGATCGGGGATGTTCTTCTCCCATTATCTGGTTAAGTCCCCACGAGAACTTTAAATCTTAGAGGTTAATTTCCCCTTCTTTGGGACACTTCTTCTTACTTTTATCTGCATTAAAAATAAACAACAAAGTTAGTCGACGAACATCAGAAATGCATAGGAAAAGGGGAAAAATTGTTAACAGAATTACAACCTATGCCACGTCCTGATAAAGGACATCTGGGACCAGTATAAGGTACTCCAGTAGGGAGGGGAGCATGTTACCAGTTCTTTACAACTACACCATAATCCCAATAATCTTGATTGGAATCTAATAGATTTACTATTAAATCCTTATTGGCCTGCCTAATATTAAAATAATATGTACTTTCTCTAACAGTAGCCCACTTATAGAAAAACATCAACTCTGAAATCCCAATATATATTTACACCACTTACGATTGTTCAAGTGTTCGGGGCTACTCTGGCAGGAACTACATTAAAATGTTGGAAAAACTAAAGAAAAAGAGGGTTTGGTGGAAACATAATACCATGCTCTGTAATGAACAAAGTAGGGATCCAATGACCATTAAGAAGTGAATATATGTTTATTAGTCCCTGGGCTATATCTAAATTCACCCAATTTGGGATTTTTTTTCTCTCTAAACTCATCTAATGAACTCTCATCTACGATGTAAACCATGGTGGAAATAGAGAAAGAGATGATAAAACAAAGAACTGGAAAAATAAGGCTTACAAGGGATCTAAGACAATGACAAGAGACGATTATAAAAACTGAAGCAAAAATGGCAGCAAACGATTGCACAGTAAAAGCTTGAAGACGAAGAAAGTGCTAAGTTCAAAAGGTTTAAGGTAAAATGAAAGGAGGGAATTGTGCCAATTTATAGGTTGCCTCGATAAATGGGAATAAAATGATTAATTGAACGAATCGTATAGTTACCGCTTGCTGCACACCTCTCGAAGCGTCAAAAGACCACTATATCCTTTGACGGTTCAAAAAAGTTTGAATTATTTACAAAAATACCATTACCAAACAATTCCGATGGAATTTTTTATAAGTATGGGAAGTCGGCTGCCTACTAAACACTCAAAAAAGTACGTTGTAATACCCCGTATTTTTATGACTTTTAAATTTGGGGATTTATTAAATTTAATTAGAGATATTAATTTAATATTAATTCGGATGAGAGTTAGTAATTATTGGAATTTTATTGTAAATTACTTTATGGGTAAAGTAAGATATGTAATAAAATTTAGTAAAATTATCACGAGAATCTAATTTGATAATTTTGAAAATTTTATCGCGACGCGCCTGTGTCGTATCGGGATTAAATTTGAATTATTAAAAGTGAATAAATTATAAGTCACCCATATGGTCATTTTGAGTGCGTCAATGTGTCCGGAAGGGTCGAAATAGTCAAAATAATGTACCCGGGGGTTTAGTATGGGTCTCGGAGAGTTTTTAGGCCTAATTAACATCCCGTGAGGGTGTTTTAGACATTTTATATTCTTGGGAATGGAAGCCCACGAGTTTTCTAAGGTAATATCAGATGGTAGGGGTTGTCTTCTAGGGATAGCATAACCAAAAACCAAGGACGGCCATTGGAGAGGAAGAGGAGAAGCTTTTCAAGAAGTTCTAGGCCAAGAACCCCACCGTTTGCACCACCGTCACCGCCAAATTGTAGATCGCGCGACGAGGATCACAACCACACCAATTTCTTTCACAAATCAGAAACAAAGAGTTCCAGTCAAGTATCTATCTTGCTTTATTTTAGTCAATGCTTTAATTATATTAGTCTAGGGTTGATTAGAGCTAGTTTTCATGAAAGAAAATCATATTGGAGACTAGAATTTACATGTTGTAGAGGTGAAAATCATACTCTGTGAGCTTTTCCTATTGTGACTTGTGTGAGACCCATATCATAGTTGACTTGTGTGGCTAGGAGGTTCGAGGTTTTTCCTATTGTGAGTTTTCGTCCTACATCGCGACGTTGTGTGGCTATTTATTTTATTCTTTCTATATCACCTAGATGAATGCTTAGGGTAAGATAAAACTGGAATAATAATTAACATAACTTTAGTTTAATTGGTGCCTAATTAAAATTAGATTAATTGCTCACTTGATTAATTGAATTGAAAATTGAAAATTGGTGCTTAATAATTCGTGTACCCTATTAGTTGGCACCATTGCGTTTATCAAATTAGTATCGGAGCAGGTTACACTGCTTTAACGTGTATGATACATGTTTAATGTTGTTTTAGGGTTGTTTATTTGTTTCTCTCAATGGATCCTTAAATTGATAACTCTATATATTTTTTAGCGATGACGATGATTTTGATATATGAGAGGATTTTAATGAGATTCATAGTCACGTTCAGAAGTTAAATCATATGAATTTGAAATTTGGAACATGTTTCTCAATTTAATTTTGAATTTGAAATTCGTAATCGTTTGCTTTCCAAGAACGTAATGCTCATAAAATAACAACTTGTAGCTCTCCGCACCCTTTAGCAACCCTTTATTTACACATAACTGTTATGTATATCTCCACATCATATCCCAAACGTATATGCCAAAGCCTAGTGGAATCTATCTTTGCCTCTTCTTTGTTTTGAATAATCGGAGCATGACATGCTACCGTGCTCCCCTGAAGAAAGTAGAGGTTTCCCTTGCTCTTTTCTCTCATCACCTCTATAGAACCCACTATAACCTTTAACATTCGGCCCTCGAGTACAATCTTATACCCATTAGAATTTATGTAACCCAAAGAAATCAAATTCTTCTTCAAATCTAGAGCATGTTGAACATTTGTGAGAGTCCTAGCCACTCTACCATGTATATTTAATTTGATTATACCAATATCCTTCCTTCGATAAACATAATCATTAACCATAAATACTTTCCCTCCATAAACCTACTCAAAGGTATGTAACAAATATATTTCCGAGAAAATTTGGTAAGAGAACCCCGAGTCAAGGATAAGATATTTCTCGTGAATAAACTATCATTGTACTCCCAAATTCATCGTCTTACGAAGTAATAGAAGTAGCGGACTCTACCACCGGTTCTTATCGTCTCTTTCCTTTAGCCTAGGGCAATCCTTATTGAAATTCCCATTCTTCTTACACTTGTTACACATAACATTAACCAACCCTTTGTTCCTAGACATATATCTTGACTGCTTCCTCTTCCATCTTGTCTTCTCTCCTCGGTCCTACTCTGCACAACTAGCGTATCAGACTAGGAATCACGATTCTCCTTCTTCCACTCCTCGCTCCTTAATTAGGCATAAATATTTAATTTTTATCCCTTTAATTTCGGTCTTTTCATGGTCCCGTGCATTGTAATTAACTTGGTTTTATCTCATATTTATGCTACTAACTCTACTTGCAAGTGTTTCATGTTTTGGGTATCTCTTATGTGTTTTACAAGTATTTCATACAAATTAGTGCGAAAGAGAACTCATAACAAGGAGGAAAATCAAGAAAAATATAATTGAAGGGCATTTTCATAATTTTGTAGCCTTAATCCGGAGGTGGGTCCACTAGAAAGTTAAAGATCTTGAAGTTACAAGAACACTGGAAAAAACGGCATCCCAATCCGAGCTTCAATGAAAGAGTTATGCCATTTTGAAGATTGAGAAGAAAACATGAGAAAAATCTAAGCCCCAAAAGAAGAGAAGAGAGCCAAAAACCAGTAGGAAAATTTGAACCCTACCTCAAACCGATTTGGGGGCGAACTGGTTCGGATGTACTTGTAAACTGGTTCGGGGGGTCTGATGCGCAAATATTTTTCTTTTCCATTAGTTCTAAGAGTTGGATAAGAAAATGACTCTTACAAAAATGTGAATGTAACAAGATAACTAGGATTAGACTTAGTTTTAGTTAGTTTTTCATTGAAAATTAGAGGAGAATAGGGGAGAGGAACCCTAGTTTTGAATTTCTTAGATTACTCATGCATAATCGAAGATTAAAGTTTCAAGATTTGAATACTAAGTTTGTTCCTCTATATTGTTTTGCATGTCTCTTTTTCCTGCATGTTTTTTCCTTTTTCTAGATATCTAAATATCTCATGTGTGCTTAGTATTAATTTAATCCTGAATTTCCTTCCATGCAAATTTAAAACTTCGTGTAATTTTTACGTAGTCATACATGGCTATATTTTTAGTGGGTTGGGGTACATGAACCCAACCTAGGTAACACATATGGATTTAAAAGTGATTAAAAAGTAATCAATCATTCCAAGGTTTGAACTTTATCGAGATAAAGGTTGTAGGCCTTTTAATTCCATTTTCCCTAAGTAACCGAAATGTTTAAGGGTGCAACTGGCTTCTTGATAATTTCTCATCCTCGTCAAATAAAATTTTTGATTTGATATTGTGCGGAGTAAAGTCCTCATATGTTGAATGATTAAAGAGTATTTGATGTCTCTTGGAACTAAAAATTAAAATTTTGAACCTTTTACGTTCTATGCAATTAGCGTCGATTCGGGGGAGTGTACTCTAATCCCATTTTCTTATATAATTTAAAACCAATTCATTATTATTGCATATGTAGTTAATGTGACAACCCGCTATCCGAAATAAGGGGTGGCCAGCCCAATACTCCGATAATACAGGAATCATGGATAGATATCATTCTCAGCATCACAACAACATAAGGAGTATATGGGATAACCACACAGTATTTCAGAAAACGGGTTATCAAAAATTTTAGTTTTAAAATTTTAAGAAAGCATTTTCAATAACCCATAATAGAAAAGAGAGTGGAAACTCCCACAAGCATATATATATAAACCAACAATAATAAAGAAAGGACCGAATGAAGCGTCGGTCAATGCAATTCATACAATATACAATAAGTTCCATGCGTTACATATTACATCCATTATACAATTACAACAATATGGGCCACACGCCCGAATATGGACTGATCATAACTAGAACACAATAAGGGAGGTGTCTACACAAAAGGTCCCGTGATATCCGCAAAATGTCACGGCTCCTCAAAAGTTACTGGAATAGAAAGGTCATTACGGGCGACCTTACGGCGAAACACCTAAGCGGATATAATATACATATACACAACAAGAAAGAAGAACCGGTCAGAACCCGATTTTATGTGATCACCATATAAATGACAAGTAAGACAATGATGAACCGATAAGCATGGATGATAAAGATGATATTCTAGCATGGTAACAATTAGATAAATAAAGACAATTTAATGATTATAAGGGAAAGATCGATTACATAAGCAATTTAGAATATTAATCAAGAATTTTCATCTTTTATCTTTTATCCTTTATCCATTCCTTATCAGGAATACAGTTATTATCATGTGCTCTTTGTAGCACTATCTCAATTGTATGCTCTTTGTGGCATATACTTTGCATCGAGTCCAACTCGATAATTAGCATAGTCATAAATATATATATAACGATTCTAAGACTGCCCGTCCGGGTTTCCCCACTGTGCGTGCCCCTAAATAACCATCATCTTCCAGGGCCTATCATAAGACAACCTGGGATCCTATCGAAATGTCGGGAAGCGGCCATATGCCTGCGGGGTAGTCAAGACCACACCCGGAATCTCCTACCCATCGCAGAAAATATAAAACAAGCGCTCATATGGCTTAGGACTATATCCACCCTGCATTCATTAGCCAGGGGGCTTCACCTCACGCACGGACTTCCCTTAAGATGGTATTTAGAGAGGTGTGTATCATCCATTTTATTAATTTCCATTACAAGATTTAGTAAATTATCATTTACTATGATCATTTTACATTTTATCAAATGCATTATGGTTATGTACATCACATCATCATAATAACCTCGAAGAATATTACAACTCCCAAGTTATTTCTCCCAAATGTCCCTTTTTGGACTTTATAATAAACCATCAAGTCAAATCTAGTTCGCATTAACTCCTAAAGTCTCCAAATTTGACCTTAAGATCTCCTCGCTTCATATAAAACTATACGAAAGAAGTAATGCCTGAACATTACTTTAAATCCCCCTTAATTGAATCCTAGATGAACCCCTTCGGGTCTAGGGTGTCGACCAAACTCAACTAATACTCTAAAACCCTATATTTACTTCATTTAAGAAGGTCCCTAATTACTAATCCTAAAGAAAAGGGTAAAAGAAAAAGAAAAACAAAATTTCAAAAGAGGAATTACCGAATCGATTCGACCTAGCCGAATCGATTCGGCCAGAAATCCTGGCTTACTGCATAAATGCCGAATCGATTCGGACCTTCCGAATCGATTCGGTTGGGAAAAATGGGGTTTCTGCATAACAGCGAATCGATTCGGTTCATTCGACCCTGGAAACTGTCTAATAGTGAATCGATTCGCCCAGGCCGAATCGATTCGGTTCTGCAGAAATTCCAAATTTTTCTTATGGAGTCTTGAACTCATTCATTGTCACCAACCCAACATAAATGCTACTAACTACTACCACAACTATCAATAATCATCCAATTTACTCTTCAATGGTTCAAAACCAACAAATTCACAAAGAAAAACCCTAAACTAATCAAATCATAATTAATACACCATTATCACTACAAACCATTTATCTTAAACCATAAATAGCAGTAGTAAACTTGCCTCAATTCAGAAATTGCAGATTGTCTTGGTGTAGTAGCAAGAATCCTTCTCAAATCTTCAATCTCTTTTCTTTTCTTTACTCTTTCTCTTTCTCTTCTCAAGTCTCTCTAGGTTTAGGGGTGAAATTAGGGAAATTAGAAGACTTAGTAAGACTAAGTCGTATCATTAGTCAAAAATCCCAACTTACTTGATCAAAATTGCGATAAAATAATACGCAACTACATATTCAAGGTATAATCAGTCAAAAGTGCCAAAAACCTCAAAACACAATATGTCACAATATTTGACTATTTCGCACGTTCCGGAATCAACTACGGCCTCCAAAATATCATCTGGACATTTTATAATTCATTTTAAGTTCCGGTCTTCTTATTAAGTCAAATATCATTTTAATTCATATGATATTACGAAACATAACATGGCCATATTCACCTATAGTTACGGTATGTATGCAAACTCATAGCGAATTTTACTTTTCTCCATTAATATAATACTCAATTCATATCCCAACATTTCATATCTAATTACCATATCTAGTAAATAAATATAAAATGTGTTCTCATAAGTGAGGGTTATTACAGTTAAGTCAGTAGTTTAAATTTACTTGTTTTAGTTAGTTAACGAATCTTAAATCAATCATCTTTTCCTTCTTTTTCTAGTCACTTCACGGTTAATCATCTTACCTATTCGTCATCATGAGCATTCGTCCTATTCCCTGTGTTCGATACTTGGTTTTACCGGATTTATACTTGAGAGACTGACTTACACTTGAGTCGATAGAAGCAGGCACTAGAAACACTTTTAAGGTCGCATCAAGTTTTTGGTGCCATTGCCGGGGATTAGGTAGACTTGTAGGTTAGGTCGATTTAATTCATAAATTTGACTGTAATTCTTAAAAGAAGACAAAAAAAAATCATAAAATCAAGAACTCAAAAAAAAAAAATTCAGAAAAATAAAAAGCAGTTTTTTTATAGCATCTCTCAAAGTTCTTTCATGCAAAATCCGAAACAAACTCCTCAATCTACTCTCACTCGCATTCACAAAAATCCTGTAGGAGAATACGACCCCGATAGTCCACATACTCCTAATGCTCCGCAATTTTGGGTTCCACTTCCTACACCGCCCAATTCCATTACGAGTCACACTTTTAGGGCACCGAGTGAAGATACCGAATGAAATGGAGAGAGAACGATGCCAAACCACGCTAGTTATGGTACGGGTGAGGGTGAGATACCGTATTGTCCCATGAGAGACTTTTTATATCCTGAGCGAACTGTCACTTCGAGATGCATTCTACTTCCGTACAATGCGGGACAATTTCATTTTCAAAATGGGATGATCCAAATTCTCTCCACTTTTCATGGTTTGGATTTGAATAAATCATACCTCCACTTCCGTGAGTTCGAGAGAGGTGTGCGATACATTTAACGATCAAGCTTGCAGACAAGACATCGTTCGTCTAAAACTTTTTCCATTCTTTTTGAAGGATAAAGCAAAGACCTGGCTATGGTCTTTATCACCGAACTCAATTGGATCATGAAGAGATATACAAGACAAATTTCTTTTGAAATTCTTCCCCCAACATAGAACGAATTCCATCAAGGCTCAAATTCAAACTTTTAGACAACAAGGAAATGAGTCGTTCATTCGATGTTTGGTACGTTTCAACGAGTTAGTCAACACATGCTCGCATCATGGTTTTGAGAAATATCATCTTATCTCTTTCATCCACCAAGGGCTAAACTCAATTAGATCATGAAGAGATATGCAAGCCAAATTTCTTTTGAAATTCTTCCCCCAACATAGAACGAATTCCATTAAGGCTCAAATTCAAACTTTCAGACAACAAGAAAATGAGTCGTTCGTTCGATGTTGGGAACGTTTCAACGAGTTAGTCAACACATGATCGCATCATGGTTTTGAGAAATATTGTCTTATCTCTTTCTTCCACCAAGGGCTAAGTATAGCTTCTAAATAACTCGTTGAGACTATATGTGATGGGGAATTTTTAGGGTTAAACGATAATGATGTAGAGGCCCATCTTAAGTATGTTGTCGAGACTACTCAAGCATGGGACACATCTGACCCTAAAACCTAAACCCTGGTTCAACAAATTTCCACCGTTCCTTCCACATATAGTCTCTATTAATTGGACAAGGAAGTTGGACTGAAACTTCGAGTCAACTAAATTAAGAAAATATTAGATGATGTACTCGAATCATGGGCAAAAGAAATACCCGGATCCACCCGAGTGATGAAAGAAAAGGTGTGTGCAATTTATGAGGCGGCCCATTCAACGAAGGAATGCCCAATGATACCCACCTAAAAAGTTAGACTTCATAAGCAAGTGGAAGCAGTCGGAGGATTTAGGGGAAATTTCGATGCCCCTCATGGGAATTCTTACAACCCTTTGTGGAGGAACCAGCCTAGGTTTTAGATATGGGAAATAAAATGCCACGTTGAATCCTAATTCACACATTGCCCCTCCTACACCACCGCCTCCGTATTTTCAACAACCTCCACATATGCAAGCACCACCTCCCGTGCCATATATCACCCCACCGAGGAGAAATTTTGAGGATACGATAAATCAATTCATACAATCTCAACATGCAACCAATGCTTAAAATACCCGAATGTTTGCCGAAATACATGCGAGCATTTAAAAGTTGCAATCATCTTTGAGTATCCAAGAGAAGGGTAAGTTTTCGAGCCAAGGCCAAAGACCTCACCAAGGTCAACCTAGTGTTGGATCTACATCCAATGACCATCAATAGTAATGTCAAGTAGTTACCACTTTACGTAGAGGAAGAGTTGTTGATTTATCACCTCCCTCACATGATGAACTTACACTACACCAAAAACAGCATTTTGGCACACCCTGATATTAAAAATCTGGCACAGTTTAAAACTGAGCCAGATTTTGGCACGGTTTAATAGAAATTTGGCACACTTTAAAACAGTGCCAAAATTTGGCACTGTTTTAAAGTGTGCCAAAATTGAGTACACTTTACTAGGATATAAAATGCCTCAAAATTTTGGGACATTTTAGTTTCCCTCTTCTCTCTCCTCCCTCGTCTTCTCCCCCGCTCTCCCCCGCTCTCCCCTCTCTCTCCACCAAAAACCCAAGCCCTACCCCCTGCTGCGTCGACCCTATTCCTCCTCGGGTCACCTCCCCCCTTGGGTTTATCCCCTGCCGTCCCCCCTATTTTTCGGGTTTATCCTCCTCGGGTCACCTCCCCCTGGTTTCGGGTTTTTGTTTATCCGGTGTCGTGGTGTCCCTTCCAGCGACCTCGTGTTTTCTCGGTTTGAGGTATTTTATCCGGTGTCGTAATTTCTTTCCTTCTTTATATATATATATATATATATATTATATACTGATTTATATACTGATATATAAATATAAAATCATATATACTGACTGATATATAAATATAAAATCATATATACTGATTTATATCATATATACTGATTTATATACTGATATATAAATATAAAATCATATATACTGACTGATATATAAATATAAAATCATATATACTGACTGATATCATATATACTGATTTATATATTGATATATATATATATATATATATATATATATATATATATATATATATATATATATTAGATTAAACTCTAGAATTAGATTTAATCTAGAATTATTTAGAATTATCTAGAATTAAATCTAATATTTAGTGATTTAATATATTAGATTTAATTCTAGGTAATTCTAAATAATTCTAGATTAAATCTAATTCTAAAGTTTAATCTAATATATATATATATATATATATATATATACATATATATATATATATATATATATATATATATATATATATGTATATATATATATATATATATATATATATATACTGAGGTAGAATTAAATCTAATATATACTAATTTTTGGAATGTGGAGATAACTTTTCAATAGTCGAGTTTAGGAAAGAGAAAGCCATGTGCAACTAACATTTGCAGTCTTGAGGTGGGTGATATAGGAGGTGATTGTGTTTTCTTGGCAAGATCTGATGGGGGTGATGGGATTTCCAAGCACGTGAGGTGATTGTGTTTTCAAAGGCCCACTCAGGGCACACTCCCTCCAAGGCTGTTGCCGCCCCTCTAAGATATTTCTCATATTAATTTTTTGAATGGGTTTTTTGTTTTGCAACAAAATGCATTTTTTTTGGCACAAAAATGGTTCAATGTGCAAAAAATGCATTTTAGGGCATAATAATCTCATATTAATATTTAAGTGTTTAAATGATGATTGTTATTATTTATGTAGAGGGGTAAAGCTTGGATAGTCCGATTGTTAGCTGTGGCCTGTTTCTCGCTAGCAACAAAAATGGAGGAGATTGAAGTGCCTCCCATTATTGATTTACAGGTGAGAGAAAAATTAATGTGAATATTTATTTATTTAATTATATATTGAACCATTTTCCTTTCTGATATGTTCTTATATGTAATGGACATATGGATTTTTATGAGTAGGTAGGAGATCCCAAGTTTTTATTTGAAGGCAAAACCATACAAAGAATGGCGCTTCTTGTTTTGAGAACCTTGAATGGAGATCCTAAGTTCTTTCATAGACTAATTTCTTAAAAAGATTAACCATGATGATCTTCCATTACAATCTTTGATCTCTAGATCAATTCAATACATCTTAACCACAATCAAAGGTAGATTATTCACTATATGCAAGAATGTGTTAATTTATATCGATACATATCCATATAATAAAGCATAATATAATGCGTGTCCTAATGGCACATAATGATACCTAATTATACTCATAAAAGGGACATGTTATCAATTTCACACACGTGTGTGTATAATCATATATGGGTACTGTAATATTAAAGAGTTTGATCCAGTGCTCGGTGGGAATTGAATGCAGGTATTGGGGAGGTTTAGAGATCAAAAGGCCAGCATAGGCTGCCAGTGATTTATTTGGTTTTGTTTCACAAATGTTCAACTCAGGCGAGTTCCATCCAATCTTAATCAAGTTACTACAGGTAACTATTATTTAGTACCCATTTATTAACCTTTTAAAATACAATGAATGATTTCTACTCAATATTTATAGTTTATCTTTTTTCATTCTATATCTGATCATTCCTTTTAAAGTTTGAAAATCACTTCATGGCTTACTTTATGAGCTTATTTAGTTAAAATGGTGGAAGGAACTTGCTGGTGGTTTGGTTTTGGAATTTTCTGTTGCTGTTGAGTTTACTTTAAATGTTAAAACATGTTGGATTTAACGAATAAATAAATGAAACTATGTCAAAATTTTCTAAAATCCATAGACGTTCTAAATTGATTAAAAACATACCGTTAGAGAATATGACGATATATGACGATATAGGAGGCACGAACACCTCGCACAGGACCAATGTAACTTGTAGGAACTGACCGCGTAGTCCCGGGTCTCTCAATTTGAGAGTATGACGATAATTTGCAAAAATCACACTCAGAGTTAAAAACATGCCGTTAAAGAGTGAAAACCTAAACCAACCCCCAAACGACCCCGTAGGAGGCACGAACACCTCGCACGGGACCAATGTAACTTATAGGAACTGACCGCGTACTCCTGGGTCTCTCGGTTTGAGAGTATGATGATAATTTGTAAAAATCACACTTAGAGTTAAAAACATGCCGTTAAAGGGGGAAAACCCAAACCAACCCGTATGAGGCACAAACACATCGCACGGGACCAATGTAACTTGTAGGAACTCACTGCGTAGTCCCGGGTCTCCCGATTTAAGAGTATGATGATAATTTATAAAAATCACACTTAGAGTTAAAAACAAGCCGTTAAAGGGTGAAAACCCAAATCAGTCCTCAAACGACCCTGTAGACCCCGTAGGAGGCACGAACACCTTGCACGGGACCAATGTAACTTGTAGAAACCGAACGCATAGTCCCGAGTCTCTCGGTTTGAGAGTATGACGATAATCTGCAAAAATCACACTTAGAGTTAAAAACATGCCATTAAAGGGTGAAAACCCAAACCAATCCCTAAACGACCCCGTAGGAGGCACGAACACCTCGCACGGGACCAATGTAACTTGTAGGAACTAACCGTGTAGTCCCGGGTCTCCCGATTTGAGAGTATGACGATAATTTGTAAAAATCACACTTAGACTTAAAAATAAGCCGTTAAAGGGTGAAAACCCAAACTAGCCCCCCAACGACCCCATAGGAGGAACGAACACCTCGCACGGGACCAATGTAACTTGTAGGAACTGAACGCGTAGTCCCGGGTCTCCCGGTTTGAGAGTATGAAGATAATTTGCAAAAATCACACTTAGACTTAAAAACAAGCCGTTAAAGGGTGAAAACCCAAACCAGCCCCCCCATCGACCTCGTAGGAGGCACGAACACCTCGCACGGGACCAATGTAACTTGTAGGAACAGACCGCTTAGTCCTGGGTCTCTAGGTTTGAGAGTATGACGATAATTTGCAAAAATCACACTTAGAGTTAAAAACATGCCGTTAAAGGCTGAAAACCCAAACCAACCCCCAAACGACCCCGTAGGAGGCGCGGACACCTCGCATGGGACCAATGTAACTTGTATGAACTGACCGCGTAGTCACGGGTCTCCCGGTTTGAGAGTACAATGATAATTTGCAAAAATCACACTTATACTTAAAACACAAGCCGTTAAAGGGTGAAAACCCAAACTAGGCCCCCAACGACCCCGTAGGAGGCACGAACACCTCGCACGGAACCAATGTAACTTGTAGGAACTGACCGCGTAGTCCCGGATCTCCCAATTTGAGAGTATGAAGATAATTTGCAAAAATCACACTTAGACTTAAAAACAAGCCGTTAAAGGGTGAAAACCCAAACCAACCACCCATCGACCCCGTAGGAGGCACGAACACCTCGCACGGGACCAATGTAACTTGGAGGAACTGATCGCGTAGTCCCGGGTCTCTCGGTTTGAGAGTATGATGATAATTTGCAAAAATCACACTTAGAGTTAAAAACATGCCATTAAAGGGTAAAAGCCCGAACCAACCCCCAAACGACCCCTTGGGAGGCACGAACACCTTGCACGGGACCAATGTAACTTGTAGGAACTGACCGGGTAGTCTCGGGTCTCCCGGTTTGAGAGTATGACGATAATTTGCAAAAATAAACACTTAAACTTAAAAATAAGCCGTCAAAGGGTAAAAATGCAAACCAGCCCCCAAACGACCCCGTAGGAGGCATGATCACCTCGCACGGGACCAATGTAACTTGTAGGAACTGACCGCATAGTCCCGGGTCTCCCAGTTTGAGAGTGTGACAATAATTTGCTAAAATCACACTTAGACTTAAAAACATTCCGTTAAAGGGTGAAAACCAAAACCAGCCCCCCAACGACCCCGTAGGAGGCACGAACACCTCGTACAGAATCAATGTAACTTGTAGGAATTGATCGCGTAGTCCCGGGTCTCCCGGTTTGAGAGTATGACGATAATTTGCAAAAATCACACTTAGAGTTAAAAACATGCTGTTAAAGGGTGAAAACCCAAACCAACCCCCAAACGACCCCGTAGGAGGCACAGACACCTCGCACGGGACCAATGTAACTTGTAGGAACTGACCGGGTAGTCCCGAATCTCCCGATTTGAGAGTATGACGATAATTTGCAAAAATCAACACTTAAACTTAAAAATAAGCCGTCAAAGGGTAAAAACCCAAACCAGCCCCCAAACGACCCCGTAGGAGGCATGAACACCTCGCACCGAACCAATGTAACTTGCAGGAACTGACCGCGTAGTCTCGGGTCTCCCGGTTTGAGAGTATGATGATAATTTGCAAAACTCACACTTAGACTTAAAAACAAGCCGTTAAAGGGTGAAAACCTAAACCAGCCCCCTAACGACCCCGTAGGAGGCACGAACACCTCGCACGGGACCAATGTAACTTGTAAGAACTGACCACGTAGTCCCGAGTCTCCCGGTTTGAGAGTATGATGATAATTTGTAAAAATCACACTTAGACTTAAAAACAAGCCGTTAAAGGGTGAAAACCCAAACCAGCCCCCAAACGACCCCGTAGGAGGCACGAACACCTCGCACAGGACCAATGTAACTTGCAGGAACTGACCGCGTAGTCATGGGTCTCTCGGTTTGAGAGTATGATGATAATTTTCAAAAAACACACTTACAGTTAAAAACATGCCGTTAAAGGGTGAAAACCTAAACCAACCCCTAAATGACCTCGTAAGAGGCACAAACACCTCGCATGGGACCAATATAACTTGTAGGAACTGACCGGGTAATCCCGACCCGGTTTGAGAGTATGACGATGATTTGCAAAAATCAACACTTAAACTTAAAAACAAACCGTCAAAGGGTAAAAACCCAAACCAGCCCCCAAACGACCCCGTAGGAGGCACGAACACCTCGCACTGGACCAATGTAACTTGTAGGAACTGACTGCGTAGTCCTGGGTCTCCCGATTTGAGAGTATGACGATAATTTGTAAAAATCACACTTAGACTTATAAACAAGCCGTTAAAGGGTGAAAACCCAAACCAGCCCCCAAACGACCCCGTATGAGGCACAAACACCTCACACAGGAGCAATGTAACTTGTAGGAACTGACCGCGTATCCCGAGTCACCCGGTTTGAGAGTATGATGATAATTTGCAAAAATCACACTTAGACTTAAAAATAAGCCGTTAAAGGGTGAAAACCCAAACCATCCCCCCAACGACCCCGTAGGAGGCACGAACACCTCGCACGGGACCAATGTAACTTGTAGAAACTGACCGTGTAGTCCCGGGTCTTCCGGTTTGAGAGTATGATGATAATTTGCAAAAATCACACTTAGACTTAAAAACATGCCTTTAAAGGGTGAAAAACCAAACCATCCCCCCAACGACCCAATAGGAGGCACGAACACCTCGCACGGGACCAATGTAACTTGTAGGAACTGACCGCTTAGTCCGGGGTCTCCTGGTTTGATAGTATGACGATAATTAGCAAAAATGACACTTAGACTTAAAAAAAAGCCATTAAAGGGTGAAAACCCAAACTAGCCCCCAAACGACCTCGTAGGAGGCACAAACACGTCGCACGGGACCAATGTAACTTGTAGGAACTGACCGCGTAGTCCCGGGTCACCCGGTTTGAGAGTATGATGATAATTTGCAAAAATCACACTTAGACTTAAAAATAAGCAGTTAAAGGGTGAAAACCCAAACCAGCCCCCCAACGACCCCGTAGGAGGCACGAACACCTTGCACGGGACCAATGTAACTTGTAGGAACTGACCGCGTTGTCCTGGGTCTTTCGGTTTGAGAGTATGACAATAATTTGCAAAAATTACACTTAGACTTAAAAACAAGCCGTTAAAGGGTAAAAACCCAAGCCAGCCCCCAAACGACCCCGTAGGAGGCACGAACACCTCGCAAGGGACCAATGTAACTTGTAGGAATTGACCGCGTAGTCACGGGTCTCCCGGCTTGAGAGTATGGTGATAATTTGTAAAAATCATACTTTGACTTAAAAACCAGCCGTTAAAGGGTGAAAACCCAAACCAGGCACGGACACCTCACACGGAACCAATGTAACTTGTAGGAACTGACCGCGTAGTCCCGGGTCTCCCGGTTTGAGAGTATGATGATAATTTGCAAAAATCACACTTAGACTTAAAAACAAGCTGTTAAAGAGTGAAAACCCAAACCAGCCCCCCAACGACCCCATAGGACACACGAACACCTCGTACGGGACCAATATAACTTGTAGGAGCTGACCGCGTAGTCCCGGGTCTCCCGGTTTGAGAGTATGACGATAATTTACAAAAAATCACACTTAGACTTAAAAATAAGCCGTTAAAGGGTGAAAACCCAAACCAGCCCCCATCGACCCCGTAGAAGGCATGAACACCTCGCACGAGACCAATGTAACTTGTAGGAACTGACCGCGTAGTCCCGGGTATCCCGGCTTGAGAGTATGGTGATAATTTGTAAAAATCACACTTTGACTTAAAAACCAGCCGTTAAAGGGTGAAAACCCAAACCAGGCACGGACACCTCACACAGAACCAATGTAACTTGTAGGAACTGACCGCGTAGTCCCGGGTCTCCCGGTTTGAGAGTATGATGATAATTTGCAAAAATCACACTTAGACTTAAAAACAAGCCGTTAAAGAGTGAAAACCCAAACCAGCCCCCCAACGACCCCGTAGGACACACGAACACCTCGCACGGGACCAATATAACTTGTAGGAACTGACCGCGTAGTCCCGGGTCTCCCGATTTGAGAGTATAACGATAATTTGCAAAAATCATACTTAGACTTAAAAATATGCCGTTAAAGGGTGAAAACCCAAATCAGCCCCCCAATGACCCCGTAGATGGCACGAACACCTCGTACGGGACCAATGTAACTTGTAAGAACTGACCGCGTAGTCCCGGGTCTCCCGATTTGAGAGTATGACGATAATTTGCTAAAATCACACTTAAACTTAAAAACATGCCGTTAAAGGGTGAAAACCCAAACCATCCCCCCATCGACCCCGTAGGAGGCACGAACACCTCGCACGGGACCAATGTAACTTATAGGAACTGACCGCATAGTCCCAGGTCTCCCGATTTGAGAGTATGACAATAATTTGCAAAAATCACACTTTGACTTAAAAAACATGCCGTTAAAGGGTGAAAACCCAAACCAGCCCCCCAACGACCCCGTAGAAGGCACGAACACCTCGCACGGGACCAATGTAACTTGTAGGAACTGACCATGTAGTCCCGAGTCTCACGGTTTGAGACTGTAACGATAATTTCCACTCATATATGAAATTTTTTAGTTTGAGTAATTTTTTTTTTTGCAAATTATTGGGTTACTAATATCGTATCTTTTTTGTATCCTATTTTTTTTGCAGGATAACAGTTTATTGTTTGCATTTATTCACCTGGAACACACAAAGAACTCAATGGTTTACAACAAGGGATTTATTCATGATTCCATTTTTTTGTGTCATAACCGTGCAATCTTTTGTTGTTTTATTGTTGACTTTTATGGTCGTGCAGGCTTTTGTAAGTTAATTGTTATATTTTGTGGCCGTACGGGCTTTATATTAGGCAGGTTTTGTATTAACAGGTTTTGGAATGTCCAGAAAATAGAGAAAACTCTGCCCAATTTATATTTTGAAGTTTGTATGCACATTAATTTATTAACAACGTGTAATATTATTAATTTGTGAATTTTGTGCTTTCAAATATTTTTTTTTATAAAAAATTTGGCACAGTTCAAAACCGTGGCAAAAGTGTATCATATTTTGGCACGGTTTTGAACTGTGCCAAATTTTTTTAAACTGTTCTGAATCTGGCACAGTGAAAAACTGTGCCAAAAATATCAAATTCTGGCACGATTTAAAAGTGTGCCAGAAGTGTTCCTGTTTGACCAAATCTGGCACACTTTTGAGCCGTGCCAGAAAAAAATTGCCATTTTGGAACACCTGATTCTGTCACAGTTCAAAATCGTGCCAGATTTGATCTGGCAAAATTTTAAACCGTGTCAGATTCCTATTTTTGGTGTAGTGTTAGGATAAGGAGGTTTTTCCCGACACGAAAGAGGCCGAAGATGCCCCCTTAAATGAGAGTGACAATGTGGACAACACTAGTGGGCTCGAAGTCATAATGAAACCACCCACTGCTGCACCTTTCCCTCAACGGTTGGCTCCACCTCAAAAAAGGGCCTCCTGGGACGATGTGCTATATGTCTTTAAGTAAGTAAAGCTGAATTTACCTTTTCTCGATGCCATAAAGAAAATTCTCACCGATGCGAAAGTCCTTAAGGACTTATTGACGGAGAAACGAAGGCTAAAGGTGAAAAATAACGTTTTCCTAGCACAAAACGTGAGCTCCGATCACTTAATCACCTCCCGTCCAAGTTTAAAGATCCGGGTGCACCTACCATTTCGTGCATTATTTGAAAGAACCAAATAGAAAAAGGCTTACTTGATTTAGGAGCAAGTGTCAAAATTTTACCTTATTCTATATAGAGGCAACTAGATTTGGGGGACCTGAAGCCCATCTCTATTACTCTCCAACTCGCGGATCGTACAGTGAAGATACCTCGAGGGATTATCCAGGACGTGATAGTCTAAGTGGGAACATTCACTTCTCGATAGATTTTATCATTTGGAATATGAAGCCCTCCGTTCCCTCGAGTAATCATGTTCCCGTCATCCTATGCCACCCGTTTATATATACGGCTAACGCATTAATAAACACTCGAAATGGGCAAATGCAACTCACATTCGGGAACATGACCCTTGAGATGAATATTTTCAATATCACTTGGCAAGTGGGTGAGGAGGACAATTTTTATGAGGTAGATCTTATTACGGAGATAGTAGAGGAACGTATAGAGGAAAATATCGGTGGGGATGCCTTAGGAGTGTGCCTTATTTCGAGTAATAAGAGTGACACGATGTACATCGATTTTGAGAGGGAGGTGGAGGAGTTGAGAGCGATATTATACGAGATAGCGTCGGATGAGGACGTAAGAGATGTAAATTGGGTTTTTAGATTCGAGGAGTTATCATCGAGGGAGTCACACACCATTCCCTCCGACGAAAAATTTCCCACCCTCAAATTAAAGAAACTACCCTCTAATGTAGAATATGCTTATTTGGGAAAGGGTGAGACATTTCCCATTATTGTCTCCTGTAGCTTTGATAAAGAGAAAGAGGGAAAATTGCTAACAATTTTGAGGAAGCATCGAAGTGCTTTTGATTGGAGCATTGCGAATTTGAAAGGTATAAGTACCCTGATTCGTACCCATAAAATTCAGCTTGAGGAGGATATGAGGCCCTCGAAGGAGATGCAATGACGATTGAACCCCACTATGAAAGAAGTGGTGAGAACGGAGATCATTAAGTTACTGGATATGGGTATCATTTACCCAATATTGGATAAAAAATGGGTGATTCCTATCCAAACCATCCTAAAGAAGTCGGGAATGACTGTGGTTGAGAATGCTAAGGGTGAGCTAATTCCTCAATGCACCACTATCGGGTGGCATGTTTGCATTGAGTACCAGAAGCTCAATTCCGACATGAGAAAAAATCATTTCCCCTTACCATTCATTGACCAAATTCTAGAGCGAGTAGAGGGACACCCATTCTATTGCTTCCTTGATGGTTATTCCGGATATAACCAAATTGAGGTAGATATGATTGATCAAGAGAAGATGACTTTCACATGTCCTTTTGGCACATTTGCCTACAAACGACTGCCATTTGGATTGTGTAATGCACCCGCAACCTTTCAGAGGAGCAAGCTTAGTATCTTTAACGACATGGTCGAAAGGAGCCTTGAGTTTTTTATGGATGACTTTATCATTTTTGGCCCCTCTTTTGACCTTTGTCTTGCAAACCTTAAAAAAGTACTAGCCCGTTGTATGGAAAATAACTTGGTACTAAATTAGGAGAAGTTCCATTTCATGGTTACCGAAGGAATAGTTCTTGGCCACATAGTGTAGTCTAAAGGAATTGAGGTTGATAGGGTGAAAATCGATGTCATAGTCAATCTTCCCCCTCCTAAGTCACTAAAGGATGTGCGCTCTTTCTAGGGCCACGCGAGATTTTATCGAAGGTTTGTTAAGGATTTTAGTGCCATCGCTAGACCCTTGAGTAACCCCTTATGAAGGATGCCCCCTTTGAGTGGAATGAAGCATGCCAAAGAACTTTTGATAAATTAAAAAGCATGCTTGTTTTTGCCCCCATTATGCAAGCTCCGGATTAGTCCCTTCCATTCGAGCTTATGTGTGATGCGAGTGATTATGCTATAGGTCCTATTTTGGGCCAAAGAAAAAATAAGAAGGCTCATGTCATCTACCATGCATACCTAACCGCAACTCCATTACTCCACCATGAAGAAAGAATTGTTAGTCAAAGTTTTTGCACTAGATAAATTTTTCTCTGACCCCATCGATTAGCCAATCACTTGCTTCACTAACCACGTTGCGCATAAGTATCTCCTTTCCAAAAAGGATGCTAAGCCGTGCCTCATAAGGTGGATCTCACTCCTACAAGAGTTCAATCTCCCCATAAAAGACAAGAAAGGAGTAGAAAGCGTCGTTGCTGATCGTTTGTCTCGGCTTTCGTTTGACATACCTAGTGATCCTATACCCATAGATGAATATTTTCCATATGGGTAGTTATTTGCCACTAATTATCTCCCTTGGTTTGCGGACATAGTGAATTACCTTGTCACGGGAGCTATTCCTTTCGACTGGACACCGCAAGAGAGAAAAAAGTTCCTCACTTGGTTGCGGATGTTCTTCTTTGATGATCCATATTTATTCAAATATTTCAAGGACCAAATCATCCAATGATGTGTACCGGATGAAGAGATTCATAGTGTTATCCTTTTTGTCATACGGAAGCATGTAGAGGCCCTTTTTCGACGAATAAGACTGGCGCTAAGATCTTTCAAAGAGGACTCTATTGGCCCACAATTTTCTGGGATGTTAATGCTTATTGCAAATCTTGTGATAGATGTCAATGGATGAGAGACATCACTTGACAAGACATGATGCTATTGACCCCCATACTCGTCATTGAGATATTTGATTGTTTGGGCGTGTTGACTTCATGGGCCCTTTGTAAAGACATGATTTATAAATGTCCGGGGTAGAATCTAGGAATTTTCTAAGTGTTATAGATCACAATTTAGTATGTCTGATACCGCTACATTTGGCACGTCTCCACGATCATCCTCGACGGCCTTGATCCGAATCAATGCATCCATCATCTTCGTACGTGCATCGTGCGCTTCAACCATTCCCACTACTCCACGTATTTATGGTAAAATAATTTTAATTGGAGTTTTTATTATTTGCATAAATAGTTGGGAATATTTTTAAATAAATTTTAAAGTCTAAAAAATGTTTATCACATAACACCTTTTTAGAAAAAGAAGAGGCGAAATTAGACACGCCACTGATGTCGTTCAAATGACATCGTATGTCGTTCGAACGAGATCTATTTTCGTTCAAATGACGCCGTATCTCGTTCAAATGACCACCGCCTCAAACTGCTTATTTAAACATTATACATTCTACACATTTTCCCAAGTCTGCATACCCTCGTTTTCTGCATACAGTAGCAGTTTTTAGACTTCGTTTTTTAAGGGTTTTATATCGTTTTGATTCAAAATAATTCCCAATCCTTTATGTGAATGATCTAAATCCCAAAGAAGATTTTTCTACTCATCTGAAGTACACTTGTGGAGAAGAAGACACTTTTCCATTATTGACCACCTAAATTTCTTGTGGGACCTCTTGCCGATGACATCGAACCGACGCCTGCAAGTATTTCATATGTCACTTGTATTTTTATTGTAATTCGTGTATACCGATATTTACAAATTATAGTGGAAATAAGATGGTTTTGCCCCTGTGAGGGATTTTTCCTCATTTGTGATTGTCTTGCATGTTTAGATTATTTCATTAGTCAATCACGTTTGTTTGCAAGAGTTAAGACTTGTTGGGACTGAAATTGGAATTTAATTAAATAAGTTTAACATTGATTGCTAGCGCACTCTCAAATTTGTATTAGAGCCATTTACACAATTTTACCGTGTAATTTTTTCGCAAATTTTTTTTGGATATCAATTTTGTTCTAAATGTAAGGACATAATTTTATAAATGTGTGTGGTAGAATCTAGGAATTTTCTATTTGTCCTAGATCATAGTATGTATGTCTGATACCGCTACATTCGGAACATCAACACGATCATCCACGCTGACCTTGATTCGAATCTATGCATCCATCATCTTCACACGCGCATCATGATTCATGCGACGTGATACTCAACCGCTCCCATTACTCCACTTCGCATTATTGGTAAAGTGATTTATTGGAGTTGTTTATATTTGCATAAATATTTGGGAATTTTTTAGAAAATATTTTTCGAAGTCTGAATTGTTTTTATCAAAAAGCAAATTTTTTTCTAAGTGTAAAAGCGGACTTGCCTCGATCGACGAGATCGTTCAAACGACATCACTCTGTCGTTCGAGCGACATGAGGATGTCGTGCAAACTCGTTCGAATGACATCTCTCTGTCGTTCAAGCTACATGAGGATGTCGCGCGATCTCATTCGAGCGCCGCCGCCGCCTCGATTTTCGTATAAATATCTGGGTACTTCCTACACATTTTCCAAGTCTTTTTTGCACACGATTTTTGTGTTTTAAAGCCCAGAAAACAGACTTCATGTTTTAAGTTTTCATGCCTTGTTTATTCAAATAAACACTCCCATATATGTATGTGAATCTTTAAACCTTCAAGTGGATTGTTTTTACTCATCTGGAGTTCTTGTGGGAGATTCCAGCTGACGACATCAGAATCGACACCTGAGGGTATTTCGAATGTCACTCATATTTTCAGTATAATTTGTGTAAACCGTTGTTTACCAATTATATTGAAAATAAAAAAGGTTTTGCCCCTTTGGGGGATTTTTCCTGAAATTGTTTATTTTATCCTGCATGCTTTATTTTATTTGATAAATCATCTAGATGCATGTTTTAGGGTTTAACAAAAATTTGAGAATAATTAAAATTGGATTTTATTTGAGAAGTCGTAATATTTCCGCCGTAGCGATTCTACAAATTGGTATCAGAGCCTGTTGCACTAAGTTATTGTGTTTTGATCCTGATTTTGCACAAAATTGTCTTTTGGTTGTTTTGATGATTTTCGATGTTAACTTTTTGAAAAGGTTAATTGGAAAATTCACACGAACTCTTATTTTAAATCTTCTGTTGAAAACAACTCTGAGAGGTGTCCTTGTTGTGAGGGTGTTGGTCACACATTAGATGAGTGTACCACAAATTTAAAGAAGAAATTTATAAATCGGCATCTCATGTTTCTACCATTAGTGATAGTGATTCGGAAGAAGAAGTCTTTTATACTTCTAGGCGAGAGCTTCCCATCCGTGTGATTAATGATGAGAGTGAGGGTGAAAAGAGTGAGGAGGAAGAAGAAGAATTGAGTGAGTTGCAAGTTGCCTACAATAATTTGTATTTTAAATCATTAAAGACAAAAAAGGCAAACTTGAAACTTGAAGTGGAATTGAAGAAACGTGCTTTAGATAATGATAATACTGATGCGTTAATTAAGGATCTTAGGGCACGTGAGGAGATGCTTAAAGAGAAATTAGGATACGTTGAGGGTGAGAGAGATAGTCTTCGAGGTGTGATGGAAGTTATGAAAAAGGAACTTTTAGAGTTTGAAGACTCTAGGCGTTTGCTTGAATCTAGGATAGGTGAACTTGAGGTGAAATTGAAAGATTCAAGTAAAGTGAAATTTGATTTGGAGTCTAGGTCTGAAAAATTTGATAAGATTTTAGGCACCGTCGAAATCAAAAAGGATAGGGGTGGGATTGGTCTTGAAAAATATGTTGCACCCATTCCCACACGTGTGAGAGATCCTCCTAGGATTGTTAAGAAAGAGGCACCTAAGTTTGTTAGGAAAGTGCCCCCTAGGAACATCGTGAGAGAACCTCCTAGGATCATTAGGAGAGAGCCACCTAGGCAAATTCAGAGAGCACCACCTAGGAATCTGAGGAGAAAGACACGTTTAGGTAACATTCACCGCCCGATTTACACTTGCACACATTGCGGTAGGCAAGGTCATCTTAGGCGTTTCTGCTACAAGCTTTTGAATGGACCTAGAAAACATAAAAAGAGAGTCACACCGGTTCCCAAAACCCCCCCACTCCGTTACACATCCATTTGGGTTAGAAAATCGGATTTAAAGGCTTATGGTCTATTTTTTCATGATTCTCGTTTGATAGCATGCGATTCACCCCATGTGAGATCGCTTGGTTGATTGTGTTGGATGTTTGTCATACACTAGCTATGCATTATGTTATATTCTTTCTAGTTTTATGACTCACTTTGACGTAGCGCACATTGGTTTATGACACCTGATTTAATTCTTGATTCATTTGTGTGATTAATATTTGCTAGCATAGGATGATTCTCATATCGATATTATTTGCCTATTGCTAGTATGTATCATTTGTATTCTTATTTTTGCTTTTTTTATTTTTTTGAAAAATCCAAAAAGATTTCCTTTTTATAAAAATTTTAGAAAAACACAAAAAGATTTTTGTATTTTGTTTAGACCTTTTATGGATGAGCATTTAAGATAGCCGAGTCACAACTTTCATTCCATTTATCCATGTGACTATTTGATAGTGATTTGAGACGCTACATCATTGCATCCATGTGCTTTACACTGTTTGGAGTCTTTGAGATGTGATTAGTGATTTCTTTCTATATGTTTAGCTCCTTATCTCCATTACTGCACACATGCACTACTTTATTTGATAATTGTACTTGTCTATCAAATATTGGCTTGAGTGTTTCCATCTCAATTCTGTCTATACAACGAACCATATGAGATAAAGCTTGATAAGATTGGAAAGCATGTAAAAATTGTTTAGTGAGATTGTGTGGTATTTTTAAACGGGGAAGGGCTGCGAAAGGTTCACATTTGACCTTTGAGAATACTAAGCCACCGTTAATTTGGACCTAAAAAATTGAGGAATTTTAATTATCAAGGGTCCAAAGAGGTTAAAAGAGCCCGAAAAAATTTAAAGGCAATAAAAAGAAATTTATGCCAAATATGGGCCATTATGTTTCACCATCAATTCTCCAAAGTTTGAGAATTTAGATCACCTCTATTCAAAATATAAATCTGAGGGAGTTTGGTTGGAGAATTTAAACGGGCTTGCACTTCCTTAAAAGTCCTGAAAAAGCATTAAATCATTTTGGACGTTATTGGTGTGGAAATCACTTTGAGCTTTGATTTGCTGATTTGATTGAGTCAATGTCTCATATTTCCATCTTTTTACACGTAAGGAAGATATTGAGTTCATTCTTTAGGAGTATCCGATATTCATCGTGCACACATGTCTTGTTTGTATGCATTGATTTTCCTATCGAATTTGATCACACCCCTACATTTTCGCTATCATCGACTTGGTTGCTTTTGTGTTTGTTCATGGTGTGATTATTTGTTGTATATTTTGTGTGAAAAATTTTGAAAAATTCAAAAATAGCAAGTTTATTACCTTGTGACATTTTTCATATTTGTGCTTCTCATATCTGCCTATTTGGGGACATCATAAAAAGGGGGAGAATGAATTAGGGGGAGAATTTTTGTTGATTTATCAATGATTTGCTTAAGCTTAATTGATCTTTGATTTTTGCATATCATTATATTTCAAACTGTTGTGTGTCACGGGTATCTGCTTTATCTCATGCGTGTAGGTACGAAGTTGATAATCATTGGATTGCACACCCTGATGAGAAAAGCTTTGAGAGTTTTCTGAAAAGCTGAAGATTTGAAGATGTTGAACTTTGATTAACGACATGTCATTTAGTATTCTCAGTTTGAAGGTTTAATGGGGATATTATCTTATATGTCATTTGTTTTATGGAGATAGCATAATTCGGATTTTTTATGTATGTACCGGTATAGACATAGGGGTTGATTTGTAAGGACATAATTTTATAAATGTTCGGGGTAGAATCTAGGAATTTTCTATTTGTCCTAGATCATAGTATGTATGTCTGATACTGCTACATTCGTCACGTCAACACGATCATCCACAACGGCCTTGATCCGAATCCACGCATCCATCATCTTTACACGTGCATCATGCTTCATGTGACATGCTACTCAACCGTTCCCACTAGTCCACTTCGCATTATTAGTAAAATGATTTATTGGAATTGTTTATATTTGCATAAATATTTGGGAATGTTTTAGAAAATATTTTTCGAAGTCTGATTTGTTTTTATCAAAAAGCAGAAATTTTTTTAAGTGTAGAAGCGGACTTGCCTCGGTCGGTGAGCTCGTTCAAATAACATCACGCTACTGTTCGAGTGACATGAGGATGTCGCGCGATCTCGTTTGAGCGCCGCCGCGATTTTCCTATAAATATATGGGTACTTTCTACACATTTTCCAAGTCTTTTTCGCACACGATTTCTGCGTTTTACAGCCCAGAAAAAGACTTCATGTTTTAAGGTTTTATGCCTTCTTTATTCACATAAACACTCCCATATATGTATGTGAATCTTTAAACCTTCAAGAGGATTATTTTTACTCATCTGGAGTAACTTGTGGAGAAGTCGTCTCTTTTCCATTGCTGCCCATCTGGAGTTCTTGTGGGAGCTTCCAGTCGACGACATGGGAACCGACACCTGAGGGTATTTCGTATGTCACTCATATTTTCAGTATAATCCGTGTAAATCGTTCTTTACAAATTATATTGAAAATAAAAAAGGTTTTGCCCCTTTGGGGGATTTTTCTTGAAATTGTTTATTTTATCCTGCATGCTTTATTTTATTTGATAAATCATCTAGATACATGTTTTAGGGTTTAACTAAAATTTGGGAATAATTAAAATTGGATTTTATTTAAGAAGTCGCAATATTTATGCTGTAGCGATTCTACATTAAAAAGCGCAATTTCAATGGAAAATTTATATAGTAGAGTCCTAATTTTTGATGGGTCAAATTACGCATATTGGAAAGCTCGTATGAAATATCACTTAAAGGCCATAGACGAACGTGTCTAGATTCTGTGTGAAAGAGGGTGGACACCTCCAACTATCACTGTAGATAATGTAACTACTTTAAAATCTGTGACTGCATGGAGTGAGGATGAATTTAAATGGAGCACATAAAACTCACTGGGCTTAGTGTCATTTCTGGAGCCGTCACACCTGACGAGTTTCGACGCATCATGACGTGTACCACGTCTAAAGAGGCATGAGATTCTCTGCAACTTACCCATGATGTCACAAATGCAGTGAAAGAATCTAAATTTCAAAACTTAACTACACAGTTTGAAACTATCTCCATGCATGAAAATGAGTGTTTTGATGAATTTTATGCACGCTTATCTGATATCTTAAACACTAGTTTCAACTTAGGTGAACACATTCCTGATGCTAGAGTAGTTAAGAAAATTTTGACATCATTTCCTATGAGATTTATCCCCAAAGTCACTGTGTTAAATTCATTAGGTAATTTGAGTAGGCTGAAATTAGAAGAGTTAGTTGGAGACCTACAGACTTATGAAATCGACATGTTCTCAAACACGATAAAATCAAAAGACAAAGGAGTAGCACTGAAAGCCCAGGACAGAAAGAGTGAGGGGTCAAAAATAGGTGAGTCGTCTAAGAAAAGAGAGGAAGAGATGTCTAATTTTGATTTAGATAATTTGGTCCTATTTGCTAAAAATTTCAAAAAAATTTCTCAAATTAAAGAAAAATGGGAATTTTAAAGATAAAAAAGAATTTTGAGAAAGATAAATCTGAAAAGAAATTTGAGAAAGATAAAAGGGACACCCCTAAGAAAGAAAGTGATAGATGCTTTGAGTGCGACGATAGAGGTCATAAGGGGTTTGAGTGTGTAACTAGGTTGAAACGTCTAGAATAATCCAAAGCTTTGTTAAACACCACCCTAAGTGACGATAGTGAGGTCGAGTCGATGGACTCTGGAGATGAGTCACCGTATGAATGTAACTTCACCACATTCATGGCTAGTCATGTGAGTACTGACAGTGCTCCTCACGATGACGAGGATGCAAGTTCACAAGGACACCTCGACAGTGACAACCGTGTGAGCGAGGGGGAGGAAGAAGCAAGTGAGAGCGAGAGTGATCTCCGACGCGTGTACGCTGATTTATATGGTGATAATTTTAAGACCAAAAAGCTTAAAAAAGTGTTAGCTCTTAGGATAGAGGCTCTAGAGAAGGATTTAGGAGAGATGAGAGAGAGAGACCTCCATGTCCACTGCGTTGAGAGAGAGAGAGACCACCTGTGTTGAGATAGAGAAGGGTTTTGGAGAGAGAAAAAGTGTCTTTGAGAAAGAAAAATGGGACTTGACTAAGCAAATGGCTGATCTAACGAGTGAGGTCCATTCCTCCCTGGACACTCAAAATAAACTGGAAGCCCTTGTAGCCCAACTCACTCATGACCTTGAGAGAGCCCAGGAAGTCAAGGTAAAAATTGATGACCGATCTGGTAAGATGGGAAAGATGCTCCTCGACCCTGCTTTGGGTTTAGGTGAGACGTTAAGAATAGGTTTTGATGGTGCTTCCACATCCCATACGACATTGGAACCGATTCCCGAGTTTATTACAAATCCATATGGCCACCCACCTAAAAATCAGAAGAGAGTTCGACCAAGAAAAACAAACCAAAGTCGACCTAAGTCTACATATTTTTGTACTTACTGCAAAAGAAAAGGCCATCTTCATGAGTATTGCTATAGTTTGTATGGAACACGCCGTACTTTTTCCCCGTCACATGCCAGTATTGATTTTGAGAGTCTTAGAGAGCGAGTTGAGTTTCTAGTCGCCACATCTCAGAGTATAGTGGAAGAGTTCCAACGTATTTCTATGCCATCAGAGGACACTTCTAAAATCCTGACTAGAGTTAATAATGACAAGGGCAAACCAAAGGTTACCACATCTTGGGTGCCTAAACGCAACGCAAAAGCCCTTGTTGTTCATGTTGCTATTAAAGCACATAATTCCCTACAATGGTAGTTCGATAGTGGGTACTCCAGGCATACGACTGGTGACGTTTCTCTGTTTACCTCCCTAGAGGATGGAAAGGAAGGTAAAGTCACTTTTAGAGACGAGAGCAAGTCTAGAATAGTAGGACGAGGTACATTGAAGTTACCAAGATTTCCTAAGATAGAGAATGTGTCGTACGTCAAGGGATTCAAAGTAAATTTACTCAACAATAGCCAGCTGTGCGACGCTGACTTTGCAGTAAAGTTTGATCGAAATTAATTCCACGTTTATGATCAAGCCGATAAACTTCTATTGCAAGGGGTGAGGACTGAAGATAATTGTTATGGGCGCATGCCTAAGTCCTCATTTGTCTGAAACAGCGCCACGATCACTACTATGGACCTGTGGCATCAACGTCTAGGTCATGTGAATTTTTGAGATTTGGAGAAGTTAGTTAAAAAGGACCTAGCATGTGGCTTACCATCACTTGGAAAGCCAACTTGCTCAGTTTATGGACCCTGCCAGTTGGGAAAGCAAATTCGTAGCCCCCATCAGAAGTTGAATTCCATTACCACCTCACGCATCCTTGAGTTGATACATATGGATCTTGTGGTTCCTACTCGTACTGAGAGTTTAGGTGGTAAGAGGTACATTCTCGTGATGGTAGATGATTTCTCACGCTACCTGATTGTAGGTTTTCTACGAGAGAAATCCAATCCTATGGACTTTCTTACGACCAAGTGTTGTGTCCTATAAAATCAACACGGCGTCACTTTCAATAGAATACATAGTGACAATGGCACTGAGTTTAAAGAAGCAAAAGTAGATATTTTCTGTGATAGCCTCAGAATCAAACATGAATTTTCGGCCGTTAAGACTCCTAAACAAAATGGGATTGTTGAGAGGAAGAATCGAGCGATTTAGGATATGGCTAGATTTATGTTTTTGGGTCGTAAAGTTGCAAGAAGATTTTGGGCAGAGGCAGTATCTACCGCATCCCATACGGTAAATTGGGATAAATTTTGTCCACACACACATATGACACCCTACGAATTGTGAACCGGAAAGAATCCCAACCTTTCATATTTTCGTGTCTTTGGGAGCAAATGCTACATCCTACGGGGTAGCGAGCAATTAGGAAAGTTCGACTCCCAGAGCAAGGAGGGGATATTTTTAGGTTATTCATCATCCAATAGAGCTTCTCAGGTGTATAACCCGAATAGCTCTAAGGTCATGGAGTTAATAAACGTCACAGTGCAAGATGACATACTTCCAGTGTTCGTTGATTCTAACCTTTTGGATGAGGGTGACACACTTTCTACTGATGATACCATTGTGCCTTCCACACCCATAGTGGACCCCATTCCTGACTTAGGGGACACTCCTGCTTGGGTTCGCAAGAGTCATGATCCTTCTACTATTCTAGGAGACCCCACCCTTGGGGTCAAGCCTCGTGCTCAACTATAGAAAATTGTTATCCATCTATGCTACACGTCCAAAGTCGAGCCCAAGAACTATAAGAAAGCACTCAAAGTTGAACACTAGATATGTGCTATGCAGGATGAGTTGCTTCAGTTTAGAAAGAATGATGTCTGGGAACTGGTCCCCCGACCTAGTGAGACAAATGTGATAGGTACCAAGTGCATCTTCAAGAATAAGGTGGATGAGACCGGTACTATTATTCGAAATAAGGCTAGGTTGGTTGCTCAAGGCTACACACAAATTGAGGGTATAGATTTTAACGAGACATTCGCTCCCGTTGTGAGGCTTAGGACCGTCTACTTAGTACTCGCCATCGAATGTCATCTGTGCTTCAAGTTATATAAGATGAATGTCAAGAGTGCCTTTCTGAATGGCATTCTACAAGAGGAGGTTTATGTGGAACAACCAAAAGGGTTTGAAGACCCTAAGCACCCTGATCACGTCTACTATCTGACAAAATCCTTGTATGGTGCAAGCACCCCGTGCTTGGTACGAGAGGCTTACTTACTTTCTCTTAGCTCGTGGCTTTAAGAGAGGGGGAATTGATATGATGTTGTTCGTCAGGAGAGATGCCGATGCAATTTTATTTGCCCAGGTCTATGTGGACGACATAGCCTTTGGAACCACTTGCTCCCAACATGCTCAACACTTTGAGGAGGAGATGAAGAGTGAGTTTGAGGTGAGCATAGGTGGTGAGCTTACATTTTTCCTTGGTCTCCAGGTTCATCAGCTAGAGGATGGGATGTTCATCTCCCAATCTAAGTATGCTAGAGACCTTGTAAAGAAATTTGGTCTAGAATCCGCTAAGCATGCACAAACACCGATGGGTACCTCAACTAAGATTAGCAAGGAATGTAGAGCAAACCTTGTATCGGAGTATGATAGGTAGTCTTATCTACTTGACTGCCAGTCAGCCCGATATAGCCTTTAGTGTTGGAGTCTGTATGCGATATCAAGCGTCCCCGAAAGAGTCACACCCTCTCTTAAAAGTATTATCAAATACGTGAGTGGGACTCTCTCACTTGGCATTTGGTATTCCTTTGATACCAGTGACCGTTTCTCCGCCTATTCGGATGCCAATTGGGCCAGGGATGCAAATGGATGTAGGAGCACTTCTGGTGGGTGTTTCTTCTTTAGTTATGCTCTTGTCTATTGGTTGAGCAAGAAGCAATCCCCTAGCCACTTGCTCTCGCATATGACTAAGGGCTAGGGGGTGATTGATATGCCCCAAATGGTAACTCGGCTCAGAGACACCAACCTCGATCGAGATTATGGCCGAGACATTGATTGACCCTATGTAGGCCATGGGCCAACGATATCATCCCTCGGCCAGACCAACCTCGGCCCAGGCCGACACTACCATATTCACCAATGGGCACTACGCGCATCACAGGCATCAACAGCATCCTCATGTACCTGGGTATAGCAACCTCGGCCGAGAGTAGGCCGAGGTGACAAGAAGCATTAGTAATCATCAGCATGCTATATGTCCAACCTCGGCACGGGCCGACCCCACCATATGTCTCGGCTGAGATCAGGCCGAGACTCCTTATGACCCATCTCAGATGGAACGCTCATCAAGGCTTTACAGCTCGGCCTCTCCCAGGCCGAGGTCATCCACCAATATGACTGCCGAGCATCTGTTGAACATTTGGATAAGGACACATGGGCACAAATCAGTTGTAACAAGATTATTCTCCACATGTGGGGAGAATATTTCATCATCATTACTTACATGTGGCAGTGACAGATGGCACTTCCCCATTGGTGAGGCTACCACACACATGCACATTACATGCATGGGGGGTACATTACACCCCCTAGGCACTATATATAGGGATCATCCCCTACCTTGCAAAGGGATCCAATTATTCAACCCTAGCAAGAACTCTGTCTAAATACACAGTAGAGAGAGAAAGCTTGAGAGATTGTATCCATGGCCATTAGTGCCTTCATTCAGTGATATTACTCACACACTCACAGTGGACGTAGGCCAGATTGGCTGAACCACTTATATTCCGGTGTTGATTCCTCTTATCCTCAACTCTTTCTCTTATCTCTATATAACTGTGCTGCCATTGTTATTCTTATATTGAGATTGGAAACACCTTATCCGGTGGTGCTGATTCTTAGCATCATCATTTTGGCGCCGTCTGTGGGAACGAGAAGCTATCTCTTCCTCTTTTTCTGCTTAACCTCATCAGAGACTCTGGTGGTGAACCAGGAACCACCCCTTGCGTGGACCTGTTTCACCATTGAAAGAGGTCCTTTAAGGTATTTAGCTCACTTGCTGTTCAAAGCTCTTTATTGTTAATACATGGCACCAGAATTACCACCGCCTCTTCCTCCGCCCGGAGGTGGAGGGGCTAGCTCCAGTTAGGCTCCTCCCCAGTCCGAAATGGCAGAGGTAGCAGCAGCCTTGAAATCTTTAGCTGCAACACAATAAGCCATGAAGGAGCAATTTGCCCAGCTCAGTCAAACCATGATGATGAGGCCACCTAGAGTCTCACCAAACATGATCACACCGGCGGCAGTTCAGCCTCATCCTGACGCCAGGGGACCACCCCAGGCGCCAATGAAGGACCAGCCTGCACCCCAGCGGAGGAGGGACGTCGCTGACCCTAGGCGCTTGCGCCTGGGGAGGCAAGGAAACCCTTGCTCAGAGGACAGGTATGATGACCTTGAAGCTGAGGAGGCCCCAGAAGACTACTGGGAGCAGTATGAGGTATCAAATGACACTATACGACCTCTTAGGAAGAGTCAAGGAGGTGTCGGTCGAGATGGATGTGTCGGCCGAAGAAGAGAAGAGGCCCAACAAAGAGGGTCGGCCTTTGACAGGTTGAGCAGAGGGTCGGCCTTCGAGAGGCTGGGCCCGGTAAATGACCTTAGACACAGGCTATCAAGGTCGAGGAGCGCAGCAGGCTCTCAAAGAGGGGGAAGGCAAGGTCGGCCAGACCAAGGCCGACCCTGTGGAGGAAGAGCCAGGGAACAGGAAGAGGTCAACAGTCAACGTGTTGTGGCTGGGGAACACTCTGTCCATCGCAGGGAGGTGGCAGGGGATAACCTCGGTCAAGTTGATGATAGAAGACCCTGGAATGATTCTATCCAACGCATTGAGGAGAAGATAGGAGACCTCATTAAAAGCAGGGACCCATTACAGAGGGGTTACTCAGAAGGCTCCCCATTTGTGGCTAGGATAGTGGGGTTCCCAACCCCAGCCAAGTTCAAGCCTCCTACAGTGACTTCTAAGTATGATGGTAGCACTAACCCTGTGCATCATATCGAGATGTACCAGTCGGCAGCAGACATCTACTCGATCCCTGATGAGAAGAAATGTAGGGCCTTCTCAGGGACCTTGACAGGGGAAACTCATAGTTGGTTTACCTCCCTTCCGAAGAACTCAATTGAGAACTTCAAAGGCCTGGCTGAGCAGTTCATCCACAACTTCTGCTTTGGGGTAAGACCCCAGAATAAGACTACCCACTTGCTGTATGTCAAACGGGCCATGGGTGAAAGCCTAAGAGACTACATAGCAAGATTCAACAAAGAGAAGTTGGAGGTGGAAGACTACGAAGAGAGCATAGCCATGACCGCCTTGATAGGAGGCCTCCAGAAGGGTAAGCTATTATGGAAGCTGGCGGAAGACCCCTCTAGGTCCATGGCGGAGCTGCTGGCCACCGCAGGGAAAGTGATGAATGCGGAAGAGGCAATGGCCGCCAAATATGAGGAGGAGAACCGCAGTGGCCCTGGAAGGTCCCAAAGCAAGAAAGAGGGGAAGAAGAGGTCAGGGGATGACAAGTTTGCTCATTACACTCCTCTGATTGTGAGTTGTGAACACATCCTTAATGAGATTAAGACTGAACGGACTCTGAGGTGGCCTGAGAAACTGAAGGCCCCGCCACATAAGAGGAACAAAAACCTATGGTGTGAGTTCCATCAGGATCACGACCATGTCACAGATAGATGCTTCGCTTTGAAGGATGAGATTGAGAAGATGCTGAAGTCTGAAAAGCTGAGGAAGTATGCGGATGGCAAGGCTTCGAAGGGTGGAAGAGAGGACCCTAAGAAGAGAAGAAATGACAGGTGCCATGGCGATATCCCGACTAGGAGGCATGATGATTCAGAGGGAGATGATGAAGACGACCCGGATCTCCCGCCAAAAGATGACAACACCCCAGTGAAGAGGGTTGGTATGATCTCCTTTGGTGTTAGCACCATATGTGGGGGATTTGCAGGGGGTGGCTCTGAGGTAGCCGATAGGAAGGCACATGTAGCAGAGGCTAGATCAGTGGCCAAGACCGAGGTTGTGAATCTAACGTCTTCCGACGCCGTGCAGAAGAGGAAGAAGGTTGACATGGACACCCTCGTAGTGGGGTTCTCCAGACTCGACTTCAAGGGCATCTTAGCCCCCCATGATGACCCTTTGGTCATAACAACAAGGGTGCATGGGTGCGAGGTAGGGAGGATCCTCATAGACGGGGGAAGCTCAGCAGATGTGATGTTCTGGCCTTGTTCCAAGAGCCTGGGTCTTAGCAGGGCAAGGCTGGTGCCCTACCATCACCCGTTGATAGGCTTCAGTGGTGAGAAGGTGCACCAATTGGGCATGTATGAAATGGATGTACGAATGGGGGACGAATGGCCTAAGAGGCTGACCAAGAAGATCAACTTTTTTATTATGGACGAAAATGTCTTCTCGGCCTACAACCTCATCATCGAAAGAGTGGCCCTCAAAGAGTTTGAAGCCGTGCCATCGACGGTCCATCAGATGCTAAAATTCCCGACTCCTTATGGAGTAGGGGACGTGCAAGGGGACCAGACCACGGCGCGGGAGTGTTACTTCAACTCGGCCGAAGAGAGAGAGGCCCATAAGAAAGCAACCACCACTTACAGCATTGACACTCTAGATCCGAGAGATGAAAAAAAATTGAAGAAGGGCGAGGCCGCGGAAGAGGTAGAATCCATAGTCTTCAATGAGGACGAGCCGTAAAAAACCATCCAGGTCGGCAAGGCCCTAGAGCCAAGGATCAAGGAAGAGCTGATAAACTTCCTCAGGAGGAGGCAGAGTGTCTTCGCATGGAGTCACGCAGACATGCCTGGTATCGACCCTGAGATCATGACCCACAAGCTCAACGTGGACAGAGATGCCAGGCCTATCAAGCAGAGGCGAAGAGTCTACTCCAGGGAGAAGTATGAGGTCATTCGGGAAGAGGTGAAAAAGTTGGAAGAGGCTGAGTTCATATGAGAGATCACCTACCCGGAGTGGCTCTCAAATGCAGTCATCGTGCCTAAGGCCAATGGGAAGTGGCGAATGTGTGTAGATTTCACCGACCTGAACAGGTCTTGCCCTAAAGACAGCTACCCCTTACCTAGGATAGACCAGATGGTGGATGCAACGGCAGGGCACGAGCTCATGAGTTTCATGGATGCTTATTCAGGCTATAACCAAATCTTCATGGATGATGAAGACTCTGAGAAGACAGCCTTCATTACTGACAAAGGGACGTACTGCTACAAGGTGATGCCCTTCAGTCTGAAAAATGCGGGGGCAACGTATCAACGTCTTGTCAATAAGATGTTCGAGGAGCAGATAGGTAAGACCATGGAGGTGTATGTGGACGATATGCTAACGAAGAGCCTGAAAGCATGTACTCACGTAGCAGACCTTGAGAAGGCCTTTGATGTCATGGACTCGTACAGAATGAAGCTCAACCCGACGAAGTGTGTCTTCGGGGTAGGAGCTGGGAAGTTCCTGGGGTTCATCATTAATCAGAGGGGGATTGAGGCAAAACCTGAGAAGATCAAGGCCTTGCTCGACATAAAGACTCCTAGGAGTATCAAGGACGTCCAGAGACTCACAGGAAGGGTGGCCGCCCTTAACAGGTTTATCTCTAGGGCAACGGACAAGTGTCTTCCATTTTTTAAAGTTCTAAGAAAGGACTTCCAGTGGGACGAAGAGTGTGAAAAAGCCTTCAATCAACTCAAGTCCTACTTGGGGCCTCCCTTGTTGCTGTCTCGGCCCATCACGGGGGAAAGGTTGTTTGTGTATCTGGCAGTCTCTGAATCAGCCATCAGCGCGGCCATCATACGGGAAGAGGATGGAATCCAGAGACCTGTGTACTTCAACAGTAAGGCTCTTCAAGGGACTGAACAGAACTATCCCCGAATGGAGAAGTTGGCTTATGCCTTGATACATGCCTCAAGGAAGATGAAGCCTTACTTCCAAGCTCACTCCATGGTAGTCCTCACTGACTCCCCACTAAGGCAGGTTCTGCACAAACCTGAGAAGTCCGGAAGATTGATGACCTGGGCCATCGAGCTAGGAGAGTATGATCTTACTTACCAGCCCAGGACAGCCATCAAGGGGCAGGCCCTCGCAGACTTCGTCGCAGAATTCACTTGGGAAGAGGCCGATAGAGGTTTGGAAGAGGCCGAGACAGAGAAAGGTTTAGATGACGCCGAAGAGACGAACCGAAGTGTCTTCCGAGATTCGGAAGAGACTGCACCGAACGTCTTCCGAGGCCGAGAAGAGGTAGTCACAGGCAAAACTCGGTGCAGAGTAGAAGAAAACGAAGAGGATCGATATCTCTTCAAGAAGGGGGTTATGAGAGAAGGGATCTTCTCATCATATGCAGATGTATGGAGCCTCTTCGTTGATGGCTCTTCCTGTGACAGTGGAAGTGGCGCGGGGCTAGTACTCTCAGCTCCAGATGGCGCCAACATTGAATACGCCTTGAGATTCAACTTCCAGGCTTCCAACAATGAGTCCGAGTATGAGGCCATGATAGCAAGTCTCTTATTGGCAACAACTCTTCAAGTACAGCGACTCCTACTCCATAGCGAATCAAGGTTTGTTGTCAATCAAGTGTTGGGGGTATATGAGGCCAAAGATGAAAGGATGGCCAAGCACTTAAAGAAGGTAAGAGGGTTGCTAGAGTATTTTGAAGAAGCAAAACTGAAGAGAGTGCCTCGACTAAACAACAACCATGCTGATGCATTGGCAAGGCTGGCCTCGGCAATGAGGACTGATTTGGGAAGGACCATTCCCATCGAGGTCTTAGGAAAGGCAAGCATCGAGGAAGACGAGGTATGTATCCCTTGCCACAATCTGAACCGGTGAGACTCATGGATCGACCCGCTCGTCAGATACCTAAGAGACGGAGAGCTACCAGAGTCCAAGATGGAAAGGAGAAAGTTGAGATACATGGCTGCCAAGTTCTCAATAGTAGGAGACGTCTTGTACAAAAAGGGGTTTTTGTTACCTCTCCTCAGATGTGTGCATCCCATGGAGGTACCCCAGGTCTTATAGGAGGTTCATGAGGGTTCCTGCTCTAGCCACATAGGGGGAAGACCCTTAGCCAAGAGGATCATCACTCAGGGATACTGGTGGCCTACCTTATCAAAGGACGCTGCAGACTATGTGAAGAGGTGCGACAAATGTCAAATGTTCGCCACTATCCCTCATCAACCCTACCAGCCTATGACGTCAATCTCTTCTCCATGGCCATTTACGGTATGGGGAATTGACTTGGTAGGACATCTGCCAAGAGCTGTTAACAACTATAGGTTCTTGATAGTCGCCATTGACTACTTTTCAAAGTGGGTAGAGGCAGAGCCGATGGTAACAATTACAGAGCAGAAGACCTTCCAGTTCATCTGGAATAACATCATATGTAGATATGGCCTCCCAAACACGCTCATCTCGAATAATGGGACCCAGTTCAAGAACTCCTCCTTGGAGAAGTATTGCCGAAGTGTGGGGATTAAACAGTTCTTCTCATCTCCTGGTCGACCTCAGGCAAATGGACAGACCGAGGTCACGAACAGAACCATCTTGGATGGAATCAAGAAGAGGTTGGAAGACGCGAAGGGGAGATGGATAGAAGAGGTCTACGCAGTGTTGTGGGCCTACAGAACCACGACAAGGTCACCAACAGGGGAAACCCCATTTATGCTGGCACATGGCTCTGAGGCTGTCATACCAACGAAAGTAGGACTACCAACGCATCGGATTCAGACCTACGACCCTGACAGCAATGGGGAAAAGAGGAGGATAGACCTGGATCTTATTGAAGAGAGAAGAGAAGACGCAGAGGTCAGGAAAGTAGCTTACCAGCAGAGAGCAGCGAGATTCTACAACCAGAGGGTGAAGTCAAGACCCATTGTAGTGGGAGACCTAGTGCTAAAGAAGACCCTACAGAAGGCAAACAAGCTACACCCAAACTGGCATGGCCCCTACAAAGTAACAGAAGAGGTTGTGCCTGGCACTTACAGGCTGGAAAAACTAGAAGGAGAACCTTTCACTAACCCATAGAATGCTGACCATCAAAAGAAATATTACATATGATGTTGCCTAGGATTTTGTGTAAATGTATCATCCTATTGAGAAGAGGTTATTAATAAAGATTTTATGACAGTGCTTGCTTCATTCTTAGATCAAAAACTTATTATGGGGATAACCTCTTAGGTGATGACCTCAGACCCTCATAACATCACTCGGTGGTGACGAGGTCTGAGCTCAGACATCTTAGCAGAGGACCTCAGACCCTTAACATCATTAATTTGGTGGTTTATTATGGGGATAACCTCTTAGGTAATGACCTCAAACCCTCATAACATCACTCGGTGGTGACGAGGTCTGAGCTCAGACACCTTAGCAGAGGACCTCAGACCCTCAACATCATTAATTTGGTGGTTTATTATGGGGATAACCTCTTAGGTGATGACCTCAAACCCTCATAACATCACTCGGTAGTGATGAGGTCTGAGCTCAGACATCTTAGCAGAGGACCTCAGACCCTTAACATCATTAATTTGGTGGTTTATTATGGGGATAACCTCTTAGGTAATGACCTCAGACCCTCATAACATCACTCAGTGGTGATGAGGTCTGAGCTCAGACACCTTAGCAGAGGATCTCAGACCCTCAACATCATTAATTTGGTGGTTTATTATGGGGATAACCTCTTAGGCGATGACCTCAGACCCTCATAACATCACTCGATGATGACGAGTCTGAGCTCAGACACCTTAGCAGAGGACCTCAGACTCTTAACATCATTAATTTGGTGATAATTATTATGGAGATAACCTCTTAGGTGATGACCTCAGACTCTCATAACATCACTCGGTGGTGACGAGGTCTGAGCTCAGACACCTTAGCAGAGGACCTCAGACTCTTAACATCATTAATTTGGTGATAATTATTATGGGGATAACCTCTTAGGTGATGACCTCAGACCCTCATAACATCACTCGGTGGTGACGAGGTCTGATCTCAGACACCTTAGCAGAGGATCTCAGACCCTCAACATCATTAATTTGGTGGTTTATTATGGGGATAACCTCTTCGGCGATGACCTCAGACCCTCATAACATCACTCGATGATGACGAGTCTGAGCTCAGACACCTTAGCAGAGGACCTCAGACTCTTAACATCATTAATTTGGTGATAATTATTATGGAGATAACCTCTTAGGCGATGACCTCAGACTCTCATAACATCACTCGGTGGTGACGAGGTCTGAGCTCAGACACCTTAGCAGAGGACCTCAGACTCTTAACATCATTAATTTGGTGATAATTATTATGGGGATAACCTCTTAGGTGATGACCTCAGACCCTCATAACATCACTCGGTGGTGACGAGGTCTGAGCTCAGACACCTTAGCAGAGGACCTCAGACTCTTAACATCATTAATTTGGTGATAATTATTATGGGGATAACCTCTTAGGTGATGACCTCAGACCCTCATAACATCACTTGGTGGTGATGAGGTCTGAACTCAGACACCTTGGCAGAGGACCTCAGACCCTTAACATCATTAATTTGGTGATTGGTTATGAGAACAGCATATTAGGTAATGATTTCAGAGCCCAATAGCATTCAGAGATAATATATCATTCAATGGCATTCAGAGGTCAAAATAGAGAAGAGATGGGCATTCAGTAAAAAGAAGAGATTACATAGCATTCTGAGGCATTACTAATTACAAATTACAAAATGTTTGTTAAGTTACAAATCAATCCTGGTTGGGGGGGGGGGGTGGAACATTGACAATCTCAGCCTGATTGGTCTGCTCAGCATCAGTAACCTCGACCACCTCATCAACATGATCTGTCCCTCCGAGCTCAGTTCCTCCCAGAGTTGCAGTGTCGGCTGGGGCAGTGGCCTCTTCTTCTACCTCTTGCAGTGCTTGAGCAAATTGAGGGTCGGCAAAGCCGAGACCCACAAGGTCGGAGGCCTTCAGAGTGCCGACCTCCTTCTCTCTGACCTCAGCCCATTTGGTAGTGGCCTTGATACCTCTTTCGAGGTATTCAAAGCCAAAACCCATGAACTCCTCTGAGCCTTTGTAGTCAGAAATTATTTTCTTAGAGGCATCTGCAAGGGCAGCCTTCACAGCCGCGTTGACCTTTTGCTAAAGGACGTCATCTTTGTCCTTCAGAGCCTTGGCATGGTTCTTGACGAGCAGGGACATGTATTTTTCCAGCCCCTTTGCCTTATTCTCAGAATTCTACAACTCTGACTTCAGATGGTCTACCTCGACGTTCAGAGCACTCTCGACCTTCTCAGCCTCCTGCCCCTTCTGGATGAGGGGCAATTTCCTCATAGCCCAGTTAGAAAGTTGGTACGTGGCAGTCGCACCCTGCACAGTTAATGACGAGGTTAGGTGGGAGTAAAATCAGACGTTGCACTTACAAAATTTTGACAAAAGAATAATTCATACCTGGACGACCCTGTGAAGGCCGAACTCAACCAGTAGGGGGGTGTCCATGGCTCGGTAGAAACGCTTGTCTGCATCGGTCATTGTAGAGGCGAGTGCGTCCATGGCCTGTCTGCTGTTGCCGACCACGCTATCATTTAACTTCAGCTGATCCAGACGAGCCGTCAGGGTGTCAGCCGAGATTGGGATCGCAGCGTCTGAGGCCTTCTTTTGCCTCATAGTCGGCCTCTGATCCTCAGAGGGATGGGCTTCAGGGGCCCTCTTCTTTGAGGCCTGAGATTTGGATGTAGTGGGAGCTGGAGGAGGAGCGTTCAGACCGGCCTTCTTTGCAAGCCTTGCCAAGCTTGGAGCTGCCATCTCCCACAGTTCGTCTGAGATACCTGGTGGTCTCTCTGCAAAAGTTAAAAGATAAAGGTTAGAGATCAGGTATGAATGAGGTCAGAGATTAGACTTGAAAAGAAAAATCCTTACCAAAGTCGGCAAGGGGACTCCCACCCAGGCTCGTCCCCGAGAGATACTGAGGGGTCAGCAAATGCTCGAACTTGATAAACAGACCATGTGCCCCTTGGTCTTGCAGGGCCTTCACCTTTTTGATATTCTGAAGACTTAGATCGGGATCGGACCTTGCAGACATGGTTACCTTACCCCATCTGAGGGGTATCCTCGGCCCAAAAGTGGAAGAGGTAACAGATGAGCCGAATTCCCACGGCCCTGAGGCGAAAAAATATCGGGGCTTCCAATTGTGATTTGAGGTCTGAGTCACCTGGAGCATCTTCTTCTCAGGCCTCCGAGCCACGAAGTGATAGTAGCTCGGATGATTTTTGGCCGAGGTTGGGACATAGCAACCAGCAAAGACCTGAATTGGGAGGTCAGAGTGGTGGACTGCCCTCCACAAGATAATGGCTCCTATAATGACTCTCCAGGCATTGGGAGAGAGCTGCGAAGGGGCCAAGTTGATAAAAGAGAGAATGGATCTGATGATAGGATGAATGGGTAGGCAAAACCCCAACTTAAACATCTGCTCGTACAAGCAGATTTCTCCATCTCGGCCATGATAGGCCCTCTCTTCCCTCAGAGGTCTCCTCAATTTGATGGAGGGACTAATGGAGTATAAATATCTGAAGTGCAAAAGGTCCACTTCAGTTACAGTGCTCTCAAACTCGGCTGCCTCTGAGATGTCAACATCACTTTCAGCATCTTCATCCTCATCAAGCTCAACGTCGGCTGGAGCAGACGTAGATGGGTGACCAGGGAACCTCTGACCAAACTCTGCCCCCGTAACGGCCGACATAGGGATGGCATCAAGAATGGGTGGCACAGCCGCACTCTGCTCACCAAGTTCAACCTCTGAAGAAGAATCTGAGGTGCTTGAGCCATTTTGGGACGAAGCTCGGCTGGAGACCTCGGCCTGGTCAGGGTCCTGACCAGTCCGAGGTGTAAAGTCCATGGCTTCTTGGAAAGAGTCCACAGACATGGGGTCTGAGGCGGAAGACTCCGACTCAGACATCGGCAACGGGTTGGCAGAGACGTCTGTCTGATAGAAGTTCTCAGGAGGATTAGGATATAGCACCTTGAGAGGTGGGGGAAAGATAGGTCTAATAGGAAACTCCTGTGACCTACGAGCTTCCTCCTGAGCTCTCTCTATTTGCCTAATATTTTCTAGGGTCTTCTCTCTAAGAGAGGGGAAATCCTCAAGAAGCTGGTACAAAGGCCTGAGCATCAGAGGACGACCCTAAACTTGAAGACGACCCTAAACTTGGGATAACTCCCTAAGCTACAAACATGATTTGCTTATAGGGAAAAGGGATTTAAGGATCAAACTTGGAAGTTTGAAGCAAACCTAGCTCGCCAGAAAACTTAAAGACTCGCCGAAAAACTTAAAAGGTCACCGGAAAATGCAAACAAAATATGAGAAACAGAGGAAATGGAAAAGGAGAGGTACCTGGAAGCGAATCGATGAATGAAACGAAGAGAAATCGCAAGAAAACTAGGGAAAACTCTGCAGAGTAGCGCTGATTGAAGAAGCTTTGGAGAGAGAGCAAATTTGCAAGAACAGCGTGCGCGGGAAAGAAGTGAGGAAGAAGAAAGAGAAAGGAAGGGTTTAAACCCTTAAATACTTGGGAACACTTCCCAAGGCCCATCATTGCCTTGGGAAACCCAAGGGACAACTGACAGCACACGCCAGCCAAGTTTGCACGCTCTAGGTTGGGACAGGTGTCATGCAGGTATTAGCCTTGGGACGGACAGGCCTCGGAGGTGAAGCAATCCCCTAGCCACTTGCTCTCGCATATGACTAAGGGCTGGGGGGTGATTGATATGCCCCAAATGGTAACTCGGCTCAGAGACACCAACCTCGACCGAGATTATGGCCGAGACATTGATTGACCCTATGTAGGCCATGGGCCAACGATATCATCCCTCAGCCAGACCAACCTCGGCCCAGGCCGACACTACCATATTCACCAATGGGCACTACGCGCATCACAGGAATCAACAGCATCCTCATGTACCTGGGTATAGCAACCTCGGCCGAGAGTAGGCCGAGGTGACAAGAAGCATTAGTAATCATCAGCATGCTATATGTCCAACCTTGGCACGGGCCGACCCCACCATATGTCTCGGCTGAGATCAGGCCGAGACTCCTTATGACCCATCTCAGATGGAACGCACATCAAGGCTTTACAGCTCGGCCTCTCCCAGGCCGAGGTCATCCACCAATATGACTGCCGAGCATCTGTTGAACATTTGGATAAGGACACATGGGCACAAATCAGTTGTAACAAGATTATTCTCCACATGTGGGGAGAATATTTCATCATCATTACTTACATGTGGCAGTGACAGATGGCACTTCCCCATTGGTGAGGCTACCACACACATGCACATTACATGCATGGGGGGTACATTACACCCCCTAGGCACTATATATAGGGATCATCCCCTACCTTGCAAAGGGATCCAATTATTCAACCCTAGCAAGAACTCTGTCTAAATACACAGTAGAGAGAGAAAGCTTGAGATATTGTATCGATGGCCATTAGTGCCTTCATTCAGTGATATTACTCACACACTCACAGTGGACGTAGGCCAGATTGGCTGAACCACTTATATTTCGGTGTTGATTCCTCTTATCCTCAACTCTTTCTCTTATCTCTATATAACTGTGCTGCCATTGTTATTCTTATATTGAGCTTGGAAAAACCTTATCCAGTGGTGCTGATTCTTAGCATCATCAGATATCACAGGACACCGTGACTATTTCCTGTGATAACATGAGCGCGATACACATATCTTGTAATCTAGTCCAGTATTCGTGTACAAAACACATTAGGATACGCGAGCACTTTATCTGCGAGCTTATAAAGGAAAAGGCCATATCCTTGATTTTTGTATCTACTGACCTCCAATTAGCCGTTATCTTCACAAAGTTTTTAAATGCCCTTAGATTTGAGAGTCTTAGGAAGTCTTTAGGAATTTGCACAGTTGACTGAGGGGTGGTCACCATGTCTAGAGTAGGATGCTTTTTTCATGTTCATATCATCTGATTCCTATCTCGAGATTGTATCATTTGTATCATTATTGTTTGATTTTTATTGTTTTGAAAAAATTGAAAAATCCAAAAAGATTTTTTTTTGAAAATTTTTAAAAAAGGCCAAAAAGATTTTCTTTTTATAATTTTTTTTGAAAAACACAAAAAGAGTTTTGTATTTTGTTTACACCGTTTATGGATGAACATTTAAGATAGCCATAGTCACAACTTCATTCCATATTCCACGTGACTGTTTGATAGTGATTTGAGATGCTACATTATTTCATCCATGTGCTTTACATTATTTGGAGTCTTTGAGATGTGATTTGCAAAGACATTTTTTCATGTACGATACCTTACATTTGTGTATGTTGTACGACGCTACAAAAGGCACGTCACTTCATGATCTCACATGATGGCCTCTATCCTAATTTTGGGAATCAAGCATTCAAGTGTTCCACATCTGCCTCAATGACTTCACGTTCCATGATTTTAGGACTTTATGCAAGTGGTATGCAAGATAAGTTAAAATAATGAAAAAAGGCAAGATAACAAAGTTCAAGGGTATTTTGGTAATTTTACAGGCACTGTCCAGAGGTCTGGTCATCTGGAAAGTTGAAGAGCTCAATGCCACGAAGATAATCGAAGAAACGACACCGCAATCCGAGCTACAATGAAGAACTTATGGCCCTTTAAAAATGGAGAAAATTATGAGAAAATCCTTATGAAGAATGCTGTGTGTTTTAGCCCCCAAACCAACGAAGTTTCGCGAACCGAAGGGCAAATTGGTTCGGGGGCGAACCGGTTCGAGGTACATGCCGAACCGGTTTGGGGTACCTGACGCTGCAAGAGTCCCAATGACTTAAAATTCCTTTTGGTTTCCTTATAAAAGCCAACTTCAGGGGAGTTATTTTTCAAGACTTGGAGAGACGATTTTGAGAGTTCTATTAGCTCAAGTCTTCATATTTTTGAGTCCTAAAACTCATGTTTTGATTCACACATCATTCCCATACCTTTGTGAATCTTTTTTAAAACCTAAGAACACTACTTTGGTTTTGTTCATACTTGTGGAGAAGCCGTCCTTCTTCTTCATTACTTCCCTCTTGGAAAGGGAAAGTTCCAGCCGAAGAATTTGTGTAGAAGCCATTCTCTTCTTCATTGGTGCTCACCTGGAGTTCCCGAGGGAGATTCCAGCCGTCGACATCAGAACCGACGCCTGCGGGTATTTCTGTGTCACACTTGTTTTTCATTGAAATTCGTGTAACCGTATATTACAAAATTATAGTGAAAAATAAAAAGGTTTTGCCCCTTTGGGGGATTTTTCCTCACACACATGTGTTTGAATGCTCTTACTTGATTTTATCATCTTCAATCACACCTAGATGCATGTTTTAGGATTTAATTGAAAAACTGAGATTTAATTAAATAATTTCCTTATTTGAACGCACGCGCACTCTTTCATGATTAATGATATCTTCTACATGTTTGGATCCTTATCTCCTTTATTGCACACATGCATGGTACTATTTGAGTATTGTACTTGTCTACCACATATTGGATTGAGTGTTTCCATCTCAATTCTATCTAAACAATGACCAAAATGCGATAAAACTTGACAAGATAGTACTTCATGTAAAAATCGTTTATCGTGAGGAATTAATTACAACAAAATATAATGAGTGAATCACGAGAAAGGGGTAGGAGAGTTCAAAATCAACTCGTCGAGAAAGCCACCGTTTGAAAAAGAGCTCGAAAAAATTAAATGACAATAAAAAGAAAAATATGCCAAATCAAATGCGCCCATAGGTTTTAGTTTTCATCACCTCAAAAGAAAAATATAATGTATAATTATTTATGAGGGAGTTGGAAAGAAATGAAAAACCGGTTTGCGCATCCTTGAAAGTCATGAAAAAGCATTTAAATCGTTTTGGATGTTATTGGCGTGGAAATCACTTTGAGCTTTGATTTGCTAATTTGATTGAGTCAATTCTTTTAATTTCACAATTTTTACACCTAAGGAAGATGTTGAGTTCATTCATTAGGAATATCCAACATTCATCATGCACATATGTTATGATTGTATGTATTGATTTTCCTGTCGAATCTGTTCACATCCCTATATTTCCGCTATCACTGACTTGGTTGTTTTGATGTTCTTTCATGGTGTGATTTTTTTTTTGGAAAATTTTATAAAAATCCAAAAAGAGAAAGTTTATTACCTTGTGACCTTCTCCATTTGCATTGTTTATGTTCTTCATATTTGTCTATTTGGGGACATTATAAAAAGGGGTAGAATGAATTATGGGGGAGAATTTTTGTTTGATTTCATAATGATTTGCTTGCACATAATTGATAATTATTTTTTCTTTTCATTATATTTCAAACTGTTGCGCATCACGGGTATTTGTTTCTTGTCTCATGTGTGTAGGTATCTCACTAAAGGATCATTTTTTCACACTCTGATGATGATAAAGAAAATTTGAGTTGAAGATTTGAAGATGATCAAATTTTTGTGAAGACACGCATTTAGTATTTCCAATTTTTGGGTTTAATCGGGATATTAAATTATATGTCATTTTGGGCAGCATAATTCAGATTTTTTACGTATGTACCGGCATAGACATAGGGAGAGATTTGTAAGGACATGATTTATAAATGTCTCGGGTAGAATCTAGAAATTTTATAAGTGTCCTAGATCGCAATTTATTATGTCTAATACCGCTACATTTGGCACATCTCCACGATTATCCTCTACAGCCTTGATCCAAATCAATGCATCCATCATGTTCGTACGTGCATCGTGCTCTTCAGCCGTTCCCACTACACGTATTTATGGTAAAATAATTTTAATTGGAGTTTTTATTATTTGCATAAATAGTTGGGAATATTTTTAAATAAATTTTGAAGTCTGAAAAATGTTTATCACGTAATATGTTTTCGAAAAAAGAAGAGGCGAAATTAGACACGCCACTGATGTCGTTCAAAGGACATCGTATGCCGTTTGAACAAGATCTGTTTTCGTTCAAACGGCATCGTATGTCGTTCTAACGACCACTGCCTCAAATTACTTATTTAAACAGTGTATATTCTACACGTTTTTCTAAGTCTACATACCCTCGTTTTCTGCATAACAGTAGCAGTTTTCAGACTTCATTTTTAATATACCGTTTTGATTCATAAATAATTCTCAATACTTTATGTGAATCCTCTAAATCCCAAAGAAGATTGTTCTACTCATCTGGAGTAAACTTGTGGAGAAGAAGACGCTTTTCCAATGCTGACCACCTGGAGTTCTTGTGGGACCTCTTGTCGACGACATCGAACTGGCGCCTACGGGTATTTCATATGTCACTTGTATTTTTATTATAATCCGTGTAAATCAATATTTACAAATTATAGTGGAAATAATATGTTTTTTTCCCTTGTGGGGGATTTTTCCTTATTTGTGATTGTCTTGCGTGCTTAGATGATTTCATTATTCAATCACGTTTGTTTACAAGAGTTAAGACTTGTTGGGACTGAAATTGGAATTTAATTAAATAAGTTTGACATTGATTGCTGGCGCACTCTCACCCTTTTCCCCCTTCCTTTGGTTTATTATACATCCTAGTCACGGTAGACTATTGGTCGAAATGGGTTGAGGCCATAGCTACGAAGACTAATGACAATAAGGTGGCGATTAAGTTCTTGCAAGAACATATACTTTCTCGCTCCGGAGTTCCGAAAGCAATCATTAGTAACAATGGCAAGCACTTTTGCAACCGGTCACTGGAAAAACTTATGAGAAAGTATGGGGTCATCCACAAGGTTGGGATGACCTATCACCCCCAAATGAGTGGGCAAGCCGAAATAGCCAATCGTGAAATCAAGAACATTCTCGAAAAGACTATCGATCCTAACCGGAAAGATTGGTCCCTATGGTTGAACAATTTGCTATGGGCATATAAAATCGCATATAAGAATCCCCTCAGGATGTCCTCGCTTCGCTTTGTGTATGGAAAGCCTTGCCATCTCCCCGTGGAGCTAGAACACAAAGCCTATTGGGCAATCAAGAGGTTGAACTATAATTTGGACAAAGCCGATGAAGCACGCTAGCTTCAATTAAATGAGTTGGAAGAGATGCGCAATGATGCGTATGAGAATGCAAAATTATCCAAAGAAAGGGTGAAACTCACACATAATAGAATTATCCAATACAAAGAGTTTCATTCGGGTCAAAAAGTGCTTCTCTACAACTCTCGTCTACACTTATTTCCTGGAAAATTACGTTCACGGTGGAAGAGCCCATTCGTTGTGAGAGAGGTGTTCCACCACAGATCCGTGGAGTTAGAATATTCAAGGGGGGGGGGGGGGATGCATTCAAAGTTAATGGACAATGCCTAAAGCCATACTTAGAGGCGTATATGGAAGAAGTTGACATGATTTGGTTGTCGAATCCCGTTTACGGGGTTGATTGAGCTTGAAATGAGAGGTCGTCGCACGTATGGGGTGATTACGATTGTATAGTAGTGTGTTGAGTCATTTTTTAGTAAGTCTAGAGGTCCGTAGGGGTCGTGAGTCGAGAAAGGGTTGAGTACTAAATTGCATTTCACACACGAGAGAGCGTACACACGTTACGAGGGAGAGATTGAGGTGTTCCGGGGTACCCGAGTGCGTAAAAAGGTTCAAGGTAGCTTCGAGAGGTGAGATGGAGTTTTTCAACACTTAGAATTTGAGGAAAGATTGAATTAGAGTTTTAGTACAGTACAAAAAATGAACCGCAGGCCAAATCGGTTTGCAGGTACACCAGAATCAGTTCGAGGTGCCTGGTAGTCAATTCGTTCCCTATTTCCAAATACATTTCTCCATTCTTCAATTTTCACCATTCCTTCCATTCTTCCCCCTAAATAATTCCTTCCCTCCTAACCTTTCCCATATCCATTTTTCACCCAAATTCATTCCCTCCCTTAATTCCCTCCACCACCCCTTTCCAGTTCCCACCTAAATTTCCTCCCCACACCTATAAATTCAACACCTCCCCCCTCATTTCTTCACACCTTTTCTTCTTCACTCCTACTCATACCTCCCATATTTTCCCTCTCCCTCTCTCATTGCCACCATGTCTCTCCACCGACAAGTAAACCAACGACCCCGCAAATATGACTCGACGGAAATCCTCCACGAGGGTGTCGAATATAATTTTCGGTCGGTGCAAGAACGGAATTGGTTCGAGGCAAATTTCTTACCAGCCCGCACAATCCATATTGAGAGAACGGTTCTTTGGGAAGAGTTTCCCCCGGAAGTCACAACCCTCTTCAACGCCGAGGGTGATGCTCGTTCCTTGCACCTACATACGATCGCATTTTCGAAGAGGATATTCGCAACTTTTACGCCACACTCGTCCGGAAATCATCCCTGCTCCACAAAGATTTTGTTGACAAAATTCGCGTGCCATTCTTAGCAGCCATCATCGAGCGCATGATGTGCAATAACGGTGTCACTCTCCCCATTCCGTTCGTCTACCCAAACAATGGTGCCCCCCACACCAAAGTTGAATGCATAACGCGTATTGCGCGCGGGGGGGGGGGGGGACGATGGTTCAAGATTTTCGGTGGGTAAGCTTTCAGAGACGGTGAGATATGCGCACCTCATCACGTGAGGGGCCATTCATCAAACTACCAATGACTCGGTCAATCATCAATGTCATGGAATTTTCCTCTATAATTTCCTTGACCTGCATAGCACCATAAATATCGCCAAACTCTTACATGAGGACATCCTCCGTGCCGCCTACGATGATTGCGGTAAAGTGTCCCTCCCTAATGCTCGCCTCATCTCTGAAATTATATACGATGCTCGGGTTTCGGATCCTGAATTGCGCACAAAATTTCCCCACCCTATTGGAGCTTCCTCCACCACTCGAAGTGAGCGCCAAATGTGAGTGGCTCACCCCGGGCGTCACGTTATATGGAAGAGGAATAAGAGGAGGCTATGGGTCACGATGCTCAAATCACAGATGTAGAGGAGGGCCCCGACAAAGTTGAGTATGATGAGGATGACGATTCGGATTATGAGCTGGAGGGAGAGGGTCTCACGAGGCACATTGCTGCCCTCGAGTCGTGCTTTGAGGGGTTTATGAATGAATACCACGAGGATCGTCGAGCATACCAACGCGACACGAGTATGATGGCACACCTCCACATTGAGCTCTATCGCTTGCAAGTCGGGGACAATGTCGTACTTCCAACCTATTTCTATGATCCCTACGACCCAAGTGCGCCCGGTACCTCCCGTCCACCGCTTTCTTTTAAATGGTTCTTTTATGTTTTCTTGTGCCGAATATAGTGTGAACCACATTTGTAGTTGTTTTTCCCTTTCTTAGTTGGTAATGTAAGTCTTGGTTTGTCATGTAATGAAAAATTTGCATTTGTGAAATTTGCTTGTTTATATGTCGCACTTCTTATTTTTTTTATTCTTAAACTTTTAGTCCTTTTGATTGAGGACAATGCAAAAGTCTAAGTTGTGTGTGTGTGTGTGTGGGGGGGGGGGGGTTGATAAATGTGTCTTTTAATTTTTTTTAAATACCCCCCACAAAATTAGAAAATTTTAAAATTCACAAAAAAATTAAAAAATTCGAAAAAGCCAAAAATATTTTTCTTCAAAATAAATAAAAATTGGAATTTAAAATTTTCATAAATGTCACAAAAATTTTGTTTAAAGTCTCATATTGAAAAATAATCAAATGAACAAAGCCAAAGTTGACCAATGATGGAAATTGAGTGAAAATTAATGACTTAACGAATAAATGTGGAAATTAATTAACCTGGTTAGATTTCGAGCCTATCGATTTTTGTGATTTTTTAAATCAATCCGAGTTAATAAGTAACTCAAAGTTCAATTCAGCGTTTAAAATAAGTCGTTGATGATCTCAATTCATTTGTTTTGACGGTTACGGGAAACGAGTGAGATGTCATCTTGAACATGAGCTGAAAATATCTCTAAACTAAATTAATTCTCGAGAAACATGTGGTAAAATAATTAGTAATTCGGACAATGAAGTAGACCCTCGTTTATTACCCAAAAATATTAGCCATAAAAAGTTGCGAAAAATCATCCCTTTACAACCCAATTTGAGCCTAATAAAATTTTTCCAATTTCGTTTGTAACCCAAATAAACCAATTGGCCCGAAATTGTGAAAATCGAAAAATTCAGAAAATACGTTTGAAAAGTGCATAAAAAGGGGCAAGAAAAATAGAATAATGCTCAACAAAAATAGCAAGAAAAGAAAAATAGAAAAAAAATAGAAAAAGAAAAAGTAAATGAGCAAAAACCCCAAAAAGCACTAACGGACATCATAAGAACATTTTTCCAATTTCGAATGTCCCAACCATTCCTAATTTTACCCAAAACACCTTACAAGCCGATAAAGTCCTATCGAGTCCGAATTGTGAAATTAATTGCCACGTGGAGGGATAAAACACGAAAATATAAAATGAAGAGATTAATTGGTGTGGATAAGAGGCGATCTTTCCTGTTTTCCAATGACCGTAATCCGATGACGATATTTATTCGCCTAAAGAAATTTCATCTTATGGGGATTTGATTAGGCATAAATATTTCATTTTTATCCACTTAATTTCGATCTTTTTATGGTCCCGTGCATCATAATTGACTTGATTTTATCTCATATTTATGCTACTAACTCTACTTGGCAAGTGTTTTGTGTTTTGGGTATCTCTTATGTGTTTTCAGGTATTTCACGCCAAATAGTGCGAAAGAGAATTCGAAACAAGGAAGAAAATCAAGAAAAAGAGAATTGAAGGGAATTTTCATAATTTTTTAGCCTTAGTCCGGAGGTGGGGACAACTGAAAAGTTGAAGACCTTGAAGTTACAAGAACACTGGAAAAAACGACACCCCAATCCAAGCTTCGATGAAAGAGTTATGCCATTTTGAAGATTGAGAAGAAAACATGAGAAAAATCTAAGTCCTAAAAGAAGAAAAGAGAGCCAAAAACCAGTTGGAAAATTCGAACCCCACCTTGAACCGATTGGGGGAAAACCGATTCGAATATATTTGCGAACCGGTTAGGGAGGTCTGATGCGCGAAAATTTATTTCTTTTCTATTGGTTCTAAGATTTGGATAAGAAAAGGACTCTTGCAAAAACATGAATGTAAGAAGATAGCTAGGATTAGACTTAGTTTTTAGTTAGTTGTTTATATAAAATTAGAGGGGAATAGGGGAGAGGACCCCTAGTTTTAAATTTCTTAGATTGCTCATGCATAATTGAAGATTAAAGTTTCAAGATTTCAATATCAAGTTTGTTCCTCTATATTATTTTGCATGTCTCTTTTTCCTGCATGTTTCTTCCTTTTTCTAGATATCTAAATATCTCATGCGTGTTTAGTATTAATTTAATCATGAATTTCCTTCCATGAAATGTTAAAACTTCGTGTATTTCTCACGTAGTCATTCTACGCTAAATTTTTAGCGGGTTGGGGTACATGAACCCAATCTAGGTAACACATGTGGATTTAAAAGTGAATAAAAAGTAATCTATCATTCCAAGGTTCGAACTTTATCGAGATAAATGTTGTAGGTCTTTTTATTCCATTTGCCCAAGGTAACCGAAATGTTTAAGGGTGCAACTGGCTTCGTGATAATTTCTCAATCTCATTAAATACAATTTTTGATTTGGTATTGTGTGGAGTAAAGTCCTCATACGTAGAATGCTTAAAGAGTACTTGATGTATCTTGGAATGAAGAATTATATTTTTGAAGCTTTTATATTCTATGCAATTACCGCCGGCTCGGGGGAGTGTACTCTAATCCCATTTTCTCATAAAGTTTAAAACCAATTCATTATTATTGCATGCGTAGTTAAGTCAATAGTTTAAATTTACTTGTTTTAGTTTGTTAACTGATCTCAAACCAATAATCCTTTCCTTATTATTCTAGAGTCACTTCGTGGTTAATCATCTTCCCTATTCGTCGTCACAAGCATTCATCCTATTTCCTATGTTCAATACCCAATTTTACCGGTTTATACTTGAGCGATCGTCTTACACATGATTCGATTGAAGCACGCATAAGAAACACTTTTAAACTCCGTCACTCCCCAATAATGAAGAAGAAACATCATTATAATTAACTTCCTCCTTCCCATATAGCAATGTCTCTCTCAAATGCTCATACGAATTCAGATGTGAATTTAGAATGAACAAAACTTTATCTTCATCACTAATATCAACATCCAAGCTTAATAAATCGAAGAGAATTTTATTACACTCATCCATATGTCCGTCCATCGGCATACCATTAAATATAATTAAATTAGAATAATTTCTTCTTGAGATAGAGACGGTCATCTATGCTCTTCATCATATATTTGTCTTGAATTTATTCCATATTGAATCCGTCAATTCCTCATTAATCATGTAATATACCACATTTAGCGCGAGATCTAACTGGATTGTTATACATGCTTATAAGTCTTATTCCATCCAATCTCCTCCAACGTATCCTCTGGTTTGGTCAAAATTTCTTTTAACGCCTTAATGAAACCATTTTGGATTAACACATATCTCATTTGACATTTCCATCTGCTATAATTAATGGATTTACAATCGTTCTTCAAGTCAAACTTTACCGTTTACACCTTTGCAACCTTAGATGTATCCATTCTCTAATATCTAAAATGAGTCTTCAATAAGAACCAATCGGGCCAAGACCAAAATCCCATTTTAAAATTTTATCAAACGTATTGGATGCATACAATTAAAAGAACCCTATAATCCAAAGCTTTGATATCAATTTGTTATGCAAATATTCACTCGATGGAATGATTTATGCACGTCCAAGATCCAAGATGGGAACAAACCAAGATATAACACGATAACACAATCTAAACGAAAAGTAATGACAAAGCACAGAGAATTCAGACACCAACAAGCACAATATAAGATGTACATGGTTTAATAATATGGATATACCGAGATATGCTACTAACATTTTTATAGGTTTTGTGTATTTATGGGAGGGATGCGTTATATAGTTTCGTTCGTTTTATTTGTTTTAGTTAGATATTATCTTCTTATTTTACTTATGTTGTATCTCATTTTCAAGTTGCGCATGTGTTTTTTTGCATTTATTGCCATATATTTTGAGACGCCATGGACATTGACTTCGACGGATGGGAAATTTCCCCTTTTTAGACTATATATGCGATGGAATTTGAGGGTGGGAGCATTTATGACATTGGAGGCATCCATGGAGCTTCTAAACATAATGATCGTTGAGACTATAATTAGTTTAGTGTATTTTATTTCCATTTTTTCTTTGTGTTTTAATTCCTAGCATATGTTCGTTTCTTAGGATTCACTTTTTCTTGGCTTTTCTTCATTCAAGTGCCTTGGTAACTAACCCACCATATGTTGGGGGTGGGTGTTGCAGCCTGAACATTGTTGAGATATAGATTGCTTCTGAAGGATCCCTATGGAGATTTTTTTATTTGGGGGAGAGGGTGACTCGCTAGCATATGTGGGAAGTCCCCGTTTGGGTACTATTTCCTCCCTTTTACCGTATAATGCACATCGAGGCGTTGATCATGGCCGATCGTTAGGTGTTTTTAGAATAATGCCCCCCCCCCCCCGAGGGGCAGGACAAGGGATGTGATGATGTGCCCAAAAGGGACGTTGCGAAGGGGGTAGGTGTGTCACATGCACCAAACACGTGACAGACCTACCTCCTTCTATATGTAGAAGGTCTCACCTTCGCATTAAGGAAGACTTTGGGAGCATTGAAGCTCTGTCTAATTTACTCCACCTTTTCTCTAGCTCTAAGGGCACAATCAGGTAGCCTGCTCCGATCACCAGAGCCACATAGGTTCGTGACCCCTCCTTAGTCTTCACTACAAGGTTGCATCCCCTTAAGCACCAAACTTGTTTGCTCATGTATTTAGCATTTCCTATTTCACTTGTATGCCTCTAAGGTCAACAATCTTATATAACTACATACGAATAATGAGAATAAGGCACCAAAGTGGACGTTAGCTCATGTTTATAGCCGAACCACTCTAAATCTTGTGTTATTACTCTTTATCTCTATTTTATTCTATTTTCAATACTTTGACTATTGAGTATAGCTTAGATGGAACGAGTTCTTCTTATGAATCCATTTTTCGACTTAAATAATTTGGCGCCGTTTATGGGAATGAGGTGTTCTACTAGGTTCCTCATAAATCGGGTCCGTCATGCCTTATTTCATCCATGGGGATTTTCGGATCTACATCCCATGGGTGAAACTAGGGCTATAAATTGGGCTGGGTGAGCCGGGCTTGGGGTTACTCAGGCTCGGCCCGAACTCACTTACCCATGCTCAAGCCCAAGCTCGGCCCAAATTATTTTTTCCCAACTAGGCCTCAACTCGGCTCATAAATATTACGGGCTTCGGGATCGATTTCAATTTTTTTTGTTAAAAAATTTTGAATTAATTATTTTTTCTTGTATTTTCATCATGGAAAAAATTTCACATTAAAATCTAATTGATATTTCATGAAATATTATTAAATCAAATACCCATAATGAGATTAACAATAAAATCACAAAATTAAAAATCACATGTAATCTAATGTATTATGACAAATGATTTTTTTTTAAAAAAAGTAGTAAATGAAATAGAAGAACGAAACCTAATTAAATAATATTAACATAAATATGTTATATTATATAAATTATTTATTTATTTATTTATAAAAATGAAGTTCGGGCTTGGCAAAGTTCGACTCAAGATCGGCCCGAAATTCATTTGGGCTTGAAATTTTGGCTCAGGCTCAACCCGACTTAAACTCAAATAAAGCTCGACCCAAAAATAGCAGGCCGAACGGGCGGGCTTCGGACGCTCAATTTACCGTCCTAGGTGAAACTTTTGTAATTAGACCCATATTTTCATATAAACCCTCTAAAGGTATTTTCATATTTCCAGATCTGTTCTCCAAGCCTATGTTATTGTTTTTGGACAAACACAATTACCCCAATGATGTTTCCATGTCTAAATCTCCCTGTAAAGCTTGACAAGACATGACCTCATAAGGACTGGTGACTAGAGATATGCGTATATTCAGTCTTTCTACCCTTTTGGGCATTTTATGCCATAGTATGGCCTATGTATTTGGAATTTGGTACAAAAAACTTGCCATATCTTGCACATGAGGTCTTATTATACCTTAAATCAGTACCCTAAGTAACTTTTTAGTCCACTTATAGGGGTTTATGATTACTTTTTAGAATATTGGTACTTGGGCCTTCATATTGCTCTCAGTGTCTGAGGCCTACCTAGCCTACTGACTAAAAGGCCACAGCCCGTGGATAACAACTTAGCCAGTGTTTATTATTGGAAGAGTCATCATTTCTGATTAGAATTTTAATTTATTTAATTACCCATGATGACACAAAATGCTTAAAATCCCCATAACCGGTCGTTTGACTTATGTGTCGGGCTAAATCTTATAAGGTCCGTCATGCAATCAAAACTGATGATTCCATAAGTAAAATATGTCTAGAATATTGCCTTGAGGATCAATAAACTGTCCAAAGATACGTTAAGAAGATTTTTTTAACTTTTCAATTATTATCCTGCCCGAAGGGTAATTACTCAACAGTTGTCATCTCGATAGAACCATCTCGGTAGAAAATCGTGTTTGATCATACCAATCGTAGTGGAAAAATATCCCTGTGAAGGGTAAAGGCCATGACTCCAACAAGTTAGTCAAGATGGCAACGACAGTTAAAATGAAGGGTGCACACCCATTTTTGTTATTTGCTCAATGTTTGACTTTATGATTCATAAATTTCTTTCCCTGTTCAGTTCATCTCAGAGAACATTTTCTAAAAAACTAACAATATAAAGAAGAGTTATGGAAGATAGCTTAGGATCAAATCCCCAACAAACTAAAGATATAACCCATTTGTCGAGGTACATCAACTATCTGTAGGAGGGACATGCCTCTTTCTAGGGCCAGATAAACCTCATTGGATAGAGAATGTTGATACTTGAGTCCGCAACGTTCACAAGCATGCTAAAAGCTAAAGAACCCAGTTAAAAAATGATGTTCGCGGCACTTGAAGGAAAGGCCACAACCATTTTAGTAGAAAAGAAGAGAAAGCTTGATGACCGACCATAAAAGTCGTACAATGAATTATGCCTAAAGGATATTTTAACCAACATCAAAGGGAAAAATGTCTTCAAATGGTTGGGATAGAAATTATCAACTCATAAAATGGACAGGGGTAAGTGGTGCGAGTTCCATCAGGATCACGACCACACAACTGAAAAGTTCTTCTTTCTGAAGAATGATGTCGAGATGCCCATTAAGCAAGGAATGCCGCATCATTTCATACATGCCACAACCTTTAACTAAACAAAAGCCGCAGCCGCAGATTTTTGGGAATCTTGAGCTAAAAAATGCTCAAATGTTCTTATTATAAATATGGGATATTAGATGATGGGTGCAATATCATTCTTAAGATTAATTTTTTTCCTCATATACATCTATATTTTGTTCAAATATACACTATAATTATTCTATCTTCCATGCATATTTGCATATATATATTTCCTTTAAAATAGTAAAATAAATATTTTTTGGTTGAATTTTTTTATATGACGTTCAAATAAGTTAAGAGCATCCGTAATGGTGTGTGTATACGAAATTTAAGTTTGCAAACCCATTTGGACCATTAACGTTTCTCCTGGAGGAAGCCATGCACCGATGGGGACTTCCTATGAACTTTTGAAGTTCGTAGAAAGTCACAACGGCAATAAACGGTAACCTTGGCTTTGTGATAAATAAAGATAGTCTCCATCCTCCCTTATCCTCAAGCCTCCATCTTCAACCTTCTTCATCCAAGCTCAACCTCTCTATACCTATAAAACACTTCCTTAATCCTAAAAATCAGTCCCATAATCCTTCAAATAAGTCCCATTATATACCAAAAAATCAGTACTTTTATCCTATAAAAGAGTCCTTTATTCCTCTAAATCATATTATTTACACCACGGATGGAAGAAAATGGAAAAAATACTTGAATGTAAAAAAATCCAAAAAACATGGTTCCACCTCAATGGCAATTCCTACACAAGCTGCACCGAGTGAACCTTTCGATCTCGTATACAAGCATTACACCCGTATTTTTGACCAAGAAGCACACGCGTCCGGCGAGGAGATTCCGATTATTAATGAAAATAAGTTTGAATTTTGGGGTAATTGGGTGGGCCCAATGAAATTATATAAAATGATCGGAAAAAATAAACCGTTCATAAAAGAAATTATCCACGGTGTCGGATATATGTCAAACTTATTTTTGAAGGTAATTTCGAATTATGATCAATGCATTGTGACGGTGATGATCGAACGTTGGTGGGACAAGATGCATACTTTCTAACTACCATATGTTGAAATTGCGTTCACTCCATTCAACTTCACGATGCTTTTCGGTAATTATTTTTTCTTATTAAATCCCTTATTTAATATTATTTATAATAAATTTAAATTAATTGAACGTGTTACGATAATTATCATGTTATTTGTATATATGACAAGTAGTTCTAATTCATGTACAGACGTCCTAATTGGGAAATGGGTACCCATTCAAAACTTGCCGAATGATAAATACACAAAATTTGCAAATACACTACATGAATTTTTTCCACAGATTCACATACAAATACTTATAGGTGCGGGAATTCCTGTTTTTAACCCTAAAAAATACATTGAAAATTTTGTGAAGAAACCACATCTACCCTATTACATGTGGCCAGTCATCGCTCAGGCATTTTGGTTCTACGTTATTGGCAATTTATTCTTTTAAAATATCAATTCCACCTCCAACCTAGGGTATTTGCATTATTTGGAGGGCGTTACAATGATTGGGCCTACGATTGGGGTTTGGCTATTTATGACCATATTATCCAATAAATGTACCAAGTTAATCGACGTTCATTGACGAGTGTCGAATGAATGTGGCAATTAATCGAGGTACAATTTTTATAATTCTTATTTAAATATTTATGAATTTTATGTTTCCTTAAAATAATAGTTAACATATTCTAATCAATTTAAGGTATTTACATATTTGGTCAGTACTTACATCATGAGTACGTGGCGACGACATGCCCAATTCTTGTTGATCCATCCTTAGATTTATGGTCCCGAATATTTCGCTGGTCAAAGTTGAACAGAAGCCGGGCAAAGGGCGCTTAACGGTTTAATAACTCAGGTACCCAACATAAGCTTGAGATTTAGTCACCCTAATCCATCATTTGGCAGTAGTACGAGACGTTAATGTACCGACACAATATGCTCATTATTTATCCAGTTTGCGTATGGGTTTTTAGGATCCTTTATTTAAGGGTTTTTGGTACTCAGGCGATCGGGGCATCCACCAAGTGACATGACAGATATGTATACTGGACAACCCCCTACTAGAAGGCAGTTACACATGGGCCGTTACTACCATCGATGGCATGATACGTGAACGTAGATTTGGTTGGAGTTGGTTCAGTGGCACCATTAACATTGTGCATCCCACGGGCCCCAACACTGATTAACTAAACATTTAAGTATCAGATACAGTTTGTGTTAGCTGGTCCTACACAGATACATGCGCCTAGGCAGGATTGGAGGGTAGACGTCGACCTCCCCCAGGGTGCTTCATATTCACGATGTGTGCCACGACCGTAGTTCCCAACCATCACTCCTCCAACTCAGTCATTGTCACAGTTAGAATGACGTGAGACATACATCGACACAACTTATAATATACGTGGTCTCCATTATTTACTATTAACTGAGAATCGAGAGCGTGAGGATACCATCAGAGCACGCGATGATCGAATTGAGGAGCTGGAGTGACAACTTGCCGCCTTAAGTGTGTGTGGTGTTGGATTTGAGGTGGGTGGGCCTAGTTACAATCGTGAAAATATTTACATACCATAACCAGTCCCACCATCTGACCCATACATGACATATCAATCCATTACACCAAAATCAGGAATCTGGCACGGTTTAAAACTGTGCCAAATCAATTCTGGCACGGTTTTGAACTGTGCCAGAATCAGGTGCTCCAAAATGGCCATTTTTTCTGCACGGCTTAAAAGTGTGCCAGATTTGACTAAACAAGAACACTTCTGGAACACTTATAAATCGTGCTAGAATTTGATATTTCTGGCACAGTTTTGTCACAGTTTTGAGCACATTTTGATAAACTTTTGGCACAGTTCAAAATCGTGCCAAAATTTGATACACTTTTGGCACGGTTTTGAATTGTGCCAAATTTTTGGATAAATAAAAAAAAATTAATTATTTGAAAACAAGAAAATTCACAAATTGCAAATATTGCACGTTGTTGATAAACTAATGTACATACAAACTTCAAAATATTACAAGTCTTTAGTAGTTCACAGACCAAAAAAAAATTGGGCAAAGTTTCCTCTATTTTCTGGACATTCTAAAATTGCTATTATAAAACCGAGGTAATGTAAATCCCGCACGACCACAACATATAAAAATAAACTTACAAAAGCCCGCACGACCAAACAAGTTAATAATAAAACTACAAAAGCCCGCACGAACATACCACAAAAAATAAAATCATGAATATTAACGACATTAAATAAATAAACCCTTTGTTGTAAACCATTGACTTCGTTGTGTGTTCCACATGAATAAATGCTAACGATAAAATGTTATCCTAAAAAAAAAATAGGATACAAAAAAGAGACGATATTAGTAACCAAGTAATTTATAAAAAAGCTTACTCAAGCTAAAAAATTACATAAAGGAGTTGCAATTATTATTATATTCTAAAATTGAAAATATTATGCAAGTTATGGCTACCTGATCAGTTCCTACGAGTTACATTGGTCTCCTGTGAGGTGTTAGTGCTTCTTACGAGATCGTTTGGGGGCTGGTTTGGGTTTTCACCCTTCAACGACTTGTTTCTAAGCCTAATCCATATATTATCAAATTATCGTCATATTCTCAAATCGAGAGGCCCGTGACTACGCGGTCAGTTCCTACGAGTTACATTGGTCCCATGAGAGGTGTTATTGCCTCTAACGGGGTCGTTTGGGGGCTGATTTGGGGGCTATAAGTGAAGTTAGCCCGTAGGCTATGGATAGTGGCAGCTGGGACTAGGGCAGAGTAGGGGTGGCACTGGAGCGGGGTGTGGTTGCCAAATAGCAACCACTCCGTTATCGCAAGATGGAGAGAGAGAGAGAGAGGGGTTGATGCCGGAGCAGACAAAGCGATGGGTCGGAGTTGGTGAGTGGGTGTGCGTTTTGGTCGAGAGAAAGAATAAAGGGGAGCGGGAGATTCAAGATGAGGGAGGAGAGAGAAGAGAGAAACTAAACATAGAAAAAAAAGTTAGTATAATTATTTTTTTAGGGTATTTTATATTTTAGCCAAGTGTACTCAATTTTGGCACACTTTAAAGTAGTGCTAAATTTTGGCACTGTTTTAAAGTGTGCTAGATTGTCATTAAACCGTGCCAAAATTTGGCACAGTTTTAAATTGTGCCAGATTTTTAATATCAGGGTGTGGGAAATTGCTGTTTTTGGTGTAGTGATTGTAACAGAGTTGGGGTAATCTGTTGGGCGACGATTCGATGATGGGGACGCACGTGGAATTGGGTGAGGATTTTAAATTTGGGCAGGGGCAATAGTGACTTTAATTATAACCTTAATATATGTTATAAATCGATGGATTCATTTTGTATTGATATCAATACGTATATTTTTTCCAATTCGATTTTAAATTAATATCTTACAACGAATGAGAAGGTAAATATGTTTAAATATCAAGTAATTGAGATGTTTCATTATCAAAATTTATTAGCTTATAAATCCTAGTACAGGTTTCTAAAAAAACCCACATCTTATACGACCAAATTTGATAGTTCCACGTCTCCTACAATCACATCGATGAGATTAATATTTGTTATGACTAAAATACATTAGTTTATATTAGGATTGTACAAACTGATATCACTTAGCACAACGACACATCCTATCTTTATTTTTGCCCAAGTTTACCCTCCGTGAATGCTCTGTAGTTAAGGCCCGCCCTTATGGTGCCCGTAGGATCCTCCAACAACAAGGACACATTACCCAGAGGAATCATTGCAAATTCCATCACTACACCAACCACCTGTATATAATAAAATAGCTGTTTATGAATAAAATGCGTCTAGATAATAATTTTAAACACGGGTATTAAAAATAAATACGTAAACTTAACCAATGTGATGGGTGTGGTTGACCTACAAGTGTTGATCCAATGAATTGTTGAATGCAACCCCATATCTAAATACTCATTTTGCATTACGGTATACCATAATCGCAATGAGTAATCCATGGTTATTGTATATTAAATAGAAAATAACATAGATTCATAGATCAAAGCAGAAGGTAAAAGAGTGTTATATAGAATAAAGGAAACACTAGCACACAATAACGTCCATAATATTTTGTCTGTAGTGGAATAGAATAATAAACACTGCAATAAAAATTGAAATAGTGTGTGGCACACAATACTAGGTGAGTTATTGTAATAAAAAAACTATAGTAAAAGAAAACAAAAAAAAGGGTGGACATTTAGAGGCCAGAATTCATGGCTCTTCCTAACCTTGTCCTACGGTAACTGCAGTAAAAGAACTGTATGCCTCTGCAGTGTCCCACACACTCTTTTAATTTTATGGCACACTATTTTATGAATAACTTCAACTTAATTGCATAATATTTTTAATTGATTACCATTTTATTACACATAGAATGAGAACATAAAATTTATTACACATCACTACACCAAAAACAGGAATCTGGCACGGTTTTGAACTGTGCAAGAATCAGGTGTTCCAAAATGGTTATTTTTTTCTGGAACGGTTTAAAAGTGTGCCAAATTTGGCCAAACAGGAACACTTCTGGCACACTTTTAAACCGTGAAAGAATTTGATATTTCTGGCACACTTTTGGCTTAGTTTTTAATTGTGCCAGATTGAGCACAGTTTGAAAAACTTTTGGCACAGTTCAAAACCGTGCCAAAATTTGATACACTTTTGGCACGGTTTTGAACTGTGCCAAATTTTTTTATAAAAGAAAAAAAAATTATTTGAAAGCATGAAAATTCACAAATTGAAAATATTGCACGTTGTTGATAAATTAATGTATATACAAACTTCAAAATATTACAAGTCTTTAATAGTTCACAGACCCCAAAAAAATTGGGTAGAGTTTTCCTGGACATTCCAAAACCTGCTAATACAAAACCTGCGTAACATAAAGCTCGCACGACCACAAAATATAACAATTAACTTACAAAAGCCCGCACGACCATAAAAGTTAACAATAAAACTACAAAAGCTCACATGACCATAACAAAAAAAAATATAATCATGAATAAACCCCTTGTTGTAAACCATTGAGTTCTCTGTGTATTCCATGTGAATAAATGCCAACGATAAAATGTTATCCTGCAAAAACAATAGGATACAAAAAAGAGAAGATATTAGTAACCCAGTAATTTACAAAAAAAAGCTTACTCAAGCTAAAAAAAATACATATAACATATAGGAGTTGTAATTATTATTATATTCTAAAATTGAAAATCTTACGCAAGTTATGACTCCCTGATCAGTTCGTACGAGTTACATTGGTCCTGTGTGAGGTGTTCGTGCCTCTTACGGGGCCGTTTGGGGGATGGTTTGAGTTTTCACCCTCGAACGGCTTGTTTTCAAGCCTAATCTACGTATTTTGAAATTATCATCATATTCTCAAACTGGGAGACCCAGGACTACGCTGTAAGTTCATACGAGTTACATTGGTCCCGTGCGAGGTGTTCGTGCCTCTTACGGGACCATTTGGGGACTGGTTTGAGTTTTCACCCCCGAACAACTTGTTTTCAAGCCTAATCTATATATTTTGAAATTATCGTCACATTCTCAAACTGAGAGACCCAGGACTACGCCGTCAGTTCATACGAGTTACATTGGTCCCGTGCAAGGTGTTCGTGTCTCTTACGGGGCCGTTTGGGTGCTGGTTTGAGTTTTCACCCTCGAAGAATGAATGTACTTTAAGAATTTCTTCGAAAAAGACCCCTAGCATTTCAAGGGAAATCTGGTGCTTTCGAAGCCAAGAAATGGACGCGTCAAGGTCCTTAATGGACCACTACAGGAATATTGATTTTTCTCGACATAAATTAAATGCCAAGAAAAGCACTAAAAATGTCGGTAACACTTTTGGCGGCACTTTTAGCGGCATTTCCACAAGTGCGGTAATAGCCAATGTGGTAAAAGAAATACGACATTTTAAAAAATTCCTCAAAAAGTTAGTGGCACTTTTGGCGGCATTTCCACAATTGCGGTAGTCAGTGTGGTAAAAGAACAACAGTATTTTTTAAAAATGCCGCAAAAAATTAGAGACAATTTTACGCATTTATATTAATACTGGTAATAACATTTTAGCAACATTAAAAAATGTTGATAATAACCTTTGACAACACCTATTAAATGTTCAACACACTTTTTGCTGCACTAAAAAAATGTCGAGAATGATAATAGCGGCATTAAACAAAATATTGATATTATTTTGCAATTTATGGCAGGGAACAAGTGTTAAAAAATCATTTATAATAAGTATTGTATTTATGTGCAAATACATACCGTAACATTAAATTAAGAGGACAATAATCAAATTAAAACATCATTAAATTAAAACCAATAGCATTCATCGCAAAGAAACATAATTGTACTTGGAACAATTATCCATCCACAAAATAAAATTTTATCACATGTCCAATAAGAAAAAACGGGGAAACATGGAGCGAAATGAAATTTTATATAATGTGCGGTCCTTCTTCATCAAAGTCAAACATCCTCTTCGACTTACAAATAAAAAAGTCAATCGTTAGTCATTGATACTTATTCTCTAGTATTTTAATTAAAAAATTAAAATTAAAATTAAAAATTAGCACATTAGCAATATACCTCGATACAGTTGAATGATATGCTTCTTCAATTGTGGACTTGTTTCCATAAGGTCTAGGCAATGGTTCATTTGCTACAAATGTTTTCTCAATGTATACTTTCCAAAATTCTTCACCCAATGGCGTACACCCTACTTTTGTTCAAGGGTCCTTGCTCACAATGAATTCACGTGCCACAACCACTTTTGGAAGTTCGGAAGTAATAAGGTCTACAATTTTAGGAAGTGCATTATTTAAGACCATTTGTCGTGGTTGATGGTGCTTCTTCTTCTTCTTCTTTGATGGATCTTTCTACAAATAAGATGAATATGTCATCAATCATATATTTCTGGAAAAAAATCGGTAAAGTTTTATTTATTTTTAAGACATCCCAAAAATTTTAAGACTATATATAACCAAATAAACCAACAAACCCAATGTCAAGTATACATAAACTCTCCAAGAAAGTGTAGATATATTGTGCCCTTTAAAATCCTTTAAATTAGTGACATACCTGAACTGAAGTAGCATTCGTTTGTTCACTAACACGAGCAGCAGTCTCGGGGGCAGCCGAGTGTTGAGAATTTACAATCTATGAAAAATGAATTATTTCAGTCATGAAAACGTAGTCTTAAATTATGATTTTAAAAAGTAGTCATCTACTTACCACTGCAGGTTGAAATTGGTTGGTTTCTTCTAATTGTTGCTCAGGTTGCAAAATAAACCTATAAACAGAATAAGAATTTTTATTAATAGGTAAAATGACGTCTTTAAGTGCCATTATTCTTTTATACTTAGTGTGGGAGAAATGTTTGTAAGTGAAAGAAAAATTGGATCAGAGCTTTGTCAGCAAGTATGCATTACGAAATCACTTTAATTGACATCTTATTTTACTTATTGTTTAATATCATGATGATGATGATGATTGACTGATTTATCTAATATGTATTTATTTCATAAGTTTCATGTTATGCAGCATAAGTTTTGTAGTCATAAGTTTTATTTTCAGACTTTTAGGAAATAGTTAAGGAATTATCTTTTTTGTTTCTTGGTTTATCCTTGTGTCTTTTATTAGAATTAAAGACTCTAGTGAGTTAACATGTTGAATAGACTTTGAAATCAGATCTTAGAGGCCGACTCATATATTTTTGGTTCGTTGGGTCAAATCGGGTACAATCACTCCATCTCTTATTAGCAAGACATTTAGACTGAACATTATATATTAAAACGAGTACCCTTACACTACAGAGACATTTCATAGTTGAAACATTGTTCTTCATGAGATTGTCGTTGGTCAAGTTACCATAAACGAGAAGAATGAATTGAAGTAAAAATATTTCATAAAGATTTACTACATGATCCATATAATGTTTTCTGACAGCGTTAACACTCGCCACTACTCTACCATGTCTTTCAGTTGCACGTTCTTATATGTTATTGGTAAAGTCTTGACTTTGGACATGGGTTGTCTCATGTACAGGTCGATGTGCGATGTGCGATGTGATCACCAGGAGAGGGAAGAAGCCCCCTCCATATTGTATGGTCTTTTCATTCACTGACTACTTAAGAATCAGAATGTCCACATCATTTCAAATGAGAACAAGTAAAACACTGATAAAATTTTCACCTACACTTCATTCTATTCGAAGAGGAAGTAGTCGGCACAAGATGACAATGTGTAGGAACTTGACGAAGTTAAAGAAGGTCTCGTAGGTGAACAATGTTTTTCATCCCAACAGAAATCTTGAGATACACCCTCACTGCCTTCGGGTGGATTATGCATCCTCAACGAGCATATTGTTCAGATATCTAATAGGGTTGCACCTCATTTCTTAAAAGTTATATATGGCACTATAACTCGAGTCATTCCAGCAGGCTCAAACATTTATTTTCGTTTTTTTTCTTGGTTCGATGCATCACACTTAATATTGTAAGAGTTTATGTCTTTATGTAGAGTTATAGTTCATTCAGATTCTCATGAATCAATCAAATGAAATATATTTTGTTTAGGGCAAGTTGACTTCTTGTACTTAATCATTACTTACATTTTTACTTACTTTGTATGCATGACTCGACATTGAAATAAAGAGTTGATTTACCTACTTGTATTCTGTTATTTTCAGTTAGTATCCATTAAATTATCCCTAGGTTATTACATTTATGTTAATTTCCCATCACAAAGCACTGATTAATAAATAAATATCCCATCACAAAGTAAGAAAATTACACATAATTAATAGAAAAAACTGAGGGAAACTTAGAGTCGCAACTCAAATTTTGTAATCGATCAGTTACTTTAAGATTATTATTCAACTATTAAAGTCACACTCTAGCTTACAACATGATTTCTCTAGCTGCAACTACAACACCTGAATAAAATAAACAAAAATAATATAAGCTTTAGTGTAAGTAATTACCACTTACTGCAGAAATAGGGAATATATACATACTCGGTGGTAAAGCAAAGAAAAAATCAGTGATCAAGGAAATTTTTGCTTTCCCAGACCAGGACACATCAATACTTGCATTCCCATTTATTTTACCCTTACTAGATAAAATGTACAATGCTTTATCTCACCTTTCAAGGTTCCCTTTAATGTGTGTTCCCTTTTCTTGTCTCACTATTCTTACATTTACTCATAATCTCAGGATAATTTTGTCTCAATAGATTTTATGTCATGTTATTAAGTATCTACTACAGGAAAATATAGTATGAAGCGGGATACATACTCTTACTGCCATTAAGCTACCAACAAGTCTCAGAGATCGAAGTTGAGATGGATCGTGAATTTCAACCAACTTCCAAATCTTACATTTTTCCAGCTCAGCCTTAATTCTAGTTTTTTTTTTACTATAAGGCTACAGTACTAAAATCCAAGGGGGCAAAGATGTGATCTTTACAGAACCTCTTTATAATTGCGGAGGGAAAAAACAGAGCTATTTGTGAATCTAAATAACCAGTTTTCCTGTGTACTACTGTCTATATGCTCCTGGTATCCACTATTGAGAAGTCAATATCACATTCTCTAAGTACATTAAAGTTAGTCAACCTGGTGGTTTATTATTGTCAATTATTCATCGAAACCACCTTTATTTGGGACATCCAAGAAATACGAGAAAATTCAGCTGATACAGGTATCTGAAGGTGTATCTTTTTTCGTTCTCCAAATCAATACTTTCTTCCAAAAACATTCGTCCATAAGAGGACCAACTGTCCAAACAAAATCTCTTTGATTTATATATCATAAAAATCTGCAATCATTTTTAGCAACTTCACAACTTTTGAAATAACACGTTGCAATCTTGACTCACAAAACTGCAATGGCGGCGCATGCAACAACATTGCATCATCACGTAATATGACTGAATACTGAACCTGAAGTCCCCAATCTATCGAATAATGTAATGGATGTCATGTACTAGTTTACAACTTCAAAGAAAAGAACCTGAGGTTGCAAATGTCCTCTTTCACACATGGTAATAACATCATCCCAAGCCTCCGATTACCTTTACATGTCGCTCATCATACATAACCCATTGCCCATGATCATGACAGAAAGCAAAGCAATGATAATGTTGCCCACAATAAAAAATAATTAAAACCAAGCAATATCTATTCATTGGATCAAGGCCACAGTAAAGGACACCAACATCTATCTCAGTAGCTAAGGCTGCCATTGTTGCCCTTATGTCATCGACACTTTCAGAAGTATTCTGCCAACCGAGAACTGTTGTGAATACATGAGGTGGAGTGGAGGGGATATGATGAATATAGTTAAGCTTCCCACAACCACCATCTTCTGGATCATAAGCTAACTGGTGATTCATCTCAACAAGGTTTAGAAGCTCATCAAAGGAGCTTTCTGGACACATAGCCTTCATAGTCCGAAGAGCGCTGGCATTGATATTACGAAAGAAAGATGTGTACTTCAGATGCCTCGACTCCAAAACAAAATTATAGCAATTCATTCTCAAAACAATGTCCATTCCAAATAGAGAATGTACTATATAAGCATTATTTGTGCAATCCCAAGAGCCCGTGTCAATGCTGCTTTCCACAGATTCTGCATCAGAACCACTCGAACGCGAAGTGAATGACTGATGAAGGCATCCAAATATCACTCCCAACACTTCAGAAGCATCATTTATTTGGGCCTCTTGAAAGAAATTACCGTTGAGATACAAGTTACTTAGTGCAATCCTCAGAGCAGTTGGGGCAACAGCTTCTCTTCGCATGTCAGTAGACACCATGCTTAGAGTGGTAAATATATCATATAAAACACATATAACACAAGGATCACCAACATGAACATGCTCTGATGTTGATCTTCTCATGTATTCACCAACTTCATTCTTCAGTTGAGTTACATATTCAACTCCATTTACATTTTCAAATGTGACTTCATTATGTGAAATGCTCAAGTCATCCCCTTCTGAAAACACCTTTTGTGGCATCCTCGAACTTGATATCAGGGGCAATTTCTTTTGCGAATGAAATGTGTCAAGGCTTTGGCGTACAACTTTTTGAAGGTCAGTGTGGAACCTTTCTTCATCCTCCTCCTTTGAATGTAACTGTCTCAATGTCTTTGTTCGTGTGTCCTCTATACTATGATTATCATGGAGACTGTCTTCAGGTTTAACTAGACCAACTTCCATTTTTCTTTCTCAGATGACACAGGTTGATACTTTCCATCAATTAGTTTAATTCTGGGTTTCACATCTGGTAAATATCGGCTTTCCCCATCCTACATAAATAGTCAAATATACAAATCAGTCGAACAATTACAAAGGAAAAGAAAAACTATTAGCATTTCAACCCAATTACAATTCACCACACGTGTTCTACATCACACAAGTGCTTAAAATACCTACATTACATATAATAGAAAAATATGAAAACTATTGGGAATTGTGTATTATGCCTCAATAAAAGACCCAACTTATTCAGACGACGGTGACATCCATTCTTACCATAACTATCATAGCTGTCAGTGGTGCAGTTCTGTCAGTAACACCAATGCTTGTACCAGCAGATGAACTGAAATCACCACATGTGACAATCATGGGGGCCTGCATCACGAATAGCTCATGTAAAGATCACATCCATACTAGACTCATCTCTTTGCATATATAGATCGATTTACCTTTGCAACATACCCAGAAGCTACTCTATCAAGTGCACTGGAATGTACAAGCCGAATACCTTCACCATTCCCAAGTATTTTAACACCATTCTCGCTTCTTGATACAACCAAGAGTATGCCTCCCTTATTAAACCGAATACAAGGTGAAACCTTAAAGATAATCATGAGACGAATTGCTTCATACAACTGAAATTTACCAAAAATAAATTAAAATAAACTGATAAAATAGACGCAATCTAGCTATTATTACCAGTAATCCACCATTTGCATCAATACTAAACAATAGGTTATTGTAATTCATGTCCCAGAATTTGATTACGAACTCATCACCAACGGACAAGAACCGATTCTTTGTCATTTCAAACTTTACAACCCCCACAGGCCGCTTCCTAAGACCATTGTATGTTCTCTTGACAGAGCCTTCACTTTCATTCCATTCCGTAATATATGATTCTCCATTCTTACTTGTCCAACCTAAAAATAGCCTTCAATTTGTCCACAGAAAAAGTAAGGAAGATGATAAGAACATAAGAGTTCATTTTACCATCCACGCCTTAATCTTCCCGTCTATTGCTGTTGAAAAGATAAACTGATAGAGAACACGGGACCCTTTTTTAGAAGGCAAAACAAATATACCTTATTAAAATTTATTTTAAGAGAAAGTGTTTAGCAAAAAAATACCTGAATGTTTTCCTTATAATGTGGGCATACAGAATAAACAGGTGCCTCATGACCCTCAAGTGTGTTCTGCTTAGAACTGCTGACAGGCAATACATTAGTGGGAGATCATTGATCTACAGAACTCAAAAGTACAAAAAAGGCAAATTAGCTAAATAAAACACATTGGAAAGAAATTCATATCTCAGAAAGGAAATTTAGAATATATGAAAATTTTACAATATACATTTCAAAATTTTACAATGAGTTAAGTTCCAGTGATGAAAGGCAGAGATATGTACCTCATCTGCTATCCCGAAAGGTCTTGGTCTCTTTAGCACATGTTCAGAATCTGCAGTTTGGTAGTCCATGGTCAGATTGTTAGCAGGAGGGGTCTTAGGATGCTTTGTCATGGATGATATCACAACATAAGTTCTCTTAAAATTGGTAATTATTTTAGACTGAACATACAAGTTAAAGAAATCATGTAGTTGCATTGAATCATTTATATTCATCGACTTGGTGAAGGACTTCAAACTAACCCCTTATCTAAGATGATTTCTCTCTCCATCATTTGTCCTGAAAACATATAATGCATGTCTAGAGTGGAACTAGATAAGTCCAATATCTTTACTTTACTTCAACTAATCCCAACAATCTCATTGAGATCAAACCAAAAAAAGTAAAACTCTAACCGATACTATACATCATGAACCTCTCTTGAATTTTAACACCGCCACACTTGAAATGACTCCCCTGCTTCTATAGTAGTGCCATCTCCCTAGACGTAGACAGGATAGACTTACACCCTAATGATTAATACATATTTTTAACACATCATCATTCAAGCCAAATTAGGAAGAATAATCAATTTGAAAGTTTGAAAGCATGGACATTCACTTCTAGTCAATGTGGGACATGGAAACAACATATCTCCACCTTCAACAAATGCTTTCAGCTTCTCGTAAGAGCTCTTCCACAATTTCAAGTAATCACCCCCAAATCAACTATTAATTAATTAATTAATGATCAAGCTTCCGATTAGGACTTGAGTTGGCATGTTGTCAAAACCTAGAAAAATGACCATACAATTTAATGATTCCTTCTCTGTTTGGATACTTCAATGTTTACTTAATATGCAGAACAATGCGAAACCATATTCAACTCCTATTGATAGTGTGCTTATTTCACACCTTTGTTTTGTAGATGATGTAATAATCTTTCTAAATGGAGATAAAAGAATACTAAAGAACTTGATAACATTTTTAAAAGAGTGACATTTCTTCCTCACTAATGAGTCCGAAATTCTTGAAAATGGCAGTAAAGGATGACACTGATAATCTTCATATTTTGTCAATGGGTGCAACGTTAAACATACACTTTTGTTTTTATAAAATATGTTGGACCAAGACTTCAAAATGAGAGAGGATGATGAGATATATGAGACGAAATGTTATCATAAACCGTTGAATTTTTTCAATGCTAATGCATATTTGAATTAATTTGGGTTCATCACATATATTACAAAATAAAATTATAATCGAATAGTATATCAAATTAATGGCATGAAATACTTGCAAAGGACATGAATTAATTAACACAAACAAACATATCAATAATTCTAATTAAAATTCACACAAACAAGTATACAAATATTTTCATAAATTAATCTTAAAACTACACTACAACAACCAATTGACAATTCGGATTTTCAATTGGCTCACCCTCAACCTCCTATCACCACTACAAATCAACAAAAATAATCACAAATTGCACCCAACACGTATCTATATGTAACTCGAGTAATAAAAAAACATATAAAGCAATATATGACTTACCTAGGGCGATGGCGATGGCGATGGCTGGTGACTAGGGCGACGAGGCTAGGGCCAGAGCGGCGAGGCTAGGGCTAAAGGTTCAAACACAAATAAACACTCAAAAAATAACAATTATTTATCAGGAGATTATATCCAAGCATATGGGATATATAGATTGAATTGAAACTACCTAATTACAATTATTTAGAAACTAAACAAAAAAATTCTGCAGAAAACTCACAAAAAAAATCTCTCACTCACACACATCAATTATACAATGGTACATATCTTTTTTTCAAATTTAAATCAACAATGAACAAGTGACACCAAAACACACTGATAAACATGATATAGGTAAAATATCTAAAACTACATTCTTAGAAACTCTTACTTAACAATAGAAACAACAACAACAAGAAGAAAAAGAATGCTACATATCAATTAAAGAATGGAAAATCAATCCTTATCTAACACAAACACACATTATAACAAAAGAAAGATTAGACAACAATAAATTACCTGGTATTAAAAGAGTCCGAGTATGTCAACTGGGGATAATGGGGTTAGGTAAAGAACGTGTAAATTTAGGGAGAGAGAGGGGAGTGAGGAGGGGGTTACATTCTGAAATTTAGGGAGAAAAAGAAACGTGTATAAAATTCTTGGGAAAGAGGGGATTGAGGAGATGATAGAGGAGATGTAGCTTGAGATAAGGAAATTGTTGCCAAAAACGAAGACCCGCCATTTTTTTTTAAACTTCCGCCAAAAATGAGAGGTTACCCCATTTTCCCCCTTAATTTAATGGCATTAGTTACGAAATGGCTTAAAAATACAACATTTATTTCGACATTAATTAAAAAATGCTCTATTTATGCGGCACATCAACATAAATACTAGGAATTTTCAATACTTAAAAATAAATGCCGGGAAAAATAAAATTCTCAGCATTTTTAAAAAATATCGAGAAAAAAGCGCCAGAAAAAATCAATTTTCTTGTAGTGGGAGTAGGTATAAGTCTATACATTAGGGTAAAATTTGTCACGTATCTATTTAAAAGAGAATTGGATTTTCAGTGGCAATCTTTTCTTTGTTAGTGAGATATTAATGACTTAACATAAGATCAGTTCCAATATTATGTATGCTAATTTAAAATCACGAGTAGTTGTAAATATGATAAGATAAAATATCTATTAAAAGTACCTCTAAATTGTTTGTCTGTAGTTGAGGTAACAGCTACAATCAAATGATCTATGAAATTCATGCATATATCTTCAGTTATGAGTGAAGCTTCGTCGGCCCACAGAGTGACGGGAATGGTTTCCCTATCGTATAATGACGTATGCGGAGAATGAATAATGGTTGATAAATTATGAAATTTAATGATGAAAACATTATTATAATAAGAAGTTATTACCTTGGATTTTCAAGGTTTAAATATCAATTCTCTCCTCATACCATAGAATGGCACTACAATTGTTGCAAACTGCGCTTGGACCACCGAAATCCCATGCTTCATTAAACTTCCCTATAAAATCGTTAAATGTTTGAATGTGTTAAACCATAAGTGAAGAAAATGAAGCATTTTTTATGAGTGTATTAAATAAACGCTTACTAATACCATACGTTTTAGCATCCTACTCAATTGATCCTCAATTCCATTTGTACCCTCGGTTGATAGCCTAGCCCCTAAAGTTCATAGACACATAGAATATTAATAAATTATATTCAAAACACCTATATTTTTTTTTCTAATACAAATATGTGTTATTGCTTCTTTGAGTTAATAAATTGCTAACCTGATCCTGACCAGACAGAGGATACATATACATTGATTCACACAATACTAAGTAGAAAGAAATAAAGCTATGAAGACACAATTTCATTAAAAATAATTGATATGTTAAAAACATAATAGTGGGTTCCTGACCGTCTTTGTGATATACCCTTAAACCTACCCTCGGAGAATAGCATTGAAGAAAAAATATGTTATGGATTGTGCAAAACTGACATCTGATGGGAGTTTTCCAATTTGAATATGAAGTGTAAATAGCAATAATGTAGTTTTTTTTAAATACATCAGCTCGGTGTTCTAAATAGAATTCAATAGACTTATGTGGGGTTAAAATAATAATGGAGGCATACATTCTCTGTTTAAATATACAAATTAAATAATTTGATATCCATAATAGCCTAATTAAATCCATATCTATTCATATTCTCAACAGTAGACATGGACGAAACAAATACTAAGATACTAACATGTAGTAATGTAACTTTATTGGTACGTTTGAAGTAAAAAGTGATCTGGGAGGAAAAATATAGAATTGGCAGACAGTTCAGCTGTTAATGATCAGATGTAATACAAACATATATCTAGTTTTGGGTGGTTTGTGGTGGATTTACATAGGCTGATCAGTTCCCAAGGCGCAACTGCTTGCGTAGACAGATCTCATGACCGTGCATTAATCTCTAGTTGATATACTGATTTTGGAGCAGCTGCAACTACAGTATCTTTGGCATGTTCTTACGCCCTGTAATTTGTGTCCTTACGTCCGGTGAATATAAATGTCAATGAAACTTAGGAAGACTAAACAACCTTCCAACTTGTGGTTTGCGGGGAGACTTGTTTCTATTCTAAATCGAATGTGGGGGAATCTGATATGATTTATCAATTTAGTCTACATGGCCAACCTTAAACTACCAAATAAAGTTAACTTCATCAATTGATTTTTAATTAGATAGAGAATAATTTATATTTGTACCAAATTATATACACTGAGAAGGAAAGGAAACAAATGTTGTTATAGGCGGGATAAAAAACTAAGGAAATTAGGTATGATAAACATATGCAGCTGTGGTGTACGAAGGTTTTTATATTTTGGATGAGCATAAGTTGAAACACCAGTTACATGTCTTAGAAGTCAAATTATAATAGTTTCAGCTTAATTTTTTAAATTTTTAACAGAAAAATGTTCAATTACAATTCCAAGTCATGGAAGGTGTTAACGGCTAATTGAGCACTTAATGTATTTCTTTTACCTATAACACTATGATTCAAATTCTTAGTAGCCAAAAACAAATAACTCCTAATTTGGGACACTCCATGTAGTTGGAAGATAAAAATGAGTGGTCGATGATTCATGGAGGAATATGAATGGTAGGAGGGGTGGCCCGTTCATGTAGGTAGATGAAAGGATGGAAATTAATGTGGATAGAGTTGTACAGAGAATTATGCATCTTAGAAATTAGTAATCAACTTGCGTACGTGGATAGCTCCGTTGATAACAGACACTAAATGCTTGTAAAGCATTTTATAGTAGTATAGAGATAACCACAAACTTGCTATGTTGGTGTCAATAACCATAATAGTAGTATAGGATATAGCTCAATCGTTAAAAAATGGCATTTTTAAACAACCTAAATATCACCTACGCAAAAATACATATGCTGAAAACTAGAATAATAACAGTTTAAAGGCTCTTAATTTGAAAAACTCTAGGGACAAAATGATACAGCTAGAGAAAACAAAGATAAAATGGAAATATCAAAGAGAAAAGACTATTTTTTATCTACTTCAAACCCATCGTGTACAAACAACATGTTGTAAGCAAAAACGATGACATAGAACTGTTTTTGAAACTCGGACGACAAATGCACTGTACAAACAACATGTTATAATAACTATGCTGTTTTATAACAACTATGTTGTTTTATATATATAACAAAAAATTCAAATATAACAGCTATGCTATTATTTTCCACAACGCTTGGCTAATTTTCTCACCTAAAACACACAATATATATTCATAGCTAGAGATAGGCCAAGCAGACCAGGTGGTGGATTACGAATTATCTTTAATATTGTTATGTTTTATACAAATAGTTATATAATTGAATCAACAATCATAATATGTCAAAAGGCATTTATTTTAAGACCAATTTGTATGAAATTTTAATACGCAATTGTGATAAGAATTGTTACCGATAGAACTTTTCTGTACTCAGCAATCAAATATCGAACATAGTATGGGAGAGAAAATTGACGAGATCTTGCGAAGAATGGCACCAAATAATAGGTGTTTACAAAACCATTGCCACCAAGGGTGATTAGGACAATGACTTGGTTAACCAATCGCTGAGTTTGGTCAGCTCCAATTAGTCCACTCACCAACTGCTGGTACTGTTCGAAGTATTCCAATTGTGTGTAGATTCTGATAATATTCAGTCTGGACAATAATAAATAAAATAAAACTAAAAGATTAAAATTCGAATATGATAATAACCATAAACCTGAACTATTAAAGATGGCTAATGTTTAAATCCGGGTCCCAAACTCATACTGGATAAAAAGATATCATGTAGACGTACAAACTGAATTCCAGTATCATTAAGGATCCTAATGCCTACATAAGCAATGTTGGATTGTCGCATGTAGATAAAGTAAGCACTACGTGTAAACGTGAGATGATCGCTTAAAAAAGCTCTGATACCAATTTGAGAGAGTGCGACTGTGTGATAATTGATTGAATTCGCAAATTTCTAATTTGTCTCACTTATTTAATTAGTGTCTATTTTTAAACCAAAATAAACACAGCCCCTAAACATGCATCTACGGTGCGTGCGTGTGTCAAACCATAAAATAAATAAAGCATGCGACACAAGCTTAAGGAAAAATCCCCGCAGGGCAAAACCTTTTTATTTCTAGAACTTTGAAAAGTTTATAAGACCATTGACTTACATACCATCTTGCTTTCGCCCAAAGGAGCAACGCACGGTTTCTTCATCAAACCTTCAAAGCAATAGCTAGAAATCTGCAGTGGTTCACGCGCAGCTATACCACAAGGACCGCAATCCTAGACACGCAGTCTGAAATCTTCACAAGGACTCCCTCCACAATAGCACGTAGCAGTCGGTTGTAGAGATCTCCCCACAAAGTATGAACAAAAACAAAATATGTTCTTGGGTTTCACAAAACAATTCACACAAAAGTAATTGGGATTTTGTGAATTAAAAACCAAAGATTTGAACCCTTAAAATTGTTGGGGAAAAACTTTCTGCCAAAAGGTAATGAATTAAATCTGGGCAGATACACAAAAGTTTCAAAAAGATAAAACACTTTAAAGCTGAAACTGTTCTCCACGTCTAAAAGCAAAGGCTGACATTCCCTTTTATAGTAAATTTGAGTCGGTCAAAGATAAGGATGAAGTCAGACGAGTCAGCCAAAAAGTCATCTCGCTCGAACGAGAATGACATCTCGCGCGAACGAGATCGCGTGTCGTTCGAACGACTACGCGCGACTTCCATTGTCGTTTGAACGAGATTGATATCTCGCTTGAACGACCTTGGAACCGAGGTACGCTTACTGCTGAAGCAGTTTTTCACAAACATTTATAAAACCTCTTTAAAAACATAAAAGCTTTTTAAAACCTTTTATAAAAATATCCCAACACTCTTAATATGAAATGTAAATGTAACTTTAAAACAATATCTTACCAAAGTTCATATTGTTGGGCTTGAATGTTGAAGGCAACTGGTAATTTGGATCTGTCTTTTGTAGATGCAATCTTCACAATTCTTCGACGACTTGTAGCGGTATATGACATAATAAATTGTGACGGACTTATTAAAAATATGTCCATACCAATCTCCCCCTATGTCTATGCCGGTACATACATAAAAAATCCGAATTATTAAAAAACCAAAATGCCTATACAAATTTACCCTCCCATGAATCCCAAAACTGAAAAGGTAACATTTGCAAGTTCTCAAATTGTTCTTCAACATCAAAATTCTTGAAGCTTTTCTCATCAGGGTGTGCAACATATCAATCTTTAATTTTATACCTACACACATGAGATAAAGCAAAAACCTTCGTGAGGCATTGAGTTTGAAATGATATAAGAATAAAGCATTAATAATCAAATCTCCCCCATAATGCAAAATCTCCCCCATAACATAATAATTCTTTCTCCCCCTTTTTATGATGTCCCCAAATAGACAGATAAGAAGAAAAAAAATCAAAAGATGGAGTGTCACGACAAAATGCATAGCAAACAAAGATCAAGCTACGCGCATGCAAAGGAGTATCTCACAAATTTCACAAACTATTTTTGGATTTTTTTTAAATTTTTCATAAAAATAAGATACCATTTTGAAAAATATGATACAAAAATCACACCATGGATTTAAACTCAAACAACCAAGTCATGGAAACGAAATGAATGGGTGTGAACACATTCGATAGGTATATCAACTCAATCAATCATATGTGCACGATGAATACGTGTATCCCTAACGAATGAACATCAAAAGAATCGTTAGGTGTAAAAATATTTGTTGAATTTAAATGACATTGTCTTATACAAATCAACAAATCAAAGTCAAATGATTTCCACACCAATAACGCCCAAAACTATTTAGCGCCGTTTCGAGAACTTTTCAAAGGACGTGCAAACCCATTGATATATCCATCCAAAACTCCCTCATATATAATAATGTAATTTTTTATATCTAAAAGGGTACTAAATTCTCCACTTAGAGAAAACCTATTGGCCCAAATTTTTGGCATATTTCATCTTTTTATTGCCTTAATTTTTTGTGTGGGCTCTTTTCAAATGGTGACTTTCACGACGTGATTATTATTCACTCGCAGCCCTTTCCCGTGTTCACTCATCATTTTTTCAAACTAAACAATTAATTCCTCACGGGCAATGGTTTTTACATGCACTACTTTTATTACTCTCGTATTATTGCACTTGGTTCGTTTTAAGGATAGGATTGAGATGAAAACACCCAACCAACATGTGATAAGACAAGAACAATAATCAAACAAATCCGTGCATGTGTGCAATAAATGAAACATGAGTAAAATATGTAGGAAGTAACACTTAATTACATCTTAATGACTCCAAACATTATAAAGCACAAGGATGAATTGACCTATTGTCTCAAAACACTATCAAATAGTCACATGGATAAATGGAATGAAATTGTGACTCGGTCATCCAAGTGTCTATCCATAAATGGTGTAGACAAAATACAAAAATCTTTTTGGATTTTTCTAAAATTTTTATCAAAATAAAATCTTTTTTATTTTTCAAAATTTTTCAAAAATAAAAATCTATACAAAAAGTACATGTCACAACGCTAGCAAAATATATAAAAAAGCATAACTAGCGTATGACAAACATGCAAACACAATCATATATATGATATGGCAAGAGAAGAATCATGTGCAAGCAAATGAGAATCAACTATTCTAAAATCTAGTGTATCCAAAAGTGATTTCCTAACTCAAACGGATGTAATACGTCGACACGGGGTTTCGGGAACCAACAAAACACTAGACTTCGAATTCCTAGGATCTCCTCCAAGATCAAAACAAAATATCCTAATGTGACCTTTCCTACCGCAATATGAACATGTGTAAACAGGTGGAACGACACCGAAAGTGTGATCTTTTCTAGCATCCTTTGGAACGGTTGACCCTCTAAAACAAATAATGGTTTTGGCTTTAGCACTAGAAGCATGAGAACAAGATGAGCCATTAACATCACTATCAAACCTACTTGAGTCAGTCAAATTATTTTTTAACTTCAAAATTTTGGACTCAAGCAAAGAACTAGACTCTTCCAAAGACAGGGATTTCTTTTTCAAATTTTCAATTAAACTTAGCAGTTTATCACGCTCCCCATCAATTAAAACAAACTTATCCCTAAGAGTCTTGTCACATGCCGTAAAATCATCGATTAATTTTTTATCCTCGACGGCACAACCGGGAACCCTAGAATTTTTTAAGTCCTTCAATTCATTCTCTAAAACTCGGACTTTCTCATCACTCTTCTTTTTGGCAATTTTTAAAGAATCAAAATCAATACACAAATTACCAAAGTGCTCACGACAAATATCACTTTGAGTTTGAAACGCTTGCAAATATTCAATCTTACTTTTAAAGAGAGAATTTTCTTTTTCCAAAACTTTAATTCTTTTGCAAAGTTTCAAATTCAAACTTTTTAATTTTTCAGCACAGTCGTGAACTTTTTCAAAAATAGGTTTCTCATTAAACGGGCATTCCATTGAAAAAATTGCGATTTTTCACAAAACTGATTTTTCTAAAAAAATCAATATCACACAATTTCGCGGAAAAAGGAATACGCAGTAAATTAGCGTAACTTGCTCTGATACCAATTTGAAAACGTGAGTAGACAAATTGTATCAAAAAGTAAATCCTCAAAAAATCTGGATCACGCGATAAATTAGCGTAACCCACTCTGATACCAATTTGTAAACATGAGATGATCTCTTAAAAAAGATCTGATACCAATTTGAGAGAGTGCGAATGTGTGATAATTGATTGAATTCGCAAATTTTTAATTTGGCTCACTTATTCAATTAATGTATATTTTTAAACCAAAATAAACTCAGCCCCTAAACATGCATCTATGGTGCGTGCGTGTGTCAAACCATAAAATAAATAAAGCATGCGACACAAGCTTAAGGAAAAATCCCCGCAGGGCAAAACCTTTTTATTTCTAGAACTTTGAAAAGTTTACAAGACCATTGACTTACATACCATCTTGCTTTCACCCACAAGAGTAACGCACGGTGTCTTCGTCAAACCTTCAAAGAAACGGCTAGAAATCTGCAGTGGTTCACGCGTAGCTATACCACAAGGACCGTAGTCCTAGACACGCAGTCTGAAATCTTCACAAGGACTCCCTCCACAATAGCACGCAGCTGTCGGTTGTAGAGATCTCCCCACAAAGTATGAACAAAAACAAAATATGTTCTTGGGTTTCACAAAATAATTCACACAAAAGTAATTGGGATTTTTTGAATTAAAAATCAAAAATTTGAACCCTTAAAATTGTTGGAGAAAAACTTTCTGCCAAAAGGTATTGAATTAAATCTGGGCAGATACACAAAAGTTTCAAAAAGATAAAACACTTTAAAGCTGAAACTGTTCTCCACGTCTAAAAGCAAAGGCTGACATTCCCTTTTATAGTAAATTTGACTCGGTTAAAGATAAGGACGAAGTCAGACGAGTCAGCCAAAAAGTCATCTCGCTCGAACGAGAATGACATCTCGCGCAAACGAGATCGCGTGTCGTTCGAACGACTACGCGCGACTTCCATTGTCGTTCGAACGAGATTGATATCTCGCTTGAACGACCTTGGCATCGAACCGAGGTATGTTTACTGCTGAAGCAGTTTTTCACAAACATTTATAAAACCTCTTTAAAAACATAAAAGCTTTTTAAAACCTTTTATAAAAAATATCCCAACACTCTTAATATGAAATGTAAATGTAACATTAAAACAATATCTTACCAAAGTTCATATTGTTGGGCTTGAATATTGAAGGCAACTGGTAATTCGGATCCGTCTTTTGTAGATGCAATCTTCACAATTCTTCGACGACTTGTAGCTGTATATGACATAATAAATTGTGACGGACTTATTAAAAATATGTCCTTACACTACGGAAGAAAACATGTAAAATAACACTTACCTTATTAACAGAAATCATACAAAAAATTCGATTCCACATTATAATAGATAAAGTAAATTCAAATTCCATGTGAGCTTCTAATTATCTTCCTTATGTGTTTAGCATCACTCCTTTTCTTAGGGTAACCAACTCAATAAATAAGAAATTATGTAATGAAACCTAAACAAACAGTGCAAATTGTATGGCGAGGGATACAAAATTATATTTATTAGATAAGCTTATTGTATAATCTAAGAAATATGTAGCAAACTTTTCCTTGGCTGAGACAGTTAAACAGTGATCACTACAAGTGATGTATTATGAGTCTCTCTCGTTTGAATGTAGACTATCCATTTCATAATTGCATAGACTTTAAAATCACAAATAAGGCCTCTAAAATCATTAGACAAATAAGCTTTAACTGCAAATGGATAGTGAGACTAGTTATATTGACAAATATAACCCCCAAAATTCAGTATTTAGTATTTACCAACTAACCATTTTATTCCCTCAAGCTTGTATTCCTCAAGCAACAAGTTACATTATCACAAAATTGTCATCACTTCATGTTCAAGCTAACTCAAATAAGGTATGAATCCCTATTAGCCCTCTAGTAATCTAAACTTACCCATCGGTTGATCCAAAGATTGGCCATGACCCCCACAAAATTTTGAAATTTTAGGATTTTCTAAGAGATATGGATGTTAATATATTAGTGTGGCCCCTACAAAGATATTCAACTCAACTTAATAAATCACATACATAAATCTTATTTTCATTCTGTTTTGTTTAATATAATGTCCTTAATTAAATGACCCTATTTGACAATCTCCCACCAAGGCAGCTATTGGCTACAAAGATGAATGTCTAAATCAACTATTAGTTGCACTCAACCTTCTCCCAAATATCTTCTCAGCCACTCTCTCAGCTAATTCCACCTTCCCATGAATCTTACACGTCTCCAATAATGCAACCCACAAAGTCTCATCGGACTCCATCTCCATCCCCTCAATCAATATCTCTGCTTCCTCTACCCTTCCTGCTCTCCACAATATATCCACCATACAAGTGTAATGTTCATGTCCTGATTTCAATTGAAACCTCCTTTGCATCATCTCAAAATAATCCATTGCCTTATCGATCAACCCACCATGACTACATGCAGTCAAAACTGCAGTAAAAGTCACTCCATCAGGGAAGACCCCACTATTTAGCATGCTTTTAAATGACCCAAACACCTCCCCATAATTCCCATATATCCCATACCCCACCATTATCGCCAACTAAGTGATACAATTTCTCTCTTTCGTTTCTTCAAACACCCTTCTCACTCTAACCAATACTTGACATTTCAAGTACATTATTATCAAAGCATTTGAATTTTCTACATCCGAACAAAACCCATTTTTTAAAATGGCCACATGAATTTGTTCGCCAAGTTGAACGGACGATAACACGGCACAAGACTTGAGGACAACCGACAAGGTGTTAGCATCAAAGGGTTTGCAGGTGATGAACATTTTGTGGAAAATGGTGAGAGCTTCTGTGAATAGATTGAGAGAAGTGAAGCCTCTTATGAGAGAGTTGTAGAGGTAAGTGGATTAGCGGTTGGTGAGAGAGAAAAAGGATGAGGCTTCAAATAATTGGGCACATGAACAATAGGATGGGACGAGCTTGGATCGTATGAAGTCGTGGTGTGGAATTCCGACTTGTTATAATACGCGCATGTATTTCTTTCAGTTTTCTCAAGTTCTTAATAGATGAAAAAAATTCAAAAAGTGAGGTGAAGATTGGTATGCCATTTTGAGGGGTGGGAATCACTGCAAGAACTAGTATACTCTTGAAGAATGGGGATCAACGATACGATGCAAATCCTGGAAAAATAAGTAACAATGAATTGATCCTCCAAAGAACAAAGAAAATCCAAAGCACTAATAAAAAACAATAGTGGGATGAACATGACATTCAACATAATATTTTATATTTTTCTCCAATGCGTTCCTCTCATTGTAGAACTAGACGGTCCAAGATATAATCACTTTAATCCTGTCTGAAATAAAGGTTTCTTAACACATAATATTATATGTGAAGTTAACTAATCATCAAGAGATTAAAGAGACCTAAAGATTTCTCACTGATACATATCTAATTGAAAATGTCTTAGCGCAGTCTGCCAAATTGCTACAATTTCAATCTCATTGTTTGAAATTAGTGACCAATGTGTTTATAATCTCCTCGGATATCATAACCGATGCAAAACTTGTAAGCTTCCAATAACTTGAACTTGGCTTGTTAGTTGATATCATACATGCATAAACAGATAGTAAGTTGTTAATTTTGCTATGTCTTTAAAGGGAAAAAAATGGAGGTAAAACCCTATTTGACATTTAATCATTGAGCGATGGCAAAACCTCAAAAATTGGTTATCACAATATATTCTCATCCAAAAAGTAGTACCACATTGTTCATAACCTGATCGTTGACTGTATTATGCAAATGATACCTATGAAGCATGTACAAAGATGCGGTGATTGAAAAGAATATTAAATGACGCAAAGGCATTGTCGTCACAATTCCTTAAATAGGATACAATTACATTCTAATTATGGACAAAGGGTGCTTCAACTTGGGCAATTGATGACAATGCTAAGCCCTAATAGAGGACCATGCTTAATAATCATTATTAAACTTCAGTATAGACTTAAAGCTTTTCTTACACTTCATGGAGGCATAACTCATGCAACATTCCAACAGATCAAGTACCTAAGTACCTCAATAAAACTGAAGCAACAATGAGCCCCAATTTACTTGCTCTACTGGTCCATCTACATCTACCATCCAACCATAAAATATTCCTCCAGTGTTGATTTTTTGTGAGGTCCCGACAAAAATAATGTGAATCTAAAGTGTTATGGTGTAATACCCCGTATTTCTGACGATTTAAATAATTATGCGATTAATTATTATTATGGGAATAAATGTGCGATTAATTATTGTTGTTGGATTAATTAAATTAAAATGTGAGAAATTAATTTATTATTAATCCGGATTTAAATAATTATTAACTAGAGTGCCAAGGGTTAATACTTATTTTTTTGAACTATTGAATATTACTGTGTGATATGTAATATGGAATTATGATATTTGATAAATTTTCAGAAATGAGAAATACGGCAGTTTGGTAATTTAAGTCTGTCACGCGTGTGAGTCGTGTCGGGACTAATTGATTGAGATAAAAAGAGAATTTATTTTTTAGTAACTCGTATGTTCATTTCGAGTGCACCGTTGAATCCTAAAGGGTCGAGATAGTCAAAATAGTATACCCGGGTTTGGGTCCCGGGGCGATTTTAGGCCTAACCGGCACCCCGAGTGGGCATTATAGTAAATTGTATTTTTGGGTTAAATTAATGGACAAAAATAGGGATTTATTATATCAGCCTAGAAATTCCATTAGGGTTAATAGGTTACACAAATCAAGAACGGCCATGGAGGGTGTGAGGGAGAACCAATTTCCAAGAGAGAAGGCTCGATTAGCATCACCTCGCATAACCGTGACCACCAACGCGTAGATCGCGAAGAGAGGAACGCGTATATACTAACATCACCAACGGATCAGACCGTCATATTCGAGGCAAGTGTTTATTACTTGCATTCTTTTAGCAATAATCATGCTTATGTTAGTATAGGTGGATTTAATCATGATTTATACGTTAATTGGGTGAAAATTGGAGATTTAAATTATGATTAAGGATTGATTTAATTAGTGGTTGGAATTCCTTCATGTATGTAGAGGATTAATCACGGAATTTGATTACATATTGATGAACAAATTTGGGTTGATTAGGTTCTTTAATTGGAATTTTGGAAACTAAGGTTCATGTGGATTAATTTGGGGGTTTTATGTAATTATGATGATTTATGACGAATTAATGATCCTAGGAGGTTAGGAATGATTTATAACCTACTAGGTGTTGATGGGTATTGATGATGAGTTGTTGGGAATTGAAACTTAGAGATTTTTAGGTTCAAAAATGGAGGAAAAACGTTGAAGTTTGGTGAAGAAGACGAACAGTGCAATCTCGCGCGATCTCGTGCGAAGTGGTTCAAACGAGATGGAGATCTTGTGCGAAGTCGTTCGAGCGAGATGGCATCTCACGTGAAGTCGCTCGAGCGACACGTGGAAGTCGTTCAAACGACAACCCTTCTGGTTAGAGCGACAGAGGGAATTTTTGGAAATTTTCTCAAAGTTTAGTTTTGAGTTTGCCGGTTTATTGGAGTGAGAGAAACTACCAAATAGTAAATTCAAATAAAAAGGAATTTTGGGAAAAGTATGTGGGAATTAATACTTTAATTATTTCGGTATAGAGGGAATGTACCTTGGAGATTACGAGAGAGATAGTAATCTAATTATTTATACTATACGTAGTAATGAGGGTAAAATACGTATGAAGAATATATATGTAGGTTGGAGAAATACCTATAAATTATAATAGGATGTGTGAATGCCTATTATGTGATATTATTGTAAGAGCACTAATGGGTGATAACCTGCTGGTGCAAGAACCTTATAGTTAAGAGCACTAATAAGTGATAACTCGGGGGTGCAGAAACTCTATTGATAAGTGTACTAATGGGTAATAACTCGGGGGTACAAGGATGACTATTATTAGGTGCACTAATGGGTGATAACCTGGAGATGATGGATTAATATTGATAGGTGCATTAATGGGTGCTAACCCAGGGATGCAATATTCTATTGTTAGGTGCACTAATGGGTGATAACCCGGGGGTGCTGAATTATTGTTGATAGGTGTATTAATGGGTGCTAACCCGGGGATGCATGATTTTCTGGAGATGTGCACTAATGGGTCTTAGCCGGGGGTGCAGGATTAGTATATATATATATATGGACTTGTGAATATTGCTACTGTGTGAAATTAGTAGACTTGGTAATAATAATAATTATTACATTACACCAAGTGGTCTTAACCTAAGAGTGCAGGATTAAAGTATATATATAGGATGATGAGACTATATATATGTATGAGTGTACTTAGGTAATTTTCTACTTTATGAGACTAGTAGATAAAATGAAAATGAGGAGCATAATAATCTTAGTGAATACAAGATTAACCATTCAAACGGTGAATAATGTAATTCAGTATGTGAGATAAACTATCTGAATATCGTATTGTATGGGCGATACGGAAATACTACTAGTGAGCATAGTTAGTATTAGTATGGTTTATGACTAGTTAGACTGGGAGGTATAACTAGGGGGAGATTAGATGTACGTTAGGCGTGCACAATTGACGAGAGGTGAGAAACTCATGTGAGAGTTCGATAACTAACATGCGTATAAGACTTGTTTTAAGAACCAGTTTTAAATACTTGCTAAAATATTTTTTACACATTGGGCTCTGACCCGTTTCCTGTATCTCTTCTCTGTTTTGCTATATATGTATTATATCAGGTGCTCAATCACAGGAGTATCAGATTTAGAGATTTGGATTGCTTGACATGCTGCAGCTGTTGTGGAAGCTGTAGGTCCTTGCAGTAGACGCATCTATCCTTTCCATTCAGTTTTATCTATACTTCTTGTTTAGGGCATATGTCGCCCACTTCTAGTTCTTTCATCAGAGATATTGTATTCAGTTTAGTTGATGGTTTGGAGTATTGAACTGAGAGTTTTACTCAGTCTTATTTATTGCCTTACTTGATTCATGTTCAGTATTTATTTATATTCCTAGGTGTGGTGAATGGTTTATGTTTTAAGACTGAGTGAAAATGGATTTACTTGGTTTTATTAAAATTGGAAATGTTTTGACACTTAGCTTAATTTTATATTAGGTGATTAATATGTTAAAAAGTTTTTCGACAGTGATGCTGAGAATGAACCAACTGAATATCCTGTTTTAAATTGGTAGAGGACTGATCACCCTATATTTAATTGGGCGGGGTGTCACAGGTGGTATCAGAGCATCAGTTTCTAGTGTCCTTAGGATATGTGCGGCTTGTTACGTTTCAGCGTATCGTTCTTAGATGTAGAGCCTTATGATAGGGTTGCTGTGTTCCCTTACGTATGCGACTTACGTTCTTCTACTACGAATCATAATGGAGGTGATTCATTATATAAAATTCGGTGTGATTCGAACCCCGAACATGTTAGAACAACCAGCGAGGGCCGTAAGAAGAAGTGCGGGAGGAGAAGCTCAACAGAAGACATAGAGCAATCGGGTAAGAGTGATTAGGACAAAAACCACAATAAGAATTACTTAAGTAAGAGATAGTAAAATTGTCACTCGGGAACTGTGGGTTCCCAGGACACAGTCATTGATAACGGTGGAGTAAATTTCAGGACCACCTAACATAGTCGATAAAGGGGAAATCATAGGGAATCCTTGAAAACCCATCTGTGAAGATGCAGAAAAGAAAATGAGAAAGTGTAACAGACCAGCGGAGGTAGAAAAATTCGAAGGCAATTGTGTAGAGTGGGGCGTGACGACACTCATAATTAAGTTTGGAGTTAAAAGCTATAGCTCTTAGGAGCATCGTGTAGTGATTAGAGGTAATTACCATATATAAAGAAGTGTGTTTGAAATTTAGAGAGAAATTTGAGTATGATTTGACTGTGAAGTCTTCCATTCGGCGTGATAATAAAATGTGAGTAAAAGTTTGATGTTTAGCACAATGGGTAAGATAGAAAACGATCGTGAGAGAAAGGTTGAATTGCATAATGAACTTCGTCCCTGGCGGAAGGGTATAAATTATCCAAAGGGTTTATAGTTGATAAAGGACCCTTGAGTAGAATACCAGTATGGATGAGAAATCCATCTAGGATGACTAATGATGATGTCAGCAAAGTTATACGGCTGCTAGTGATTACAGTCCTTCCAAGAGAAGGGAGTAAAGAGGGTTAACGAACCTGCTGAAGAGCAGAAACTGAATTTAATGGTGTTAGTGAAACCCCACATGAGAGTATACCCAATAGGGAACTCGATTAGATGATTTTAAGTGATTAACTTCAAAATGATGATGAAGTCAATCAGGCTGTAGAGGCCAACCATAGTTCCGAATAGCTAGCGTATCCAAAGGGATAATGGAAGAATAATAGTGAGTTAAGATTGTCGGTCCGAGAGAAGGACATTCCCAAAATGGTCAGTGGGACCAATGATAGGGAAATGGTTCATAAAGTTTTTCTTATGTGAAGGAAGTAAGACTACAAGTGTTGAATGTGTCCACAATTGAGAAGTGAGACCAAAGAGATTAGAAATGGTAAACCGTGCCAGTTAGTCATAACGACTGGAGGAGCAAGACTTCCAGCAAAAGAATTTAGGGTCAAGAGAATTAGGCGCAGGAAATTTACAACCCAAGAATGATGGGTTCAGGCTGGACCAGTAGAGTCCTCGTTAATAGTAGCATACAGTATGTCAGAGTCTACGGGACCCGGGATGTAAACGGGAGTTTTATAAAGCTATAATTGAGTCCTGGAGAGTTTGGGCCAACGTTTTAATAATGGGCGTGAAATCTACATAATGGAATAAATTGTCCATGGTGAGAGGGGACAGCTATAGGATGAAATCCTAGGATGTATGACGATTGCAGATGTTCATGGGTCGTGATGGCAGCCAAGTGCTGAGAACCTGTGATTTGGCGAGACTGGTGAGGTTTTGCTTCTTCCTTGTGAGTAAAGGATAGATTTTAGTGACGCAGTGGTGCCATAACTTTTATATAAATTAGAAACCCAAAACTTTGCGTGCGGGTCGAGTTTAGTGGGAACATTAGTTTTAACAGTCTTGTTACAAACGTATTTATCGTTGTTAGCAGGGCATTTTGATGATTGCTCGTGAGTGAACCGGGCGGGCCCTAAGAATGTGTTTTGTTATTATAATTTACTACTGCAGTGAGTCAACTTTAGTAGAGTTTATTATGGTAATGTGTTGTGATTAATTACCGTATGGTTAAAAGATAGTAAAAATGTAGTGATATGACTGTCGTGCCGGATACTCCGGGAAAAGTGATCTTAGTTTTGAGCGGCGCCACTCGAAATAGGGTTGGGCCTAGATATGAGTATATATGAAACTTTCATGGTAATATTGACCTCAGCGAGTATAGTGTCTAATTATATGCGATTCCCAAACATAGGGATTTATTTGTCCGTTAAGACTTAGAATACATTGTGTTCTTATCGAGCGGCGAAATATAGCTCATTATATATTTATAGCGCCAAGTACTTGGGATAGTTAGGGATCCATGCTTCATGTTACATTTTTAGGGACATGAGAGTGGATGAGTAAACTCGAATGTCACAATACGTAGATTATGGAAAAGTACATAGTAGGTTTGAAGGCCTTACGGACCTCAACAACAGACTAGGTTAGATAGTAGTGTATCGGGGGGGGGTTTCTTATTTGGATTTCGCTTTGCGAGACATCCCACGCATGAAACTAGCGAACGTCGGGAGTTGGAGAGAAGTTTGGTCGATAGTACATAAGTGTTGTATGTTGGTTATTGTACCTATAAAGGAATATATTTGAGAGTTGATCATTCTTTTATAACTTAAAGCCAATAGAGTAGCCTAGCCTTAGTATTTTTCGGAATAGATGAATGATGCCATTGAAGGATGGTTTAAGTCATGATTAGTGGGGTGGTTGAGTGTACCCTTCCACGTCAGCATACCGAGTGTGCAAGAATTGAGGTAATAAAATTTTAATGTCTTTGTATAATGATGCGTGAGGCATAGGGTGTATGGGCGCCCTGGGTGATTGAATCAGGTAGTGGATTATGATTAGCATGTGAATTCGATAACATGGGGTAATCCAAAGATTACTCCGTGAGATTTGTCAGAAACTTACGTTTCAAGATGAATTGAAACTTATTCAAGAGAGTATAAAATGTATCAGAATACAAACAACAGTGGTGATAGGTTACGAAGTAGGTTAATATTGCAAGGATAGTCTTGTAGTGGGTCACCTGACGGATTGAAAAATGATGGACAATTCGAAACCAGTAGGGGATCCTTCCACTAGAGAATGGAAGAGTATCCCAAGGATCTTCTCATGTAGCTGAGATGGTGAGATTATAGGTACTAAGATGCTATTGAGTACGGCCTAATACCCACAGAGGGATGGGCAAGACAAGCGGTCTAATCGAATGCGGGAGAGAAAATTTTATGTGAACCCTGAGATCTCAGGGGAGGACGAGAGTTGTACCTTCCACTAGTGGAGTTTGGGTCCAAATAACTCCTATAAGTTCACGTTTGGGCAGAGTGCCAGTGGAAGTATGGCATAATAAACTTTGTTGTTGTCCTACTAGATAATTAAAGGTGAGGGACCAGTTATGATTACAAATGTCGGAGAAGAATCGATATTATCCTATATATTGTGTGTGAAAAATATATTGCACAACCAATTTACTTGTATTAACAACATGAGAAAGCGTCGTATGTATATGAAAAGAGGATAAATCTACTAAGGTGCAAATAGTAGAAGGTTAGATAGTGAAAATCTAAAATAAAGTTGAAGTAGTGAAACTTAAACAGAAAGGCTTGGGCAAGAGCCTACATGACAGGGTAACCTAGAGTTTAAAGAAAACACATGTGAAGTGTTCATTATTAAGGGTATTCGATAGCGTACTATATGGGTGGTACGGAGCAGCTTACTTGTGAGCGCCGGGATATGATGCGCAATATTTTTACAGTGTTGTCTATACCTGGTATACTTTTTTTGAATTTCGGGACGAAATTCCATTGTAAGGGGGGAAGTATTTAATACCCCGTATTTCTGACGATTTAAATAATTATGTGATTAATTATTATTATGGGAATAAATGTGCGATTAATTATTGTTGTTGGATTAATTAAATTAAAATGTGAGAAATTAATTTATTATTAATCCGGATTTAAATAATTATTAACTAGCGTGCCAAGGGTTAATACTTATTGTTGTGAACTATTGAATATTACTGTGTGATATGTAATATGGAATTATGATATTTGATAAATTGTCAAAAGTGAGAACTACGGCAGTTTGATAATTTAAGTATGTCACGCGTGTGAATCGTGTCGGGACTAATTGATTGAGATAAAAGAGAATTTATTTTTTAGTAACTCGTACGGTCATTTCAAGGGCTCCTTTGAGTCCGAAAGGGTCGAGATAGTCAAAATAGTATACCCGGGTGTTTAGTTTGGGTCCCGGGGCGATTTTAGGCCTAACCGACACCCCGAGAGGGCATTATGGTAAATTGTATTTTTGGGCTATATTAATGGACGAAAATTGGGATTTATTATATCAGCCTAGAAATTCCATTAGGGTTAATAGGTTACACAAATCAATAACGGACATGGAGGGTGTGGGGGAGAACCAATTTCCAAGAGAGAAGGCTCTATTAGCATCACCTCGCATAACCGTGACCACCAACGCGTAGATCGCGAAGAGAGGAACGCGTATATACCAACATCACCAACGGATCAGACCGTCATATTCGAGGCAAGTGTTTATTACTTGCATTCTTTTAGCCATAATCATGCTCATGTTAGTATAGGTGGATTTAATCATGATTTATATGTTAATTAGGTGAAAATTGGAGATTTAATTTATGATTAAGGATTGGTTTAATTAGTGGTTGGAATTCCTTCATGTATGTAGAGGATTAATCACGAAATTTGATTATATATTGATGAACGAATCTGGGTTGATTAGGCTATTTAATTGGAATTTTGGAAACTAGGGTTCATGTGAATTAATTTGAGGGTTTTATGTAATTATGATGATTTATGACGAATTAATGATCCTAGGAGGTTAGGAATGATTTATAACCTGCTAGGTGTTGATGGGTATTGATGATGAGTTGTTGGGAATTGAATCGTAGAGGTCTTTAGGTTCAAAAATGGAGGAAAAACGTTGAAGTTTGGTGAAGAAGACGAAGAGTGCAATCTTGCGCGAAGTGGTTCAAACGAGATGGAGATCTCGCGCGAAGTCATTCGAGCGAGATGGCATCTTGCGTGAAGTCGCTCGAGCGACACGTGGAAGTCGTTCAAACGACAACCCTTCTGGTTCGAGCGACAGAGGGAATTTTTGGAAATTTTCTCAAAGTTTAGTTTTGAGTTTGCCGGTTTATTGGAGTGAGAGAAACTACCAAATAGTAAATTCAAATAAAAAGGAATTTTGGGAAAAGTATGTGGAAATTAATACTTTAATTATTTTGGTATAGAGGGAATGTACCCTGGAGATTAAGAGAGAGATAGTAATCTAATTATTTATACTATATGTAGGAATGAGGGTAAAATACGTATGAAGAGTATATATGTAGGTTGGAGAAATACCTATAAATTATAATAGGATGTGTGAATGCCTATTATGTGATATTATTGTAAGAACAGTAATGGGTGATAACCCAGTGGTGCAAGAACCTTATAGTTAAGAGCACTAATAAGTGATAACTCGGGGGTGCAAAAACTCTATTGATAAGTGTACTAATGGGTGATAACCCGAGGGTACAAGGATGACTATTATTAGGTGCACTAATGGGTGATAACCTGGGGTGCTGGATTAATATTGATAGGCGCATTAATGGGTGCTAACCCAGGGATGCAATATTCTATTGTTAGGTGCACTAATGGGTGATAACCCAGGGGTGCTGAATTATTGTTGATAGGTGCATTAATGGGTGCTAACCCGAGGATGCATAATTTTCTGGAGATGTGCACTAATGGGTCTTAGCCGGGGGTGTAGGATTAATATATATATATATATATGTATAGGGATGATGGTACTATATATATATATATATATGGACTTGTGAATATTGCTAGTGTGTGAAATTAGTAGACTTGGTAATAATAATAATAATTATTACATTGCACCAAGTGGTCTTAACCTAAGAGTGCAGGATTAGTGTATATATATAGGGATGATGAGACTATATATATGTATGAGTGTACTTGGGTAGTTTTCTACTTTATGAGACTAGTAGATAAAATAGAAATGAGGAGCATAATAATCTTAGTGAATAAAAGATTAACCATTCAAATGGTGAATATAATGTAATTCAGTATGTGAGATAAACTATCTGAATAGCATATTGTATGGGCGATACGGGAATACTACTAGTGAGCATAGTTAGTATTAGTAGGGTTTCTGACTAGTTAGACTGGGAGGTATAACTAGGGGGAGATTAGATGTACGTTAGGCATGCACAATAGACGAGAAGTGAGAAACTCATATGAGAGTTCGATAACTAACATGCGTATAAGACTTGTTTTAAGAACCAATTTTAAATACTTGCTAAAATATTTTTTACACATAGGGCTCTGACCCGTTTCCTGTATCTCTTCTCTGTTTTTCTATATATGTATTATATCAGGTGCTCAGTCACAAGAGTATCAAATTTAGAGATTTGGATTCCTTGACGTGCTGCAGCTGTTGTAGAAGCTGTAGGTCTTTGCAGTAGACGCATCTATCCTTTTCATTCAGTTTCATCTATACTTCTTGTTTAGGGCATATGTCGCCCACTTCTAGTTCTTTCATCAGAGATACTGTATTCAGTTTAGTTGATGGTTTAGAGTATTGAACTGAGAGTTTTACTCAGTCTTATTTATTGTAGTACTTGATTCATGTTCAGTATTTATTTATATTCCTAGGTGTGGTGAATGGTTTATGTTTTAAGACTGAATGAAAATGGATTTACTTGGTTTTATTAAAATTGAAAATGTTTTGACACTTAGCTTAATTTTATATTAGGTGATTAATATGTTAAAAAGTTTTTCGACAGTGATGCTGAGAATGAACCAACTGAATATCTTGTTTTAAATTGGTAGACGACTGATCACCCTATATTTAATTGGGCGGGGTGTCACATATGGTCCGCTTCTAACAACTGAAAGTTAATCTTCTAAAATTCCACACACAAATTAAAGAAACCCGAATTGCAAAGCTATTATATAATTGATAGTGTGCCTTTGTTCTTGGGGTAAAGGTTTACTAAAAAACAAACTATTGATAGAAAAGAACAATAAATTTCATCAGTAGAATTTTTAGCAAGTATGAGTACATAATATAACTCCGGCACACACAAAACCATAAATAGTACCTTAGAGCTCCCATAATTCAGACCTTGCGAATGAGAACTTTAGGAGAAAGCTATTAAAGATTGTGGCATATGAATTTCATTCAGAAGAAACAACATAATGCAGATATTAAGTTTCAATAATTAAAAGAGGTAACATATGGAGGGCAAAAATGTAAAATTCCACCTGTGAATTGGGTTGTAGTCCATACTTTTTATTAGCACCTTCTCCGCTCTTTCATGATCCCTTTGTGTCACCATGTCAAAATGTTAGGTCCATTAGTTATAATATTAAAATTTTACAACAATAGCATCGCAACATTTAACAATTAGACAATCTATAGAGTAGTATTCAGTTACCTCCATCTGCCATAACCCATTCAGTGGAGTACATAACAAAAACAAAAAACATCAATTAAAACTTGTTCCATTACCCATCTTAGATTATTTAACCAATAATCTACTTTTTTTACAAGTAATCCTAAACAATAATAACATATTAAATGCACCAAAATATTAAAAAAAAATTACCTCTCCGTATCCAGGCAAGTACACTTTGACTGGATAAAGATAATCTTCAAAACCTAGAGTTGCCATAGCAAAATGTCATCATTAATCGTCTTCCTCTTGAATGATGGAAAAACCTAAATAATTAGTTATCATAATATATTCTCATCCAACAAGTTAGTAACACAAATATTAATTTCTCAATATTTAATTCCAAATAGTTTATACAGACAAATACATAAAGAGAGAGAAAGAGAGGAGACGCAGAGAAGTACATGTTCTTGGCAGTAGAGAAGGAGAGACGACCAGAGAATGAGAGACGAACGGTAGAGCATCTATGACCAAAATGTGAGAGAGAAAGATCCGAGCGAGAAGGTTAGAAAATGAGAGGGATGAGTGAGCGGGAGAGTTAAAAGTGAGAAAGTGTAAAGTTTTTAGGGTATCTTATATTTTAGTCAAGTGTACTCAATTTTGGCACACTTAAAACAATGAAATTTTTTGGCACTGTTTTAAAGTGTGCCAGATTGTCATTAAACCGTGCCAGATTTGGCACAATTTAAAACTGTGCCAGATTTTTAATATTAGGGTGTGCCAAATTATTGTTTTTGGTGTAGTGCATGGAATGAGAACAACCCATTTAATACACATGGTAATCGTAACTCAAAATTTATTAACTCATACAATTTAGATAGTCTGACGGAGGTAAAGAGCACCCCTAAATTCATTAAATAAATACGAAGGCTATCCAAGTATATCTCTACACCGTGGGACTTGCTTACACAACCTTTCCCACGCCTCGTCATTACGCACAATGAGTGTGAAGGCTGACGCATTCCAATCACATCTGCCAGTCATAACTGCTAACTGGTATAGGTCTAATTTAGATTTTAATACGATCCACCGATATTCAAATTCGTGAACATGAGGAAAACGGGGAGAAAAGCCTAGGCTATTCCTCCAATGCCCACAAATAGTATGTATTCCGCCAGGGGTAACCAATCCAAGGACCTTGCTATAGCATCTCTCTATTATTTTAGTGAGGAAATAATAATCCTTGGCAGTTGATCACGTTGGGTAATTCATTGTGTGAGCACTAAAATAACAAGGAGACTAGGTACTAAAATAACAAGGAGACTTGGTACCAATATGTATTGATCAGTTACCAATTTTATTGACACTCAAATAACAATGAGACTATTCTTGCACATTTCTTAAGCAAAGTAAAAAATCACAATTCAACAAAGTTCTAGCATAATTCTTAAGAGAAGTAAAAAATCCTTACCCTGAATTGGCACACCTTCAAGCACATTACTTAAGAATTGGTACACTTTTGAAATTAGAAATTGACACACTTTTTGGAACATTTTTTAAGAAAAGTAAAAACTTTATTAATGATAGTGTCTTATACTTGGGAACCTTCATAGAACATTTCTTAAGAAAAGTAAAAAATCACAGTAGATGGAACATCCACAGAGTTCTGGCATAAACTTCAAGCTCACTGAATTGACACACTATTCACCATCATATTTCAAATTTATAAATAGTGTGGAATTTGTTATGTATTGAACACCATATTTTAACTCGATTTATAATTATCGTGACAAAATTAATTGATGAACTACTCCAGTTCTAGCGACGAGGGGCGAAATCTTATGCTACAATATACTCAATTTAACGATGGCACATCATGAGATGATTCAGATGAGGAGATGATAATTTACATGGAGATTACACACTGAATTGCTGAAAAAATATAATTCTAGATGGGAAAGAACTCGAAACCAAACGTCTAGTGAATCGAAGGAGACAAAGGGGACATGCTACATTATGGGAACATTACTTTGATGAAGATAAGGTATATAATGAGTATTTATTTTGACGGAGATTTAGGATGCGGTATAGTATTTTCAATCGCATCCTTGATTCTGTTTGTCATTATGATAACGACTTTGTTTAGAAGATGGATGCGTGCGGTCATCAAGGTTTAACCTCTCATCAAAAAGTGTTATGGGCTATTCAACTCCTAGCTAACGGAGGTTCCCATGACGTATGGTCTGAGCAGTACGGAATGAGTGAAGCCATTTTATTTGAAACTGTTATCAGATTTATCGAGACAATTGTAGCCATTTTTGGTCCCCAGTTTGGCAAAAATCCGACAGCAGGCAACGTCACCAAGTTATTTGAACAAAATGCGAACCGAGGTTTTTTAGAAATGCTAGGCAGTATAAACTGCATGCATTGGCATTGGAAAAACTACCCCATGGCCTAGGACGCTTAATATAGCGGACATAAATAATCACCTACTATAATCCTCGAAGTAGTTGCTTCGTACGACCTCTAGATTTGAAAACTTTTCTTTGGGGTGCTTGGCTCTTGCAATGATTTAAATGTCTTGCATTGGTTAAACGTCTTTCAGGAATTGCGCAATGGGACTGTAACTCCCGTTAATTACACTATTAATGAAAATTCATATGATATGGGGTACTACCTTGCTGATGGCATTTTCCCTCCATATGCTTTAATCGTTAAAACATTTAGGAAGCAATATGGGATGTCACAAAAATAAAAATTATATTTCAAGTACCAAGAAGCATGTAGAAAAGATATTGAATTTTCTTTTGGTGTATTACAAGCACAATTCGCTTTCGTCCATGAATCTTGTAAATTATGGAATAGGGCTCGCTATCAACCATAATGAGATATTGCATTATAATGCACAATATAATTATTGAGGATGAACTTAGAGATTGTCCATGGAAAAATGAATATGGACAAAGAGATGAAACACCTGAAATAATGAGGGGCCAAAATAATTTCTACGACTACCTATAACAACCAGAAAAAATCTGAGTCACAACTATGCAAAAAATTTAAACTAAAATCCTCAATAACATAAGCAGAGCATCTAAATTCCACCAATGAAGTAAAGCGAGTCACCAAATAATACAAAATAAATTTATTATCCCAAATTCTAGTGTCTCTCAATAATACAAAATTTACAATTGTTCATCTCCAAATAATTACACAATTTTCGCTATACTAAAAATATTAGAAAGCTTAAAAAATATACACTTGTCTTGCCAAAACTAGTTGTATCTCATGTGTCACCCGAATATCTTCTTCACCTATAACATTCCAAATTCATCATCACATGCCACTAAAAAAAAGACGGGGAAGTACACAATATGACAAGAATAGATGCTCAAAATAATAACGGTGAATATATGAAACAATACGAATCTGAATTCAAGTTCAATGCGATATCGGAGCATTATACCAGTTTGATTTTTCAATAACACATCAATAGGCCACCTCACCTCACCTCACCTCACCTCACTTCACCTTCATAAAGCCTCATCCTGACTATTGGACTTTTGGACTATTGGTGGGTGACCGTTCTCCGTGTCATATAAAAATTTCATGACACCATGTCCATCCACAAATACAAAATATCAAATCGAATCAATATTTTAGATTCTAATAAACGTCATGATATCAAGAATATGAGTACAAATAAATGAGGGACAATACGACTACTCTCGAGAGATTCAAGGAGCGTATTACGTGAACCCCGTACATTAAAATCATCACAATAAACTCATAATATTTTGCCTCAAAATTCTGATCACACCACTGCTTTCCTCTCACGAAAATAATCAAAAGTTGTTTTATCCCAAACTCGAGAAAACATCAAATAAGCCTTCAAATCATGGGTTGAATATTGAATGAAATTAGGACTAAGATTTGTAGAGGGAGGGAGATAAAAATAATAGAGGCTACTGATTTTTAATAAGGCTAAAATGTATTTTAAAAGTCCTAAACCCGTCATTTTATGTTTATATACCAAAAAGAGTTTGAGTCCTAATAAAACATAAACACTCAAAAATTTATTACGGACGATCGGACTGTCGGAATTGGCTGAAATTTCAGTATGTTGTAGCTGACGGAAAGACTAAGCTGCTGTAAAAATTCAGCTCAATTGGACCTTCTTTTAATTTTTTAATTTTTTATCCTCCTTAGGTCGGATCCTTCCCCGATTTTTATACAAAAAGTTATAATTTCCAAATTTTATTCTCGATTTAAATTCAACTTAAAACCTTATTTTTATATATACAAATCAACATTTTTACATACCAAAATTAAATAGATTCCAATTTTTTATTTTTTTTATTTTTAATTTATAAGATTTTTACGGCTAAAAAATTATGAGGTGTTACACTACCTCACGCAGGATGCTAACAAAAGAGACGCAACTAAACATCAACTATTACAAGATGATTTGGTGGAACACATTTGGAACAACCACGACGATGAAATGGTGGGTTAATGAATTTAGATTTATTCTGTTTTTACGTGTGACTAAGAGCTTTCTTAGTTCCTTATTTTTTTATACGATTATCGCTGTGATAATAAATATTTTCTTATATTTAATATAAAGTTTGAATCCCTCCTTGACTTTAAAACGTAGCTTAGTAAACAACAATTGCTTTCGTGTAAGAAATGAACATTGACATTACATTTATTGAAACATAAAATTCAAACAAAATAATGAAAAAATGAAACGATATTGCAATACAACTGTAAAACATCCTCCTCATCATTGATTGAACCAGATGGACCAGACTCAGGGTTTAACAACTCGATAGAGTTGGACTGCAGCGCAAAAATCGCAACTTTGGTCGCAACAACCACCGCAGAGAGGTCGTTGAACCTTTTGAGATGAAACTACTATTGTACGACATTCATATAGCTCATATCCAACTCCCCGATGTATGATTGCTCTCGCCCTAGACGCACGAGCTGATCTTTTTTTTTGTGAGTTGATTAACTCGCTTCATCTCAATGAACGCATCCATTTGAGAGTTAAATTTCATAGGACGACTATGCTTCCACTCCTGCTTGCTTTTAAACATTTTATTGAATTCTTCGCAATGTTTGAGTACCGCGGTGTTACAATCCAATCCGTCAGAACGTGAACATTGATGTGCACGTTGTTTCTCCCCTTTCCTGCCTGGGGGCTGGACAGTAATCTCGTACCCCCGGACTGTCCTCTGCGTCTATGGGTATAGGGTTGTTGTTGTTGGCCGCTGTGTTTTGCAAGTCAAATTTCGGCAGCATCGATGGAATAAGAATTATTTGCTGGTTTCGGCGTCGTACGCCTTGCGGGTCTGTTCAACCGCGTTGTACTCGTTCGTGCCTCTTCCTTGATTATTGAGTTGGTGAGACAGCTTCGCAACATATAACATTACACGTTGCGAAATATGATTGTAATGTGTTGAAAGCATGGTTCTCGTACGTTTAATAGTAATTTCAGACGTGCTGTTGTATCCATTCGTACTCGTATCCCGTAATGTTCCGTGTGATATCGAGTTACCTTCGATACTGCGACTCGTATATTTTGCATAAATCGCACATAAAATTTCGTCTTCTATGAGAATGATATTAGGTTGGCCTGAACTACTCGTATTAATTGGTTATGATGAAGACATTATAGAACAAATATTAAAATGTACGCAAATACTGGATTGGTGCAAAATAATCAAAAGGGGAGGAAATTGGGTGAGATTGAGATTTGGAGGAAATTGAGCATGAATATATGCTATATATATAGAAAACGACCGTTAAAAATTACTATGGTAAAAACACTTCCTACGAACTTCTGAAGTTCATAGGAATTCTTACGAGGAAAAGAAGTTCGTAGAAAGTGTTTGCAAATTCTGCATGCATTTTGTAACATTGAAGAACGACTACAAATCGAGGTACAAAATTTACTTAAAGCTACCCACCATTGCAGACGATCAGTTTTGTAAACCTACAAATTTCATTGGCATTTTTGCATACCCATTGTGGATTCTTTAATGGACCTATTTTTTTTTTGCTATTTTAAAAAATGGTCAAACTTTCGTAGCTTTTAAAGCACTTTAAAAGGTATAAAAGTTTGGCCGATTTTTTTAAAATATCAAACAAAGTTATTTTGAACTTATTTTTTTTATATGAATACTTTGAAATGTTTAAATGTCACACAAAAAAACTCAATTCAAAACGAATTTTTTAAGGGATCACGGGTATTTTGTCCCACTTTTAAAAATTTATTTGTATCCACTTCCGTGTTTTTATTTTTTTTAGTCGTTGGTCCTATTGTAACAATTGCATGACACGTGTTATTCTCTACGAAGAGAAAGAGAGGCGGTTACAAAATGGTTGAAGGAGGTTTTGAGTAGTTATATAACTAAATACAATTTAAAAAATACGTGGGAGGGGAGCCTAAAAAACTTTAGGCATGTGACTAAACCCCCCAAAATTATTTTCTTAATATTTTTAAAAAATCGATTTTCACCGGCAAGTATGTAGACTTGGTATGTATGAGTCTCTCTCTCTCTCTCTCTCTCTCTCTCTCTCTCTCTCTCTCTCTCTCTCTCTATATATATATATATATATATATATATATATATATATATATATATAAAAAAATATATATTAAACGAACTTATGTCCCAAATTTAATTATTTGTATTGTATTAAAAATATATTACTATTTTAATCAAATTTGAAAATTATTTTTATATACTTATAAAATTCTCAAAAGTCATGTTAGAAGCTAGGTCAAGATAATTTTGAAAAATTGGATAAGTCTCTAAGTAATAAAAATGCATTAGATATGATAATTTTCAAAAGTCTTCTTGATTTTATTCTTACTTTGATGTGTTGCATTAGAATTTTCTAATGCAACACATCAAAGTAACAATATTAGGAATTTAAAGAGGAGTGGACCACTAACCAAAACCAGCCATGTATTAATACATATTATATTAGTGTTATATTATATGCATCAAAAGGAAAGAAACCTCCAGCGCTACATTCACTACGAAATACAAAATTTAAGACAACCTCAAATCTTATTTTTTTCAATTTGTTACAAAACTATAATACTCTCGTTATATATATATAATAAATAAATAAAAATGTGCATACAGTTTATGTGAAACTTTAAGCCAGATATAGAATAAACATAGGATTGTATCTTTGAGAATCGTAACATTTAAAATTTTGATATATGTATATATTAAAGGATACAAAAATAGAATATAATGGGAAAGATCTTTTTCATTAAACGAAATCAGAATATCTTTTTCATTCAGTTGCCTGTATATCAAAATCGCTAAAAAAGCCAAAAATTAGCTGTCTTCACTCTAAATAATAATATTTTTACAAATATACTCTCCAATTATCCTAATGAATATGTACTAGAATGTCTAGGTCCATGTTACTTAACCCGTGACCCTAAAAAAATAAAACAATTTGTTCACCTTACAATTAAGGAGAAAAGCGAAAAATTAGAAATTCAATGCTAAGAGTTGACCCAAAACCCATAACCCAAATTTGGAAACTTAAATGGCACTCTAATAATATTATTATTATTAGTAATACTAATAATATCTTTACAAACTTGCTTTCTAATTATCTAAATTACTATGTATGCATGCCATAAATAAGGAAAAAAGCAGAATATATTCGGAATTCAAATGCTAAGAGTTATCGAAAACCCAAAACTACCCTTGTGTTTTTACGTAACATATATGCATGCCTAAAATAAAAGGTACTCATAGCCTGCAATCTATTTAAACACCCAAACCAAGCTCATATTTTCTTCAGAGAGAATACTCACACCATGGCTAAGTTTAAAGTGATTACCAAAATGATGCATTGTTTTTCTACTAGAAAACACAAGAAAACCAGCACCCCAAAAACTTATGAGATGTGTTCAAATGAGATATTGGAACATGAAACAAAGCCAAAGCTTTTGGATTTTCTATGTTTGGAGAGGGAATTAGAATTGAAAAATGAACAAATTGATAGTCTTGTGAGAAGGGTTGATTTTCTTGAGGCTGAAAATGCAAGCCTTTCTCAAAAGTTGGACTCCTTCATCTCTCAAAAGTTGGAGCCAAAAATGGAGAGTCAAATTTCAACTTCAAACATTGCTGAGATTGAGATTGTTGAGTTGGACAATTATGAAAAAGAGGACTTTGAGGTATTATATTCATCTCATTTTGTTCATTAGAATTGAGTTTAGATTTTTTAGCTGAAAAGATATACATTATATATGTGTGTGTGTCTTATGTATTTTGTAGAGAAGATATATGCAGTATCAGTTGGGTGATATTTACAACAGATGTTTGATGTATCATATTCACTTCATTTTGTACACACAATAATACTAGGCCGACACAGAGTGGTGCGACATAGTGACGTGTCGCACCGATATTGATTATTGCCTTATGTATGTGGGTCCGCGCCAGCGGCAATAGCTAATACCAATGCGACACGTCACTGTGTCGCATCAAATGTATCGCAAATCTGTGTCGGCATAGAAGGACTCATGTACACAAGTCTTTGGTCATTAGAACTGAGTTCAATTTTGCAGTTAAAAAGATATACATCTTGGATATATTTTATGCATTTAGTATAAAATGAGATAGATTATAAAAGCTGGGTGATATTGTTTGGTATGAGATGTTAATAGTTGTGTCACCTAGAATGAGAGTTTGTTTATTGAGAATGTTTGATTTCGTTTTTATAATAAAACATGGAGCTACCAAGTAAAAATAAGCTTAAGGCAAACCTGAATTTTTCCCAAAGAAAATCGTACAATCAATTGCACCAAAAATTGGAGAATACAGAACCATGTTATTTTTCACGAAAAAAATAGAAACAGGGCAGATTTGTGCACACTATTGGTTTATTCTCAGAAAAATTTCCCGGATTTGAAAACCATTTTCATTTTTTCTCATTTTAAAACTATAAATGTGGTATTGTGTTTTAATTATTTTGTCAATGTCAGAGTACCGGGACTGATATCAACCACGGCATTGACACAGTAGGATTAGTGAGAATGGAATACATGGAAGTTGTGTCAAACACTCAAATCAACCATGGCATTGGGGATAAAGAGGACTTTGAGGTATCATATTCTTTTCATTTTGTCATATAATTTCAGTCATTAGAATTACCTTTCAGAAATATTTTATGTATTTTTATATAAAACGTGTTGGGTGAAATTTGTCTCGTGCTAGTTGTTAATAGTTGTGATACTAAGAAAGAGAGTTTGTTTATTGAGAGTGTTTGATTCTGACCAAAATGATTAATTCTGTTTGTATTATAAAGCATGATGTATTTATGTGAATATAGGCTTAGATTAAGAAACTAGAAATCTTGGCAGATTTGTGCACTTTACTATTTGGTTTATTCTCATAATAATGTGTCACAAAAAATTTAAAATGGGCCTAACTTCATGTTATTAGTAACTTACGGACCCCAAAATACAAATAATCCTAAAAACTTCTTGATTTAAAGCCAATTTTCTTTTTTTCTTCATGAAAATTAAGAATTATGATATTGTCTACTAATTATTCTGTAAATGTCAGACTGTTGTGACTGAAATCAACCATGGCAATGGGGCACAAGAAATAGTAAGCATGGAATGCAAAGAATTTGTATCTCAATATGGAGATATTACTTCTTCAAATGTTGAAATTAAGATTGCTAAATTGGCCAGTCCTGAAAAAGAGGACTTTGAGGTATATAATTTGTTTCATTTTGTTTCTATAATTTATTTTGTACGAGTTGTGAATAGACGGGATACGAAGAAGGATGATAGTTTTTTCATTGGGAGTGATTCCGATAAAATGATTAATTCCGTTTTTATAATAAAACATAGAGTAATCATGTGAATATATTTGGAGTAAGACACTAGAAATCTTAGCTGAGTTGTTTACTTTTACAATAAGTTTATTCTCATAACAATATGCCCGGTGTAAAAATTACATCTAAATTTTTCCCGCATTCAAAACATAGAGTAATCATGTGAATTGTTTACTTTTAGAATTATGATATTGTGTTCTAATTATTCTGTCAATGTCAGAATGTTGTGACTGAAATCAAACATGGCAATGTGGAAGAATTAATTGTGACTAAATATGGAGATATGGTATGGTTTTTTCACTTTTTAATTTTTGTTTTTCTACCATATTTAAGTTTATCCCACTTCAACCTTCAAGTTAAGACATTCAAATAAGTTGTATTTTCGGCAGGTAACAGATGACATAGTATGTTCAGAGACTGGTTTATGTTTCTTCAATTGGTCTCACTCTATGAGGTATTCACATTATGCAGTCTCGTTTGGATACTATTAATGTTATATATGTCAAACATTGGATCAAAACGAACCACCAATGAAATGTTAAGGATTCTAACAAGGTTTGTTAGTCTCATCATTAAAGGTTATGTATCTATACACATATGTCTATTTTTCTTGTTTTTAATAGAGTCTCTTTAGCTTTCTTGTATTTATCCATTATTCTTTTCATCTTTTCTGAAAACTCTTTCAAATGTAAAATTCTTAAACTACCAGATTTTTTTTTAAGAAACTAATGCTATCCAAATTCACTTTTTGCTTTGTTCTGTTCACCATTGAAATGTATTTCTGAACTATTTGAACAATTCCACCTTTATTGGATCCATTTTTTGTTAGCTAATTCTGATCTACTCCACTCTTTAATGTCTTCTATAATGTTCTTGCATATCGAACCCCTTATAATCAGATTCTTCATGCTGATTAAATTATTCCTCAGATCTCTCCAAGGAGAATTTTTTTTCCTTGGGACAGCAACACACTTCTCCCCTCTCAGCTTAACATCATCTTTTGAGTCTTCTATTCAAGATAGCCTTCTATATCCACGAGACATCTCGAGGGACCTCCATAGACCAAACGGCCTTATTCTTGATTCTATTTTCCCATATCCAATTGCGTCGTAAGAAATTTTTATTGTTCTCTGTGTTAGCCAATCGCGGGAGATGGTAAAACTTAGCAGCTATGTTTTACCATTTTAGGTTCATGACACCAAAGCCACCGTTCTGTTCTAACCCACCTTCTCCAATACACTTGAATTTTCGAATATAACTCATTTCACAATAAAAAGCCTACCTGATCTTAAACAGACTTATTTATTCTACAACCTTCAATATGCTCTTGCACAGTTTTGCTCCCAGCCCTGTGATAACCTTGAATTTACTTAGGAGCCTCTAAATGACATAGAAATTAGCTTATGCAGGCTAAGTAATAACCATTAGGTAATATGAAAAATGCAAGTTAGTCAAGATAATATATTTACATAAGGGTGGGCCTCCAAAGATCCCAAGTAGGTTTTTGTTAGTAGTATCTGATTGAAAACTTCCATGACAAGCACAAAGAGGATGGGGTAACACTGAGAATCTAGTAGTAGAGAAACAGTCATTAACCAACATAAGAATTTTGGAGTTTCTTAAGTAAGCCTTCAACAACATTCCATTGTTTGTATTGTCCTTCTTCACTTGTGATCACTGTTGGTTCTATGTCATTGATTGCACATGGTTGATTTTCTGTTGAAGTTCCAGTGTGATTTATGTTGAAAATCAGCCTTTTCATTGCTCTGTTGTAGAGCCGGTCGTAGAACTATGCAACTTTTTTAAAATTTAGTAGTTTTTTTTTTCATAATTCACATGTTTCTAGAAACCATATTTTCCACAACCTATTCACACATGCCTTGGCATTAGTTTAGCCAAATCCAGTTCATACAAACACGCATGAAATTCAGTCTATTAACTGAAACTGTCCACGCATCCATTTTGGAGGCTTACGAAGCAATTGGGCTATCTAGTATATATCTGACTTTGAGTAAAAAGGAATTGGTAACAAAAATAAGGGAGATCTAAACTAGAGCTATTAACATTCAACATTAGCACGAAATCCCACCGTCCATTTGACTATTCTCGTAGGGAGTTTCCTTATATTCCATTGTTCCTTCAACCATAAGACTGCATCATTCAGTCTATTATCCATTACTCCAATGATATACGTAGCTCTCAAAGCGAATGTAGTAAAAATCATTTCTGGTTGCCTCCAAGGGACGTTTTTGTGAAGTAAAAAAAGTAAAAATCGCTCAATTATTATTATTTATTAATTAAATGTCTCTAATTTTCTATAATTATAGATATTTCTACTAAGAATTTCAGCATACCTAACCTTGAGTGATAATCATTGCAGTTCTGATATTAAAACAATAATTGAAAGGGTGAAGGATGGGGATCGTATTATGTGCACGACCTATGAAAAGGCCATCGTTTGGGTCCAAAACCAGCTGAAACAGAAGGACATTATGGATATGGTGCTAAATTATGCTAATCAGGTGGTTTATCATTTATTATATCCTTAATGTAAATGCCTGAAAATGGCAATTGAATGTTGTATTGAGTATGAGATTCTTACTTTTAACAGCTTTTTGAGAGCTTACCAAGTCCAATGGGAGAATTGATAATCAACTGCAATAGTGTTTTGAACATGCCAAACATTACCATCACCATTGGGAGTACAACATTCACCCTCACTCTGGAACAGGTTTAATTTATCACCACGCTTTATTATATTTTATAAAAATCACATTTATAGAGGCAAAATATATCCTAGGACTTACCTATTTGATGCATCAAGTGTCATCATTTTCCCTTAATTGCATCGGCAAAATCAAGTCAGGTAGTGCAAATAGTCATAACGGAACAATATTTGATGCTAAGACGATGAGTTTAGGCCTTGTTTGGGATAGACTATTTTCAGCTGGATTATGAATCACAGATTGAATTTCAAAGATATTTTTATGTGAAAATGAGTTTGCAATTTAATTTCTAAGTTTTTACGAGCTAGAAACAATTTATCCGAAATAGAGATAATAGTACAATACAAATAATCATCAATATGAGTAGGCCAACATTTTTAATAGCAAGTAAACCAAACCTTTACATATATAATTTAGACTTGCTTTCATTTTTTAGGATCTTCAAACTGAGAGTATAGGTGCAAGTTGAACTCTCATGAGTCTATTATCCTTTCAACCTGCCTTTTTGTGTCATTTAGAGTTCCATATAACAATTTATATTGATAAACATTTTATTCTGTCTTTTTAGACTTTAATGCTCGCTTGTGCATCACTTACTTGCCGCTCCACCTCCGGGATATGCTGTGAAAATACTTATATTTCTGTACCAAAGAAGGGTTACTGGCAGGTGTATATTTGTAAAGCTTTTGATGACATTCTTCTAGTTTCAGTTAACTGAATTATGTGAAACATATACTGACATTTTTTTTTTACTTCGAACTTTTCCTTGTTAGCTTCAAATTGGAAATTTTCTCAACAAAAACTATTCACCAGGTATGGTTTTAATGATTTTATTGTTTTATGTTGAAGCCCAAGTACTAATCATCTCAATTTTTTTCTTCTGATGAAAAATGTATGAAAATGTGTCTTATCTAACATATTGATAAAATTTTCTGAGGTCTGATCCAGTTGAGAAAATCGAGTTGCATACATAATAAAAAACAAAATAAAATTACTTGAATTAAGTAAACTCCTCACCGAAATGTTGAATTTCAAGAATACAAGTTTGATTCGCTAGGTAACGATGAATATTTGACAACTGAGAGTGAATTCAAATGTTTATGATTTTGGTTACTTTTTTTTCTCCTAGGTTTTTCTAAGGGGAGTTGTTCTTCTATAACCGATGCTGGAACATACTTGGTAGCTGGTCCAATTGTAAGAGATCATACCTTTTTAACAATTGGTTTATTCTCAAATGATTTCCCAGATTTAATAACCATTTTTCATTTTTTCACCCTTTCAAACTTGTATTTTTCTTACTGCATTCTAATTAGTATCATGGGTTCTGTCACATAGTTTTTATTTTTCCACTATACTTAAGTGTATCCAACTTTGGGATTCAAATAATATGTTTAATTAACTTCCATTTTCTGCAGGTAACACATGACAAATTATGTTATGAGAGCTTACCAGCTCAAATGGGAGAATTAGTTATCGACTGGAGTAGCATTTCGAACATGTCAAATGTCACTTTCATCGTTGGGAGTATAGTTTTCACCCTAACTCTTGAACAGGTTTGATTTATTTTTTATTTTTTATTGTTTTTTTATATGCTTAAGACAAACTTTAACCTAGGACCTACTATTTTCCACTTCAACTGTCAACATTTTACCATACTTGCGCATCACGGTCATGACAGAACAATTTTTATGATAAGATGATTCCCCTTTGAAAAAAAATAAAATTAATCAGGGTGTGTGTATACATTATCTGAATTAGATTATGTTTTGTGAATTATGGATTATAGATTGAATTGCAATGTTATTTTTATGTGAAAATAAATATGGAATTTAATTTCTATTTTTTTCTCCTGATAATAATTTACTCAACAGTTAAAATAGATAAACTGTAACATAACTAAAATAATATGATTTGAACTTGTTTTCATTTTTATATATTGGATTTCTCATTGTTTTTTCCTTCTACAACGTCATAGCCCATGCACGATCTCGTGAGCGGAACCAACAATGGGAATAACTCATTCGATGTAAATCCTTCGAATTCCAAAAGTTTGGTACTAATCAATCAAAATCTACCATATGCAATAATGTATATTTGTGAGCCAATTTTTATTGATACAGGAAGATGGTGGGACTCAAGAAGAATTGGTGAATACCTTGATAAGAGAGGTCAATCGTGAAGTTTATGAGGATATTGAAGATGTGGTGGCATTTGTGAAGTGGTTGGATGATGCACTCTGTTTACTTGTAAGTTGATAATTATCATCAATTACAAAACTTCTATTTATGGTTTTTTGTACAATCTGAGTGGATTTTCTTGTCTTGGAAGGTGGATGAAAGGACAGTCCTAGAGCACTCCGATTGGCCCGAAAAGAAAGTCGATGCATTGCGTGTGGCAGCGTTATGGTATGAATATCTCAAGAATTTGGAGTCCGAAGTTTGTAATTACAAGAATGATTATCAATTGCCATGTGCCACTGCACTGAAGGAAATATTGGCCTTGTCTGAGAGGTAGAACCTTCAATTTCTTCATTTTTTAAGAGAATTGAATTATATATTATGCATATATATATATATATATATATATATATATATATGTGTGTGTGTGTGTGTGTGTGTGTGTGTGTAGTAGTAGTAATAGATGAATTATTTAAACAACTGTTTTCCACGGTCAGAATGGAGCGTAGTGTGTATATCTTTACTAAAACGAGAGATTCATTGGTGCGCCATTGCGAGGACTTTCAAATACCCATGGCCTGGCTGCATGACGATGGAATTTTATTCCAGGTTTGGTTCTTGTTTTTGTGAATTTTCACGTCTTTCAATAAAAAATTATAACATAGACATAGTTGAAAAAATCCATACATTTCAAGTCCCTGACACAATTGTCAAATTATTTGGATTTAATTTGTCAGCTGTTTTAATCCATATATGTGTTGTGATAGTCTCAATTCCCTAAAAAGCTCAATCTTCTATTAATTAAATTGTGTTTATGGTGTTTATTTTTCATGGCCAATATGAGATATAAACACTTGGCAGGGAGGGGTGCAAGTTCCCCTGCAAAATTCAAATATATATTAAACTTTTGTATACAAAAAGTGCCTCTTCCAAAGAACTTTTCAAAAAAGCATATATATATATATATATATATATATATATATATATATATATATATTTCCCTTTAATAACAAAAAAATAATCTTTTTATTCTTGTCGCGTGAAATGTTTCAAAACAGCATTGCATAGTAGGCGATTTATTAAAAACATTAATTGCAGATAATGTCGGGCTTGGTTACATTGGCAAAGACATACATGGAGAGGGTAGCCTTGGAACTTCAATCCAAAGGGACATCAGAAAAAGACTCTTCCATGATGTTATTTCAAGGAAACAGATTAGTTTTTCGAATTTATCAGGTTCCTAAAATAATTACAAATCTCTCCTCTATTGTTCTTAAAACATGTTCTTAAAATTATCTTTCTTTTAAGGTTCTTTAAGCATGGATTCCCAACCATGTGCATAGATTTTATATGTACTAATATATATGTTTTCTACTTGGTGCAGTTTACTGGAGAATTTGATGAAGAAACAATGAATTTATTTGAGGAGTTTCGCAAGCTTGCGCTGATGTAAACAAAAAGTAGAGAACTAGTTTACAATCTCAGTAATTCGAATATTGTACAGTGCAACACTTAAGAAGTGTAAATTTTTGCTCTTTTTTTTTTTTTTTACTTTTTATCAATTAGGTTTTAGTTTTCAACATGTCAAAAAAGAAGTCAGTGTATAGAAAAACGCCTCGAATTTTTGATATCGATAGTAATAGAATTACTTGGTTTATGTCCCGATTGTTCTGTTATATACTGTCTTGATTCGATCTGACATCTCAATTTTATTAGTTTCACTAAACCCGATGTATATATGAAAGTTTATTTCATATTCCTTATTAGTTTGATTCATGATATAAGTGACTCGATCTTCAACATAATTTAATACTCACGAGTTTGTGCCAAATATATATTGAACAACATATATGTTCAACATTTTTCCTTGAACATTTGCTTCCATTGCACTAAAATGGATACATGTACCATTTATTATTTTTTTTACAATACATTATACCAAATTTTAGTATTCAGAGAATGCATAGTTATACAGGTAATTATGGAAATCAAAAGAAAGAAAAAAACTGTAATGTCATCGCACACAATTCAAGTTATTATGGGTTGACCACATATGTGGGCTAATACACTTGGTTGGGTGAAATATTATCCAAACAAACACTGGAAATATATTGAGAAAGAGGTGTTGGGGCGGTGAAACCATTGGAGTCTACTAAGGAATCAGTTGGAAATAGTAACTATCACATTTTTTGCGAATCTCAACTGTCATTTCCTTGAGGTAGGATTGAAAGTTTTAGTCCTAGTTCGAGTGGAGAAAATATTAATAATGGAGACAGTGAACTATAAAGGAAGAGAACAGAATAAATTCGGACCGTCTGGGAAATAGGTATCATGTCTCTAATAAGACTCATGGTACTGAAGGTATGGATTAAGGTAAAAGGATGGATGCTAGCCAGAATACAGAGAAACAACCGAAACAGTTGGTGCAGTTAGAAATTCAACTTTTCAACCAAAAACAAAAGTATAAAGCATAAAGGATCTACACATCCAGAAGGTGAGCATAGACAAAAATTTTTACCATGACAAATGATGCTAGAGTAACGGTTATGTTCATCCATCTATAGAACCAATCAAAATTTGGTGACTTGTAAATGGTCTAATACCCAAATCCTTACTCCCACCCTATGCTGAAAACGCAACATAACCTGCGTGTCTAAACGCTTAAACTCCTGATGAAGGAGAGAAAATTACAATAAGCAATCTTTATTTGTGGACAACAAAGAAGAGGATGCCAGTCTAGTCAGGACACAATAGAGTGTATGCCAAGTGAAAATGTTGATTTAACCGAATGCTTACTAGAAGAGGACATAACCTCACATGGAGTGAGGTTTTTGTCAACAAACTCAATGGAGTGGACCAGTGGCGGAGCCAGGATTTGGAGTTAGTGGGTGCGAAACTGTCTGATGTACCCCGGGGGAGATTTTTTTTGGGTTATTTGTACTATTTTGGGCATAAATCTAGTACTAAAGAAAATTTCAACAAAAAAAAACATGCATTAATATTCAATTTCAACACTTAAAACCATTATCAAAATGAAATAGGATAATTATTACAATGCAACTTTCCTAGACTTCATTTTCTGAAAAAATTGAATGATATGTTCAGTGGTAATATCATTCAACACGTCTCTTTCGATATATTAATCAAACAGAATTAATCTAACTTAAATAAGTTATTTAAAATTAATAGAATTAACGGAAAAGGTTTAATCTAACATAAAAATCAGAATTAATCTAACATAAAATTTGTTGGAAAAAGATTAACCCATTGATGTTGAAATTTATTATTGAATTTATTTAATAAATTTATTCAGTAAAATTTTAATCACTTTGTATGATTAATCACTTTGTAAATTTCAGTAATAAATTCAGTAATAATTTCAGTAATAAAATCAATGTAATGGAGGAGAAAATTTTTAATAATAATTTTTATCTTGAACTAGGGTCCGTAATAATTTTCAGAAATAATTTCAGTAAACTAGGGCCGTTCACATTCGGAATTTTTTTTATCTTGAACCCGTTAATGTGCTGTAGACTAACAAATATGTAAATGGAGGAGGGAAAGGGGACTTACCTTTTGTTTTGTTCTTGAATGTAGAGAGAAGACAAAACTTTGGTTGTGTTGAAAAACTAGGATCGGCTACTGTTGTATATATATTGACTTAAGTTTCGAAAATTACCAATTTTAACCTTAACATTTAAGTTATTATACACATGTATATATATATATATATATATATATATATATATATAAATCCCAAAAATCCAGTGCATGCGCCCGCACCCTCTCGGTTGCATGTAGCTCCGCCCATGAGTGGGACCTAATGCTGTTGCACGAAAGACTTCCTTGGGATGAGGATTCATTGCCTTTGGACTTATGTTTTCCATGATTCTTCTTGTATGGAATTGTTCAACTTTCGATCCAATATGAATGAGATATATGAACTATGCTTTGGATGTGGTGGTTCTCTTGGAATCCCATGTTCCACTTAGGAAAAGGGGATATTTCTTTGCTAAATTTGATTTAACTTTAAGACATTTCTCGGTCGGGCCACTTGAGGAGAATTATGAGGAGACTCTTTCTGGGATAGTCTATTCTAAAAGGATGATAATGATTGGCATAATTCCTTTATTCACCATGATTAGATGCCTCCCGCAGCTCCTGGTCCAGATGGGGTTCGAACTCTCTTTCATCAACAGTTTTGAGTAACTGTTAACGCTAATGCCTGCATTGCTAGATCGAAAAACATTGTTTCATCTTCGGTTTTGTCCCTCCCATAACTAAAGTCATATAACTTTGATTCCAAAATTGTAAAGTTGTGAGACTATTGTAAAATCATTCTTAAGAACACCTTAATATTAATCATGAACACATTAATATGATTAAAGTTTAACATACAATTGTTCTTAATAAAAGGATCTTAGATCTTCATGTTTTCACAAAATACGTCTAAACGATATAAAATAAGACTTACTTTGATCAAGGATCAATCTTGATTAATTGCTCCATCAATCTACCTTCTTGGAAAAAATACACTCTAATGGAATCTCGGAGTTTCTCTCCCACCTCAGAAATAGTGTGTTATGAGATGACTCTAGATTGTGTAGAGGTCTCTATTTATAAGGGGAAGAGGGCCGGAATCCTAGTCAAGGTGGGACTCTTTCAAGTCTCCCACTAATGCCACTAACCATCATGTGACTAACGGATAAGGTTTACCCAAATCTTTTAATATCTTTATTTATCACATTCCTAATTAATTATCTGACATTTATTAAAACCACATAAATGGGAAATTCGGAATTTAATACAATTGAAATTAAATAATTAATTTCATCACTTAACATTAATTTCCAACAACTATCACCCAATGTAGACCCATCACCCTTACTAATGTGTCTCACAAAATTCTTTCGAAGGTTATGATGAACCGACTGAGGCCCTTAGTGGTATCATTATGCTATATTAGTCTAGCTTCTCTACGGGGAGACAAACTACTAATAATGTTGTCATAGCTCAAGAAATCATTCATAGCCGTAAAGGGCAAAATGGGAGGCCTTATCTTTAAATTTACCTCGAGATGGACTACAATAAAGTCAAATTGGATTTCCTCAACAATTTCGATGTGAATGAGAATTAAATTAACCAGATTATGAGTTGCGTCAGGGATTTTTCCATGACCATCTGGAATGGTACCCCCCCTCCCTGGGCTTAAGCCTGATACGGTCCTTAAACAAGGAGACCCCTCCCCTTGTCGTCTCCATACATTTTGTGATGTTTATGGAAATTTTCTATCCAAAGTTATTAGATGGGGGTGGAAGTGGAGGAGGAATGAAATGGTTTCCTTGGCAAAAACTGGAGGCTTAAAATTTCTCGAAACTTGTGCTTTTGTTGGTTAGTTTGAAACCAAGAAATTATGACCAATAGTCAATGCACATTTAGAGGAATTTGTAATAATGAAAATTATGAGCCGTGTAATCACTTTGAGGGTTCGAACCATGTCTTGCAGATGCTGGAAACTAAGAAGATATGGTTAGAGGTGATGAGTTGGAATATAGGTGCAGAAGGTTAAAAAAAAATGGGCAATATGTATTGATAATGGAAAATTTCCAGATTTTGTACTGATATAGGTGCAGAAGGTAAAAGAAAAAAAAAACAATGGGCAGTATGGTCCTTAATTTCCAGATTGTCTGTCTCTCCATTTTATAGAATCTCTTTGGTTAGTAAAGTTGACTGTACTCTTCACTTTGAGACTATCACAAGCATACATTTGGATACTGAGTCTTATAATGCTTATAGAAGGGATAGGAACCAAGTGAGAAGTGATGGTTTGAAAGTGATTATCCGATCTTTTCTATTAAGTTTCAACATCACAATTCATATGATGTCATTGCTTACATGTATTGCATTAGTGGTAAATTAGTGTGTGTTATGTCATTGCTTACATATATTTCACTAGTGATAAATTAGTGTGTTAGGTAGAAAAGTGTGGTTGTAATTTTTCCTTGCTTGTTTAATGTGTAGCCTAAAATGTATTTGCCATGCTATAAATACCCCATGTCCTATGCTTGTATAATCATCCAAGAAGAAGTAAAATAATAAGGCAATTAACATTTGTGTCTTAGTTTGAGTGTAGTAGTTTGTGAGTTAGTCTTCTTTAAGTGTTTTGAAAAAGTAGTTTAGTGAGTACTTCCTTAAAATCATTTCTTGCGAATATTAGAGTTTTGTACTCGTTATTATCAACAATTGGTATCAGAGTGGGACAGTCGTGTACCAGTATTTTTGGAGTGAGTTTTCTTGAGTCATGAGAAATTCGTATTCTGCAAGTTTGTATATTGAAATCAGGCTCGTATGGTATTATAAAAAAAAAATTACCGACACAATTGGTGATCTTCAAGTAGTTGAAGGAATCAAGAAGCTCAACAACCAAAACTACAACACGTGGGCGACATGTATGACGTCTTAATATGCAAGGACAAGACCTTTAGGAGGTCGTTGGCAGTAGCGAAGTTATATAACCGGAGGTTGATGACGCTAATGACACTTTGCAAAAATGGAAGATTAAAGCGGGCAAAGCGATGTTTGCCTTAAAGACCACAATTAAAGAAAAAATGTTGGACCACATCCGGGATGCCAAAACACCGAAAGAAGCATGGGACACTTTCACTACACTTTTTTCAAAGAAGAACGACACAAGACTACAACTTCTCGAGAACGAGCTGCTATACTATCACCAAGTACTTTCACAAGGTGAAGAAAATATGCCACGAAATTTCAAATTTAGATCCAACTGCTGCTATTGGTGAAACCAAGATAAAAAGAATAATTATCCATGGTTTGAGGTTCGAATATCGAAGTTTTATTGCTGCCGTACAAGGATGGCCGACTCAACCATCACTTGTTGAGTTTGAAAATTTGCTTTCTAGTCAAGAAGCTATGGCTAAGCAAATGGGAGGAGTCTCGCTGAAGGGTGAGGAGGAAGCGCTCTACACCAACAAAAGTAAAGGCTACTTCAAGCAACACGTCGGAGGCGGATATAAAAAGGATGATGACAAGGCAAAAAGTCATCAAGGAGAGGGAGGTTCTCGTCCAGATGTAGCTTCAAAGAATCGTGGCTATGGTAAAAGATTTGAGGGCAAATGTTACAACTGCGGCAAGAAGGGACATATAGCAAAAGATTGTTGGTCCAATAAAAGGCCCGCGGAGTGCAATGCTGCTACTTCCAATTCAAAGGAGAGAAGCGAAGATGATTGGGATGATGAAGCATCTTTTACTGTGGAAGGGGAGGAGTTAGCTCTTGCAGTCTCGACAGCTGAGCGGATCGACTATCAGAATGATTGGATCGTCGACTCAGGCTGCTCAAATCATATGACGGGTGATAAATAGAAGTTACAAAGCCTGTCAAAATAGAAGGGAAATAGAGTTGTGGTAACAGCCAACAACTCAAGGCTACCAATAACTCATATCGGTAAGACGGTAGTAGCACCTTAATACATTCTAACCAGGTGCCGCTTCAAAATGTCTACCATGTTCCGGGTATGAGGAAAAATATGCTTTCAGTGGCACAGTTAACATCACCAGGCCACTTTGTCTTGTTTGGTCCACGAGATGTGAAGGTATATCAAGACCTCAAGATCTCAGGAATGCCAACAATGGAGGGACGATGATTGGAGTCAGTCTACGTGATGTCAGTAGAGTTTTCATATGTAGACAAGATAAGAAAAAATGAGACAGCAGATTTATGGCACATGCGATTGGGCCATGTTAGCTATTCTAAGCTAAGTATGATGAAGAAGAAGTCGATGCTCAAGGGACTTCCACAATTTGATGGGAGGATAGACACGGTCTGTGCGGGATGCCAGTATGATAAAGCACAACAATTACCATACGAGGAATCAAAGTTTAGAGCAAAGGAACCATTAGAGATAATTCACTCTGATGTGTTCGGACCAGTAAAACAACCATCAGTTAGTGGGATGCGGTATATGGTAACGTTTATTGATGACTTCTCCAGGTATGTGTGGGTTTTCTTTATGAAAGAAAAATCTGACACGTTCTCAAAGTTTAAAGAGTTTAGAGAGACGATTAAAGGAGAAGTGGGGAAAAAGATTATTTGTCTACGCATAGATAATGGAGGAGAATATACCTCAAATGAGTTTTTACAGTATCTATAAGACTGTAGAATACGTCATCAATTTACTTGTGCCAACACCCCCTAACAGAATGGAGTAGCAGAGAGAAAGAATCGACATCTTGCAGAAGTTTGTCGGAGTATGCTACATGCTAAGAATGTACCAGGAAGATTTTGGGCTGAATCTATGAGAACTGCAGCTCATGTGATTAACAAACTTCCTCAACCAAGGTTAGAGTTTGTTTCACCCTTTGAGAAATTATGGGACATAAAATCTACGGTTAGTTTCTTTCGAGTATTCGGCTGTGTATGCTATGTATTTGTTCCTAACCATCTTACGTAGCAAGTTTGATAAGAAAGCAGTCATATGTATCTTTGTGGGATACGACAGCCAGAGGAAAGGGTGGAAATGTTGCGATCCTATGATTGGAAGGTGTTACACGTCACGAGATGTGGTGTTTGATCAAGCATCTTCTTGGTGGTCCTCGAAAAAGGATGTGTTATTAAACTCGAAGGAATTTGAAGAGAAGATGGAACAGAAAATGGGAGAGCAGACTCCTCAAATCCTATCAAGCTCACACGAAGCTAAAGATTCATATGATGATGATAATATCGAGCAAGAAGTAACTCAGAATCCTTGGCAAACTGGTGTATATTACCAACCAGATGAAGAAGGTGGACCTAGTGAAATGGAAGTATCAACTCCACAATCACAACTCAGGAGGTCAACAAGAATCAGAAAGATAAATCCCAAATACGTAAAATGCAGCCATAGAAGAAAAAGAAAGTGCAAGAGAACCTGATACGTTTGAAGAAGCATCCCAGAATTCTGAGTGGATTAAAGCTATGGAAGAAGAAATCACTGCACTAGAGCAAAATCAGACTTGGGATCTCATGCCGAAACCAAGAGATGTGAAAGCAATATCATATAAATGGGTTTACAAGATAAAGCATCGTCCAGATGGATCAATTGAGAGATACAAAGCTCAACTAGTGGCTCAGCGGTTCTCTCAATAATATGGACTAGACTATGATGAAACATTTAGTCCAGTGGCAAAGCTTACAACTGTATGAGTCCTACTTGCACTTACAGCCAACAAAGACTGGAATTTGTGGAAAATGGATGTGAAGAACGCATTTCTTCATGGGGAGTTAGATTGGGAGATCAACATGATTCAACCAATGGGTATTCATAATCAAGATCATCCTGAGCATGTGTGTAAGTTGCAAAAGGCACTCTATGGATTGAAACAGGCACTAAGGGCATGGTATGGTAAGATTGCTAAATTTCTAACTCAAAGTGGTTATTCAGTAACACCTGTAGATTCTAGCTTGTTTGTCAAAGCTAATGGAGGAAAGTTAGCTATCGTACTGGTATACGTGGATGATTTAATCATAACTGGTGATGATGAGGCAAAAATTCTTCGAACAAAGGAGAATTTATCAGTTCGTTTCCAAATGAAGGAACTTGGACAACTCAAGCACTTTCTTAGTCTAGAGGTTGATCGTAGACAATAAGGAATAGTTCTTTGTCAGCAAAATTATTCCAAAGATTTATTGAAGAAGTTCGGGATGCTCGAATGCAAGCCAATCTCGACACCGATGGAACCAAATGGCAAGTTGTGTGCGCATGAAGGAAAAGATTTGAAAGATGTCATAATGTATCGACAATTAGTAGGTAGTCTGATCTACCTAACCTTGACCCGACCTGACATTTCTTATGCAGATGGTGTGATGAGTCGGTACATGAAAAATCCAAAGAAGTCTCATTTGGAAGCAGTTTGACGAATATTGAGATATGTGAAAAGTACAACTAACTATGGTATTTTGTACAAGAAAGGTGAAGATTGCAGGTTAGTTGGCTATTATGATGCTTACTATGCAGGAGATCACGACACTCGCCGATCAACTACCGGGTACGTGTTCAAGCTTGGGCCTGGAGCAATTTCTTGGTGTAGTAAGAGACAACCGATGGTAACTTTGTCGACTACAGAAGCAGAGTATCGAGCAACAACAATGGAAGCTCAAGAGAGTACATGGTTAATACAGTTGATGAACGTTCTACATCAACTAGTAGATTATGCAGTTCCATTGTACTATGACAACCAGTCGGCAGTTTGTTTGGCAAAAAATTCAGTCTTTTATGCAAGAACTAAACATGTGGAAGTACACTATCATTTTATCCGAGAGAAGATTCTGCAAGAAGAGATTGAGATGAGACGAAGCAAGACAGATGATCAAATTACGGACTTGTTCACGAAAGGGTTGAGTGCAAGCAAGTTCGAAAACTTTCGTCGTCAGTTCGACATAGTGAAAGGAATGAGAGTAGATGTTGAGGGGGAGTATTAAGTTTCAACATCACAATCCATATGATGTCATTGCTTACATGTATTGCATTAGTGGTAAATTAGTGTGTGTTATGTCATTGCTTACATATATTTCACTAGTGATAAATTAGTGTGTTAGGTAGAAAAGTGTGGTTGTAATTTTTCCTTGCTTGTTTAATGTGTGGCCTAAAATGTATTTGCCTGCTATAAATACCCCATGTTCTATGCTTGTATAATCATCCAAGAAGAAGTAAAACAATAAGGCAATTAACATTTGTGTCTTAGTTTGAGTGTAGTAGTTTGTGAGTTAGTCTTCTTTAAGTGTTTTGAAAGAGTGGTTTAGTGAGTACTTCCTTATAATCATTTCTTGCGAATATTAGAGTTTTGTACTCGTTATTCTCAACATTTTCCTCTAGCAGGTCATATCAAAATCATAAATTCGGCACTGATTGAAGATTACATGTTTCTGGAAATCTCAGATATATAAATATGGCTAAAACATTTGGAAGGATTTACCACTAAAGAGACAGTAATTTTACATTCTTAATTACAATAACTCCTTCTCCAATGCTTTTTGTTCTAAAATTTTGTTATTGTACTCTAACCATATTAACCAAAAGCTTGCAGCAAAGACATTTTTCATAACCTTCTTTGTCCTCTTTTTCTGAAAAAATTTCACCTAGTTATCACCATCATATCCAAGCATGGTCTTAGGTCTCGTAGGTTATGAGTCCGTTTAGCTTTCGTATTGTCGATCTTTGATTCCCTTTGATTGATTTGTACTCCTTAAGGTAGAGGGTCTAGCAAACGTGTTAGATGTTTCTTGGAGATGTGAAGCTTTGTGCTAAGGACGCCGTGGGCATTGAGTTTAGAATTAGAAAGCTTAATGTGAGGATCCTTAAAATGGATTTTGGAGACGATAATTTTTTTTAGAGATTTTAGTGCAGATGTTAGGTATCGTATGTATCGATTTTTGATGTTAAGATTTGTGGAGATTTTTGGGAGCATGTGGTACGCCGTTATTTTCATAGTTATGCGCATGTATATAGGCAATATATATTATTTTGTTGCTCGTGGGGTTGATACGTGTAGAATTAGGTGTATGGGTGCCTAATTGTGTTATTTTACGGTGTAGGCATATGTGAGCCTTATTTACTTTTACGAGATTTACGCATTGATGAGTATGCTTTGTCTAATTTCGAGGACGAAATTCTTTGCTAGTGGGAAAGTATGTAACACCCCGTGTTTTTATTAATTAATTTAATTAATTGATTGAAATATTCAAGAAAAATAAAATTTTGAATTTAATAATTTTTATTGGCTAAATATGTTGGTATTGATTTTAGAAGAATAAAACTTCAAGCGTAATTAAAATCGGAATTAAAACGGATTTTATATGAATTGTTTAATATTTTGCCTTATGGCATTTTTAAGGGAAACTGTCAGATTTTAGGCATGATCGATCGATCGATGATTTTAATAGATCGATCGATTGATGATTTTCATAGATCGATCGATGGTCCCGAAAATCGTGTGCTACAAGTTATTTTTAATGAGAGTTTTTTAGGATTAGGACACCTAATCACTATATAACCTTGTTAATCCGTAGGGGGACTTCTCATAATCACTTTTTCTCAAGTTTTTCACCAGAGAACACTTCCAAATATTTTTTCTCACTCTTAATCATCAACCTTATTCATAATCAAGTTTTTTTGGTCACAAGTTTTGGGAGGCTTAATTGGGGTGTAATCAAGATTGATTCAAGAACACTTCTTTGCTAATTTTTCGAGAGGAATCCAGATTTCTAATTAGATTTTCAACACAATCTTCATAGGCATGAATACTCTATTCTTTTCCTTTAGTATTATGCGTTTTAAGTGTCGCCTAAACACTTAATTACATGTTTTCTTAAAAATAATTAGTAACTTAATTAGAAAAAGTGGACACTAACTATGAGGCTGTTTTTATAAAATCTTTTAATCTGAATAATATTCATAACCCTTTGGGTACGTAGGATTCATGAGTGATTTTGGGTTTTATTGGCATAGGTTGCATGTAGAAAAACCCTAGTTTTAAAATAAATGTTTGGGGGCGTATAACTCATGTAATTTGTGTTTAAACAATGAAATTATAATTTTGATGTTTTAAGTGATGAAATAGCGGTATATTTAAATTAAATAATTAAATGAGATTAATTGGATGTTTTTTTTGATGAGGTGATAATTAAATTAAGGTTTAATTGAAATGGACTATCAAGCGTAGTTTTATACGTTGATTAATTATGCTTGTTTGTGTGACTTTTGGTATTATTATATTGCCTTTGTGACGACGAGTTGTTGGATAATTTTTCTCTCCCTATACTTTAGGATGCCTTCTAGGTATGGGACTAGTGGGTAGGCCTTTTAATTATTTACGCCTTCGAGGTATGGGACTTGAGGGTAGTGTGACATCCCGCCCAATTAAATATCGGGAGATCAGTCATTTATAAAATTTATAATAGAATGTTCGGTTAGTTCATTCTTAGCATCACTGTCGAAAACTTAAATTCAATTAATTACCTAACATTTAATTAATCTAGTGTCAAAACATTTTCCAATTACTTGAAACCAATTAATTCATTTAATTTATGAACATATGATTACAAACCATACACAAGAGATGAATACTGACTGAAATAAATACTGAATAATTAAGACTGGATAAAACCTTCCAGTTCAAAGTCACAAACCAAACCATAATAAATACTCAATCCAACTGAAAATAACTACAAGGAAACTGAGTACAACCCCGCTAATGAGAATGGTCGACACATGCCCGAACTGAAATATCTGAACTAGGAACTGAATGAAATGAGAGAAGCGTCTAATCTCAATGACCCGCAACTTCCACAACAGTTGCAGCTCGGCAAACCATCCAAGTATCTAGAACTGGTGTCCCTGTGGCTGGGCACCTATACTAATACATATATATATAGCAAAAGAGAGAAGAGATGCAAGAGACGGGTCAGAGCCCGATGTTTTAAAAAGATTTATTAGCAAGTATTTAAAATTGCATTAAAGCAAGTATTATATGCATGTTAGTTCGAACTCTCACATGGGATTCTCACCTCTCAACTAGTGTGCATGCCTAACGCACATCTAATTCATCCTAGCCATATGACACACTTCTAACTAGGAAAAGGCTTATCCTTCTATTTACCCCTCGTAGTAGTATTCCGTATTTAATCTCAACATTTATCATTGAAATAAGTGTTATCACACTAAAGTCAAGTATTCACTATTTACGTTATAGAAGGTTTTACTACCTTAATAGTCTGCAATTATTCCATTGTAGATATACCACAAGCATACATACATATATAGGTATTAACACAATCTTAATAGCCTAAAATTATCACATTGTAAGTATAATTCAAGTATACATATATATCCACCACTATTATTTTTATATATATATATATATATATATATATATATATATATATATATATATATATATATATATATATATATATATATATACTAACACAACACCCCAAGGATACACCTGTAGTGCATTGCATACTCTGCTATCATGTCCCGGTACATCTCGTACTCAAACAAGGACTATCGGTTCGAAAATCCCCCACGAACCATATAAACAAATCACACATATTGGCGGCGAACATAGTTCACATACCTATGGGTCACGCACATACCTACGCTCCAATAGTCAGCGACTTATCAACCCACAAATAAGTCTTCATAGTCCTATGTTCTGAGATACAAGTCAAATATCCCCCCGAAGGTCACTCAGGATAAGACTATTTCTACACAAGCCCCCGCGATAGCAAGCTGCTAGGTATGCCATACACATAATATCAAATATAGGTATACACACAACCCATCAAATTAAACGGTATACACACAACCAAATGTTATATTCCATACGTAGTATTACCATCACTAAATATTATCAACGTATTTTTAAATCACGATATTCCCTCTCTCGTAATATATATAAGGATAACATGTCACTCGAAAATCCTTAATACATAATCATAAGAAGTCCCAAAAGTAACCACTAATTTTTATTCTTATAAGTTCCATATCGTTAGAACTAATATCGTAAGTATTTATCACTTAATACTCTCGACACATTTACAATTATGATTATCTCTCTCTTGCAATCTTCAAGGTAAATTCACCATTCCAAATATTTGAATCATTACACCTAAACAACTCCCAATAATTATGTACTATCTTGGGTTCATCGAACATTAATTTTTCTCACTCAAATTGAATGTTTACACAAATAGGGGAAAAATAGGAAATTCTCTGAAATTTTGAAATCTCGCTCGAACCAGAATGGATTTCGCTCGAACGACTTCCACGTGTCGCTCGAATGACTTCGCGCGACAACCAATCTCGCTCGAACGACTTCGAGCGACATCTCGCGACCTGGGCTGTTTCATCTTCAACCTTAGACAACCTCATTTTTCACCATTTTTCAACCCTAAAACCTCTAAAATATCATCCCAAACTCCAATCAATCAGTCCCAAATCGAATCCTAACATTTGTAAATGAATTCTAACAACCTAGAATCATTAAATCATTACAAATAATTAATGAAATATGAAATCCCCAATTTAATTACACAAACCCTAGTTCTTCCGATTTTCATTCAAGAACATATAATTCCCAGATTCGTTCATCACATAAAGTCATCAAAACGTGATTTCAAATCTACATACACGAAGGGTTCAACCTAATTTAATCTCAAATTAAAATCATGTATATCCAATCTCCAATTTTCATCAATATTATGAACAATATGTTGGTGTTTCATCCCTAAACTAACATGAACATGGTTATTGCTAAAGAAAAGCAAGTAATAAACACTTGCCTCGATTTCGAAGGTCTGATCCGTTGGTGTTGTTAGTATGGATGCGCACCTCGCGTTCCGATCTACATGATGGTGGTGGTGGTTGTACAAGGTGGTGTAAATTGCCTCTCCTCCTTTGGAATTTGCTATCCCTCACCCACTGTGGCTCTCTCTTGATTTTGGTTAACCCTAATTGTCCCCAATTAGCTGATATAATATTTCTCCAATTTTCTTCCATTTAATTCCTCTAAAAATCCAAATTATAAAACTACCCCTACTGGGTGCCGGCTTGGCCTAAAAATATCTCGGAGTCCAAATAGAATACCCGGGTAGAGTTTTTTGACTATCTTGACCCCTCCGGACTCAATGGCACACTCAAAATGATCATACGAGTTACTTAAAATAATTTATCTTTTTATTCCACTTAATTAGTCCTGACACGACTCACACGCGTGTCCCGACTTAATATACCAAACTGTCGTATTTCTCTCTCATGGAACGTTATATAAAATCGTCATTCCATATTACTTATTCTCACAGTAATATTACTAATTACTAACTTCTCATCACGCTAGTAAATATTCAATTTTAATCCGGATTAATAATTAATTCTCATATTTTAATTTAGTTAATCCAACAATAATTATCAATCACATAATTATTTAAATCTTTAAAAATACGGGGTGTTACAGGTAGATTATCGCATTTTTATCATCTTGGGGGTGGGCTGATTTTTGGTACTTTTTCATCATTACGCTAGCCTAGGCATGAGACTAGGTCGAAGTTTAGGATAGAAATTCTTCTTATACATAGGGTAGGACGTAATAATAACTCGGGGACCCTTAGTTATGGGACTAAGAGATATTTTGAGGATCTCACATCGATTAAAAGGGTGGGGTGATTATAAATTGAGAATTAATGCCTAAGATAAAAACGGGTATTAAAATTTGTGGCGACATAATGTGTCAGGGCCGTCAGTTTAAACGGGTAAGAGGACGATTTATGTCGTGTCGTGTGTGGAACCTTGTCATGTGTCGGACCGACAGTTTAAACGGGTCAGAGGACGATTGACAAGGGGAAGTGTGACACTTTAATAAAAAATGAGAACAATAAAGTTGGTTAATTTAATTAAATTAACATCGTGGTACTTGGGAATTTAAAATCATATTGGTATGCCTTTATAAATGGGGATTTTTGTGGGTAGTTAGTGATTTATATTTATTGCGTTTAATCATCCCGTTTAATTTAAAATATTCTATTGTGATATTTATTGCGTATAATGCTACTGTTTGGATTCAAGGATCTTATTTGAGGGGAGTAGTGTGTATTCTTGCTCGGGGCTTTGGCTCTGACCCATGCGTTGACTAGTCTTTTTCAGGATTAGAATTGGAGAAGCTTCATAAGTTTATCGGAGTTATCATTTGGAGGTGCAGCTGGAGTTATTTATTTTATGGCATTGTTTAGTTAGACTTTATTTTTCAGTCGTATTTAATTATGAGACTTCATTGGAGTTTTATTGGGCCATTCGGTTCTAAAGTTGTTTAGAGGATTTATGTTGGATTATTCAGATCTTTATTATTCAGATTTTATTTAATCATTTTTTTTGAAGATTGGATTTTTTCAAAGTTAGCATGTGATGGATCTTTTGTCGCTTAGTGTTTATGATCATTTGAGATTGCTTCAATTATTTATCTTATGTACTGATTATTTATGTCTCATATCTGTCTCATGCTAAGAATGGTATTTATTTAGTTCACCCCCGGCATAGTTCAACGGTGGTGGCTGGCCACCCCGTCTGTCGGATTTTGCGGGGTGTGACAACCTCCTCAAAAACCCTTTGCCCACGAGAAAGTTTAAGAGGAAATATGCTTCTTTGGTCTCCAGTTTTTCCATAAGTCGCAAGTATTATGAAGCGTAAGAAAATAGATGGAACTTTTGGAGCCCATGTCCTACTATAAGATAGGAAACCGGGGAGGACTCAGAAGTCAAACATATCTAAAACCCATATTTTACAATTTTTCTTGTTCGTATACAAATCGATCTCTTCTACTGTATCGGAAGGATCAATCAAGTAATTTACCTCTCCATCATTTATGTTTCTTTTGGAAGATAGGTTCCAAATGGTCACCATGGATTAGTTTCATGAAGAAAATGAAACAATGAAGTCTTCTTCCTGCAAGAACATACTATGTAACCGAGGAAAGAAGTTTTGAAACAATAATCTTCTCACAACCACATTAGAGCCCTATTTGCAACCTTAAAAGAAATGTGACTTAGAAAGGAACGAATCACTTTTGAAATAAACCTCCAGGACATTTATAAGAATCTTGGAATCTCACTCCTCACTTCCCAAACCCATATTTTCTTTTAGTTATAGAGTTCCACAAGAATCCTTTATAAGAATCTTCACAGTCATTTGCTTCAATTTTGTTCCATAATTAATTTTTTGATTTGGAAAACTCCAAAACTCAAGTCCATTATAATCCCTTCTCTTTTTCTTTCTTCATCCTACGTTTTTTCTTTCCTGTTTCACAAAGTCAATTTATCATTTGTTAGAATCATAGGTTTGCCACTGATAGCTTTTGAAGTTTACGCATATATATAAATTGATTGTTGTTTATATTTCGATCATGTACAGTTAGTTGTGCTAGTTTCGCTCTCTTTATTATACTTAGGGTTCGTTTGATAGAAAACTGGGAAAATGCAAATCATTCCAGGACATTTGATTCCAGGGCAAACAATTCCAAGGCAAATAAATATTTTCCAACTTGTGTGTATTTGATACAAGTTGGAAAATCATCAATTTTCCACATTTTCTATCAAACGCAAAAGTTAGAAAATAGATATAAATGTGGAAAATTTGTTTACGGAATATCCGTAAACAAATTTTCCACATTTATATCTATTTTCTAACTTTTGCGTTTGATAGAAAATGTGGAAAATTGATGATTTTCCAACTTGTATCAAATACACACAAGTTATATATATATATATATATATATATATATATATATATATATATATATATATATATATATATATATATATATATATATATATATATTCCATAAGTAATATAATATATATTATTTGCGGAATATATTATAATTTTTGGAAAAGTATACAAAATATATGAATATATATAATGATTTACGAGATATATATATTTCGCAAATAATATAGTATATATTCATATATTTTGTATATATATTCATAATAATTTTTATATTATTAAATTTATATAATATATAATAATATATATTTAGTATGTATAATAATAATAATAATAATAATTTTTATATTATTAAATGTACAAAATTTATGAAAATATAATATATAATATATAATAAAATATATATAGTATGTATAATAATAATAATAATAATAATTTTTATATTATTAAATGTACAAAATCTATTAAATGTACAAAATCTATGAAAATATAATATATTATTTACGAAATATATGAATATATATTATATTATATACTGAATATACTAAACATATATTATTTACAGAATATATACATATATATAGAATATATATTTACATATATACAAAATATTATATGTAAATATATATTCCATATATATGTATATATTATGTAAATAATAGATATTCAGTATATATAATATATATATATATATGTGTGTGTGTGTGTGTGTGTGTGTGTGTGTGTGTGTATTCTGTAAATAATACATATTCAGTATATATATATATATATGAAATAAATGAATTATTTTTAAAAAACTATACGAAATATATGAAATATATTAATCATATGTAATATATGAGTATACCGAATATATTAAATGTACAAAATATATAAATATAAGGAATATATTAAATATATGAAATATACAAAATTTACGAAATCACATTAGTGTTTATCGCCATCAGCTGAATGAAACCCCCAAAGTTTCTTCATCTCTTCATATAAAAATCATTCCAATTGAAAATCAAAGGAACGATATTGTTCTTGATTATAGCATTCTCTTCAAATAACTATGGACACAAATGATCCATATGTCAGTGAATTTACAATACAGCTTTAACGGATTTGTTATTTTACAATCACATTTTCACATTCTTCATTAAAATGTTTATATATATATAGCGTCTCTTCACTTTCTAGCAATTCCAAATTATCATAACTATTTAATGGAAATTTGGTCAATTTTGAAAAAATACAATACATGGCTTTTGTCCATTTATATTTATTGCAACTCTAAAAAGTCATGGATTCCTTCATTATCAGTGCTGCTGAACAAAGGTCAACTAACTCAGTCAATGAAGATACCCTGTTTTCAAATTCGACTCATGAATATATAGACGATGATTTTGAGTCCATTAACATGAAAAATGGGGGAGTGTTGTATGTATCTCATTCATATTGTTTCATATGATTTAAATTGAAAAATAGTACTTCGGTTTATTTTTATCCTTTTTTGGTTGCCCTGGGATTTTGCAATTAACAAGTACCTGTTGAGATATTTTTGTATCAAATCTTTTGCCTGATCAGCGATTCTGTGTTCGCGAAGTTTTCATTATAAGCATGATACAAATGATTCAAATTACATCTAGTTATGTGAGATTTTTTTTTGTCCTAATATTATTTTGGTGGTTTACTAATTGTAAATGTGGTTAGAAATAGCAACATGGTGAAGTTCATATGCTTAAACGTTTTATGGGTGGACTACTATTTCACTTTTCCTTGATGAACAATTACTTTCACGGTGCAACAAAGCAACTCAAACACCTCAGTTGCATTAATGAAAAATGAAAACTTATAATCTAATAATTATTATGACATTGATGTCAATGGTACCCAAAAAAATTACTCAACACGAGAGAAACTCTAAAATATCTAATATACTCTCTCTCCCCCAAATTCGTAGTCCATATTCATTTTTTCTATAGATTAAGAATACCTTCAATCAATGGCTAAGATAAACCCTTGTTCACTGTCGTGGAATTTGATTCGTTAATTATGTCCAGAAAGAGAAAGTGGACTTTCAATTTGGGACATCCCAAAATAGAATAGAGGACTCTAAATTTGGGACGAGGGTTATATTGATTGTTCTCCCAAATGGGGGTCTACACTATATATAGGACATGACGAATATTGTACTGGATAAAGGGAAAAATAATAGAACCCATGTGATGTCATGGGTGAAATTACAAGAGGATAGTCACATCTATGACATCACATGGTCTAGAATCCTTTTAGTTGACACGTTGACGTGTTGTGTCTACATTGATTGGTGTTTTTAATGAGAATTATGGACCCCAAACACTAATGCAGACACAACACGTCAATGTGTCCATCAAAATGTGTTTAAATCATGTGTCCCTCTAGAATTACTCTCATAACAAATGCATGTCTCCAAATGTCAATGTTGTGAGGATGGCCACATAAAAAACATCCAACACTTTTTCTTGGGTATCTATATTGTTGTTAAGGTTTCAGATTATTTCTACAAAATTTGTGGGGGATTCAAAGTAAAGCCAATCATCTTAATCTTAAATTCAATGAATAGTGGTTGATGAATACCAAAGCTGACTGCATTAAACTCCTATTCATTATAATTCATATATATTTATATTTTCTGGAACCATTAAAAAAGTTATGAACAATATTAAATTTGAGGGGGTCCCTTTCTCTGTTAATCAATGTATTGGTGAGATATCAGTTAAAGTCAGAAATTTGTACAATCAAGTATAACAACCTCAATTTCTAACCAATCTTGAATCTCAGTTATACAAAGATCTTTACCTTAATAATACCCCATCCATGTTCCTAATGTTTTAATGATCAACTGGGTAAACCAAATTTGAGGCATGTAAGCTTATTTGTGATGGGGCCTCTAAAGGAAACCCAGGTCTTAGTGCTTGTGAGGGAGTTATTGTTGGGTTTAGATAAGAATCATATTGCAATAATAGAAGAAATCAAGAAGAAGGAAAAATACAGTTAAGAGAAATTAAGCTCCAATATAACAAGAAGAAGGAAAAATACAATTAAGAGAAATCATACAAGGAATTATAAAACATTAATTTTAACGCTCCCCCTTAGTGGCTTTGTTGAACATTTCTCTAAAAAATTGAAACTTGTCATTGAATAGAGCTTTGGTGAAGATATTCGCAACTTAATCTTCGATCTTGATATACTTGAGATGAATCTCTTTACCCTCCACAATCTCTTAAATTTAATGATGCTTGATTGCAATGTGCTTGGTGCTGCCATGGTAGACGAGATTCTTCGTCATGGCAATCGTGGACTTCTTGTGATAAAGAATTGGAGTAGCCTCACCTTGTTTTTCATCAACATCCTTTAATATTATTCTTAGCCACATCGCTTATGAAGTTGCCAATGATGCCGACACATATTCGGCTTAAGTGGATGATTGTTCTACGATTTGTTGCTTCTTTTATGCCCATGAAACTGCTTTAGAGCCAAGAGAAAACACAAACCTGGAAGAGTTATCATGTCATCAATAGAACTGGCCCATTCATTATCACAAAACCCAAGTAACTTTTTTTCAATATTCTTCTTATACATGGTGCCAAAATCAGGAGTTCCTTGGATGTACCTCAACACTCTTTTCGTAGCCCCAAAATGAGTTTGACTCGCCTTGTGTATGTACCGAGATAACAAACTAGTAGCATGCATGACATCCAGCCTCGTAGCCATCAGGTACAACAAAATTCCTACCAAACTTATATAAATAGATTCATTGACTTCTTTGCTTCCATCTTCTTTCAATATTTTTTTCACTCACAACTAAAGGTGCATCCACCAATTTGCAATTCATCATTTTGAATTTTTTAAGAAGAGTTCTAGCATACTTCTTTTGGAAAATGAAAAAACCATATTCTTGACGATAAATTTTAATACCCAATAAGTAATTTAGAAGACCCAAGTGTTTCCGTAGTTAAGTCATCGATATAAGTGGAGTTTATGAAAAATTGTAACAAGTGTTTTCGTTGCTAAGTCACCGATATAGGTGGAGTTTATAAAAAAATCTTAACAAGTGTTTTTGTTGTTAAGTCACCGATATAGGTGGAGTTTATAAAAAATCTTAACAAGTGATTTCGTTGTTAAGTCACCGATACGGGTGGAGTTTTCGAAAAAACCTTAACAAGTGTTTTCATTGTTAAGTCACCCACATAGGTGAAGTTCGAGAAACTGAGAAATACAGAGAAAACTAGAGAAGTACCACAGCAGCAGTAGGAGTGGGAACAGGAGTCACCACGGGAGCCATAATGGTAGAAACAATTTGAGGCGGGCTCATTGCCTTAGAAGCCTTAACGGGGTCCTTGGCTGAAGAAGCCTCAAGGGTGGTAGGCAAACTTCCCTCGCCGACATAAGGTACTAAAGCCAACACGGGCGTATCATCGAAAGAAGACGTTGGACCTTCAAGAGATGCCCCAATGAGAGAAGTAGCACCAACCTGGTCCAGAGAAATGAAAAGGCCACTTATAGCAAATGGTGGAGAGAGACTTGGAGAAAGCTGCAAATGTAAAACCAAGTGTTAAACGTAAGGGGAAAAACACAAAAGAATTAGAGTCAGAATACACCTAACTTACCCCCGTTATGGCACCAAAAAGAGGAACTGCAGTAAGGGGTCTTGACAATGCAGGAAGAAGGAGAATTTTAGCTATCAGTGATGCCACTTCCACCTAAAATGGCCCAATAGGTTAGAGATGATAAACAAAACAAGGAAACAAATAAAAGATGTAAGACTTAGTAAGAAATTTACCCATGGGGTACTCTCTTAGACCACAACGAGGGGAAGAGACACCTCTTGCTCCGATGGCAACTCCGATGAGGCAACAGTAGTTCCCTCTAGTTTCCAGGAACTTCAGCAGACTCAACGGTGGTAGCCTCCGTCGTAACTTCTTTGACCCGTTGCAAGGATGAACGATGAGAGTAAGTCAGACTTATCAAGGGGGAATGGGGAAGAGTAGTGTCTGCTAGAGAAACACTGCAATGCCCCCCCATGAAGCGGCTTACAGGGGGCTGTGGGGACAGGGTCTTTGTTCTTCAACTCCTTGCACCAAAATATTTTCTTACTAAGAAATGAGCAGATGCAGCACACCTTAGGAGAAGGAGAATAAAGCAAAATACAGAATGCACACATACCTCAGATCCAGAGGGAGAACAAGAAGGAATAATTACTAGTGAAAGCGGCGAGGAGGTAGCAGCAGAAGAAACTGGTGATGGAGGTTTCTCAAGTGTTTTCCTCTTCTAGGTCTTGGTACCCAACGTTTTTTTCCTGAAACTCGTGGCACCACCAGTTTCACATACCCTCGTCCTTCTTCTCCTTTTTGACACTGGCTTCGTGGGATCAACCACGATAATGGGAAACGCGCCCGGAGGAGGAACGGTGACAGCGCGCCGTTGAAACTCAGCATGAATTCTATCGACTTCAGCTTGCACCTGCCTCCTCACCTCTTCATCCATCTCTGAAGACATAGGAGGGGGAACGGAGGCAATAGGGAATGCCTCCAAGGGAATTTTCGTTTGAAGTTGGGCCTTAGACTTCTTGGACTTGTACTTCTTGGCCTTCTTAGTAGGTGGCTAAGAAGGCCCTTCTCCCGGAGCAGCTTTGGCCGAGGGGACAAATGGTTTGGGGGCAGCAGTGGCCTTGGGTTTGGGGGTGGCAACAGGGATCATGGGGAAGTATGGAGGAAGTTCACTAGGAGGCTCTTTGGGGGTCTGGCTTAGAGGGAACTCAACTCCAAGCGTGGAATTCCCTTTAAGACCCAGTTCAGAAGAAGAGAAAGAAATAAGGGGGGACTGAATGAACTCACGGGTTATTTCTAACTACTCCAAGTGGAACTTAATGGAAAAAGAAGTGTATACGTCTCCCTACCTAGTGGCACTAGGAAGGGTGACACGGACAACGATGGTGGATGTCACACCAAGCACCGTAGATGTTGTATAGAAGGTACAGGCTTTAGTGAAAGTGGTCTTCGGGTGGTTGTGTTGAAACACAGGTCGAGGGCCCCCCTGATCAAACCCGAACTGCCTGCTACATCTGTAAGGGTTGTAGGGTTCTGAGGTGTATCCCCATTTAGTGTAAGAAGGAAGAAATTCGGGGGTAAATAAAAGCACCACAGCTTGCGAGGGATCTTCCACAACTGGGACGAGCTTGATCGTTGTGGCTGTAGAAGGAAAGAAATCCCAACTGTGGGAAAACGTAGACTCACTATAGGGCCTCATCACAAAGGAGTCTAAAACATCAAAAACTTCCATTATTTCCTTTCGACTTTATTTTTTGTGAAGAAAATAGAGAGAGAACTCCATCGTAGCACAAGGCAACGTCATTACCGATCTCTTAGCCCTCAGGCGAGCAAATCTCGCAGTCGAGGAAGAACCCTAGAGGTTGATCTCAAAGATTTGAGGAACACAGGTCAGATGATGTCTTGTCCGAGCAATAACAACCAGCTCACCATTACAAGAGCCCAGATCGAGGAAATGATGTCATATGAAATTTGGTCTAAAGAGAAATGGACCAACACCCAGCACATCGGGGGTGCCAGATCAATCAAAGAGCTAGCCAGGCAAGCTCTCAGGACCTAGATGAAATCCCCTTTCTAAAGGGAGATAGAAGAAGAAACCCCCAAGAAGTTCGCGATGCTAGATTCAAGATCTATGACAAAAAGACTGATCATATCGACCATGTTAGGCAGTACAGGCAAGCCATGACCCTCTGGAACCATAGTGACGCATTGATGTGCCGGATCTTTCCGCTGAGCTTGCATGACGTGGCCCAGAAGTGGTTTGAGAAACTCCCTTATACAACCATCAAAATCTTCGAGTCCCTGACAGAGCTCTTCACAACTCACTTCATTACCAGCAACTATCATCCAAAGAGGATTGATGATTTATTGACAATGAAGAAAATTCCCTAAGAGAACCTCAGAGACTACGTGAAGATATATTGGGAGCTATTCAATGAGCTCGAGGACTTCTCAGAGCAGGTTGCCGTGTAATACCTTAACATTGGTTTACCCATACCCTACCTCTTGCACCAGTCCCTCACTAAGAAGGAGTCCACAACCATCGACGACATAATGCCCTTTATTGAAAAATATGCAAAAGTTGAAGATGTGACCCATCAACGACACAACGCAGGCGAGAATCGTCGCGCCAAGTTCGCCGGTAAGGGTAGCGACAAAGTTGAGAATCAAAAGAAAAAAAGTAAAAATCGGGGAAGGAGCGGCCCTAAGAATGGGAATAAGAGTGACGCCCCGAAAGCATTTCAAGCAGTGAACACAGTTTTTATGGAACAAATCTACAATATTCTTACAAAGATCAAGGACGAACCATTCGTTAAATGGCCCAGAAAGATGGGTGGAGATCCCTCGAAGAGAAACAACGCATTGAGATGTGCATTTTACAAGGAGTGCGGGAACAAAACCGAGCATTGCAAAACTCTCAAGTCTCACCTTGAAGAGCTCACCCAAGCTGAGCATTTGAATAAGTTCATAGAGAAAAAGGTAGAGAATGTAGCTGCCAATAGAGATCGGAGACCCGATAACGTGCTTGAGGAGGAAATCGACCATGAGTTCGCTATAATTCATGGGGCGTCCGACCTAAAGAAGATTCAAGGTAACACAACTCGGATGGAAGTCAAAAAGCTTACAACAATAATGTAAGCTTTTCAAATTGATCCAGCCAAAATGCAAGTAGGAACGCATCGGCGAGTAGATGACGTCGATTACAGCAAGAACATTGTGTTTACGGATGAAGACCTAGTGGGAGTAAGTACCCCGCATCATGATGCCTTGATCATTACACTCAGGATAGATAACTATGATGTCAAAAAGTTGCTCATCAACCAAGGTAGTTCATCCAAAGTAATGTATCTCTACCTATTTAGAAAGTTAATGTTAAGCGTAGTTGACTGAAAGTAAACTACCATCCCTCTAGTTGGCTTAGCTGGAAAAATAACCATCCCCTTGGGAAATATTGTACTGCCTATGAGGTCAGGAAACGTCTCCAAGATGATCGAATTACTGGTGATCGATATTGACTCACCTTACTAGGCAATCCTTAGTAGAGGGTGGCTTCCCACGTTGAAGGTCATCCCCTCTACCTACCATCAGAAACTTAAATATGTGACTGAGTGAGGAGTAATGTAGATTCATGAAGACCGGGTGATGGCGAGAAAGTTCTTCACAGCAACCATTTGTCCCAAGCAGAGAAGAAGGTTGAGAAAGTTCAAGCAATAAAGAAGAGAAGGAGAGGTTGATGCCCTCCAAATAGCAACTAAGGTATGGAAGACCGGGACTGGAGGAGACCAGAATCCTCCCCTCTAAAAAAGTCATCGAGGACCTAGAGGAAGTCCTAACCAGTATCAACTCAAGTGAAGGAAAATACCTGATTAGAACCACACTCACTGACAAAGAAAAAAGGGAATTGATCACCCTACTTCGAGGTAACCTTGATGTCTTTGCATAGGATCCTTACGAGTTGCCCGAGATAGATCCAAGTGTCACCTGTCATCGATTGTACATCGACCCAACATTCAAGCCAATTACGCAAAAAGCTCAACATATTGCTCCGAAAAAAGCCAAAGCAGTGGAGAAGGAAGTTAAAAAATTACTGGACGCAGGATCCATACGGGAAGTCCAGTCACCCAAATGGTTATCCAACCCAGTAGTTGTCCCTAAGAGCAACGAAAAGTGGAGAGTCTTCATCGACTTCACTGATCTTAACAAGGCATGCCCTAAGGACAACTTACCCCTCCCAAAGATTGATCAGCAAGCGGATGCCATTGTAGCTCATGAAGGAATGATTTTCCCGAACGCATACTCCGAATATCACCAGATACCTCTATACGAGCCAGATCAAGACAAAACAACATTCATAACCATAATTGGGTTATATTTCTACAAGGTTATACCCTTTGAGCTAAAGAACGCATGAGCCACCTACCAATGTCTGGTCACCAAAATGTTCAGAAATCAAATGGGAAACACGATGGAAATCTACATCGATGATATGATCGTCAAGAGCAAGCTCAAGGACGACCACCTCTCTGACCTGCCAATAACCTTCGAAATCCTTAGGAAGTAATGAATGAAGCTCAATGCAAGCAAGTGTTGCTTCGGTGTCCAGTCAGGAAAATTACTTAGGTACTTGGTCAGCAAGAGAGGTATCAAGGCCAACCCAGATCAGATTGATGCCATCAATAGGGTGCAGCCCCCTGTATAATAAGAGACGTGCAGAAGCTCATACGAATGCTCACCGCCCTGAACCGATCCATCTCAAAGTCATCCGAAAGGTGCCAGTCGTTCTTCTAACATATGAACAAGAGCAAAGATATGAACTGGAATGAGTATTGCTCGAAGGTGCTAGAAGGACTCAAGGTTTATCTCAGTATGCTACCCTTGTTCATAATCCCCCAAGAGAATGACTCTCTATACATGTACCTCGCAGTTTCTAGTCATGCTGTAAGTTCTTCATTGGTATGTAAAATACTACGGATCCAATGACTAGTCTATTACGCGAGCAAAACTCTCTTGGACACCGAACAACGATATCTACCACTAGAAAATCTCATCTTTACATTAGTGGTAGCCTCAAGGAAATTGAAACATTACTTCGAAGACCAATCCATCATCGTCCTTACATCCCACTCCCTTAAGGAAGTCCTGTAAAAAGCAGATATGTCCAGTAGACTATCAAAGTGGTCAGTCGAGCTTCGGTGATTTGACATCCAGTTCCATCCAAGGCTCGCCATCAAGGGACAAGTCCTCATCGACTTCATCACAAAATATTTAGGAGAACATCATTGCGAACAACTGAAAACTATTGATCAAAGGGAAAACCCCTCGGCACAAGGTGTTTGGAAACTGTTCCTTGACGGAGCCTCCAATTCCAAAGGGGAAGGAATATGCATCGTCCTGATTACCCCTGAAGATGCAATCCTCGAGCAAGGAATTAGGCTTGGATTTGAAGTCTCAAACAACGAAGCAGAGTATGAAGCACTGATAGCAGGCTTATAGAAGGCACACGCATTGGGGGGAAAATAACTCCAAGTGTTCGGTGACTCACAGCTGGTCTCCAACCAAACAAGTGGTGACTTCAATGCTAGGGATGAGATAATGGCGGCCTACCTCGCCACAACGAAGAAATTAATGGCTAACTTCGAACAGGTCAGTGTCCAATAGTTTTCCATAGGATAGAACAGCCATGCTGACGCCCTAATGGCCTTGAGCTCAGCGATCAATTTTGACCTAAAGAGAAAATTCTGATCGACTTCCTCACCCAGCCAAGTATTAACCAGATCGATAAACTGCCAAACATAGGTCATGCTCTCCAGATTGAATCAGCCCCTAGTTGGATGTACCCTTTAAGGGATTATTTGAAATATGGTTCCCTATGAGACGATAACAAGATCGCTCATTAGAAAAGAGTCAAAGCTTTTCGCTTTCACTTATCTCCCGAGGGCTAAATGTAAAAGAGATCTTTCACTGGCCCTTACCTCCAATGCATTCACCCGAAAGACGTAGAGCAAGTTCTGCACGAGGTCCATGAGGGAATTTGTAGGACTCATATTGGGAGCAGGTCGCTATCTTTCCGAGCAATGAAGGAAGGCTATTGGTGGCCGTACATGTAGAAGGATTCTGGGATATAGGCTCGCAAGTGCAAAAAATGCCAACTTCACGCTCCTATGGTTCACCAGCCAACCAACAACCTAAAGTCACTTACTAGCCCAATGCCTTTCGCCTAATGGGGAATGGACATCGTAGGCCCTCTTTTTACCGCTACTAGTAATCGCAAGTATTTGTTAGTCACGACAGACTACTTCACCAAATGAATAGAGGCAGAGCCACTGGAAAACATTAGAGACGCGAATATGATACGATTCGTATGTAAGAACATTGTCACCCATTTTGGGATCCCTAAGAAAATCATCACAGACAACGAAACCCAGTTCAAAAGTGGCCTCTTCCAATGTTTCTGTAACGACCACGGGATCAGGCACTATTTCAGCATTGTGGCATACCCTCAGAGCAACGGACAAGCTGAAGCTTCTAATAAAATAGTGATTGATGGATTGAAGAAACGATTGGAGTGAGCCAAATGGGAATGGGTGACTGGGGCTTACCGCACTACCCCATGACGAGTAACTAGGGAAACACCATTCACACTGACACATAGCATGGAGGTAATCATCCCCTTGGAAGCTAGCCTCCCCACCATGAGGTCCACCCTGGTCGACCAAGAAAGGAATGATGCAGCATTGCTTGCTGAACTCGACCTAGCTGAGGAACAAAGAGAGTTGGCTCTAGTGAAACTAGAAGGTTATCAGCAATAGCTAGCAAAGCACTACAACAAGAAGGTCAATCCAAGAGCATTCCAAGTTGGGGACTACGTTCTAAGGAAAGTTCTTAGCAGCACAGTAAAATAATCAGATGGCAAGCTAGGGCCAAACTGGGAGGGACCATTCAAGGTGATAAGAGACGACCTGCAAGGAGCCTATCACTTAGAAACGCTGGAGGGCAGGGAAATACCTCAAGCTTAGAACGCTCCCAATTTGAAGAAATTCTACTTCTAGTTTTCTGTGTTTTTTAACCTAATGTTGAAACTTACAAATCATTTCTGATTAATAAATTTTTTTTGTAGTAGCATTCTATGAAGTGTTGATTTTTTCTCAAATACTTTATAATTCATGCACCTTTTCCAAGTTACAGGATCTACTCTTGACATATAAAATCAGGGTATCACCATCCTCAGGTTTTTGTCATCATACACGAATAAACTTCTAGCATTGCCCCTCGCAATATATAAATCCCTACAGGGGACCCTTAGGCAGCTCGACCAACCCAGGATGGTCGCCAAATAATATTTGGCTAAAAAAACCTACTCGGATAGAACATCCAACACCAAGTGTGTCATTGCCATTGCCACACTTAGGCCTAAGGGAGTATGATGACACAACCTAAAAGGTAAAGCGAGGTAGAATGATATCTTATAAGCATACTGGACTGGGGGGTACTCACTCAGCAAAATAACTCTGCCTATATCAAATCTAGTTGGCTAAGAAGAGACCAAGATAGTCGAACAAGAAATCAACGAAGTAAAAAATACACAACACATGTTTAGTCGGTGAATCGCCCAAAACATAATTATTTTATTACATCATTACATATACAAAGAGTTACATGTGCTGAATAAAATAAATCCGAATTAGGATTAGGCCTCTAAGCAAGATAATCAACTATTTACGCTCTTCGACCATCATCTGGGTGAGGATCTAATCCCTCCTCGACTTCATTTGAATTTGGTTCCAATAGTTGCCTTAGGATAACATCTATGGGGACCCATTGATCATCCCTCCTGAATGGGTTTGGCATCAAAGTTGAGGGGGATATCTCATGACGATACCAGAGGACAAAGTTCCTGGAGACCTGCAACTCTCTAAGAGTACTCAATCATCCCCTGATAAAGGATAACTCTTCAACGTCACCCAACTTCGTCGAAGCATCTGTCCAACCCTGATCATAACCATCAGCCCACACTCACCCAGGACCATTCTTGAACATATGCCTCAGTAAGGTAACATCTCTTTGAAGACCGATAGCTATCACATATGCCCAACAAACATCACCTCAAAGCTCGATAATCTCCCTAGCTGAACCTCTGTCATCAGTACCAGCTCATGGTCCAGTCGATGAAGAGGAACCACGTAGAACTCGAGGAGCAATGCTTGACGCATTCTCCCTTAGTCGAGAGACTTCTCTCCTTCGAGCATCGTTCTCTTGCTGAAGTACCTCTCCAACTTTATTAACCTCAGAGGCATCCAAAAGCTTAGCCTTCAGAGCATTCACTTCTCCCTGAACAGAAGCACCAATATCTTCCATCTCCTAGAGCCTATCCTTCAGCTTGGCAACAAGCTTTGATTGGTCCTTATAGTCTTAATTCCTCGACCTAAGAGACTTTCGAATCCTTAAAAAGTCTTTGCGAACTCGATTTCTTGCATCAGGGCCAAGAATCTTTCGTAGTTGAGAAGTAGCAAGTATATACTCCTCAACATCAATCAACTACGAACCATATAAACATTGAAGAACAAATAAATCAGTACACAGAAGGGGACTGAATTTCATTTCATTAAAAGAAGTTTAGAAGTACACCATCAAAAGGAAAGAACAATAAGCATATAAATATCTCCCTAAATAAGACTAGCTGGTAACCTCAGTCTGCTTTGAGGCTTCTAGTTTATATTCCTTGTCTACAACAGCCCCAGATACACCTCCCTCAGACAAAGAGGTCACCATCCCCTGGTTGAGGGGAGTACCAAAAAAAGTGGTTTGGATAGCTGGATCACCTTCGTTGATAACAAGAGCAGGCATCTCGTCCATAACAGGCTTGGGGTAGGATCATGCTCATCAAATAGGGGGAGTCAATATCCACCTCGATAATAATCAAGGCCTTGTCCTAACCCTTCTTGAAGTTGAGACGACTAATATAGCTAATGTGAACCTCAGCATCCTCGTATGCTTTGACCTATCCAGTGTTGTACGAGCTCCCCTTGAGGATAGTAGCCTCAGATTCCACTTTGTTCACCTTCCATACGAAGACCTTGTTCTCCTCAACCACAACCAGCTTGCTCATGCAAACTAAGTCATAAGATTGTCTCAGCTCTTCGAGCTCCTTGGTCGCCGCCTTTTTCCCTTTGTTATCTTGGGGAAAGGTGAGGTTAAAAGACTTTGGAGCAGAACTGGAAGTCCTCAAACTAGCTTCCAACTCGACATTTTTCCTGTCCCGCTCAGCGTTCTTCCTCGCCAGTTCATCGTGGATGTGGTAAAGGATGGTGAAATCAGACACAAACTGAAGAGAAAAGGAAAACATTAGCAGAGAAAGTATCAAAAAGAGCATTAAAAAAAGAAGAGTGAAAGCACGCTTACCAAGGCTAACCCCTGACTCGCCTTTAGGGCTAACTGATCGATCCCTATATTTATCGAACTCTGGCAATCAGCTAGTACCACTGCTCTCTCAAGTACCACCAAAGCTATCTGAGGGGTAAGAGAAAAAGAAGCCCCCTCAACCAGAGTAGACACGGGAACCATAGACTTCACCGCCTTTGTCCTTACATCTTCTCTCCTCTTTTCTTCCTCTCTCTCTTTCTTCTCCTTCTTAACTATTTTTCTCTCCTCCACCTTCATCCTCTGTTCTTTTTTCTTCCTCTCTCTCTCTCTCTCTCTCTCTCTCTCTTACTCATGCCTCCTCCTTCTTCTTCCTATCCTGCTCATGAGTAGCAGTTAGGGAACCGATGGCAACATCCTCGCTCCCAGGTTTATGGTTCTTCAACCAACGAGCAAGAAACACACTGTCTTCATCATCCTCTTGGATCAAAATTTTCCTAGGAGGAGTCATACCTTCCTCGCTAGAGCTACTTAAATCCCTTGAAGACTCCTGAGACTCTGAACCCTCCTTCGAGCTAGAAGATTCTTCGCTACTTGAGCTCTCCTCACTGTAATCACCTTCAGCATCACCCCTATTAGCTCCCTCGCTCTCTTTATCGGAGATGCTTTCCTCCTCATCCAATCGAATTGGGTCAGCAACAACCTCTTCTATGATATCTAGCTGAGGAATTTTATCCATAGGTTGCATGATGAAACTGGACCCAATGTTCTTGTATTTTAGAAGAAATGTCACTGATCGAGGATGCTCATCGTTAGCTAAGAGGTACCTGATCTTCCAAGCCTTAACCACCTCAGCAGCTCAAATCTCGCAAAAACCAGGTTCTGAGTTCTTTGTCTTCGCTAAAAAAAGAAAGAGAGAAAGATATGAGAAAGACCATACACTAATAGAAAAGTCAATGAGTAGAACAAGCGATATACCTACCTATGTACTCCTCCCCATAAAAGGGAATCGTAGGTCCCCTGTACCTCTCCCCTCCGACTTGGGGAGGGAATTGCCAGTTTCTGGCAATAAACCCCTAATGCCAGTAGTCCTTTTGGGAATAAGGTAGATTTACTACCAATACCCTATCGGGACTACTAGCTTTGAGGTAAAAAAATACCAGAGCTTGTTCGAGAAAAAGAGTAATAATAGCAGATTTTAGAAGGCCCTAGATTGGTGCCATAGAGCTGATTAATTCTATGCACACTATTGACAATTTTCCAAACATTTGGAGATCATTGTGCAGGAACTATATAGAAGTATTGGAAAAAGTGCAAAAATAAACGATTTGGGGGAAAAGTAAGACCCCCGGGATAACAGAAGAATATGTATCCAATGACCTTCATCAAAGTCCCTGACATTACAAGAAACATGGGCATATTCAATGTCTACCCAATTTGGAATATTGTAGAACTTCCTAAACTCAGTTATCGACCTATTGCCAATTTTCATCATCAAAAAGGTGAAACCCTAGTATCGAATATGAAGAAATTCTAATAGAAAAGGAAAAAAGAAGGAGTGTGAAGAACTTACTAAGTAAGAATTAGCCTAAGACAATGCAAAGCCACAAGGAGGGAAGATGAGAGGATAAGGAAAAAGCTTTAAGATGGAAGATGAGACCTGAAAGTTTCGAAGTAACAGTGAGAGGTTAGAAAAATCTAGAGAACGTAAAGAAATTTGAAGCGATGTCAGGAGATGACCTTTCCAAGATGGTTTAAAACCTTTCAATCGAGACGCACAAGAAACGAAGGAATTTTCCACCTAAATCGATTCGAGAAAGACATTTCAATCCCAAGGTGCTGCACGATTCACAAAAATTCCATTAAGGCAATCATTTTAAATTATTGAGCCCAAATTGTGATCCAAAATTTTTAGGGGCAACTATGGGTACCTCGATTAGTTATTTCAGCCCAGATGAGTAGCCCAATTAAGCCCGACCTAAAGTCTAGAGGCCTCATGAAATAACTGCTTTAGTTATGACCCATTCAATTCTTAAAATCTCTCAAGAGATATTCTAGGGATTATGGTCTAACGTGGAGGAGTCCCACACCCCCACTCTTCGAGAAAGACATGTACAAATCAAACCATCATCCCGGGGCAAAAGGCATGTAGTTGTAAACACTCCCCCGGAGTAAACGAAAATAAAATATAGAGAGCACCACCGTGGACGTAGGCCTTATTGCCGAACCACGTATATCTTGTGTTGTATGTGATTGTAGTCATTTTGAGTTCTTTATTTATTCTGGTGATCGCTTTTGCTTATTATTTTTTGTTGAGTTTAATTGTCACCACAAAAGGGTATAGGAAAAAAAGCGTCAGACTTGTTCTATAATACCTATTACCCGAAAAATAAAATAACGTCCATTAGGATGATCATGCTATTGTAGGCCTAGATAATCTAAAAATTCTCCAAGTGGACCTGAAAACAGAATTTTTAAAGGGTTATTTACATAAATCAATTTATATGGAACCACCTGAAGTTTTTAGGGGCAAAGTATATGAAAAAAAGGTTTGTCGCCTTGTTAAATCCTTATACGAATTTACACGAGTTCTCAAGAAATGGTTTGAGAAATTTGAAAAAGTCAATATAACAAATTATTTCAAACATAATAATCATTATAAATGTGTGTATCTTAAACAAATTAATAATTCATATGCCATTATTTATCTCTAAGGTTATAATATGTTAGTCATATAAACTAATATTGACATAATAAATGCTAAAATGAAGCATTTCACAAGAATTTTGTTTATACATGTCATTTGGGCATAAATAACCTTGAATGGTTTGATCTTATCATAATACCATTACATTGTAAATATTCTCAATAAGTTTGACAAAAATAAATGTGAAGGTTTTAGAACACCTTTTTCGATGGAGAATTATTTTAAAATGAATAACGGGAATGGAATTTCCCAACTAAAATAATATCCAATTATTGGGAGTCTAATGTAAATTTTTAATTTTATAAGACCTAATTTCTCTAGCGATGCAAGAAAATTGAGTAGATACAGATGTAATGTAGGGTTTATCATTAAAAGCATTATTAAGAGTTTTAATGTACCTAAGATACACTATGATCTATGGGCTAGACTACCAATTTACCCTGCGATACTTGAATGATATAGTTATAGACATTGGACATCGAACTCGAATTCACTTTTGGAGGTGTAGCCGTATATTAGAAATCCTCAATACAACATGCATCACTCGATGAATGATATAGTGTAAATTTATCTCTTTAGGCAAAGCAGGAAAAAAGGATGAATGACTTCGATATTATGTAGAGAAAATTAATATATGGACAAAGATTGTGTCTGTCGTAGCTATAAATTATGACAATCAAGTAAAAATTCAAAGAACATATAATTTCTTGAATAACAAAATGATAAGACACATTAGTCATAAACATATTACCATTACTTAATTGTTCTCTAATGCATTTATTTCCATCCACTTTTTACAATCAAAGAATAATTTTGTTGATCCATTTACAAAACATTTCTCAAGGGAGAAAGATCATTTAACATCAAGATGAATGTCTTTAAAATCTTGCAAGAACGATTCATGATGGATACCTAACATAGTGCACCACAGATCCTAAGATATAGGTTCAGTACGACAATATAGTTATGGATGACTATCTAGTTTCATTTTGGAGATTACATCTCTTATCCCTTCCTATGTTATTATAAGTGTAGCATATTGAATGATAGGTTAATAAATTACTTTATTGATCGCTATAGATTGTTAAAAAAATTTGATGTAAGATAACTTACCCTTAATGGGGAATCAATAACATGAGTGTGAAGTGTTTTCGCTTCTTTAACGACATCAATGACTTGATTTCTAAGAAACTCATGAAACCCGAGAGTGTGTAGGTAGAAAAACAACAGATCCATGAAAACAAACTTTGTGTGAAAATGATATCTCTGAGTCCTATTGTCTTGGTTTACACAAATGGATGACAAATCAAGACACCATGTTCAGGACACAACTAGAAAATCTAATAGACTACCACTCCCGATGCTTTGAATTTCCAATTAAACTCTTTGTAGTCTCTATAATTTTATTGATCCATTTACAAAACATTTTGCAAGGGAGAAAGTTTATTTAACATCAAGATGAATGTCTTTAAAATTTTACAAGAAAATTCATGATGGATACCAAACCTAGTGCACTATAGATACTAAGATATAGGTTCAGTATGACAATATAGTTATGGATGACTATCCAATTTCATTTTGGAGATTACATCTCCTATCCATTCCTATGTTATTATAAGTTTAGCATATTCAATGATAGGTTAAGAAATTACTTTATTGATCGCTATAGATTGTTAAAAAATTGGGGTAAGATAACTTACCCTTAATGGGGAATCAACAACATGAGTGTGAAATGGGTTCACTTCTTTAACGACATCAATGACTTGATTTCCAAGAAACTTGTGAAACCCGAGAGTGTTTAAGTATAAAAACAACACATCCATGAAAACAAACTTTGTGTGAGAATGATATGTTTGAGTCCTATTGTCTTGGTTTACACAAATGGATGACAAATCAAGACGCCATGTTTAGGACACAACTAGAAAATATAATAGACTACCACTCTCGATGCTTTGAATTTCCAATTAAACTCCCGATGCTTTGAATTTCCAATTAAACTCTCTATAATGGCTTAAAAATGTAAATGGGTCAACTTTAAGCCTAATTAAAAAGGGAAAGCCACTCCTTTGGGGGTTCCACATTCCAATGTGTTTCTCCATATAAGGAAATTAACATGGTTAATTCATATTTTAAAAATTAGTAAAAGGTGAATAAGAAGTTAACCTCAAAGTTCCCCTTTTGAAAGTGGTAAACTAGTGTGTATTAAGGGAGAGTTAGTTTGTGCCACATAAAAGAGTTAGAAGAAAAATGAGTAGGACAAATATCCATCAATTGGTTTAAGGGATTTGACGCCGTTTGGGTATACCAATTCTTAACCCTTTGAAGGAGAGAAAATATAAACTTATTATGGTTTGGTCTTTGGCCCAAAATCCACAAGCATGATGCATTCGGCCCAACCCATGTCATAGGTTATGGGTCATGGTCTTGGAACCTATCCTTTATTTATTGGTCAAATGAATAATTTTTTTAAGAGCATGCCTATCAAAAGTAGCTACTCAAATAAAAATTAATTCCCCAAATTGAAGAAAAATGTTTGTTAATTTATTAATATAAAATGGGCTTAACAATTTAACTCCCCATTTGACAAAATATTTTAATAAATTTTGGAATTTTCGGATTTCATCTTCTAATTTAAGAAAATGACTATAAAAATTGTAGAAAAAGTAAAATAAGCATCGAAAAAGTTGTATGAGCTAAAACCCCAGTGAGGAGAATCTAGGGGTGATAATAATGGCAAATTCACTATAGTTGAGTTTTACATTTAGAAGAGCTAGATTTAAAACCAAATAATGCTATAACCATTTACACACTCTTTTTCAACTTATTCTCCACAAAGAGCACCAACATATAAAGAATAGAACACAACCATAATCGGTATGGGTCTGTAACCAGCACCTTTAAACTTTTCGCCAAAAATTTTTTATTTAGAGTTGAAGAATTTTTTTGTTATGAGATGGAACTCTCATGAAACAAAAATCTGACACCTAGGATATTTGAGGGAATCTTATAGATATGTGTGTTGGGATTTTTACAAAGGTGTGATTCTTTAAATCTCAAAATCAGTTTTCCAAGACAAGGAGGATAAAATAAAGTTGGCTATTTTTATCTATGGTTAACTGAGAAGATCTTTAAGAACGACCTTGTGTAGTGGTAGACACCCTATCACTGTAGCATCTAGACCCCTCCTTAGGTCCCTAACACCCTCACACCTCAGGTCATATTCCAAACCATGATTTAGAGGCCATCGAGTTCTCCCAAGACCCGTTTGACCTCGATCATCTCTCAAAACTGGAGCAAAGGTCATTCTCTTTCATTGGGCTTTGAATCCCCTTTATAATAGCCCATATCATGAACGAATCGGCCTTGAGGTTCACCCGTATTGAGACCATAGGGAGCTTTCGAGCCCCATTTCACTCTGGTAAACCCTTGGCCCAACGAGTGGCGCAATAAATTCCCATAGGGACCTAAATCTCACTTCAATTGGTCCAAGTCCATGCGCGATTTGGACTGATGATTTTTATTTTATTCGAATTTTAAAAAAAGTCATTTTTAGACCATTTATAGGTACCCAAGACCTATGCCTATTGTAATTACATGTCCCAATAATTGGTCTAAATTATATATGGATTACAAATGAGGAGGCAATTATAATTATAGAAGAATAATGGGTAAAAATTAGTGAAAAATAAAAAAATAAGAAATCGTCCAAACGATAAGAGGTTGTCGTTCGAACGAAAAGGTGTGCCGTGAGAAGGTCGCGACATACATGGCTTCAAACAACGTTCTACTGACTTACAGCAACAGGTGACGTGAAGGGTCGCGCGATCTATAGTTCTAATTGCATAGGTTAGTCATTTGAATGATGTAAGTCGAATTTATAAGGACATAGTCTGTCACATTTAGTATGTCGTATACCGCTACAAGTTTGTCAAAGAATTGGAAAGCGTACATTTATAACGACAATCCGAATTTTAAGTCAACTTCAACAATCATTCCCAACAAGGACTAACTTGGTAAATGTGTTTAAGTTCCATTTACAATTTTCATAAAAGTGTTGGGATATTTTTTATAAAAATTAAAATATTTTTCCTTTTATGAAAAACGATGTTTGAAGTATTTTAAATGGATCTTTATCTTTCAAAAACATTTTTCTCATAAAATCTTTTCGAATAATCTTTGTTGATCTCGTAAACAGACTTCGGTTTGAGGTTTCCAAGTTTTTTAGAAGACTGGAGCATCAAGTGACGCGTGTTTGATGTCGTTCGAACGCCATCGTATCTCGTTCGAACGAGATCAGTTATCACTCGAATGACATCATTTCACGTTTGAACGAGTTGTTTAGTTTGACACATCACCGCCTTATATGTTTTATAAATAGGGTGTCGGACTTCTGTATTTCGGGTGGAGAAAACACAGGGTTTAACATAATACGTTTTCAAGTGTTTTTTTTTATTCTCCATCCTTTTGAGGGTTCAAAGTTTTTTTTTTCAATTCAGAATCCAAATATCTTTTTCTGTGAGTTGTTTTATGGAACCCAAAAAATAGTTTTGCTGGGAGCTTTGCTTTTGTTCATCCTTGGTGGGGATATCTCTACAACCTATAGCTGCGTGCTATTGTGGAGTGAGTTGCTAAAAGGTTTATGACTACGTGTCACTAAGGATCTTCTGCGTGTTGATTCTTTACAGAAAACTACATGTCAGGGCTACGTGTCCTTGTGATGTTGGTGCACGTAAACAACAGCTGATTTCTAGATCGGTACTTTGAAGATTTATTGAAGGCACCGTGCGTTACACTTGTGGGCGATTATCAAGTGGTCTTTAAGTCAAAGGTTTTCTAAATTATTGCAAAGTTCTATAAATATAAAAGGTTTTTCCCCTATGGGGGAATTTTCCTAAAGCTTGTGCATATTTAATTTGTTTTTAGACATAGTTGCATATTTTGGGGATAAACTAAAATTTGGTTTAAAATTGAGTTTTATATGCTTTGAACTCCAATTGATTTAAAAAATTGAAAATTGTTTGAAACCACCCCTAGGCATATATTCTTGGGCTAACAAGTGGTATCAGAGCGGGTTATGCTAATTTATTGCGTTTGATCTTGTTTGCCTTGCATCTTGGGTGGTTTGTTTTAATCTCATTGGATTTATGTAGTTTTATCAAATAAAGTTTTGAGATTTTGCTTGCACATGATTCTTCTATTTCTATATCTTATAAATGACTGTGTCAGTTTTTTTGTCATACCCTAGTTATACTTCATGATATATCCTTGCTTGTGTTATGACGTGTGCATTTTTTGTATTATATTCTTTTAGAAAATTCTAAAAAAAAATCCAAAAAGATATTTGTATTTGTTTTGCACCGTATATGAATGCTCACTTAGGATGTGAAAGAGTTGGCGCTTGCGTTCAATTAAGAAATAATATAATAAATACCATTTTTAACCCAAATTAACCCTAAGCATGCAACTAGGTGTGATTGAAACAATATGAAATCAAGTAAGAATTATTCAACACACAAAGTTAAGGAAAAATCCCCCACAGGGGCAAAACCATTTGTATATCACTATAATTTGTAAGAGAACGGCTTACAATCGGATTACACTGAAATACAAGTTTTTTGACTAAGAATTACCCTCAGGTATCGGATTCTGTAGTCGCGGCTGGAATATCCCTTTCCAGTAGGGTTGGCGGCTGGAACTGTCCCTGTCCAGTAGGGCTGCAATGAAGAGGAAGAAACGGTCCACTTCACAAGGGTTGAATAACAGCAATGGTGTTCTTGGGTTACCAAACTTGATTCACATAGATATGGAAGATGTGTGAATCTAAAAACCTAGAATCATAGGACTCAATAGGTGAAGACTTTAGGGTTGATATGCTCTAAAAATCGTGGGAAAGTCTTAAGAAAACCAACTACTGATCGTGGTTTAAATAAGGAGTCAAAACCCTAAAAAATCTGCTACACTATCTGGCAGAAGTTATCCAGGGCGGACCGGTCCGGGCCTGAGGCGGATCGGTCCGATAGCGGATCGGTTCATTTTATTTGAAGCAGATTCGGTTCTCATTCGATCCGGGGTCCACTGGCCAAAGCAAGGCGGACCGGACTGGGAATAGGCGGATCGGTTCGCTCGCGAATCGGTTCTTTTTAATTAGAGGCGGACCAGTCCGGATTTCTGGATTTCTGATTCCTTCCTTGATTCGATACTCGGATTCCGTTGATGACGATATGGACATGGATTTCTTCAACGGTGTTACGGCTAATGACATATACAAGTATGTTGGACAAAATGTCCTTACAAATCTCCCCATATGTCTATGCCGGAACAAACATAAAAAATCCGAATTATCTCTAATCACAATGCCTATACAAATCTACCCTTCCATGAATCCAAAACTGAAAGAGGTACAAATGATTAAGGCTGCATCGTTTGTTCAGCAAATCTTCAGATCAGAAATCTCAACGCTTTTCTCATCAGGGTGTGCATCATGGGATTATCAAGGATGTACCTACACAAATGAGACAAAGCAAATACCAAGTGACGTATCGAGTTTGAAATGAGATAAACATAAGCAATATATACCAGATTTATGATGAACCTTCAAATTTCAAAACTCCCCCATAATCAGATAATCCATTCTCCCCCTTTTTATGATGTCCCCAAATAGACAAATGAGAGAAATAAATCAAGCAATCAAGTACTGGGGTGACACAAGGCATAAAATCACACCATGAATGAACATAAAACAACCAAGTCGGTGATAGCGGAAAAGAATGGGTGTGATCAAAATTCGATAGGAAAATCAAAGCATACAAGCATGACATATGTGCACGATGAATATTGGATATTCCTAACGAATGAACTCAAATGCTTCCTTTGGTGTAAAAGAATGGAAATATTAGATATTGACTATATCAAATCTACAAATCAAAGCTCAAAGTGATTTCTACACCAATAACGTCCAAAATGTTTTTCATGCTTTTTCAGGACTTTCAAGGAAGTGCAAACCCGTTTTTCTCATTCTCCAACCAAACTCCCTCAGATTTATATTTTTAATAGAGGTATACTAAATTCTCAAACTTTGGAGAATTGATGGTGAAAACCTAAATGGCCCATATATGGCATGTATTGCTTTTTATTGCCTTATCAATTTTTTCGGGCTCTTTTAACCTCTTAGGACCTCGGATATTAAAATTCCTCCATTTTTTAGGTCCTTTGTAACGGTGGCTTTTGCGCAAAGGATAAGAATCAACTTTCGCAGCCCCTCCCCGTTATGAAACAATACACACAGTCTCACCAAAACGGTTTTAACATGCAATCCAATCTTGTCAAGTTTTATCGCATTTTATACATTGTATAGACAGGATTGAGATGGAAACACTCAAGCCAACATGAGATTGACAAGTGCAGCAATCAAATATAGCCGTGCATGTGTGCAATAAAGGATATAGGAGTCAAGCATGTAGGAAATATCACTAATTACATCTCAAGGACTCCAATCAATGTTAAGCACATGGATGAAATGATGTAGCCTCTCAAATCTCTATAAAACAGTCACATGGATAAATGGAATGAAGTTGTGACTTGGCTATCTTAAATGCTCATCCATAAAAGGAAAATCTCTTTTTGAATTTTTCAAAAATTTTATCAAAATAAAATCTTTTTGTATTTTCAAAATTATTCCAAAATAAAAATATATACAAAAATGATACATACTAGCAATAGGCAAACAATGACATCATGCAAATCATCCTATGCTAGTAAGCAAGTCAAACCTCAATCATTAGGTGCAAAGGGGTTTTCCAAAGGTGGTGACAACTTATGAAAAACCTCCATCAGTTCTTGTGAAGTTTTGACTAAAAACTTAACTTGCTCTCCTAAATGTGCAAACTCTCTCATGTAGTCTCCGGGAGCATGTAAAGTATCATATGTGGGTGCATGTGTGCCAGAAACACGTGTAGAAGCAAAACGTGACACATACCCCAACTTAAAGCAAAATTCCCTAAGGTGTCCTCTCCTTTTGCAATGTGAGCAAACATAAATATGCCTAGGAACACCTCTCTCAAAAACTCTAGGACGCACTTTCCTAAAAGGAATGGGACGCCTAGGTGGGTTAGGGTGAGACACATGTGAAACTGTCACTAAAGTGGGAACCGACTCGGGTGCTAATTGGGAAGAAGAAGCACCGTCATGACTTATTCCTAACTTCTCACCTTTACCCTTAAGAACCACCGTTTTAACCTTCTTAGGTGCGTTCTCAAACTTGACTTTGACCACCCTGGCACGTTCGAGATCACTCTCGAGTTGGGATACACGTGTCGTCAGACAAGACAACGTGTCGGTCAAATCACACTTCTCCTTTCTCAAAACCTCCTTCTCTTTCTCCAAATCTAAAACCCGGCGACCTAATTCCCTATTATACCTTTTTGTTTTCAAGGTCTCGGTGTACAACTCTCTAAAAGCTTTTTGGAGCTCACTTTCATCTCCACTTTCACTCTCACTTTCTCCCTCACTTGAAACACTCAAACCATCACTATCACATTCGTGTGCACTATTGTGGGACAAGGTGGGTGTGCTCACACGACTAGAAAAAGCTACAAACTTCTCACCACTAGTCTCATCACCCTCACTATCACTAAGTGTGGCAGGCATGGCTACTTTCTTTCCTTTCTTTCTAAGCCACGTAGGACACTCAAATGACTTATGTCCCTTACCCCCACATTCAAAACAAGTGACGTTCTCAAAATCTTCCTCACACTCCTCATCGGAGTCATTCTCTTTTTCCCTCTCACCACTTTCTTTGGCCTTTCCTTTCCTTTTATTTTTCTCAAAAAAATTCTTTTTATTGGAAGAATTATTTTTGTTCATGTTGAGGAATTTTTTTAAAATTTTTCGCAAACAAGGCCATATCATCAAAATCTCCCTCAGAATCGGACTCACAAACTTTTTCTTTCTTTTTCTTAAAATGAGTCTTTAAAGCAATGTCTTTATCCTTAGCCTTAGTGATTTTGGGAAACATGTCAATCTCATAGGTTTGAAGATCTCCTACAAGTTCTTCCAACTTAAGTGATTTCAAATTTCCCAAAGAGTTCAAAACAGTGACTTTAGGAATAAATCGTTTTGGGAGAGATATCAAAATCTTTTTAACGACACGCGTGTTATCAATCACTTCACCCAAATTAAAACATGTGTTAACAATGTCCGACAATCGTGCATAAAAATCATCAAAGCATTCGGACTCAGACATGGTGATAGTCTCAAATTGGGTGGCCAAATTTTGTAATTTTGACTCTTTAACCGCGTTCGTACCCTCATGTGTCAATTTCAAAACATCCCAAGCCTCTTTAGACGTGGTGCACGTCATAATTCGGCGAAACTCATCAGGAGAGACAGCTCCAGAAATAGCACTCAGACCACGGGAATTAAAATTGGACAATTTATAATCATCTTCAGTCCAGGCTGACACGGGTTTTAAAGTGGTGATGTTATTAACAGTGACCGTGGGAGGAGTCCAACCATTTTCGCAAAGCAACCAAACACGCTCGTCAATAGATTTTAAAATCGATTTCATACGAGCTTTTCAGTAGGCATAATTAAACCCGTCAAAAATAGGCATCTGATTATAATATGACTTCTCCATTTGAACACGCACTTTTTCAACAATCAAATTTTTTTTTCAGAAAATTGATATCTTAGAAAAAAAATTTGCGGAAAAAGGAATACGCGATAAATTAGCGTAACCTGCTCTGATACCAATTAAAAGAGTTGGCGCTTGCGTTCAATTAAGAAATAATATAATAAATACCATTTTTAACCCAAATTAACCCTAAGCATGCAACTAGGTGTGATTGAAACAATATGAAATCAAGTAAGAATTATTCAACACACAAAGTTAAGGAAAAATCCCCCACAGGGGCAAAACCATTTGTATATCACTATAATTTGTAAGAGAACGGCTTACAATCGGATTACACTGAAATACAAGTTTTTTGACTAAGAATTACCCTCAGGTATCGGATTCTGTAGTCGCGGTTGGAATATCCCTTTCCAGTAGGGTTGGCGGCTGGAACTGTCCCTGTCCAGTAGGGCTGCAATGAAGAGGAAGAAACGGTCCACTTCACAAGGGTTGAACAACAGCAATGGTGTTCTTGGGTTACCAAACTTGATTCATATAGATATGGAAGATGTGTGAATCTAAAAACCTAGAATCATAGGACTCAATAGGTGAAGACTTTAGGGTTGATATGCTCTGAAAATCGTGGGAAAGTCTTAAGAAAACCAACTACTGATCGTGGTTTAAATAAGGAGTCAAAACCCTAAAAAATTTGCTACACGATCTGGCAGAAGTTATCTTGGGCGGACCGGTCCGGGCCTGAGGCGAATCGGTCCGATAGCGGATCGGTTCATTTTATTTGAAGCAGATTCGGTTCTCATTCAATTCGAGGTCCACTGGCCAAAGCAAGGCGGACCGGTCCGGGAATAGGCGGATCGGTTCGCTCGCGGATCGGTTCTTTTTAATTAGAGGCGGACCGGTCCGGATTTCTGGATTTTTGATTCCTTCCTTGATTCGATACTCGGATTCCGTTGATGATGATATGGACATGGATTTCTTCAACGGTGTTACGGCTAATGACATATACAAGTATGTTGGACAAAATGTCCTTACAGGATGACCAAGTCACAATTTCATGCCATATCCTTGTGACTTTTTTATAGTGCTTTGAAACAAAATATTGTGTCATTCATGTGCTTTACAAAGTTTGGAGTCCTTCAGATGCTATAGTGTTGTCACCTACATGTTTGACTCTTTTTGTCCTTTATTCCACATGAGCATGAAATTATTTGATGTTTGTTCTTGTCAAATCACATGTTGGTTGTGTGTTGTCATCTCAATTTTGTCTATTAAAACAAACCAAATGCGATAAAACAAGATAATAAAAGATGTGCATGTTTTTACCGTTTGCCGTAAGTTTGTGTGAATTTTATAAACGGTGAAGGGATATGAAAGGGACACATTCATCCTTTGCGATTAATCCACCGTTTAATTGGACCTAAAAAAATTTGAGGAATTTGAATTATACGGGGTCCAAAGAGGTTTCAAAGAGCCCGAAAAATTGCATGGCAATAAAACGAAATTTATACCAAAAAGGGGCCATTAGGTTTATGCACCAATTTTACAATGTTTGAGAATTTAGATCACCTCAAAAATAAAATATATATGAGGAAGCTTGGTTGGAGATTTAAAATATTTTTACATGTCCTTAAATTTTTTTAAAAAAGCATGAAATCGTTTTAAGACGTTATTGGTGTGAAAATCATGTTGCTTTGATTTGTTGGATTTGATTTAAGACGATGTCATCTAAATTCAATATTTTAACACCGAAGGACAATTTTGATGTTCATTCGTTAGGAGTACATTTATGCATCTTTCACATATGATATGATTGAGTTGATTTTCCTAACTAATTTGTTCACACCCATTCATTCCATTTCCACGATTTGGTTATTTTAGTAAAAATTCATGGTTTGTGTTTTTGTAACATCATTTTTCTTTTTGTATGGAAAATTTGAGAAATTCAAAAATAGTTTTTTTCGTGACACCCCAGTTTGCTTTATGTGATTTATTCTTTTCCTTGTCTATTTCGGACAAATAAAAAAGGGGACAATGAATTATGATATTATGGGGGAGTATTAAATATGGGGGAGATTTGATTATGCTTTCATGTTTATGATTTATATCATTTCAAGCTCGATGTGTCACGAGATTTTTGCTTTATCTCATGTGTGTAGGTAGAATCGAAGATTTTTGGAGTGCACACCCTGATGAGAATAGCATAGAGATTTGAAAAGTTTATTGTTGAAGACAAGTTTGAAAAGCTCAAAGACTTGTTCAATTTATCTTTCCACGTTTGAGTTTATGTGAGGGTAGATTTGTATAGGTTATTTTTTAGTTTGATAATTTTGTTATTTTTATTTTGTACCGGCATAGACATAGGAGGAGATTTGTAAGGATACGGTTCGTCACATTTAGTATGTCATATACCGCTACAAGTTTATCGAAGAATTGGAAAGCATACTGATAAGCACCCAAAAGTCTACATTTTATTCCGCGAATAGACGTATTTTAGTTGCTAATTCTTGACAATTTGGGTCTTATGCACTTTATTGTCTATTTTATAGGTCCAATGCACGTTGTCGTGTTCAAATGCGTATTTCAAGATAATTGTGCGGATTATGGATTTAATTAGACCTTGTCCCGTACCCTAGCCTACCCTAAACCTACTTAATCCTGTCCCGAACCGTGTGTGTTTAGTTTGTCCCATTTTATTTTATTTGTGTCATTTTATTTTTGGGTTTATTTTATTATTTTATTGAGTCATGTATATATTTTTAGGATTTTCATATTTTTAGCGTGGTGTGTATTAGTTTTTATATTTTATTTTCTTAGTTTTTAGTTAGTTTATTATTATTTTATTTTTTTATTTTATTAGTCTTTATTTTTATAGTTTTTATTTTAGTTTTATTTAGTTTTTTTTAGAGTTTGTATAGTGTGTCGTGTCGTGTCAATTTTACTTAGTTGATTTTTTTTTATTTTTAATCTGGTTAAAATTTTATTTTATGTTAATTTTGTTTTATTTCATTTTTTATTTTATTTTAGGTTCACTAACACACACACCACCTAAACTAACATCCACCACAAACACACCCTAACAATTCTCTCACCACATTCCCATACACCCACCCACCCGCAATCCAACCAACATCATCTTCTTTCCCATCCCTTTCTGTAAGGACATAATTTTATAAATGTCCGCGAAGTATCTAGGAATTTTCTATTTTCCTAGATCACAGTTTGTATGTCTAATACCGCTACATTCGGCACGTCTCTACACGATCTCATACGACGACCTCAATCCGAATTTCGGGAATCAAGCATTCAACTTCTTCATCATGTGTCCCACATCGGCCTCAATGACTTCACGCTCCACGATTTTAGGCACTTTATGCAAGTGGTACGCAAGAGAAGTCAAAACAGTGAAAGAAGGCTCGATATGAAAGTTCAAGGACATTTTGGTAATTTTTACAGTCACCATCCGGAGGACTGGTCAACTGGAAAGTTGAAGAGCTCGACGCCACGAAGATAATGGACGAAACGACACCTCAATCCGAGCTACGGTGAAGAAGTTATGATCTTTTGAAAATGGAGAAGAAAAATAATAATGAAGTGACGCAAATCTCTTTTTAGTCTTCATTATTTTTTTTCTCTTCCTTATTTTCACGGTCTTGTCTTCATCATTTTAAGGCCTTTGTCTTCGTCATTTTAAAGGTCTTATCTTCATCATTTTAAGGCCTTTATCTTCATCATTTTAAGGGTCTTGTCTTCATCAATTTAAGGCATTTGTCTTCATTATTTTAAGACTTTATGCCTCTTTAAATGCACACTTAATTCCCATTCATCAAGTGCACATTTCTAAACCTTCAAGTGGTCTTATACACTCAATTGGAGTATTTTGTGGAGAAGCCGGTATCTTCTTCATTACTGCCCATCTGGAATTCTTGCAGGAGATTCCAGCTGACGACATCGGAACCGACACCTACTTGTATTTTCGTATGTGACACTTATTTTCAGTATAATCCGTGTAAACCATTATGTACAAATTATAGTGAAAATAATGTGGTTTTGCCCTGCAGGAATTTTTTCTGATATGTTGTGTCACATGCTATATTTATTTTAATTGATAAATCATCTAGATGCATCTTTTAGGATTTAATTAAAAAACGGTGTTTAATTAAATAATTGTTGTGTTTGAACAAAAGCGCACTCTTCAAATTGGTATCAGAGCCAATTACACAATTATACCGTGTAATTTTCCACAAAATTTTTCTAAGATATCATTTTTTTGAAAAATTGATTTTTGAAAAAGAGCGAGTGTAATCTTCAACGCACCTACGTTGAATTATATAATGAATCATTTAAAACCAAAAAGCGTAACAAAGCGCTAGTTCTTAGGATCACCGCTCTAAAAGAAGATTTAGAATAAGCGAGAGAGAAAGAATCCTCCACCTGCGCTACCTTGAGAGAAAAAGAGTCTGTCTTTATTGAGAAAGAGAGTTTGTTTAGAGAGAGAGAGAGAATGGTTTTAAGAAAGAGATAAGAGACTTGACTAATCAAGTGGATAGTCTTACGAGTGAGCTCAATTCCTCCATGGAAACTCGGAAGAAACTTGAAGCCCTTGTTACCCAGCTTACTCATGATCTTGAGAGAGCTTGGAAAGTCAAGGTACAAATCGAGGACATATCTGAAAAGATGGAAAAGATGCTCCTCGGCCCCAGTTTAGGTTTTGGTGATAGGCAAGGAATAGGTTATGATGGTGCCACCACATACCAAATTGCACCTGGACCGATTCCTGAGTTTACTAAGACTCCATATGGTCATCGTAAAAAACCACGTAGGAGAGTTCGACCAAGAAAAGCAAACCAAGGTCCGCCTAATACTGTGTTCTTTTGCACTTATTGTAAAAGAAATGGCGACCTCAGGTAATTTTGCTATAGTTTGGGTCGAACATGACGTACTACCGCTCCATCACATCATTTTGATGATTTTGCCAATCTGAGAGAGCGTGTTGAGTTTTTAGCTGCCACATCACAGAGTTTGATGGAGGAATTCCGACGAATATCTTTACCGTCAGTGAATGCTTCTCGCAGTCCGACTAAAACCAACAACAACAAGGGTATACAAAAGGTTACCACATCTTGGGTGCCTAAGAAAGACGAAAAGGCCCTTGTTGTTCATGTCGCTCTCAAAGCTCATAATACCTCACAGTGATATTTTGATAGTGGTTGATGTAGACATATGACATGTTTTGTCTCTTTTTTTACCCACCTAGAGGATTATAAGGATGGAAGAGTCACCTTTGGAGACGGGAGAAAATATAATATTGTTGGATGAGGTACCATAGTTTTACCAGGATTTCCTAAGCTAGAGAATGTTTTGTACGTCAAAGGTTTGGAGGCAAACCTTCTCAGCATTAGCTAGCTGTGTGATGATGACTTTGCCGTAAAGTTTGATCGGGACGTGTGTAATGTCTATAATCAATCCGGTAAACTTTTAGTGCAAGGGGTGAGGACAGAAGATAACTGCTATGGGATTTTGCCCACATCCTCACTTATCTGCAACAGCGCCACAATCACTCCTATGGATCTGTGGCACCCGCGTCTAGGTCACGTGAACGTAAGAGATTTGTCACATTTAGCGAAAAAGGACCTAGTTCGTGGCTTACCATCTCTTAGAAAGCCTACTTCCACGGTTTGTGGACCCTGTCTGTTGGGCAAACAAATCCGTAGTCCCCACCGGAAGCTGCATTCCATTACCACCTCCCGTGTGCTTGAGTTAATTCCCATGGATCTTATGAGTCCTACTCGCACTGAGAGTCTGGGTGGTAAGAGGTATATCCTCGTGATGGTAGACGATTTCTCCAAATATTCGATTGTTGGTTTTCTGAGAGAGAAATCAGATGCTATTGAGTTTTTAACGACCAAGTGTCGTGTCCTGCAAAATCAGCACGATGTCACTATTAACAGGATACGTAGTGACAATGGCATAGAATTTAAAGAAGCAAATGTTGATCTTTACTTTGACAGTCTTGGAATCAAACATGAGTTCTTCTATGAAAACTCCTCAGCAAAATGGAATTATTGAGGGAAAGAATAGAATGATTCAAGAAATGGCTAGTTCTATGCTTCTAGGTCATAAGGTTGCTAGAAGATCTTGGGCATAGGCAGTGTCTACTGCATTCCATACGGTAAATAGGGTATACCTACGTCTACACACACTTAAGACACCTTATGAATTGTGGACTGGTAAGAAACCCAAACTAGCATATTTTCGTGTCTTTGGGAGTAAATGCTACATCCTACGGGATAGAGAGCAATTAGGAAAGTTTGACTCCCGGAGCAACGAGGGAATACTGCTAGGATATTCATCAAATAGTAGAGCATACCGGGTCTTTAACCTGAAAAGCTCCAAGGTTATGGAGTCAATAAACATCACCATGCAAGATGAAGAACCTTCCGTGTTTATTGATTCTAGCCTTCAATGTGGGGATGAGGACTTTTCTGATATTGATTTACTTGTCCCTCACCCACATTCTGTGGACTCTACTCATGTGTTAGGGGACACACCTTCTTGGGTTCGAAAGAGTCGTGATCCTTCTGCCATTGTTGGAGATAGCACCTTCGGGGTCAAGACTCATGCTCAGCTAGAGAACGTTGTTAGCCATTTTTGCTACACATCCACAGTCAGGCCCAAAGATGAACACTATATATCTGCTATGCAGGATGAGTTGCTTCAGTTTAAAAAGAACAATGTCTGGGAACTAGTCCCCCAACCTAGTGAGACTAATGTGATAGGTACCAAGTGGATTTTCAAGAATAAAATGGATGAAAATCGTACCATAATCAGAAATAAAGCTAGGTTGGTCGCTCAAGGCTACACACAGATTGAGGGTGTAGACTTTGGGGAGACATTTGCTCCTGTTGCGAGGATTGAGTTCGTCCGCTTACTACTCGCCATCGCATGTCATCTACGATTCAAGTTATATCAGATGGATGTTAAGAGTGCCTTTCTAAATGGCATTCTACAGGAAGAGGTCTATGTGGTTCAACCAAAAGGGTTTGAAGACCCCATGCACTCGGAACACGTATACTATCTAAGGAAAGCCTTATTTGGTTTGAAGCAAGCACCCCGTGCTTGGTATGAGAGGCTTACTTCATATCTCTTATCCCGTGGCTTCAAGAGAGGGGGAGTTGATATGACGTTGTTCGTCAGGAGAGATAATGGTGCTATTTTGTTTGCCCAGGTCTATGTGGATGATATAGTCTTTGGATCCACATGCCCCCATCATGCTCACCACTTTGAGGAGGAGATGAAAAGTGAGTTTAAAATGATCATGGTAGGTGAGCTTACATTCTTCCTTGGTCTTCAGGTTCGTTAGCTAAAGGATGGGATGTTCATCTCTCAATCCAAGTATGCTAGAGACCTAGTGAAGAAATTTGGTTTAAAGTTCGCTAAGCATGCTTGTACACCTATGTGTACTTCTACCAAGCTTAGTAAGGAAACTTCAGGTAAGGACGTAGAGGAAACCTTGTATCGGAGTATGATAGGTAGTCTTCTCTACTTGACTGCTAGTCGTCCCGACATTGCCTTTAGTGTTGGAGTCTGTGCGGGATATCAGGCATCCCCGAAAGAGTCCCACTTACTTTCTCTAAAATGGATTATCAAATACGTGAGTGGAACTCTCTCATATGGTATTTGGTATTCCCTTGATACCAATGACCGTTTGTCCGCCTATTCAGATGCCGATTGGGTCGGGGATGTAGATGGATGTAAGAGAACTTCTGGTGGGTGTTTTTATTTTGGTTCTGCTCTTGTCTCCTAGTTGAGCAAGAAGAAAAACTCCTTCTCTTTGTCCACTGCGGAGGCTGAGTACATCGTCGCCGGGAGTTGTTGCACGCAACTTTTGTGGATGAAACAGATGCTGGAGGATTATGGGATTTCACAGGACACCATGACCATTTTCTGTGATAACACGAGCGCGATACACATATCCCGTAATCCAGTCGAGAATTCGCACACAAAGCACATCAGGATACGTGAGCACTTTATACGACAACTTGTTGAAGACAAAGTCGTATCGTTGAGTTACGTTCCCACCGACCGTCAGTTAGCTGATATTTTCACAAAAACTTTAGATGCCCTTAAATTCGAGTGTCTTAGAAGATCTCTATGGATTTGCACAGTTGACTGAAGGGATGGTCCGTGTCTAGGATATGATGATTTGTCATGTTTACATCATATGATTCCTATTTCTAGACTGTATCTTGTGTATTATTATTACTTTTATATTGTTTTTAAAAAAAATGAAAAGATCAAAAAGATTTTATTTTTTTATAAAAATTTTAGAAAAGAACAAAAATATTTTCTTTTTATAAAATTTTAGAAAAGAACAAAAAGATTTTCTTTTTATAAAAATTTTAGAAAAGAACAAAAAGATTTTTTTTGTTCTTTTCCACCTCTTATGAATGAGCATGTCAGATAGCCAAGTCACAATTTCATTTCTTTTATTCATGTGACTATTTGATAGTGTTTTGAGATAATATATCTTGTAATTTTTGTGCTCTATAATGTTTGGAGTCATTAAGATGTAATTAAGTGTTACTTCCTACATGTTTGACTCATGAATTCCTTTATTGCACACATGCACGGATTTGTTTGAATATTGTTCTTGTCTTATCAAATGTTGGTTGGGTGTTTTCACTTAAATCATGTCCTTAAAACGAACCAAGTGTGATAAAACTTGATAAGAAAGGTGTGCATGTAATAACCGTTTTGGTTAGACTGTGTTTTTTATAATGGGGAGGGGCTGTGAAAGGTAAATATCTATCCTTTGCGCAAAAGCCACCGTTAAAATGGACCTAAAAAATTGAGAAATTTTATTATCCGGGTCCAAAGAGGTTAAAAGAGCTCGAAATATTTAATGGCAATAAAAAGAAATACATGCCAAATATGCTCCATTAGGTTTCACCATCAATTCTCCAAAGTTTGAGAATTTAGTTTATCACCTCTAAAAGAAAATATATCTGAGGGAGTTTGGTTGGAAAATTTAAACGGGTTTGCACGTCCTTGAAAATCTTGAAAAAACGCTAAATAGTTTTGGACGTTATTGGTATGGAAATCACTTTTACTTTGATTTGTTGATTTGATTAAGATGATGTCATCTAAATTAGACAATTTTTACACCGAAGGATACTTTTGATGTTCACTCGTTAGGAGTACACGTATGCATTGTGCACATATGATTGATTAAGTTTATTTACCTATCGAATGTGTTCACACCCCTACATTTACACTATCATCGACTTGGTTGTTTTTGTGTTCTTTCATGGTGTGATTCTTTGTTATATATTTTGGGTAAAAATTTAAAAAAAAATCAAAAACAAAAGATTCTTTTATTCTTTGTTGTATATTTAAAAAAAATTGAAAAATTCAAAAAAATATTGATTCTTTGTTGTATATTTTGAGTAAAAAATTGAAACAATTCAAAAAATAGAACATTTTTTTTGTGACATTTTCCATGTGTATGCTTCTCATATCTGTCTATTTGGGAACATCATAAAAAGGGGGAGAATGAATTATGGGGGATAAAATCTTTTATTTAATATTAAAAAATGCTAACATAATGACAAGAAAATAACTATCAATTCGATTTAATTTCAATACAAATAAGTTAAATTTTAAAAAAATGGACAAAATCTCTTTTATTTACAATACTATCCACCTGTTTAAGGTATAAAAAAATATTAAAACAATACAAATACTCCGTACCAACAACACTACTACACATCCAGACAATAACCTCAATAAAAATTAATAGCCCAATAGTGCTAAAATATCTCAAATACTTTACAAATATATATCCACTCGTTGTCGACCACATCGTGGTGTTGTGACTGTGTGGTAATAGTAGTGGCGAAGCTGCAAATCCAGGATTGCATTGCATGGTAATAGTGGCTGCATGGAACTCTGATAGCAACAGCAACTACATTTCAATTAAAGTTATAAACTCTGCACAAACATAAAAAAATAGAAATTATAAATCCTAACTCATATTTTAATCTTACACATATACGGAAATAAATAAGGGTTTATAGACGACTTAAATCATGCTGAAAGGAATCTGAACATGTTTATTGAGATGTTAAATTTTGACGGAGGATTAAGAGTGATTACATAAAGAGAACACATACCGTATTCCCAAAGAGATCATTGAGAACCCAAAGAATTAGACCAGTTCAGGGGCCTTGAGGGTAGTGTTTCCATTTTTCCATTCTCGTATACAATCTTCTATAATGTATTTACAATTTATGGGTTATTATATAATTTATCTATTCAACATTAAGTAATAAGCATGGCATGCACACGTACCAAACATAAACTTTGATGCAAATAAACGAAAAATTTAGCAAGTCGGGGGACAGATTCAAATCCTCAAAGCTTAGATCTTACTAGGCCTCTCAAACTTCATCTCAACATATAAACCCTTCAACAAGTCCGAGGTCGTCGAGAAATTTATTGAGTTTTTTAGTGTCGTTGATGATTAAATAGTCGAGGGAACTTATGGGAACTAATCATCTGTAGAATCAAAGGATGCAATAGGAACTTATGAAATTCCAGTTTTGAAACTACCTTAGCATAACTTTGCAAAAGGAAGACAAACCTGGCAGTCAAGATTGCTTCCAACAATTGCCTTCATTATCATCACTAAGTCATCTTTAAAGCCGCTCTACAACAAAACAATATTAGTAAGCAATAATAAATCAAGAACAAATTGATAAAGCATGAATTTCTAAAATTATTTAGGGTTTTAAAATTATTAGTAACCATAAAGCATGAATTTCACAATATTAGTTAGCACGTACCTGAGTAAACCTTTCAAGGTAGGGATAAATGTCAAAACAAGAAACCCATTGCACGAGGACCCTATTTTTTGTCCTAAATAGCACGCGAAGGATGTGGTAGTTCTTTGTATTGATTACCGGTTCCAATTCCTAGCTGCATTTAGTCCCTTGAGCATCGAGGATAAGACGCGTCACTTGTTATATATAATCAAGAAGATTAGATTTAATATTATTTCTCATAATCTTTTATTGATTGAGGACCCCATTTTCTGTCCTAAATGGCACACAATGGATGTGGGAGTGCCTTGTATTGATTACTGGTTCCAACTCCTCCCTTGAGCATCGGGGATAAGATGCGTGACCTGTTATATATATTAAAGAAGTTTAGATTTAATATTATTTCTCATAATCTTTTATTGATTGCCACAACATATGTTATCATATGTTCAACTTACCTTAAGAGTTTGAGGATTCACATTAAGACCTTGCTGCTTAATTCTGAGCACCAGTTCCTCTTCCAAAGCTACCACTTGATCCAAAACATAAACTACCTGTTAAGAGCACAAGAAATTTTGATTTTCATCTAAAAGGATAATTACATGAAAGTTTACACTATGTCTGGATGTCAGTCTCTCAGAAGGTATATACAAAAGTGCAATTAAAAGGTAAAAAATAATACAGTTTATAGCATTGTATAATAAAATAACGAGTAAATTACTATAAATAAACCGAACTATCATGCCAATTGTATATACCTGCTTAAACTATCAATTTTGGAGAAATCTCCTAAAATAACTTGATTTACTTGCATTTTCTCATACGACTATCTTTCAAGGTTTTAACAACACATGGGGTATTTGCAACTTTTTAATAGTTTAGCAGGGTTTTAGTTGCAAGGTTAGGGAATGAAAAAATAAGATATGATTTAATTTAGGATAAAGCATGGTTTATTTGCAATTTGACTGATGTTCTTTCTTTTATTCTAAAAATAATCACATTTTATTTTACCATTACCTCTTTCTACTCTTCTATACCTTCTAAGATCCAACCATAGAGTCAATGATGAGATTATATAATTTGTACCTGCCCACCAGTGTCAGGCAAGCCGAGGACATATGATTGGGAAAAATATCCATGGACAGAGAATAATACAACATTGAATGTGGTTGGGACCCTACTGAAGAACTTCTCCATACTTAAGGGGTCTGGGGCCTGGAGTACCTATGAAAGAGATCTTATTGTTTCCGTAAATGTTTCTGCATTATCACCCCACCCCTTCTCAAATCCCCACTATTTGAGCCTGCAAAAGGATGTGGTAAATCAGATGAAAAACTCTAAAGCCAAATTTATATGTTCTGTTTGGAATATTTTTACAAACACATTCTACATTATAGATTATGTTACAAAAAGGACTTTAAAATCTCACCTCAACTCAATGTTCTAGAAGGGATTTTCTTTTGGTAGTGCAGAGAGGGCAGCTTCTGCTAATAATAAGTCCCCCTGAAGCTTTAAATTCGTGTTGAGGTTCTCATTGATCATAAGTTTTTACAAATTTGGGACCAAACAGTATTTAAAAAAAAGTTTATTTATATTTTCTTTGTGCAAGTAATTCAGTTTATTGGGATGATTATCATTATTTTCATACTTCTCCTTGGTGATTTAATCAGAGTAAGTAATCAACTAGAGGTTATGCACTTGTTGAATGACCATTTAGCTTGGAAGGGAGAAACTTTGAGATGAAATTGACTCCTTTTTCGATTGGAGAAGACAGATTCAAGCTAGGCAATGATATGTCCATTGCTCCAAAATCAATTTCCAATGAATTCTCATTATTTGCCCTGAAGTTTGAAATAATTTTAATTCAGCGCGCATTCCAAAATTGGTACATATTTGTAATGTTTTTATTTATGGTGAGATGTATTTAAAGGGAGCTTTGATTCAGATGATATTATTAATTGGGATACATGTTAGTGACATCTGTAGAAGTGTGCCAAATTAGAATCAACTTGAATAATGCGATTACCCAATAATAGCGCTCTTTGGACAGTTATACCTCATTGTCTCAATCAACTGCTAAAGCTCAGGACCAGCTGAACCCAAATAATTTTGTTGCCACCATGTAAAGGACCAGAAAGATCAAGGTGAAGATATGTAGCTAAAGGATTTAGTATCCAATGGAAAAATCATAGTTGGTCTAGGTCTTTCAATAATATGAATTAACCAAATTTGGATATCAGACAACCTAAGATAACTATACAGAATATGGCTACACCAGAATTCACACATGAAATCACTATGACTCAAAATTTTGTAAATACTCTCAAGATTATATATGTTTTCATACATAAGTGTGTAAGGGTGATTAATCATTATGCTAGAGTAGGACCCTAATAGAGCAAGCAAACGAAGATTCTTTCAAAAATATTCAAAAGACGTTTGCATCCATGGAAGCTTCATTTGATGGTTTCAACAGAAAAAAGTGAAAATAGCAACAAGGCGGCTCAAAGGATCCCTCCCTCGAGTCCTTCACAAATAATGAAGGTTCGAGGGTCCCCATTCCCACAAATCTAGGCCAAAACAAGATTGTTGAGGCAGAGTATCCCTGTCGCCACTGCCCAAGTTAGCGGGACAGTAAAAATGGGGAGGAATTTTGATGTACGATTCCATCATTAATTCAAGATTTTGATGCCAAGATTGAACACCGTTAGAATGCAAGAGTGGAGAGGAATTGAGAACACCGTATATAAATTGTCCTTTATTTTTTAACATAAGAACTGTTAACTTTCCATGACCATCAAAGCTAAGGTAAGTCAATAATATAACATAAAATACAATCGACATGAATAAATTGATAGGCGACTGAAGAGCTTGTGGGAATGGAAATTATATCATAAAAGATAACCATTATGTAATTTAAAGTCAATCTCGACTATACTCAGCAGATGCCGATCAAGTAGAACCCGACTTGGCCGAGGAACAAATCTATGTCGTTCCCAGAAGGGAGGACCCTTCTGTGTGATTGTTAAACCTCTTATTTTAATAAGGAACAAAATATTGAATTGATGACTTTGAATCTTAAAAATGTTCTTTGGAGCATAATACATGCCGATGTAACAGTCATTATATTCACTCCATATCTATGCTGGGATTATGATAAAATAATGAAAAAATTTGACAGTTTACCTTTCCACTGAACTTTGTCTCAAGTTCCTTTACGAGCCTAAGATGGATCTTGCAAAAACCTTTTCTCAATCAGTAGGGAACATGGATCGCAATAGACTTACAATTTCCAGAGACATCAATTTAACTGCACACAGAGTATAAATAAAACATTAGCACAAAGAGGTTAAAGATAGATGAGGTCAAAAGTTTAACATGCTATCAAATTATCAATAATATCCTTACAATCCTGAGTTGAGGTAAAGGTCTTTCAGCTCACTTTTAATTTCCTAGTTCGTGTTTTCTAAGTCAAACAATGCCTGCAGATATCTTTCAGACATAAACGTAGTTGATACGAAGCATATGAAAAAACAAGCAAGCCAATAAATGATAGCTTAGAATGTTGAATAAAGGTAACAATAAAAACCTGTTCGATGGTCTCCTCAAAATGAGTTGGTTCCATATCCTTATCATTACGGATTTTCTTCTTCGAAGTGTACATCTTGACAGATCTGATTTACATCCTAATGATTTAGCAAAAAAGTACAAGAGAATCTAACATCAGAGTATACGAAGTGGGACTATAGAATTGAATGATAAATAACATCAATTGGTGGTTCTGGTACAATAATTGTCAAAGTACAAAAGGGCTAGCTTTCATTGAATCTACTTCCAGAATATGTATGGTTTAAAAAGGGAAGGGCACAAGGAATTTTCTTGACAAAATGTGTAAAATTTAAAACTCAGTAAATAACATTCACATAATCATTTTGAGAAGAGAAGGGAAAATATTATTTCAACAAACATTATACACAAATTTTACAAAGAGGATAGCACCAATAAACAAATTATTTCAACATAATATTTCACGAAAACGCACTATGTAGGTTATTATTTTACGTCCTCGTCGAAAATGTTTCCCAAAACTTGAATAATACCAATAAATCTAAATTCTGAGCACACGAACACATATTATACCCTTCTCTCAATGACCATCTCTCAAGTTTTTCCCCTAAACTTGCCTAGCTTATGTGTTGCACAGTTTTTTATATTATTTTCCTTGATACCAGTCAAAGAAATAGATTTTTACAAAGAGAGTGACAAGTGCAAAAAAGCACAAAAAGACGCATGCCTTTGTTGGGGACACTAAACAACCTAAGCTTCAAGTGTTTTTTCTCCAAAAAATCTCCAAGGTGGGACTCAAAATTCATCTTTCCACACTTCTAAACATTAACATATCTATATATAATGGGGTACGATTGGGAGGGAGAGGATTGTCCTCACAACATCGGGAAACATACTAAAATAAATCACGTGCCAATGCGACTTAACCCAATAGTTTAATTCAGGTATACACACAAAACCATATAATCCAATTTAAATAGCGACAATTAATTTGATGTGCATTCTAACCTCATTTCATGATGAAATTCGAACATAAACCATATTTGATCCACCAGAAAACATTAAAAAAGCAGCATTCTTTACATGTATTGGCATTGTTAACAAATAAGTTCCTGATAACCAGTTCTCCACCAAAAACTCTTTGTAGCCAATTGTGCACTCAGAAAAACAATAAAAACTTTGTTATGATAAACACAATAAATGGTACCCATAAAACATTACTCATTTTCTCCATATGTACAAAACATAATCTTTAACGAGCGCAAATCTACTAGGCGAAACACACATTGATGCATATGAAGCACATAATCATACTCGTGTTTAGTGACTGCATCACCTTCACAAGCATTAACAAATGCTGAAACCTCTGCATACATACAAACAACAAAACAAAGTTAAGATATCATCAATGTATATACGTGTGTGTGTGTGTGTGTGTGTGTGTGTGTGTGTGAAGGAGAGAGAATAACACACCTATGACTTCAGATGGAGGGTCGTCATCGCGATAACCACCATGGCCATTGTTGCAAAATCGACCACCACTAAAGTCGACGTCACTACTGTTTCGGCTACCCTTTGGTGTATCTCCCACCATAGCCGACATCCTCATCGCAACATGTTCTTCTTATTGGTTCAATTAAACTAATCTCTTCAAAACAATACAAACTACAAATTGTATTATTCAATTCATTTTAACTAGTACTTCACTTCATTTTGCCCTAATTCATTCAAAAACCTAAAAAAATACTAGATCACGTACAAAACACAAATTCATAACAAAAACTACACAAATAAAAGAAAAAATAGAAAACATCAAATCAAACGAAACCTAACAGGAAATTGTGTAATCAAGTATTCACTACTAAAAACCATATACATTGTGTTCATAACAAAAAAAATAACAATCGAACAAATTGAGCCAAAACGAACATCAAATCGATCAATACAATAATTTGTCATTCACTTGATCTTAAACTAACTACAAGAAAACATCAAATTGATTAAATTTAAATAGATGAGAGTGCTTGCTTTAAAAATTAATCACTTTAACCTAATTTGTCCAAAAACCTAACAAAAAAGTTGACCACTTAACAAAAACACAACTACATAACAAAAACTACAAAAAAACATAAAATCGATCAAATATAAACAAATAGAAGTTTGCAATTTGTTTTTTACCTTGGCAGCCAGACATTTAAGAACAACGGCAAGATAAAAAAGTGTATCTACACATTTGCAATCCAGCTTTTGTAGATCGATTTTTTCTTCGGTCCATCGTTCTTCTGGGTTTCCTCGGCACCTTTTGTAGATCGATTTTTGTCAAATACTTCAGATGGAGTTCATGTGAGGGATGAGAGAACATCGTGGGTAAGAGAAGAGCGTTTTGGGATTTTCGTTAGGAGGGAAGCCTCTCGGTTCTATTTTGTTAGATGTGTTGTTAAAATTGATTTATTATTTATTATTTGACATGATAAAGGTTATTAGTAACACATATTTTATAACGGTATAATAATGTTACTAATCAATAAATTTGTGTGTTACTAAAAGTGCGTTTTGGTGTAGTTAGCATCAATGCCGCCCTTTTTAATTACTAACTACCTAAGTGAAAAATTAGACTGGTGTCAAATTTTATCTTTCTTTAATCAAATGAAAACTGGTGCGGACAATAATAATTCGATAAACACAATAAACAGAAACATTCATCACATAAATAATAAGCTGCCCGAATAAACCATCGGTAACAATCCAACCAAAGTAATGATAGATAATGATAAATCTCAACAAATCTGACACAAATACTAAATAAATATGTGAGCAACATGCTCGAGTAACTGATAGAAAATTCCTACACTAAAAATAAAAAGAATGAGGCGCCTATCAAACTCCTGCAACATCCACATATGCTGCAGCAACGGATCCCTGAAATGAGTCAAGTTTGGCATCTCTGTGGCTGGACACCTAAAAGGTTTTTTAAAAATATTTATAGCAAGGATTAGAACCCAAAATATTTGGAAAATATTTAGCAAATGATTAACTTGTAGTAATAAATATGTATGCATGCTCTTCATATTTTAGTTAGTGTCGCAGTCCCTTGAGGACATCCCCACCCCTCCCGTAATGTGCACGACTAATGCCTTAATTAATTCCCTTAGTTATTTATCCCATAACTAGTTAATTGATATAATCCCTTGCAACCACCCTACTCTAACCGAGTATTCAATCATTATGATTTCTAAGTTATTATCAACATTAACTTAATTAATCATTCCCACTTTTAAATTCATATAACTTTCACACCCGTTATACACATAATACAATCCACGACCTGTATTAAATTACCCGTATATAATTATTTATCTCATTATAAACGTATAACCATATTACAACATTCACACATATGTTGAAATAATAATTAATTATAACCATCCTCCCGAGTAATAACTCATCGAATGTATATTCTCTAAAGTGCCATCCCACTAGGTGCATTCACGCGACCTAGTTACCCCAAGTCAGGATCGCTCACTAACTTGGGTAATAATATAAATATTGGAGGCGATCATATTCCTTCCCTGAAAGTGAGATGCCCCTCACCCATATAATGGACGCTATGACCAGGGGATATACTGTCCCTACTCCTCATGCTAGGGGATTCACCCTCTACACGGAACCTCCACTAACAACACTAGAGTATACATTATAATAATATCTAGCCACTGATATTAATGCACACACACACACACACTATATATCTATATATTTATATATATATATACATATATATACATATATATATATATATATATATATATACATATATATATATGGTCCAACTCAAATTATTAATTAATTTTCACATTAATTAATTTAATTACTTTGGTATCGCTCAACCACTATACCCGGACTCTCCCACTTCATCCGAAATTTAACATTTTGGAATATATTTCTCCAAAATTAACCACAATGTGTCACCCATAAATTTCCTCCAAATCTGAATTTACCTTCCCTCATAAATGTTAAGAATTTGTCCTATATTTATTTCTGACTAAATAAAGTGTGGGAAAATAATTTTAAGTAAATTTCCCTTATATAACAAAACTGGACGACCTGTTAAAAATTCTTGACCATCGATTGATCGATCCAGCCATCGATCGGTCGGTCGAATAGGTCTTCGTCTTCTCCGAAGGCCTGTTTAGGCCATGGATGAAAATCTTAAATATCCAATTTCTTCTACAGTCTAACCCAGGTCCTATCATCAATATAATACACCAAGAACATCATCAGGAACCCCCATAAAGTCCCCAAACCCCGTTAAATTTCCGTTCTCTCCTACTTACTGAATTGGGGATAACCCGGGTTATTCATTAATTACGTCTCAACACCAAATTATCATCTCAAATTCATTCATAATTTGTCTAGTTTTCATATCTGACTAGTACATATCAATCTCAGATTATATAATGAATCTCTACAACAATTTCTAAGAAAATTTATTTACAAAAACCCCATTTTTGTACCCTCTTTACCCCAGAACGAATTTTGTTTCCCACTTCACACAAATATGAATTGTAATACAAATAAATGCTACATCAAGTTAACCACTTGCCTTATGGTTTCGTAGGGTCTGATTGTTGTGATTCTCAAGGTTGATGATGAAATCCCCTTTGGTTCTTGCCTTTGTCTCCCAAAATGGTTCCGAGTGCCTTCAACTGCTCCCCAGGGCACTCTCTCCAACTTTAGATTTTCCACAGTGTAATCTGTCGTTCCCCTTTTTCCTTTAATTAGGTAATTAGGCTTAATCCCATTTTTAGCCTAATGGTCCAAGCCCAAGTGACCCAAATACCCTCGTGTGGGCTCAACTATGCCTAAAAACATCCCGAGAGCCAATTACTACCCCTGGGTACGCTATTTCGAATATCTTGGCCCTTCCAGACTCAACCGTACACTCAAAATTGGCATCCGAATAAGTTTATAAAATTTCTTATCTCCCACCTAACTTAGTCTGGAATCGACTCCCGATTGAGATAAGTAAAGCCCACGTCATTAATACTCTTAAGACGTAATTAAATATTATTGTTTACCTAGTAAATTAATGTCCCATAAATATTAACCAATTATTCTCTCGATTAATATTTATATATCAATTCCATAATTAATTCTATTAAATTACGACACCCTAGTAATTTAAATTTTCCCCAAATTAATTAACTATTAAGTGCATAAAATTACAGGGTGTTACATACTCCCCGCTTAAAAAGGATTTTCGTCTCCAAAATTGGGTCGTACCTGTGGTGAATAGCTCTAGATATTGTTCCCTCATATCCTCCTCCCACTCCCAGGTAGACTCATCAACGTTGTGATGGCCCCACTGTACTCTAACTAGCGGAACAACCTCGGATCGTAGATTGCGCTCACTACGATCCAAAATAGCCACTAGTCTCTCCTCATACGAGATGTCTGGCTATAAATAAATTTCCTCGAGTGGAATGTGCTAGAAGGCCCTCTCGCTCCTTCGATATTTTTTCAGTAATGCCACATGGAACACGTCGTGTATCCACTGAAGATGATCTGATAATCCCATTCTATATGCTACCGGTACCACCCTCTCAATAATAGGGAAGGGTCCTACTTATCTCGGTGCTAATTTACCCTTCTTGCCGAACCTCATCACCCTTTTCATAGGGGACACCTGAACTAATACCTGATCCCTAACCTCTAACTCAACATGTCTTCGTGAAGCATCATCATAACTCTTCTGCCTATCCTGAGCTATCCGAATCCACCCTCGAATCAGGACTATCTTGGAAGACATCTCCTGGATAATCTCTGACCCCAATAACTTGTTGTCCCCCACCTCTAACCAATAAGCGATTGAACTACAAGGTCTCCCATACAGTACTTCGAACGGTGCCACGCCAATCGTGAATTGGTAAGAGTTGTTATATGCGAACTCTACCAAAGGAATATATCTCTTCCATCCTCCCCCAATGTCTAAAATGCACATCCTGAGCATGTCTTCTAGCATCTGATTGACCATCTCAGTCTTCCCGTCGGTCTGTGGGTGATAGGATGTACTTAAACGTAGCTTTGTGCCCATGGCCTCCTAAAAGCTCTGCCAAAAATGGGCCACAAAAACTTTATCTCTGTCACACCAATATTTACCGGCACCCCGTGCAGTTTAACAATCTCTGCTATGAATAGCTGTGCATAACGCATCATCTCAAAGTTTGTGAGAACCGACAGGAAGTGGGATACCTTGGTCAACCGATCCACAATGACCCATATGGAGTCCTGACCCCTCTGCGATGTAGGTAACCCTATAATGAAGTTTATGGAGATGCTCTCCAACTTCCACACGAGAATCTCTAGTGGCTGTAGCATCCTTGGAGGTTCTGATGATCAACTTTCATGAGCTGACACATGGTACATTTCGAGACAAACTCTTCTATGTCCCATTTTATTCCTACCCACCAATACTTTCTTCTTATATCCTAGTACATTTTATCCCCGTCGGGATGTATCGTAAATATCGAACCATGGGACTCTGTCATAATAGCGTGCCTCAACTCCTCATCCTCTGGCATAATTAACCTCCCATTTAGGTGTAGGCCTCCTTCTGAGCTGATCGAGTAACCCTCTTCTCCCTCCGCTTCCCTATCTCGGCAGATCTGGTCCTCCGCCTGAGCCCTCACAACTCGCATAATGATCTCAAATGTGATGGATAATACTGACATGCAGGCCCTGGCTACATCATCCTCATATCTAAGCTCTCTCCACTTTGCTTTCCAAACCTCTAATATTTCCCCAATCGATCTTCGTCTCAATGTGTCTGCCACCATATTAGCCTTACCAGGATGATACTGAATATCAAAATAGTAGTCTTTCATGAATTTTAGCCACCGCCTCTGTCTTATATTCAAATCCTTATGTGTGAACAGATACTGAAGTGACTTGTGATCCGTGAATAAGGTGAATTGCTCTCCCAGCAGATAATATCTCCATATCCTCAAAGCAAAAACAACCGCTGCTAGCTCTAGGTCGTGAGTGGGTTAATTCCTATCGTGGGTCTTTAGCTTTCTGGACGCATAAGCTATAGCCCTTTCCTCCTGATGAAGAACACGCCCAAGTCCTTATAAGGATGCGTCGGTGTAAACCCAATACTCTAGTCCTCCCCTCGACAAAGAAAGTACGTGTGACGATGTGAACTTATCCTTTAGCTCGTCGAAATCTAATTGATAATGATCACTCCCAATAAAAGGCACCCCCTTTGGAGTCAAATTTGTCAAAGGGCCTGCAATTTTTTAGAACCCCTTAATGAACTTCCTGTAATAACCTACCAATACCTAAAAGCTATGCACCTAGGTCATTGTCGTGGGTTGCCACCACTCCCTCATCACCGACACCTTCCTCGAATCCACAATAATACCTTGTTCCGACACCACATGACGAAGAAAATGTACCTCCCGTAGCTAAAATCCACACTTCCTAAACTTGGCATAAAGCTGGTGATCCCGCAGCGTCTGTAGAACCATACACAGATGCTCTGCGTGATCCCCCTCAGTGCGCGAGTAGATCAAAATGTCATCAATGAACATGATGACAAAGTGGTCGAGATACTCTCTGAAAACCCTGTTCATGAGATCCATGAACACTGCTGGCGCATTGGTGAGCCCGAATGGCATCACCGTGAACTCGTACGATCTATACCGCGATAAGAAAGCGGTCTTAGGAAAATCCTCCTCTCGAATACTCAGCTGATGATACCCTGACCTCAAATCGATCTTGGAAAAGTAAGACGCCACTTTCAATTGGTCAAATAAACCATCAATCCTAGGCAACGGATACTTATTCCGTATCGTCACCTTGTTCAGCTCCTTGTAGTCCATGCACAACCGAAGTGAACCATCCCGCTTCTTTATAAACAACATCGGTGCACCCCACGATGATGTACTATGTTGAATGAAACCCTGACCCAGGAGCTGCTGAATCTGCTCTCTCAGCTCATGCATCTCTAAAGGGGCCATACGGTAACGCGTTCGAGCAATCGACCTCGTACCCGGTGCTAAATCAATTACAAACTCAATTTCCCTACTGGGTGGCAACCCTCGTATTTCCTGGAACATATCCTCGAATTCCCTCACTATCGAAATCAAATTCAACAAAACTACCACCTCTTGTGAGGTCTCCTCCTCGATATAATATAAGTGTGTGAGCGATCCTCCCTCAAGTAGAGGCATCGCTACTAGGAACATCTCCTATCCCGGAATGGAGAACACAATTATCCTCTCGTAATAATCTATTATCGCCCGATATCCTACCAACCAATCCATACCTAGGATGACATCGTACCTCTCCATATCTAACACTAAGAGGTATGCTGCTAAACTCAGTCTCCCAATCAAAATGTCCACCCCTCGACCAGTCAAGTGAATTAATGACCCGATGCCTACTGGAGACTCTACACACATACGGAGACTACCCGCGGTCTCTAGTAACCCGACCAGTTTAGCAAATCTAGATTTAATGAATGAATGAGATGCTCTCATATAAAAAAGTATCCCACCCTCAGGACCATGAATAAGAAACATACCCTCAACCGCTGGCGGCGCCTGATGTGCGGGAGGCTTGGGAACATCCCAGAAGTTATACACATGCCCATAATGCATTTTCCCTTGCTGTTGTGGGGATGGTGGAGTCGATGCTGCTGGAGGCATCTATCTCTGCAGCCCCTTTTAGGCACCCTGCTGCTGGCCTCTACTCCTTTGCGGCCACTCCTTCTCAAAGTGTCCTGTTTGGCCTCAAACAAAACAACATCTCTGACCATCTCCCTATCGTTGGCCCTATTATCCCTGATGTGGCTGGCCCTACTGGCCTCCCTCATTATTCCCTTGGACTTGATGGCCCTGAAGAACATGCTATTGCTGATTTGGGCCCGGCTGACCCTGCCTAAATCCGTGTCCCCCCGGTCAGAACCCACCAGATTTAAATTTCTTAGCCTGATTCCCTTGTTGATTGCGAGTCAGCTGTTGAGTACCACTTGTGTCACTACCAACAACTGCCTTGCCCTGTTGGCTCGGCTCCCCTACCCTCTTGCTCCCCTTCGCATGGAAGCGATGATCCTGGCAATGTATAAGAGCGGCATTGACGACATCTGTATATGTAACCAACGCTGAATTACCAATCAAATGCTGCCTGATCCTCCAGGCTAGGCCATCCATGAACCTCGACTTCTTTCGCTTTTGTCTCACAACTCATTTGGCAAAAAGTTTTCCAAACGGGTGAACTCCTCCTCATAATCCGCCACTGAACCGTCACCCTGAACTAACTCACTGAACTTCTTTGTCATTTTTGCCTCTATCGCCGATGGGAAGTATTTGAGGTCAAACCGCACCCAGAACTCAAATATTGTCATCAAATCTCTCTCCTCAGCGGGGTAACTGATTCCCACCACTATAAGGCTGCCCCCGACAGACGAAAGGTAGTAAGCTTCTATTTCTCCACATCGGTACACTCCAGCATGTGCAGGTGTCGCTGAATATTTTTCTTCCAATCATAGGCCTTTACTACATCGGTGCTACCCTGGAACTTGTAATACCCCGTAATTTTATTGATTTTTATTTAAGGGATTAATTAAATTAAATGAGAATTAATTGGAAATTAAGTCGGGTATAAATACTAACGAGATATGAGTTGGTATTTGCTTATGATGTAAAAATTTATTATTTCCGAGTATGTATGGTGATACATGAGTATTGATAATATTTAAATTGTCACGAGGCAGAAAGAAGACAATTTGGAAATTTAGTTGGGACGCGCGTGTCAGTCGCGTCAGGAATGAAATTATTTGAATTAAAAAGTAAATTATATTTTTATCAACCGAATGGTCATTTTGAGTGCGCCAACGTGTCCGAAAAGGTCAAAATAATCAGAAAACACTAGTCGGGGGTTTAGTTTGGATCCCGGGGTATTTTTGGGCCATACCAACAACCTAGAAGGGTATTTTGGTAATTTTAAAAATAGGGGAATTAAAACCCACGAATTTTAGAGGTTAATTTTATATTATAAATAAACCCACTAAGTACAATATCAGCATTTAACAAGTAGTTGGCTACGGGAGTTATAGGGAGAGTCTTAAGAGGTTCCAAAAGAAACCCCTAGCCACCATCACCATCTTTGGGAGAAATCTGTAAAGAGAAAGAGGAGAATCAGCCTTCATGCTTCAATATCAAATCAGAAAATATAAGGCAAGTGGTTTAATTACATAATTTCAAGCGAATGTTTCCTCCATGCTTAGGATTGAATATATGTCTTGTATTGAAAGTTTGATGAAAAACCCATGAAATTGGAGATAGAACTCATAATCTTATATAGGGATTGCATGTAGAATGGTAATGAATGAATTCCATATCCAAAATGTATCTTTTGATGATTTAAAAATGGATTTATAAGGAGAAATACTAGACATTAAAATTCTGGCTTCATGTTTATAGGGTTTGGGATAATGTTTGGGAATTATGATGATTACATGTTAATTAAGGAAGCATTGACCCCAAATATATGTTAGAGGGTGACTTAGGAGGACTAAGAGTAGTTTAAAAACGTTAAAACTTAATTGGGATGATCTTAGTGGGGATTTAGAGGAGAGAAATCTGAAGAAAAATGAATTGGGGGAATTTCTGGGCGCAGTCTACCATCTCGTTGGAAGACCTGCCCAGGTCGTTTGAACGACCTCGTTCGAACGAGCTTCTAACGAGATGAAAGTATCCCTTCTAACGAGTTGGTAGTTCATTCGAAGCCTTTTGTTTGAACGACACTCGTTCGAACGAGACTTCTAATGAGTTAACAGAATGGCCTTTTTGGCCTGATTTTATTTCAATTGTCCCGTAGACTTAAGTAATTGAGAATTAACCTTCCGTTATTGACTAGTGGGTATAATTGTGAGAATTGGGGTACGTTAAGTAGTAGAAATTATAACCTTATAGTAATCCGGATGACATTTTTGGAATAGGAAACGAATACCTAATTACGATGTGAGAAGGGTTGACAACATTAATATACAAATCGGGGACTTGTAAACGTATAACATTAAATGACGGTATAAGAACGAGAAGCATACCTATATTCATAATTTGAGATATCTAAGATGTGCGAATTCTTAGTATATGTGGTTTTATGTGTAAAACATACCTACCATACTTGCTATCACGGGAGGTCTGCGTTCAATTAGGTCCATCTAATCTTTGTGTGCCTACGGGGGGGATTTAGATTGGTACCTCGAGGACATAGGTCAGATAAGGGCTTATTGAGAAGTTAATAAGTCTGTTGATCATGGGAGCGTAGGTATGTGCGTGACCCATGTGATGTGAACTATGTTCGCCTCCATTTTGTGTGATTGTTATTATTTGAGAACGATTCCTGAGAGATTCAGAATGCGTGGTCCTTATGTACATGATGTACGGGGATTGGATAGCAGAGTATGTGTGCACCGCAACTTAGTCTCGGGGTGCTAGTATTGTATATTTATGATGAGAATAATATATTGTTAATTGAAATGAACTGTTATGTATAAATTCGAGTATCTATAATATCAACATTTTGTAAAAGATAAAATGGAAGATCTCTAGTGATTAGTAGTACTAAAATGGGAAACTGTGTAGAAGAGTAAAACACTCTATTTAAAATAAGATGTCAGGAATTAAATCGTGAATCGTATAGTAACGTTAGATTTTATATCGGACTAGTTAGATACGGGCATAACTAGATTCGATTAAGGATACGTTAGGAGTGCACAAATAGTCGAGAGGTGAGTGTTTCATGTGAGAGCACGACCTAACATGTATTTTGCATTCATTGTTTTATGTCATTAAAACACTTGCTATATTTTAAACTGTTTTGACCATCGGGCTCTGACCCGTTTGCTTCCAAATATATTTTCTTGTAAAAATCTTTTAGGTGCCCAGCCACAAGGACACCAAGCATAGGAGTTCCATTCAGGTGACGTACTGTAGCTGCTGTGGAAGTTACAGGACCTTGACAGTAGACACCTCCACTTTCGATCTTGATTCTATGTTATCAGATTTTTCTCATCTATTGGGCATGTCGCCCCATTTCTTTTAGACACTTTATTTATCCAGTCATATCAGATTTTGAGTTGTAATTAATATAGTGATGCAGACTTAGTATTGGTTTATTCCTGTATTTGGATTGTTGTGAGGAGTATTCCTCCAGACTCATTACTATTCTATGGTTATTCTATTGTCATTATGTTGTGGTGGTTATGTTAGTAGTTCATAATCTTCTTATTGCATGTTAATCAGATTTAATTAAAAATTGACAACTCACTTTTTAAATATTAGGTGGCTAGTAATTGTTAAAACATTTTTCGACAGTGATGCTATGAACTGAACCAACTTGGCATTTTGTATTAATTTAATAAAGGAGTAGCTACCCGGTATTTAATTAGTCGGGGTGTCACAGGTGGTATCAGAGCATCAGGTTCTAGTGTCCTTAGGATCTGTACAACTTATTATGTTTCCCGTCTGCTTGGGAACACATTCGTGATGCTTTTCAGAAAGCACACCCTCCGGAGTTTGCAGGTAGCTCCGACGTTGTTGTGTCCAGTCAGTGGAGGAAGGACATTTAAAGGCACTTAAGGATGTACGAGTGCACGGATGTTCAGAAGCAGATACTATCTACTTTTAAGCTAGTAGGATCAGCATTGCAGTGGTGGGAGTCCATTACCACCGTGGAGGAGAGAGACGCCCTTTCTATTCAGGAGTTCTGGGTGCGGTTCGACCTCAAATATTTTCCATTAGTTGTTCACACTGAAATGAGGAGGAAGTTAATGAACCTCAAGAAGGAGCGGAAGACCGTGGCCGAGTATGAGGCCGAATTCACTAATCTCTTGAACATTATTCCCGATGAGATTATGATTGAGGAGAAGAAGATTCAGAAGTTTATGGACGGATTGACTTGGAGGATCCGACACCACTTGTTGGGAAATCTCTCGTTGGCCACTTACTTTGATGTGGTTAATGCAGCACTAATTCACTGCCAGGATCACCGCTTTCACATGTCTGAGAGTAAGAGATCAGGAGAGTCCGGCCATAAGGGCATGACAGGGGGAAATGGTGCCAACGAGGCACTATCTGTTCAGGGTCAGCACAGGCAGGGTGATCAGGGTTCCCAACAGGGGGATCCTAAGAGATTCAGATCTAGGGGTTTCAGGATTTGTTAGGGAGGTTTCATACATGGCCATCAGGGTCAGAATGGCCATCAGGGCCAGATTGGTCAGCAGCAGCAGTTTCAGTAGGGCCAGCATGGTCAAGGTAGAAATGGTAACGGCCATCAGGGCCGAAGGCAGCAGGGACAGCAAGGGGGAAACTTCCCGGGGAAGTGTTTCATTTGTGGCAAGATTGGTCACAAACACCAGGATTGTCCTGATAGGGGCAGGGCCCCATAGCAGCAGCAGCAGGGTGCTCGACACGAGCCACAGAGGCCTATGTTTCCCGCCGCCCTCCCAGCACCACCACAGATGGCAGCATTATAACCCATCCCAGTGGTCCCAATCCAGCAGGTCTCCCTAACTCGCTGCCAAGAAGATGGTCCCACTGGATCCTGAACTGCTGGTGCCACTGGAGACGGTGCCTGGGGATTTGGAAATAGGATTCCATAGCTCGCATTGCTATCTCAACTACCTGGGCCACTATCACTGTCACCTGAGTAGTGAAAATCAACTCGGGTGGGGGTGGGGGTGGCGGTATATGTGGCTCCTGATCAGCCTCCCTTAACTCATCCCTAACCTCAGCCCTGTCCACTCTCTGTTTCTTTGGTGGCATCTGAAAATAGATCGAATCGTATAAGTACACAATTTATACAAAAAAAATCTAATAGAAGAAAAACAATATCTCAAAAGCGGAAAATGAATGAACAGTCCTTATAATAGGGCTCTACAATAACCGAATACTATGCTGAAATGTGTTAAGCCACACAGATTCTAAGGACACTAGATCCTGATGCTCTGATACCATCTGTGACACCTCGCCTCATAAAATCCCTGGTGATCAGTCCTAAATTAAATTAGAACATGTTTCTCAGTTGGTTCATTCTTAGCATTACTGGCGACCTTTTTAACTACTAACTACCTAAGTGAAAAATTAGACTGGTGCCAAATTTTATCTTTCTTTATCAAATTAAAACTGATGCGGACAATAATAATTCAATAAACACAACAAACTGAAACATTCATCACATAAATAATAAGCTGACAGAATAAACCATCAGTAACAATCCAACAAAAGTAAAGACAGATAATGATAAATCTCAACAAGTCAGACATAAATACTAAATAAATCTATGAGAAACATGCTCGAGTGACTGATAGAAAATTCCTACAATAGAAATGGAAAGAATGAGGCGCCTATCAAACTCCAACAACATCGACATATGCTGCAGCAATGGATCCCTGGAATGAGTCAAGTCTGGTGTCCTTCTGGCTGGACACCTAAAAGGTTTTTTAAAAATATTTATAGCCAAAACATTTGGAAAATATTTAGCAAATGATTAACTTGTAGTAATAAATATATATGCATGCTCTTCATATTTTAGTTAGTGTCTCACTCCCTTGAGGACATCCTCGCCCTTCCTCTAATGTGCACGACTAACACCTTAAAGAATTCCCCTAGTTATTTATGCCATAACTAATTAACCGATATAACCCATTGCAACCACCCTACTCTAACCGAGTATGCAATAATTATGACTTCTAAGTTATTAACAACATTAACTTAATTAATCATTCCCCCTTTTAAATTCATATAACTTTCACTCCCGTTATACACATAATACAATCCACAACCTGTATTAAATTACCCGTATATAATTATTTATCTCATTATAAACGTATAACAATATTACAACATTCACACATATGTTAAAATAATAGTTAATTATAACCATCCACCCTAGTAATAACTCACCGAATGTATATTCTCTAAAGTGCCATCCCACCAGGTGCATTCACACGACCTAGTTACCCCAAGTCAGGATCGCTCACTAACTTGGTTAATAACATAAATATTAGAGGGTGTCATATTCCTTCCCTGAAAGTGAGATGCCCATATCCCATATAATGGACGCTATGACCTGGGGATATACTCGCCCTACACCTCAAGCTAGGGGATTCACCCTCTATGCGCAACCTCCCCTGATAGCACTAGAGTATATATTATAATAATATCCAGCCACTGATTTGAATGCACACACCATATATATATACACTATCGCAAACCGTGTATATATATATATATATATATATATATATATATATATATATATAATTAAAACAATCCTGGCTTTACCGTGTACTGAACCTGTAACACTAGTCTATACGTCATAACTTGAGTTTCTGGTCCAACTCAGATTATTAATTAATTTGCACATTAATTAATTTAATTACTTTGTTATCGCTCAACCACTATACCCGGACTCACCCACTTCATTCGAAATTTAACATTTTGGAATATATTTCTCCAAAATTAACTACAATGTGTCACCCATAAATTCCCTCCAAATCTGAATTTACCTTCCCTCATAAATGTTAAAAATTTGTCCTATATTTATTTATAACTAAAGAAAGTGTGGGAAAATAATTTTAAGTAAATTTCCATTATATAACATAACTGGCCGACATGTAAAAAATTCTTGACCATCGATTGATCGATCCCATCCATCGATCGATCAATCGAATAGGTCTTCGTCTTCTCCGAAGGCCTGTTTAGGCCATGGATGAAAATCTTTAATGTCCAATTTCTTCTACAGTCTAACCCAGGTCCTATTATCAATATAATACACCAAGAACTTCATCAGGAACCCCCATAAAGTCCCCAAACCCCATTTAATTTCCGTTCTCTCCTATTTTCTGAATTGGGGATAACACGGGTTATTCGTTAATTACGTCTCAACACCAAATTATCATATCAAATTCGTTCATAATTCATGTAGGTGTTCACATCTGACCAGTACATATCAATCTCAAATAATATAATGAATCTCTACAACAATTTCTAATCAGAAGATTTATTTATAAACCCCCATTTTTGTACCGTCTTTACCCCAAAACGAATTTTGTTTCCCACTTCACACAAATACGAATTGTAATACAAATAAATGCTACAACAAGTTAACCACTTGCCTTATGGTTTCATAGGGTCTAATCCGCAGTTGTGATTCTCAAGGTTGATGATGAAATCCCCTTTGGTTCTTGCCTTTGTCTCCCAAAATGGTTCCCAGTGCCTTCAACTTCTCCCTAGGGTACTCTCTCCAACTTTAAGTTTTCCATAGTGTAATCAATCGTTCCCCTTTTTCCTTTAATTAAGTAATTAGGCTTAATCCCGTTTTTAGCCTCATGGTCCAAGCCCAAGTGACCTAAATACCCCTGTATGGCCCGACCATGCCTAAAAATGTCCCGAGACCCATTTAATGCCCTCGGTACTCTATTCTGACTATCTTGGCCCTTTCGGACTCCACCGTGCACTCTGAATTGGCATTCGAATACATTTATAATTTTTTTTTATCTCCCACCTATATTAGTCTAGAACCGACTCCCGATTGAGATAGGTAAAGCTCACATCATTAACACTCTTAAGACGTAATTAAATATTACTATTTACCTAGTAAATTAATTTCCCATAAATATTAACCAATTATTCTCCCGATTAATATTTATATAATAATTCCATTAAATTACGACGCACTAGTAATTTAAATTTTCTCCGAATTAATTAACTATTAAATGCATAAAATTATGGGGTGTTACAGTCTTAAAAATATTAAGACCTTCAGGAGTTCGAAAAAAAATGGAAAAAAATTAAGGCCTTGGGGAACAATAGTGGTGGTAAGCGATTGTCACAAGTGGCGCGTAAGGTGGAGAGTAATGCATGATGGGGAATGTCTATGTTGTTGGAAGATGGATGCAAGGCTGTCATGGTGGCTAGTGAAACAATTTCCTCGAGTGGCGAGGGGTGTTGTGCTTTTAATAATGTTAATGTGCCCCTTAGTGGGGTTGCAGGGGGGATGAGATTAAAATTTTGAGGCATTAAATAACTCTAGATTATGGGTGGACATTGTAATACCGAATCAAGAGGGGAGTGTCAGGGGCAATAAGGAAGAAGGGTGGGACGGGGACCTAGTGGGTTAGAGGGAGAATATTCTAGAAGCTATTAGTAAAGATTCGGGTGTTGTTTTTAAAGGGTATGAGGGTAAGGCTTGGGATTTGTTCGAGAAAATTAATAGTGGTGTGAGGGTTGGGAGGGGTTTAAGGAGGGTGAGGGAGGGGTGGTTTAAAGTTTTCTAGTCCTATGAAATCACGTATTATTTCGTGGAATGTTAGGAGGTTCAACGATATTGCTAAAAGGGGAATCGTAAGGGGGCATTGCTAGGTGGAAGCCCGACATTTTGTATTTACAGCAGACTAAGATGCGCAGTATTGATGATTTTTGTATTAGATCCATGTGAGGCGGTCGAGGGGTTAAATGGTTGTGTTAGTATGCTGAGGGTCCTTCGAGAGTGGTGTTGATTCTATGGAACTTTGCAGTGGTTGAGTTGATTGGGAGCTTGAAGGGTGGATGGTCCTTATCCTGCTTGTTAAAAAATTTGGAAGATGGCTTTACTTGGAGTTTCTCGGGGATTTATGGGCCGGTGGAGGACTCTAGTAGATGGGAATTATGGGAAGAACTAGTAGGAGTGAGTAGGGTGTGGGATGTCCCCGTCAGCATGGGGGTGGGGGAGAGATTTCAATGTGGCGCGTTTCTTAGTGGAGAAAAGTAGTGGTGGTAGAATCGATATATATATGAGATACTTTTTAGAGTTTATTGATGACAAGGAATTGATGGATCCACCGTTCGAGGGAGGACTGTATACTTGGTCCATATTTAGAGATAGGTCGTCCATGTCTCGTCTGGTCTGCTTTCTTATTTCCAAGGGGAGGGGAGAGAATTTTCCCGGGGTAGTTCACACTTGCTTACCTAGGGTTCCCTCAGATCATTTCCCTCTCCTTTTAGAATATGGGAGATGGAGGGACGACACTACCCCTTTTTAGATTTGAGAATATGTGGCGCAAGGATCCAGATTTTGTAGGTAGAGTTGGAACTTGTTGGTCTGGTTATATAGTGGAGGGACATGACACCTTTAGGTTGGACGCAAAATTGGTCTTACTTAAGGAACACATCAAACGGTGGAATAAAGAGGTATTTCGGAATGTTCGCCTACTACTACAAACTACATGGAGGAGGTCGGGAGGCTTGATGAGAAGGAAGGGAGAGTCGGGCTCTCGGAGGAAGAGAAGGAAGTCGGGGAGGTTAAGAGAGGGAAAATCGGGATTAGGCTCATTCAGAAAGAAATTAGCTAGAGGCAAAAATCTAGGGAATTATGGTTGAGAGAGGGTGAACTGAATACCATGTTTTTCCTTGTTGTGCCAGCTCACACAAGCGCAAAAATTACATTGGGGAAATTGATGTGGGGGGAGAGGTGTTCGAAGATGATAAAGAGGTTAGGGGGGCATTTCTCAGTTTTATGAGCATCTGTACAGGGAAGAGGAGGAGTGGTGGCCCTCTCTTGATGGTGATAAGCTGGATTGCATTTCCACATATGAGGCAGAAGTCATCGAGGGAGTTTTCACCGAAGAGGAGGTGGTGCAAGTTCTGAAATCGATGAGTGGGGACAAGGCGCTTGGCCCGAACGGTTTCTCGTTCGCCTTTTTTCAGCATTGTCAGACTGTTGTCAGGTGTGATGTGATGGCTATCTTTGACGAGTTCCATGACAGGGGCTACTTTGTGCCTCGGCTGAATGTGACTTTCATCACCTTGATATCTAAGAAGGGGGGTTATTATGATATCATAGATTTCAGGCCCATCAGTTTGATTGGGATTATCAACAAACTTCTCGCCAAGGTGTTTTCGGTTAGGCTCAGGAAGGTTGATAAGCACCCAAAAGTTTATATTTTATACCCCAAATAGATAGTTTTTAGTTGCTAATTCTCAAAAATATGGATCTTATGCACTTAAATATTTATTTTGTAGGTCAATTGCACGTTGCGGTGTTCAAATGCTTATTTCAAGGCGAATGTGCAATTTATGGAGCTAAATACCCTGTCCCATAACCTTAACCTAGCCCAAACCTGCCCCTAAACCTACCCCGAAGCCGTTTGTGCCCATTTATTTTTTTTAGATTTTTAGTTTGAGTCATTTTTTTAGGATTTATGTAGAATTTTCTAGGATTTATTTCTATTTTTATATTTCTTTTTAATTAGTGTGATTTTATTTTTATTTTTATTTTGATTAGTTTTTAGTTTTTAGTCTTATTTTATTAGGATTTTTTTTTTTTTTAGTTTTAATAGATTTTACATTTTTTTAGGATTTTAGTTTTTAGTTTTAATATATTTTTTATTTGTTTTTAGTTTCATTTTTTTTATTGAGTCTTTATTTTATTTTTAGAGTATGATTTTTATTTTTAGATTTTTGGTTTTATGAGTTTTATTTTTTATTTTTAAGGGTCCAAACTAACATACACACTCATACCATACACACCCATTCACACAAACACCCCCTAAGACTCACCCAACCCACCTTCCCATACACCCTCACTACACCCAATCCTCCCCACCATCATCTTCTCCAACTCACCCATTCTCTTTCTCTCTCCTCCAATCTCCACCATTACCACAAAACCCATAACCAAAACATACACATACCCAACAACCCATATCCCTCATCCACCATACCAATCCTAAACCCATTTCACCCCTGAAACTCGGCGGCACCCCAACAACCCGGAACCCCTTTTCCCCTTAACTCGAGCACCACCAACTCCATCAAAACCCACCAGCTCCGGTAGCTTCTCCGACCCCTTAAACTCGAAACCAGCTCCTCTGCCTAACCCAACCAACACGAATCCCATATACCCGAGCCTTCCTTTCTCCACCCACTTCGGCAACCCACCTGCCCTGTTGACCCATCAGGAAGCTCAACATGATTTTTATCCACATACCTCTGACATCTCCATGCCCTACAATAAACACCACCAAACCCACACGAAATCCCATTTTGATCGAGACCCAACTCTACCATACCTCTACCAAGCCACTAGCTTCATGCCTTGATAAAAGAGTACCCTCTCTTCATTTTGAGAGGGGAGAGTTTGGACAGAAGAGTAAAGAGTCTTGAGAGAAATAGTTCAGTTTAGGAGCTCCATTTTTTGTAGCTCAATTTTTGGTGTAGATTGTACAAATTTTTTATTTTTCTTCTATTCTAATTTTTTTTTTATAGTGACTTGAGTGAGGGAGATTATTTTTGTAACATACAAATTGTGAGTTGAGTGACATTAATTTTAGTGTTGTGAAACTCAGATTTGTGGGTGCACTTAATTGTTCATGTCTGAAAAAAATCTTACTGGGTCCAAGGAGACATGATTCAACATATTTTTTTTCCATTCCATTTTATTCCGTATGCCTCATATTATGTCATTACATTTTATATGCAATAATACCATAATGAGAGGATAAGGGCCTATTTGTTTTACAACTATAATTCTATTTCCTGTGTTTAAGTACAATTCTGATAAAAATTGGTGTTTGACAACCTCTTTTTAAACATTGAATTATAATATTTCTCTGTTATAAACAAGTTTTTCAAAAAATAACAAAAGGGTGTGTTATAACTTCTGTTTTTTATTTTTCAACTCAGAATTATTCATTCTTAATATTTTAATGCATTTATACCTTAATATGTGCAATTGTTATAAATAAAAAATATATATGTACACGTACACAAATTTACGTATATTTATATTATTAAATTATATAATATACTAAGATCCATATGTTAAATAATAATATGAATAGATACATGATACTTATATACAGTTTATACATGTATTATTACTGTATTGAATAATATAAAATATACATATACTATACATGTATTAAAAAATATTATCAATTCATGTATGTATATAATTTTATTGTGAAGTATACATTCAATATCATTATAAGACACACACACACACACATGTGTGTGTGTGTGTGTGTGTATAGTTAAACTCTCCAACATACCTAATTGAATATACATAAAAATACATGATATTAAATATATATATATACATATATATATATATGTGTGTGTGTGTGTGTGTGTGTGTGTGTAAATATACACATATATGTATAATATAAATATACATGTTTGCTAATTTTGTCAAATTTTCAAAAAACTGAATTTTAAAACTGTATTTAAAAATAACGTTTAAATCGAGTTTTCATAATAGAGAACCAAACAGGCCCTAAATACCCCGTTTAAGGGGTGAGATGGAACCCTTAACTTAAATATTTTTATTTTCGGTTTGTTTATTTATCATGCCCCTTTGAATATTAATATCAAAATTTCACAATTTATATTTACACCTCGAGAGAGGGTGATTTATTTTCGAGAGAAAATAAAAAATTCAGATTATAGTAATTATTTATTAATTAAACTAGAGATAGGCAATTTTTAAATAGTATTATAGTTCGAATTTCTCTACTCTAAAAATGTAATTTTTAGTGATTTAAAATACTTTTAGTGAAATTTCCCTAGCGGGTGATTTATTAGAAAATGTTTAAGTCTAATTTTTTGAGAGTATGTGAAATTTAAATATTAATCTTCTAAAAGTACTGTATGTAACTTCACATTTGCAATGAGAGTTGATTTGTAAATTTATATATATTTTGGGGTATTTCAAATAGACAAACTAATTAATGAAAATAAATAGGTTAAGTGGTGAAGCTTAATCCCTTGAATTATCTCATAATTATTTTCTCCTCACATTTAGTTCACTTTATCATTTTCTTTCTTTATTTGTGTAGTTTTAATTTTAGTTCATAATTAGCAGTATAAATATCCCTTAAAAATTGTTTTAAAAATAAATCATACTTTGTCTTCATTTTTGCTCTTGTCCACATTAGAGAGCGCAGATTGACCCCTTACTTATCCTATGCATATTTTAATGTATTTGTAGGTTGAAGAAATTTTGATTGGAAAGGATTTGCAACAACGACACTTACATTTAGAAGAAAAAAATTTCTCAGATATCAAAGGTCATTGACCCTCTGATTTATGAGTCTCAAAACGCATTTGTTGGAGGCATGTATATTTTCGATGCAGTCTTGGTGGAAAATGAATGCGTGGAATCCAAATTTAGGAGTGGGACTCATGGATTAGCATGTAAAGTAGACATTGAGAAGGCGTGTGATCATGTGAATTGGAATTTTCTTCTGTACCTATTGAGGAGGATGGGGTTCGGTGGACGGTGGTGCCGATGGATGAGGAGGTGAATTTAAACGGCTTGGTTCTCGATTCTGATTAGTTGTGTGCCTGAGAGTTTTTTTTCAGTTCTCGTGGCCTCCATTAAGGAGACCCACTATCCCTTTTCCTGTTCATTTTCGTCATGGAGGTGTTTAGTTGGATGATGGGGATGGTGGCTGAGACTAGGTGGACAAGGGTTTTCACTTTAGGGACTTCGGGTACTGATAGGGTTTTGATTACTCAACTTATATTTGAGGATGATGAGACTGTCTTTTGTGTCGTAGATCAGAGGCAAGTTCGTGCTCTGAGGTTACTCCTTATTTGTTTCGAGGCGGTATCAGGTCTTTGGATCAATGTGGAGAACTGCGAATTGATTCTGATTGTGGGAGAGAGCGTTGTGGAAGAGTTATGTGGCATCCTGGGTTGTAGGATTGGGTCCCTACCAAGTACTTATAAGTCTACTGCGATCTGGGATCCGATGTTGGAGCGAATGCGTAGGAGACAAGCGAGTTGGACGAATGGGTTTCTTTCGGAAGGGGGGAGACTGATTCTGATTAAGAGTACTTTGTCGAGCGTGCCTACATAATTCAGGTCCATTATTCCTTTACTTTTTGCTATTTATAGTAAAATGGAGAAGCTCGTGAGAAACTTTCTATGAAGAAGCACCGAGGATAGTTTTACGCATTGTCTTATATGATGGGAGGAGGTATGTAAGGCCATTAAGGAGGGGGTAGAGGGTGTGAGAATTTTTTTTAATAGATCTTTGTTAGGGAAGTGGTTGTGGAGGTTACCTCAGGAGGAACATAGGTTATGAAGAGGAGTTACAGGGGTAAGATAGGGTAGGTCTCAGTGGGGATGGGTGCCGGTGGTAGGGACTTTTGCGCATGGCATGGGTTTGTGGAAGCATATAGAGATGGAGTGGATTGAATTATACAGACACACAAAGTTTATTTTGGGGAGAGGCGACAAGGTCAAATTCAAGAAGGACAGGTGGGGCAAACATAGGTCTATTGAGGAGCTCTTTCCCAGGATTTTGAACTTAGAAGGGGATCAGGATGAGTTGGTGGCGGACCACATGACGGTTAGAGAGGAAGGAGTGAGTTACAATCCGATGTTCAGAAGGAGACTCTTGGACTGGGAACTTCAGTATCTATATATGTTTTATGAGTGGTTAGGTTTGGTACCTAGTCAACGGTTAAGGAGGATTCCTTGCGTTGGAAGAGGGGGGGGGTGTCAGGGGTGTTCTCGGTCAAAGGTTACTACTCGATTATGAGCGGTAGTGGGATTCCCAGAGAATGCTTCTCTTCGAAGAGTATTTGGAAGGCCAAAGCATCGCTGAAGGTTAGATTCTTTCTATGGACAATAGTTAGACAATCCATACTAATGCTCGTGGGTCTACATAAGAGAAGTTATCATCTGTCTAATCGTTGTTGGTTATACAAGGATTATGAGGAGAAGACCAAACACCTTCTCCTTCACTGTAAGGTGACGATAGGTTTGTGGGACATTTTTTTTCCTTGCTAGAACTGCATAGGTTATGCCTGGGTCTGTGACGGCGCTCTTAGAGAGGTGGAGTGCCCCGTGGGGGTGGATGGATGACAGGTGTGTGTGGTGATTAGTTTCTCACTGCATTTTTAGGACGATTTTGAAGGAGAGGAATGAGAGATGCTTTGATGGCATCGATACTGCACCGTCAAGGCTTTGTTATCTCTTTTTGAGAACTCTTCTTAGTTTGTTTAAGGGGATCCTTGTCGTCACGACTAAGTAATTTCTTGAGTTCGTCGAGGTGCTCCACTCGATTTTGTAGTATGGTTTTCTGGGTGTCGAAGTTTATTTGTTTTTATCCTTTTAGTAGGATTATTTCTTTGTATACTTCCTGCATATGGGTTCGCTACCTTAGCGATGGATTTATAATAACATTTATTTATATAAAAAACGATTGTATCATGTAGTAATGCACCTTAACCCACAAACTCAATATTATCCCCTGAAAATAAAATTTTGAATCGACACTATGGGTGTATGGTGGATGGGTGGATGTTCTTGGAATAGTTACAAAATTAAAAGGATCATAATATGATGTGCAGGAGTGAAAACGAATATTCGAAAATCCAAATCCATATGATATCCATGTCTGAATTTTGCGGACACTGCAAGCAAAAATAACTTTTGCAAATTTTTTTTTAACATGGAAGTAAATTTCTTTGCTTAAATTATACTATTAGCAAGGAAAACTAAAATCGTCTCTAAACGTAAGACGTTATCAAAAACAATTCACAAGGAATTACTTCGTTGAAAAAAGTCACTTTTAGAGAGGAATTATTTGAACCTATGTTAAAAATAAGGGCGGAAAGTATTCCCACTACATATGGATTTTTTTAGATGCATATTGCAGGGAACAAAAAAATCAGTGCAACATAACATAATTTTTGTAGTAAAACTATGTCGTTTATGTTAAAAATAAAAAATTACACATTTTACATACACACACACACACCTATCTCTATTCGATCTTCGACTTTGGTTTTTAATCCCTCTATTCCTCTAAATGATTCATCCCCCCCCCCCCCCCCCCCCCACACACACACAATGCTTCCCCTCCCTCACTTCCCCCCACCCACCACAGTTGGTAACTTCCCCTCCACATGCATCCCATTCATCCTTCTCTCTATTACTCAATGCCTCCCACACCCCGACAGTGCCTTCTTCCACCAGCATTGCCTCCACCCGATGGCCCATCCATCTGTCTTTCTCTCACCCAGACCTCCCTCCACTTGGCGCTTCCCTTCCTCATTTGGAAAATAAATATTTTGTGTTTTATTTGTGGAAATATTGCAAGTCACTGCTGATAATTTCTCTAAGTCACGTGCTAAGGTATTTCGTCTTCAATATTGTATTTTTTGAGATGTATTTAGGGTTCTTGTTGAATAGATTTGTATATTGTCGTAGTTTTATAATTTTCTTGGGTTATATTTTTACATATAAGTATATTATTTCAGTTTTGTCATTTTCTTGTATTAGATTTGTATAGCGATGTTTCTAGGGCGTTTCTAGTGGGTATTGTATTTACATTTTCTTCTTCTTGTGTATTATTTATCCCATATTTAATAATTATAACGATTTTGTGAACTTCTTTAGATTATTTGATGTAATATGAAATATGCATTAATATTTTTATTTATGATTTTTTTATTCAGGTTATTGGAGAACCGGTCTTCATTTGAGGTTCATTTAGGGTATAATTCTCATTCCCTTAATAGAGTTTAAATATTCTTTGGGGTTTCTTAGTTTTGATATTTTTAAAATGAGTCTGATTTTTATTGATATGAAAATAAGGTTCATTTAGAGGTATCATTATCACTCTATTGTTATTTTGGCACTTTTACATTATGTTTATTGGCATACTTTCCTAAAACAAAATAATTTTAAAGTGCGGTCGAGTTTGGTGAAGTATTACACATCCATAAGTGGTAGATTAATTATTTGAATTAATAGATAATTATGAAATATTTAAAAACAATGGCACAGATAATTAATAAATTACATGGAGTTATATATAAAAGATTATTAAGATTTAAATTATGCTTTGTTTGATATTTACTATAAATGATACAAATGGTATTACAATAGTGAATTACTAAAAAAATTATTTATTATTAAATAATTATATCCAATGTGTTGGTATGATATAACATGAAGGTAAATATGGATAAGAGTTGAATGTATTTGCCTAATAGGTTGCCTAGGAAATATAAAATTGGTGTTGTGTCACAGAAGGTATCATTGATTGAATGGATTTTTGTATATTTTTTTTCATCATCTATTGTATATAAGAAGTTATCTTGTATTGATAGTTATAATTAATTGTAACTTGTACAACCCAAATTTGATTAGGACGTCACAAATCTAGAGGTTATAAGATATTTGAATGCGTCAATGTCTTCACATTACAATTGGTACAATTTTTCTATCGTCTATATTTGTGGCACATTTATTTTATGTGGATGCACATACTTATCTAAGTTCCTTTTTTATTTGACAATAGGATGGTAACAAACATGAAGGTGGGGTGAACGTCTAAATTTAAATATTTATGACACGCATTGGACAAATAAAAAACGTGGATTAACGAAGAGTCTGACTATGTAAGTGTATACATGTTGGAATTTAACCATTTTTAAAACACGGTTTTTGAGAACTTTAAAGATGTTTAATTGCATTATTCTGTGGCTATTGATGTTGTTCTTGAGTTGATTTTAATGTGAAAAAATAATGGCTTCCAATAATAAACAAAGGAGACTCCACCAAAATTTTCAAAAAATTACAAGTGTTTTAAAAATGTCTAACATCATTATATGAGCCCAAGGAACTTTAAAGATGTTAAATTTCATTGAAAGCTTATTTGTGTTGATATCGACTGAAGGGAATCTTAGATTATATAGTTGTGGCTATTATTGTTGTTGTTGAGTTGATTTAAATAGTAAAATAAGTTGGCTTCCATGAATAAACTATGAAAAGTCTATCAAAATTTTCTAAAAATATCAAGTGTCTTAAAAATAGTTAACGCGATGATTTGGAAGATTTAATAACGTTAAGGTTTAGTTTTTCAGTTAATATATGCTTACTATAGCATATATTCTTTTTCTTTATATAATGAGGCGCTTGAATTGCAAGAAAGCACAAAAGATTCGAACGAGGCTTCGATTTGTGAAGAGAGCTAGGAAGAGGTCGAGTTATATAAAGGGTCTTGGTATTGGCCCCGACCTATGAAATCATTATGTGCGCATAATTTCGATATGGACAAGAAATTGCTAGAAACAAAGATTATAGATTTAAAGATCCTCGTCCGAGGTCTTGGGTCAGAGTTGGCTAGCACGAAGAAGCCTTCACAACTATAAAAATATGTGCATGTTAAAGAATCTTCATCCCCCTCGAATTCACTTGCATGATGACATGGGTCGATATTATCATTTTGTTTTGAAGATGAGGAAAACTAGTTAAAATAATTTTGGGTCTTTGGAAGTCTTATATGTTTTTGAACATCACTATGATCTTAATAACTCACATATGATATAACTTCTTCAAATTATGCATATTTACTTGTCATCTCTTATTTAGTTTATCTTCTTTAAAATTTACTATTCAAAATTAAGCATTTTAAAATATCTAATCTATCATAAATAATTTTAGTAATCAAAATTTATTTTGTTTATGAATAAATTAAAATTTTATTTAATAACAAATTATAACCAAAGTTTGTTTAACAAGCAATTACGTTAATCATTAAAAACATTTTGCAATGTGTTTAATTTTTTTAACAGGTTAAATAAAAGAACTCATATTTTGTTATCTATTGAAAATAATAAATAACTTCTAGAAAAGGATTATAGTATTCTCAATATATCTTTTGCAGCGTAATATCAGAGTAATTTGCAATGAAATAGTTGTTGCAAAAGCACAATTATTAAGGAAACCAGATTTATTCGCAACCAAAACTATCTGCTTTTGCAACTAAAAAGTATGTTATAACATTTTTAAGCAACAAAAAATGACCTTTATCAATGGACTTTATCAATCTCAAAATATATTTTGCAATGCAATATTAGTTCATTTTACAATGATGTATTTGTTACAAAAGCATTTTTACCAAGGATATGGAATCTCATTCGCAACAAAATTCTTATTCTTTTGTAGTGATTAAATCCATCATAAATATGCTAATCAATGATTAGGCGACTTCGTAGTAAAATATATGTATAGAAAGTTGACTAATGTAATGAATTTTTCAAGGAAATTATTCAATTTATAAAGGGTTTTAGCAGCGAATTAACATTTACTACCATGATTTATTTTCCTTGCTAAAGAGCATCATTATTTTAGTTGGGTATTTATCTGAAAAATCGATATGGATAGGGATAGTGTATTAATATATATGAAAAATGGGTACGGATACCAATAGTATGTGTATTCGATGTGCAGAGTATTCATATTTGCCGATATCCATTTTGTTCAAAATCCGTATTCATATTATATTTAATATTAATTTATTATTGACATTATTTATATATAATTATTATTTATTATATGTATTGTAAAATATAAATATGTAATATAAAAATGTTAATCATGATTTTACACTCATTTAAAAAAATCAAAAGATAATAAACGGCTTAAAAAAAGAAAATAATAGAAAAGAACAGAAAGCATACAAAATAAATTCAAACAAAACATGTGACCGAAAATTTTTCTCTTTCATTTTACCCGTTTCCCCATTCTCCCTCATTTTGGCGCAATCCCTATTCTCCCAAACCTTAGATTTATTGGTAACTCACTGAGCTCATCCTCTCTCTCTCTCTCTCTCTCTCTCTCTCTCTCTCTCTCTCTATCTATCTATCTATCTATCTATCTATCTATCTATCTATCTATCTATCTATCTATCTATCTATCATGCACACAGTCCCCCCCTCCCCACACATACTACACACTCACACATCAACGCACAAGCATATATGAATAACCACACACACATACGAACACTACAACAACACACAAGCACACACATCAACACACACATAGCAGCATACATAGTAGTACATACACACAGATGCAAGCAAAAACTTTTAGGGATAGATTATTGATTCCAAATTATAAATTATTGATTAATAAATAATAGATCAATTTGTTAATTCTAAACAGTTAGGACATGATATATTTTTTACCATTGTATTGATATTACCGTTTGAAAGCGTTAAGTAAAAAATGATTCAATTAGGGGTTGATATTTCTAAGGCCTTGATTCAATATGTTTTACTTATAAGTTATAATGATTCAAAAATTGCACGACTATATGTTAGAAGAGGAAAGTCAATTTTTTCCACATATGTGTATGGATATGGACTCTTCAATAAGAGAAAAAGAGAACTCATAATTCATGAATATGAAAAATAAATATTAGTACTTGATTTCAAACATTTTTTTAAGAGTTTACATTGTTCCCCTTTTTTGGTTCGGCATATGAAAATTCTCTTGGAATTTTACCGTCTAAGTTTGAATCAATATGAATTTTAGTGAATTTAGAAAATAGTGTTGATTCCAATGGATAAACAATGTGAAGGAATACGATAATTATCTGAATCTTTGGAATTCGAAAGGATATGTATATGGATAATTGTTTATACCATCCAGGCGAATATATGTATTGATATAAACTAACATGTAACCAGTGCAATGCGCGGGCATTTTTATAATAAATGCTTATATTATAGCTTTGAAATTATAATAATATAAATCAAACACGATTATAAAAGGAACATTGCAGACTTCCCATGTCCAATCTTACTTTCTCTTTGAGGAGAGACATCCCATGTCCTTTTTACTCATGCATGAAAAGTCTCTGCGTATATGAGAAATAAAAAAAGGGAATGCAAATTTAGCCTCATGTGTGATTAAAAGTGATTTACATGTGGTGTATGGTATAATCCATATAAAACACATATGATACTGAATCATTATTAACTCTCAGTGTAAGTAACATTATTTCTTAAATTTATCTAACATTATTTGTTGAGATTTACTTACATGTGGAAAACATCAAATAGTTACAATAAAATCCAAACACCGAAAACCAAAACCCATTTAGAAAAATGACTTCATGAAATTGACAACATATAAATTAATACGGATCACATAATAAAAGACCAAACATACACTTTACATTTTCTTCCTTAACAAATATGGTTTTGGTTAAAACATATAAGACCCATCAAGTAATCGGGTAAGACCCAATCAATCCAAAAACACAACGGATCAAAGATGGAATAAAATCTTTGTATGAGTGAGCTGTAACTGTATATTGATATAATTTTGAAAATTTTCTTTGATATTTCATTTTTCATTTCTTTCTTATTATTGATGCTCTTCTCGAGAAAGTTTTGTTTCTCTTCATCAATTAGTTGCACTGTAAGACTTCTCCTTACAAAAAAAAATAATAACTGAATATGAATTATAGTTTTTGGACATTCTCAATTTAACAAATCTATATGAATACTGAAAAACTATTGAAAAGAACTGGGGAAATGGGATTGAGAAGCTATCTGACCCAACTGACAATATAAATTAAGGCATGCCTGCATTGTTGTAGCTTTCTTCCTCATATTGACAAGAAACATAAAGCTAGAATAATAATTTCCTTTATCAAAGAAATGAAACATATATCAGTATATCTAATTTTCAAAGGCATGAAACATGTATCAACATATCTAATTTTTTATGTTATTACTTAACACATCGATGGGCGGGGATTTTATCGGAGCAGGTGATGAATTTAGGTTTGTGAGAACATCGGTTAGTGTTGGGTATATATAGATTAAAGGTCTCGAAGAGAATTTGGAGAGATTATGTAGATAAAAGGTCCGAAAGATGATGAGATCTGGAAGATGAAGAGAGCTGATCAAAAATGTAAAAGATAGTAAGGGGAGTTATAGTTCTGCAACCCCCTGTGATAACTTTGCATCATTTATGCCTATTTATACCTCTAATCTACCATATTAGAGATATATAATTGATATGAATAGTGCATCCAAATAGAGAATACGAATATAGATACCATGGTATCCGCTCCATATTCGTCCATTTACCACCCATAATAATGTGGAACTAATGATGGAGTTAATCTATAAAATGATATAAGATTTATTTAATGAGTATTTTATTCGTATATGGAAGATCCATTTCTTTGAAGAAGCAAATCAATTTTTCTTTTATCTCAAAACCAACTATAAAATGGATTGTATTGACTTGGAGATTATTTTAGTAACATTGTTACATTTTAATAAATCTGGATTTCTTAATTTCTTCATAATAGTAAACCATAGGAATATGGGATAGACAAAATATTAATTGCGAAATATATTAACTTTGTTTTTCTTCTAGTGATCTCTTTCTATTTTAATAAATTTGGATTTTTTTTAATGTTTTAATGATTGTGACACATGAACCATAGGAATATGGGATAACAAAAATATTAATAGCGAGAGAAAGAATGCGAATTGTGATAGTGTATGTGTTGTTTCTAGGTACTATAAGTTGGAGATTATTTAAAGTAAGTGAGTAAAAGTTTTTCCTAGATTGGAAATGCGTGGAGTGAAAAGGAAAACAATGTCAATATAAAAGGGAGGGAGTCCCACATTGGAAATGAGTGAAGTTGAGTGAAACCCACTATGATTTAAAATAACCGAGTAACATTTTTCCCACATTGGAAAAACAACGAAAGCATACACTTAATAAGTAGAATTGGAAGATGAAGAGTGATTTCATGAAGAATTTAGGAGGGTTATTCAAGAGAGCTCAAATACGATTCGAAGAACCGGATGCACAGACGGATGCACATCCGACATGTACTTGGGTCAGGGGAGTGGGTTGTAGTCGCCCTAGTGGCGCACTTTGCACTTTGCGTGTCCGTCGTGGTAGTTAGTTTCCAGGATTCATCTTGGGTCAGATCGTGGTAACTCGAGCATGGTTAATTTTTAGTCCATGTAAAACCGTTCGGTTTAGTTACACCTGTTCAAAAATGGCTCCTGATTGTTTGGGTTCAATAGTCATACCATTTTTGGATTAATTAATACTGTTATGTTTCAACAATTATGACTCTGGAGACAAACCCTTTCATTTTCTACAAATGAAGGTTGCCTAATCCGAAATTGTATATATAAAATTATCTTTGCCTTAATATAAGAGAATATTTTTATCATGTGCTCATAGCTTAGGCTTACATATATTTTGGCATATCTCGTTACCACATTAACTAGTTGTCTCGAAGTCTGAATATCCAACATCTCTAACTTTCAAGGATCTCCATACTATAATGGTATAATAACATTAAGAGCTAAAATTTATTCCTTAAATTTATTTTAGGATGTTTGAATTTTTGTAAAAGTTGAAACATGATTTTTGTTTTAAAAATCGAGGCATTTTTATGATTTAAAAATTTTCAAAATTCGCCTACCTCGTTCGAACGAGTTTCCAGTTTCGTTTGAAGTCCCTTTTGAAGTTTATATCAAACGTGTATCAAACGAGGGCATACTATTTTAGGCAGTTTGAAGGTCGTTTCAACTTCGTTGAAATGAGATATCATATTCACTCGAACGAGATCTTATTTTATTCAAACGAATTTGCTATTCTTGTCCGAATGAGCTTGAAATTCGATCGAACAAGCTGTTGCCTCGAAATTTGAGTTCGTCTTATAAATACCTATTTCGTGTTTAGTTTTGTTAAGACTTTTGTCAAAACTCTTTCTGTAAATATTTTGCAAACGCTTTCAACCTTTTTAGTTTGAAAAACCTTTTTGATTCACAAAATTCATTCTCATATTATATTTGTGTGAATTTGTTTAAACTGTATAGTATGCATCCTTTCATACTCATCTCTTGTTGAGGGAGTTTCTTTAAGGAAGACCATTGTGATTCTCGAGGGTATCATTACTAAAGACAAAGGTTGATTGGTGGATACTGAGCGTGAAAGGTCGCATGTGGACTGCTCTTCATCGAGTAGTATTCTTTGGAGATTCAACTAAGACACTCCGCATTATACTTGTGACCAGTTTCAACTAATTTTTAAATTGGTAGTGTTGTAAACTCTTTAAAGTGCTGAAAACAAAAGGTTTTACCCGTAAGGAATTTTTCTCAAATTTTATGTTGTTGAATTCATGTTTTAATTTATCTGTTTTATCACCTAGATGCATGTCTTAGTATAAAAAGATAAAATTTGGATATTATATGTGTTGGATATTTAATTATATAAATAATCCATTAAGATCACAAGTGTGCACTCTCAAATTGGAATCATAGTAGGTTAAACAAAAATATCGTGTTACCCTTTTTTCGAATATATTTTTGTTTGATGTCAATTTTTTTTTGAAAAATTATTGAGATTTGAAGAGCCGGATTATAAAAGAGAATTTGTATGATTGAGTGCCCATCTTTGATTGTAGAAATTATTCATATTAGAAATCTAGGATGAGGCCTGTCTTAAAATATATAGATAAGTGAGTCTAGTTAGTTTATGAGAGAAGGTAGAATCCTCCCACAGTTACCTTTGATAATGTTGTTAGCCCTAAGCTTTTCTCTTCCTGGACTGATGAGGAATTTAAGTGGAGTAATTTTTACTCTCGTGGACTTAGTTCTATTTCAGGAGCCATCACTCCTGATGAGTTTTATCGCATTATGACGTGCACTATATCTAAGGAAGCATGCGCTACACTACATCTCACTCACGAGGGTACTAATGTTGTAAGGATGTCAAAGTTTCAAATTTTGAACACCCAATTTGAGACCATCACTATGTTAGAGTCCAAGTCATTCGATGAGTTTTATGCACGTTTATCGATCATTGTCAAATAATGTTTTTATTTAAGGGAAAAATTCCAGTGACGAGAATTGTCAAAAAAAGCTCCTTGCCCATTTTGTTCCTAAGGTCACTGTGCTTAACTCTTTAGGGATTTTAGACACTCTTAGGTAGTAGAACTTGTAGGAGACCTTAGAACTTATTAGATAGATATGAGATAGATATCAAATAGCAATGATGCAACAAAGTTTCAAAAGACTGAAGCTACTCAAATTCGTGTCGATTAAGCCTCTTTACCTTTTCCATTATGGGTTGGTATTCAGTCTTAAATGAGATAGACATACCAATAGGTTTTTTTGTTTCTGAGTTTTATGTCAGGATTAGAAGAGAGGAACATTTGTAAACGTGAATTTACGATTTAGTCAATTTGTATGCATATTTTCTTTGTTCCATTTTGACAAAACTTCTTTGAATCGTAGGCTAATATTTGAGTTGTTTGTCCTTCAAGCCTACTACGTGTGATTAAAGATCGTAGCGGCCAAATGAAAGTGGCATCGATTAAATACCAAGTTTTCTTTCGACTTTGATCTTTAACATCCATGGGATATCAGGAAGTATTATCCCGACCCCGACCCAAATTAGTAGTAGGGACCGAGTGTCTTGACATGCCACTAAGGCAACATATATTCTGACTTAAATTGTTTCCTTAAATAAGTGCAAAGGAAATACAATCACATGGTTATGAATTGTAAAATACTGAAAGTAAGGGAATTACATCATTAGAGTTTTCTAAAGGAAACTTCATTTATCTTAAAAGTAACAACGATTTACAACTTAAGACAAAGTATAAAAACTTTTGATAGGAGATCAAGACATACCCTAAATGATAAAACAAACAAAATAACAATAAGAGCATTAAAAGCTAAATCTTCAACATAGTCCTTTTACGTTCCCTCCGCGAGCCTATTTATTTCCTGAAAAATGGTTATTTATGCAACATCAGCTAAAAGACGACTGAGATTCAATCTTCAGACAGTCCAGGTATTTTCAGAAACTAATACTTATCCAATTTAGAACACAAGGCATATACATAGAGAAATTGGAATTTGCAGTAATATATATAAAGTAAGTTATAGTATATATTTTCAAAATAAACAATTCAAAACATAACTAATAAAACATTTGAGCAATAAGTTAATTATTCAGTTTTAGTGGCCATGTACGTTCTAATACCCAAATAGACAGATAGTGTCACCAAATGTTTCCACCCGGTAACAACCCAGATAGAAAATATTGATCTCTGGAACAACGCATTGTTTAGGGCACACCAGCGATAAACCATCTAGGAAGGTACCACCCAAATATTTCCACTCTGTAGTTAAGACCAACTTAGTAAGAGAGTTTCCATAGGCAAAATCAATAATTTCAGAATTCAAAACACATGTTTATATTGAGAGATATACACATGTAACAAATGACCGAATCATCGATATCAAACGTATTTTGAGAATGAAAGAATTTAACAAAATATATATAGTTTGGATAATATCATATAATTTAAATGCACAAGGCATGTCAGATTACTCACCTAGAATAAAAGTCCAAAGCTATAGATGTTGAGTATTGGATCACTCGTTAATTCTTAAGACGAAACTTCTTCTTAAACTTTCCCAGATTTTATCTCACTCTTTATCTCTGATCTTTGGAATGAATTGTGTGTAAGAACTGATCTTAAATGCCTTATTTATAGTTTCCCAAATTTATTAGGGTGTTGACATGTGTGCCGATGACTAAGCGTTTATTTTGGTGAGTCGACATTAGCATGTCGTGTAACGGAGCTATCTCGCAGTCTTAATTCACCAGACAACGACACGTGCTTTAAAATTTTCTAAATGAATGACATGTGTTTTATTTTTCCTATAAAAGCGACATGTATGTGGCGGAGGTGCCAAAACCAAGCACGAAGTGTCGAGTTATTAAGGGTATAAGGGTCATTTTACACATAAAGGGTATTTTAGTAATTTTACAGCATACATTTTCTATATTTCTTATAGGTCCTTGAAAACTTTTCATATACAAAATGATCCTTTATATATTTTCATTTTAGGCCTTGAAACTTTCATTATTTCAAAATTAAGTCCCTAATGTTTCATCAAATTGCATTTTCTACCCCGAAACTTATCATTTAACTTAGGATATGCTATTAGACTTTGATTTGATCCATTTTTTTGAACAAAAAGTTCATTTAAAGGTGTTTAAGTCGTACTAATAAGCCTCCCCTTCCAACCAATCAAAATACAACACATGGTGTGCTAATAAGACAAAATACAACTTATACGATGGGCAAATTTGCCTTTGTTTCGTAATTTCGGTATAACTTCTTGCTCGAACCTTTGTTTAATATACCGTTTGTTGTGTTACAAATATAATTCATAAACTACAACAATCTAGTTTTTACCTCAAGTTAGTTGTTATATTACAATGGTAAAAACTGGTCTCCAACATGAACATTCCTATAGAAAACTTCAAAATTTTATGTTTGTAACTAATTTGATATTTCATGATTTATGAAGGTAGGTTTAGACTAATAATAAATTAAGATTATGTACCATATAACACATTGTCCATATCACATATTTAATAATACAACATTTAAAACAAACTATATATGAACATATATAAGTGGGGTCATTACATCCTACACTCCAGATAAAAAGTTTGGTCCCCAAACTTGACTTACATTAATTTTTAAACAGGAATGGATATCGCACTTTTATTTCATCTTCCCGCAACCGTGTTACTTCTTCAATGGAATGATTACGTCATAATACTTTTGTAACAACCCATGACTTTGGAGACTGAGAAATTAAATTTTTGGAAAATAAAAATGTAATTGAATTGGAGAATTTTAATATTTGGGAATTGAGGTTTAAAAATAGAGAACATTTCAAGTATTTCGGATGATGATTTTGAGGGTACCATCGATCCCAGGAGGGTCGATATAGTCAAAATGACTGTCATTGGTTTTTTTTTTGGCTCTGGAATGTTTTAAGTCAGTTTGACTCGAATTGGAGTAAATGAGTCATTTAAAGTGTGTATTAACATTTAAAACTGGGATTTATGTTTTATAGGCTGAAGAGGCTTACGGATCAAGCCTTCTCATTTGTGAGAAAGAGAGAAAGAGAAAGGAAGACGAAGGAAGAGAGAGAGGAAGGAAAGCTTGGAGATTCCGGCCCAAACGCGACATTGAGGACGATCCAACCTCTACAAAATCGAGGTAAGTGTTTAATCTTGTTAAATAGTTATTTGTGTATTTCATTTCATAATTTATGGGTTAAAGAAATGGATTTTGGGTATTAATATCAAAACCTAGATTTTTGGGTTTAATCCTGAAATCAATGTTTACATATGGGTTTAAATGGGGTTGAAATGGTTGGGATCAACTTTGGATTGATTTAATGGCTTAAAATCATGATTTGACGAAGGTTTGGGGGTTGGAATAGAAATTTTAGGGTTTAAAAATTCGTGGGTTCATTGAAGAAGATGAACCCTTCAAATTATGCAGACCCGAATTGATTCGCCCCTTAAGCAAATCGATTCGGCCTAGGCAAATTGGCAGGTTTGCATTGAACGAATCGATTCGGACCCAAGCCGAATCGATTCAGCCTGAGACAGAATCCCAGGTCTTTGGACCCGAATCGATTCGCCTCTGAGGCCGAATCGATTCGGAATAGGGCCGAATTGATTCGAAAATAGGGTATTTTGTGTAATTTTCTCCATAGTGATTTCAAACCTTTTTTGGTTGGGTTTATTGATTCGAGACTTTCTCTTAAGATGTAATAGATATGCTTTGGAGACATAAAGGGGTTTCTCACACATTGTGATTATGGGGACTTCTTGGGACAATTTGGAAAAAAATATATATCCATGTATGCCTTTGGAGTTGTGTATTGAGATTGTGGGGAAACCTTAATGGGATTGAAAATCCTAATTATATATCATGGTAAGTATAGATAGGATGGGAGGTAAGAACTCTTAGAGAGAGAGTTGCGAGGGCATGGCTTGTAATTGTAGGCCGAGGATAGTGCCAAATCCTTATGGTAAATAGGATTCTATTGAGATTAAGGTTTGGGGACCGAAGAGAGAGAGGGGTCATGTATCTTTAGAAATGTTTAAATTAAGGAATAATGGGTAACCAAATAGGAGTAAGGGTTCCTATGATCAATCGAGCCGTAGGTGAAATTGGGAACGATTTGGATTGTACTATCATCTAGAATGAGTGGTAGTACAATTTTAGTCAGGATAGTTTATACATAATTGAATGGAAGTAACTATTGGAATTCCAAAACTTGAAATGATGTTGGGATAAGTTGAGGTTTGTATACTATTAGTTATATTTATGCCAATGGTAAAATAGTACTAAAGAGAATTTCGTACTTTAGAATATAGAGGAGATGTGTAATGATGGTTTCCTACACTAAACTTTGGATGATAACCCTAATGTTGGAGATAAAAATATATGCTCGGGATACTATTAATCATAGGAAAAGTGGATGAATATGCTTCAAGTGAGGGATTGTATTCACGTATCGAGGAAAATTAAATGAGCTTGTGGTGACGGCTTGTATATTGAGGATTATGTATACTTATAGCCGAGTGTATATATATATCTTATACATACGAACGAGATATAGTTATATATATATATATATATATATATGGATATGTGGAGTATATATATCTATATAGATATGACTCTATGGATATATTTATGTTGTGGATATACATGGTATGAATATTGAAACTGTATATGATGGTTTAATGTTTGATCTTATGATGGGATCACATGGATGTATATATTTTGTACATGTGAATGATATATATAATTATGTGGTTAAGCATACCCCGCTCAAGATATCATTGGGAAGTTTCCGCGCAGAGGGTGAGCATCCTGGCTAGAAAAGCAGGGTGTGGATATTCCCCAGGTCATAGTCGTCTCGTGTGTTATTATATGATTTATATTTTTGGGATGAGACGTGGTGGGTATGTTTCATCTCATTGCTGGTTAGGAGATATAACCGCTTCCCGAGACGTCGTGTGCGTGAGTTTACAACAAGATGGGTGTCGTTTAATCCCACCATGGTGGCCCCAGTATTGCTACATGAGTCGGGCATTGGGAAGATGTTGGCATGATGCAGTTTTATCGGCGATATGTATAGCCGGGTATATTATGTGTATGGCCATTGTACATCATATGTGGTATGTACACTTGGCTATGGGAATGGATGATTGCATATATATATATATATATATATATATATATATATATATATATGGTTAGAATAAATGCCTATATATATATTTTTATATCCTAAAGATGAAAGGATATGGAATAGTTGTGGAGTACATCTTGGATGATTATGATGTACTAGATTAATGGGGGTTGATGTATCGTATTTAAGGAATATTCCGGTTACATTATCCCAAGGATGTTATTGGAGATTTTGGGTTGTTCTTATATTATAATCTAAATTTAGTAGTTGTAGTAATATAATAATTGTATGTATGGTATAATGGATCTCTACGATCGACATTGTCAAGGAGTAGTGTAACGGGGTGGTTCCTTGTTTGGATTTCGGTTTGCGAGATACCCCCCGCACGAAACGTAGTGCAGTGTTGAGAATGGAGAGAAGTTTTATCAATAATAATTTGTATGCTTGTTATTTAGTAATTAAATCATATGATTAAACCCAAAATGTATGTCGTTAACGCATTAAGAATTATAATTAATTAAATTATAAACTGGAATCCATTAAGCCAAATATGGCATACATGTTTGTAAAAATAATTAAGTGTGTTTAGAAAGAGTGGATTCTTGGGCTATGATAGGAACGCAGATCTAGTGGGTATATGCTGGGCCTATGTTAAGTTAGGTTGTCCTTATAATTGGGGTAATTTAACTAAAATTTTAGGACGCGAATAGGTGCGTGCCGTTAGATGAGAGGTGAGTTGGGGTTTCACGAGAGTGCGATTCCACTTTAATTATGAAATAAGTGCATCGATATTTATTAGGCACGGTTAACACACTTGCTAAATATTTTCACAATTCAATCTCTGACCCGTTTACTTTTCTCTCCTGCCTGTATATATATATATATATATATATATATATATATATATATATATATATATATATATATATATACTATTACAGGTGTCCTACCGCATGGATGCTGGATGACTTTCTATCCAGGGTCTTGGGAGCTGTGATAGGTATGGACTTTTATGGGACTTAGATTGTAGTCGCTTCCTACTTCTTCAAGAATCTAGGTAGGATTCATATTGTATATCGGGTTTATACCCAAGGGATATTTATATATGTCTATATTCATTCCATTTCAGTTATTGTATTAGTTGTGACCCGACAGCTTATTCGGGTTTATCTCCTTCCGACATATTCTTTTGTAGTTATTCATTTCATTTATCACAATCTTATATGAATCTTTCTTTTCTTTGTTAATAGTTTATAGTGTTGGTTTGTTGTCTATTTTATGTTTTATTAAATTTTTAACATCTCGCTTATATAATACCGGGTAGTTATCCCTATATTATGTAGTACCGACAGTTGATGTTGAGATTGGACCATCTGAAACTCCTGATTTAATGTAGTATAGGACTGGCCACCCATTATTATCTTGAGCGGGTTGTTACAGATGGTATCAGAGCATCAGGTTCCAGAGTCTTTAGGATCTGTGTGAGTTTTCTGCGTTCTTCCGTTAACGTTCTTGATATAAAGTCCTACTATTAGGATGGTTGTGTTCACTGCGCTTATCTTTTTCTGTGAAGTGTATTCACTTGATCGGCGTTCTGATAACAGTTGTTCTCATTTCAGACGTCGCCTAGATTATGTTGTCTAGGAAAGGACCAGATTAGAGATACAATACCCATAATTGATTTTGGGTACGCTTTGATTTGAGGTGTTTGTTTCCCCGATCCAGGCGGAGATAAGGATAAGATTTCTATCAATGATTGAAGGTGATGATTCGGTGGTTGAGTAAGAAAGGGAAATTTACTCGAAAGGCAAATCTTGGACTTAGTAAGGTAACTCTAAGGAGAGGCATGTAGTGTAGTCCTTGGGAGGTTTAGATTGAGAAACCCATCAACCTTCATTAGCAAACCTGATGTTGGTGACTCTTATCGAGGTAAGGTAGGTGGAGTTGTCCCAATATCAGGAGTATTGCCTTCTGGGATGAGGGAGAAAGAAATTGGCGACTCAGGTTCGTTAAGTAGGACTGAGGAAGTTTTTGGTAGTCACAATTGTGTTTTGTCCTTCATAATGGTTAGGAAGAATTTTGAGGAAGATATTTCCCTTGTGGAGAACTAGGCTTAGGAAAAATGATTGTCCTGGAAGAAGTAGAGGACTTTAAATAAGGGTTCGAGGATGAAGTAAAGCAATTGGATTATGGAAGTATGAGGTAGAATACCTTTCTTTTGGTTTAAGTCATGCTTTATGCAATGTCGGTAACGTCAAGCATAAGGTATGATGAGTAGTAGTCGTTACACCGTTAGGGTGTATAGTATTTCCTTGGAAGAAGGAGTGAGTAAGTACGACCCTTGTATGGCATCTTTTGAGAAATAGACCATCTCATAAAAAGGTAGTCGAGAGTTGTAATATTGAATTCCGGAAGTGCGGAATGTCGAGGTTTGTTGAGTAGTGACTATAAGGTCATTTGTCTTATGGATAGGTTAGGGTATGTAATTGTAGTATTCCATTGAGAGGAGGACTTACCTTGTGGCAAATGCTTTAATGCAATGCAAGGGATATGTATGACTGAGAGGTTTAGAGTTCAGGGGATTTATTTTGAGTGAGGATTTTTCTCATAGTATGCTAGTTTTTAGAACTAGGTAGTGGTTAGAAGTATTGTATTTGTTGAGGCCTTGTGTTCTAAACATAAGGTATTTGTTTGGCGTGTCGAAAGACGCGGGATTTATTTATATTATATTGTTACATAGGCCCTCGGGAAATATAAAAAATATATGAAAGCTTTTTATAAAACCTTAACCCTGGTTCAACTAGTCTCAATCCCCGACCTAGCTACACAGTAGTGTATTGGGAGGGTTCCTTGTTTGGATTTCACTTGCGAGACCTCCCCGACACGAAGGTGGCTAGCGTCAGGAATTGAGGAGGGTTCAACCATGGAAATTTCAAACTTTTATATAGTAATATGTTGTTATAGATTATGTTGATGATAGTTGTACTACGATTGAGGATATTGGAGCCTGGTTATACTTCTACGAGTTGAGCTCGGATGTATGGGCGCCATGGGTAGTTAGATTGTTTTAAAAATTTATATGGTTCGACGTGAGAACTAGTAAGGATTGGTATAGTGGTCCTGAGGATTGATGTAAGGACTAGATGAGGTTGAGGTCCTAGGCACATCTTAAAATTTTGCGGACGAAATTTTTGTAAGGGGGGGAGTATGTAACAACCCATGACTTTGGAGACTGAGAAATTAAATTTTGGGAAAATAAAAATTTAATTGAATTGGAGAATTTTAATATTTGGGAATTGAGGTTTTAAAATAGATAACATTTCAAGTATTTCGGATGATGCTTTTGAGGGTACCATCGATCTCGGGAGGGTCGAGATAATCAAAATGACTGTCATTGGGTTTTATTTCGGCAACGGAATGTTTTAAGTCAGTTTGACTCGAATTGGAGTAAATGAGTCATTTAAAGTGTGTATTAACATTTAAAACTGGGACTTATGTTTTATCGGCTTAAGAGGCTTATGGATCACGCCTTCTCATTTGTGAGAAAGAGAGAAAGAGAAAGGAAGAAGAAGGAAGAGAGAGAGGAAGGAAATCTTGGAGATTCCGGCCCAAACGCGACATCGAGGACGATCCAACCTCTACAAAATCGAGGCAAGTGTTTAATCTTGCTAAATAGTTATTTTTGTATTTCATTTCATAATTTGTGGGTTAAAGAAATGGATTTTGGGTATTAATATCAAAACCTAGATTTTTGGGTCTAATCTTGAAATCAATGTTTACATATGGGTTTAAATGGGGTAGAAATGGTTGGGATCAACTTTGGGTTGATTTAATGGCTTAAAATCACGATTTGATGAAGGTTTGGGGGTTGGAATAGAAATTTTAGGGTTTAAAAATTCGTGGGTTCATTGAAGAAAAAGAACCCTTCAAATTCTGCAGACCCGAATCGATTCGCCCCTTAAGCGAATCGATTCGGCCTAGGCAAATTGGCAGGTCTACATTGAACGAATCGATTCAGACCCAAGCCGAATCGATTCGGCCTGAGATAGAATCCCAGGTCTTTGGACCCGAATCGATTCGCCTCTGAGGCCGAATCGATTCGCTGGGCCGAATCGATTAAAAAACAGGGTATTTTGTGTAATTTTCTCCATAGTGATTTCAAACCCTTTTTGGTTGGGTTTATTGATTCGAGGCTTTCTCTTAAGATGTAATAGATATGCTTTGGAGACATAAAGGGGTTTCTCACACATTGTGATTATGGGGACTTCTTGGGACAATTTGGAAAAAAAATAATCCATTTATGCCATTGGAGTTGTGTATTGAGATTGTGGGGAAACCTCAATGGGATTGAGAATCCTAATTATAGATCATGGTAAGTATAGATAGGATGGGAGGTAAGAACTCTTAGAGAGAGAGTTGCGAGGGCATGGCTTGTAATTGTAGGCCGAGAATAGTGCCAAAATCATATGGTAAATAGGATTCTATTGAGATTAAGGTTTGGGGACCGAGGAGAGAGAGGGGTCACCTATCTTTAGAAACGTTTAAATTAAGGAATAATGGGTAACCAAATAGGAGTAAGGGTTCCTATGAACAATTGAACCGTAGGTGAAATTTGGAACGATTTGGATTGTATTATCATCTAGAATGAGTGGTAGTAAAATTTTAGTCAGGATAGCTTATATATAATTGAATGGAAGTAACTATTGGAATTACAAAACTTGAAATGATGTTGGGATAAGTTGAGGTTTGTAGACTATTAGTTATATTTATGCCAATGGTCAAATAGTACTAAAGAGAATTTCGTACTTTAGAATATAGAGGAGATGTGTAGTGATTGTTTCCTACACTAAACTTTGGATGATAACCCTAATGTTGGAGATAAACATATATGCTCGGGAGACTATTCATCATAGGAAAAGTGGATGAATATGCTTCAAGTGAGGGACTCTATTCACATATCGAGGAAAATTAAATGAGCTTGTGGTGACGGCTTGTATATTGAGGATTATGTATACTTATAGCCGAGTGTATATATATATCTTATACATACGAACGAGATATAGTTATATATATATATATATATATATATATATATATATGGATATGAGGAGTATATGTATCTATATAGATAGGACTCTATGGATATATTTATGTTGTGGATATACATGGTATGAATATTGAAACCGTATATGATGGTTTAATGTTTGATCTTATGATGGGATCACATGGATGTATATATTTTGTACATGTAAATGATATATATACTTATGTGGTTAAGCATACCCCGCTCATGCTATCATTGGGAAGTTTTCGCGCAGAGGGTGAGCATCCTGGCTAGAAAAGCAGGGTGTGGATATTCCCCAGGTCATAGTCGTCCCGTGTGTTATTATATGATTTATATTTTTGGGATGAGACGTGGTGGGTATGTTTCGTCTCATTGCTAGTTAGGAGCTATGACCGCTTCCCGGGACGTCGTGTGCGTGAGTTTACCACGAGATGGGTGTCGTTTAGTCCCACCATGGTGGCCCCAGTATTGCTACGTGAGTCGGGCGCTGGGAAGATGTTGGCATGATGCAGTTTTATCTGCTATACGTATAGCCGGGTATATTATGTGTATGGCCATTTTACATCATATGTGGTATGTACACTTGGCTATGGGAATGGATTATTGTATGTATATATATATATATATATATATATATATATATATATATATATATATATATATATGGTTAGAATAAATGCCTATATATGTATATTTTTATATCCTATAGATGAAAGGATATGGAATAGTTGTGGAGTACATCTTGGATGATTATGATGTACTAGGTTGATGGGGGTTGATGTATCGCATTTAAGGAATATTCCGATTACATCATCCCAAGGATGTTATTGGAGATTTTTGGTTGTTCTTATATTATAATCTAAATTTAGGAGTTGTCGTAATATAATTATTGTATGTATGGTATAATGGATCTCTAGGACAGACATTGTTAAGGAGTAGTGTAACGGGGTGGTTCCTTGTTTGGATTTCGCTTTGTGAGACACCCCACGCATGAAATGTAGTGCAGTGTTGAGATTGGAGAGAAGTTTTGTCAATAATAATTTGTATGCTTGTTATTTAGTAATTAAATCATATGATTAAACCCAAAATGTATGTGGTTAACGCATTAAGAATTATAATTAATTAAATTATAAATCGGAATCCATTAAGCCAAATATGGCATACATGTTTGTGAAAATAATTAAGTACGTTTTAGAAAGAGTGGATTCTTGGGCTATGATAGGATGGTAGATCTCGTGGGTATAGGCTGGGCCTATGTTAATTTAGGTTGTCCTTATAATTGGGGTAATTTAACTAAAATTTTAGGACGCGAATATGTGCGCCCCATTATATGAGAGGTGAGTTGGGGTTTCACGAGAGTGCGATTCCACTTTAATTATGAAATAAGTGCATCGATATTTATTATGCACGGTTAACACACTTGCTAAATATTTTCACAACTCGGGCTCTGACCCGTTTACTTTTCTCTCCTGCCTGTATATATATATATATATACTATTACAGGTATCCTACCGCATGGATGCCTGATGACTTTATATCCAGGGTCTTGGGAGCCGTGACAGGTGCAGACTGTTGCGGGACTTAGATTGTAGTCGCTTCCTACTTCTTCAAGAATCTAGGTAGGATTCATATTGTATATTGGGTTTATACCCAAGGGATATTTATATATGTCTATATTCATTCTACTTCAGTTATTGTATTGGCTGTGACCCGACAGCTTATTCGGGTTTATCTCCTTTCGACATATTCTTTTATAGTTATACATTTCATTTATCACAGTTCTTATATGCATCTTTCTTTTCTTTGTTAATAGTTTATAGCGTTGGTTTGTTGTTTGTTTTATGTTTTCTTAAATTTTTAACATTTCGCTTATATAATAAAGGGTAGTTAGCCCTATATTATGTAGTACCGACAGTTGATATTGAGATTGGACCATCTGAAACTCCTGATTTAATGTAGTATAGGGTTGGTCACCCGTTATTATCTTGAGCGAGTTTCTACAGATGGTATCAGAGCATCAGGTTCTAGAGTCTTTAGGATCTGTGCGAGTTTTCTGCGTTCTTTCGTCAACGTTCTTGATATAAATCCCTACTATTAGGATTGTTGTGTTCACTGTGCTTATCTTTTTCTGTGAACTGTATTCACTTGATCGACGTTCTGATAACAATTGCTCTCGTTTCAGACGTCGCCTAGATTATGTTGTCTAGGAAAGGACCAGATTAGAGATACAATACCCATAACTGATTTTGGGCACGCTTCGATTTGAGGTGTTTGTTTCCCCGATCCAGGCGGAGATAAGGATAAGATTTCTATCAATGATTGAAGGTGATGATTCGGTGGTTGAGTAAAAAAGGAAATTTACTTGAAAGGAGAATCTTGAACTTAGTAAGGTAAGTCCGAGGAGAGGCATGTAGTGTAGTCCTTGGGAGGTTTAGATTGAGAAACCCATCAACCTTCGTTAGCGAACCTCATGTTGGTGACTCTTACCGAGGTAAGGTAGGTGGAGTTATCCCAATATCAGGAGTATTGCCTTCTGGGATGAGGGAGAAAGAAATTGGAGACTCAGGTTCGTTAATTAAGACTGAGGAAGTTTTCGGTTGTCGCAATCGCGTTTTGTCCTTCATAAAGGTTAGGAAGGATTTTGAGGAAGATATTTCTCTTGTGGAGAACTAGGATTAGGAAAAATGATTGTCTTAGAAGAAGTAGAGGACTTTAAATAAGGGTCTGAGGATGAAGTAAAGCAATTGGATTATGGAAGTATGAGGTAGAATACCTTTCATGGGTTTAAGTCACGCTTTATGCGATGTCGGTAACGTCATGCGTAAGGTATGATGAGTAGTAGTCGCTACACCGTTAGGGTGTATATAATTTCCTTGGAAGAAGGAGTGAGTAAGTACGTCCCTTGTATGGCATCTTTTGAGAAATAGACCGTCTCATAAAAAGGTAGTCGAGAGTTGTAATATTGAATTGCGAAAGTGCGAAATGTCGAGGTTTGTTGAGTAGTGACTATAAGGTCATTTGTCTTATGGATAGGTTAGGGTATGTAATTGTAGTATTCCATTAAGAGGAGGACTTACCTTGTGGAAAATGCTTTGATGCAATGCAAGGGATATGTATGACTGAGAGGTTTAGAGTTCAGGGGATTTATTTTGAGCGAGGATTTTTCTCATAGTATGCTAGTTTTGAGAACTAGGTTGTGGTTAGAAGTATTGTATTTGTTGAGGTTTTGTGTTCTAAATATAATGTATTTGTTTGGCGTGTCGAAAGACGCGAGATTTATTTATATTATATTGTTACATAGGCCCTCGGGCAATATAAAAAATATATGAAATCTTTTTATAAAACCTTAACCCTAGTTCAACTAGTCTCAATCCCCGACTTAGCTACACAATACTATATTGGGAGGGTTACTTATTTGGATTTCGCTTGCGAGACCTCCCCCGCACGAAGGTGGCTAGCGTCAGGAATTGAGGAGGGTTCAACCATGGAAATTTTTAACATCTCGCTTATATAATACCAGGTAGTTAGCCCTATATTATGTAGTACCGACAATTGATGTTAAGATTGGACCATGTGAAACTCCTGATTTAATGTAGTATAGGGTTGGCCACTCGTTATTATGATGAGCGGGTTGTTACAACTTTGACCAGTGGAATTACCTTGGTTCGTAATATATGATCTTTATGGTCCAAAATTTCAACTATATGCTCAATGTAGGTCAAATCTTCTCTAACTTGAAGAGGTCCATGAGTTAGGATATGTGTTTAATCTAGGGAGTATTTCTTTACCATTGAAACATGAAACACATTATGCACACAAGAGAGTTTAGGGTATAAGGCTATTCTATACGCAACAACTCCTATACTTTCAATGATTTTAAAAAGACCTATGTATCTTGTACTCAATTTCCCTTTCTTCCCAAATCGGATTACTCCGTTTGTTGGTGATACTCGTAAGAACACATAATCTCCTCTTTGGAATTCCAACCGTCGGCGGTGATTGTCAACATAACTCTTTTGACGACTTTGAGCGATTAAAAGTCGGTCTTCTATCAATTTCACTTTCTCTATTGTGATCTTGATCAATTTTGGTCCCAATAATTTTCTTTCTCCAACTTCTACCCAACATGCAGGGTACGACACCTTATACCATAGACTGCCTAATATAAAGCCATTTGAATACTTGATTGATAATAATTATTATATCCAAAATCTACTAACGATAAATGGTCATCCCAATTCTCTTTCAGATCAAGTACACATGCCCTAAGAATATGTTCTAAGGTTTGAATGGTTCTCTAAGATTGTCCATTTGTTTGAGGATGAAAATTTAATTGTGTTCCCATGGATGCTTGTAGGCTTTTCCAAAAGAGAGACACAAATCTAGGGTCACGATCAGAAATAATTAAAACTCGGGTTCTATGAAGCCTACTAATTTCCTGCACATACAACTTAGGTAGCTTTTTGAAAGAATGGGTAATCTTAATGGCAAGAAAATGAGAAGATTTAGTTAAACTATCAATAATTATCCAACTAAAATCATTGCCATTTGAACTCCTTGGTAAACCTGTCACAAAATCCATAGTAATATGTTCCCATTTCCACTCAGGTATTGGTAGGGTTTGTAGTAATCTTGATGGTTTGTGATGTTCAACTTTTACTTATTGACAAACCAAACACTAAGATATAAATTCGGCTATCTCCCTTTTCATGTTATTCAACCAAAACACTTCTCGAAGATCCCTATACATTTTTGTACATCCAGGATGAAATGTGAATCTTGAGTAATGACTTTCCTCTTAAATTTACCTCTTTAATTGGTCATCACATGGCACACACACTCTATTTACAAACCTCAATATATCATCTCTTGTCACAAATTAAATCTTATTCCCTTCAATAACTTCTTCTCTAATCCTCTTAAGTTGTGGGTCATTTACTTTCGCAATTTTGATCATTTCCATTAACATGGGTTGTACTTGTAAGTTTGAGATTATTCCTCCTTTACTATAAATACGTACATTTATTTCCACGCTTCTCAAATCCTTTAATAGTTCTTCCTATCTTGTAATAAGACAAGCTAAATTTGGTGTAGACTTCCTACTTAAAGCATCAGCTACTATATTTGCTTTCCCTAGGTGATAATGAATATTTAAATCATAATCTTTCATTAATTATAACCACCTCCTCTGTATCATGTTCAACTCTTTCTGCGTAAAGATATATTTCAAACTCTTATGATCGGTATAAATCTCACATATCTATCCATACAAATAATATATCCAAATCTTGAGAGAAAAAATTACACTTACTATTTCTAGGTCATGGGTTGGATAGTTTTGCTCATATGGTTTTAACTGTCTCGAGGCATAAGCTACTAATTTTCCATTTTTCATTAGCACACATCCTAAACCATTTTTAGAAGCATCACTATAAATAACAAATCCCCTTGTCCCGGAAGGAATAGTCAAAATTGGGTCAGTTACTAATCGATTCTTAAGTTCTCGAAAACTATTCTCAACTTCCTCAAACCATTCATATTTCACCTTCTTTTCGGTCAATCTAGATAATGGTTTGGAAGTACTAGAAAATCCTTCAACAAATCTTTGATAATAACCTGCTAATCCAAGAAAACTACGAGTCTCCATCACATTAGTTGGTTTTGGCCAACCTAGTATAACCTTGATCTTTTGAGGGTCAATCGACACTCCCTCCTTGGAAATTACATGTCCTAGAAAAGAGACGCTAGGCAACCAAAACTCACACTTCTTTAATTTTGCACATAATTTCTCCATCCTAAGGATTTGTACCACCGTCTCTAATTGTTTTTCGTGTTCTTTAATACTTTTGGAATAAATAAGGATGTCATCAATGAAAACAACCACAAAGTGATCCAAATATTTCCTAAGCACCCTATTCATCATATCAATAAAAGCGATTGGTGCATTAGCTAGTCCAAATGGCATCACAAGAATTCATAGTGACCATATCTAGTACAAAAAGCTTATTTCGAAATATCATCTTCCTTAATCTTCAATTGGTGATAGGCTCACCTTAGTTCAATCTTTGAAAATACTTGCGCACCTTTAAGTTGGTCAAACAAATCATCTATACGAGGTAAGGGATATTTATTTTAATGGTTAGCTTGTTTAGTTCACGATAATCTATACATAACCTTATTGTCCCATCCTTCTTTTTAACAAATGACCCTAGAGCACCCCAAGGGGATACACTTGGTCTAGTAAAACCCTTGTCTAATATATCTTGTAATTGAACTTTTAATTCCCTTAATTCTAAAGGTGACATACGATAAGGTGGTTTCGATATTGGTACAGTTCCAGGATTAAGGTCAATCGTAAGATCTATTTCTCTACTAGGATGAAGACTGGGTAAATCATATGGAAAATATTTAGTGATAGGAATACCTTCTAAACTAATTTCTTTTGTTTTCAAGTCAATAACACTTGCAAGGAATCCTTGACAGCCTTTCATAAGAAAACTACAAGCTTGCAATGCAGAGATAATACGCATGGGAGATGGGATGTCAATTCCTTCAAAATTGAATTCTGGTTGGTTAGGAATTTGGAAAGTAATTCTCTTCTCAAAACTATCTGCCTTAGCATGATATGATGCTAACCAATCCATCCCCAAAATGAATTCAATGTCTCTTATGTCCCAAACTATCAAATTGGAGAATAGTTTATGACTACTAACATCTTTAGGGCAAGACTTATATACTAATGTTCCCGTCAATAACTCACCCGAAGGAGCAAAAACATGTATGCTATGATTTAAGGGTTCAGAAATATTAGGAAAATGATTAACAAATGAATGGGTAGAACCAGGATCTGTTGAAACCTGAAAAGGTTGTGCACATATAGAAATTGTACCTGACACTAGTGCGTTAGAAGCTTGGGCATCAAAAAGTTGAAAAACTCTACCATGTCTTCCTTAATCCTACTTTTCTCCTAAAGGTTGTATCGGATTTACTGGGGTTGGTTAGTCTTTTATTTGATGCCCTTTCTGTCCACATCTAAAACAAGCTCCCGTATCCTTATAACAAGGTCGTCCTCCGTGCATCTTCCCACGTCGCTGACATATCTTGTTATTAAACGATTTGTTATCACTAGGTCCCACAATATTGGATGTCATCCTAAAATTATTTCTATTATTTGGGTTCCTCCGTAGTTGTTCCCCAAACTTCTCTTACCATTTATAATTATATTGTACTCCTTGTCGTCCCTCTCAGCTATCGTAGCCCTAGCCACAACGTCACTATATGATGTCAACTTCAGGATGGAAATTCGACTACGAATACTCAACCTTAACCCATGTTCAAAATTTTTGGCTTTTAAAACATGATTTACCACAACATAAGGTGCAAAATGGGATAACTCGGTAAACTTGGCCTCGTATTGACTAACCGTCATATTCCCTTGCGCTAGACTCATGAACTCAGCTGCCATTTCATCCTTCACAATTTGAGGGAAATATTTCTCGTAAAAGATCACCAAGAAGTCACTCCAACCTATTTAAGTACTCCTCTCCTCGTGTATTCTCTTAATCATTCTCCATCAATGTTCGGCTTCACCTTCTAGCATAAATGTTGCTAATGAAACCTTTTGTTCATCGGTACACTTAAGAACATCCAACATATTTTCCATCTACATCACCCAACTTTTTGCTTCAATGGGGTTAGGAGTGCCTTTAAAAGAAGGCAGATTCAACTTCTTGAACTGTTCAATAGTACAACTAGTTAGTTTAAGATTCCTTGGTTCTCCATTATTCACCTGATGCTCAACAATATTTTTTAGACTCTCAATGGCCTTGTATGCACCTTCTAGTATTTCCATACTTTAACCACTAGTTCCCTTAGTTGATCTTGTCTAGGTCATTTTCTACCGTCACGACCAAACGTAAGATGTATTATACTATCTCGAGATTAGAAATTAGAAAAATAATAATATATTAATAATTATATAGAACGTAAGACATATTGAGGGTTATTACATAAGTCAGATATTTAATCCTATATCTTATGTATCGAAACTTAAAATCTATAACGTTCGAAACTCAAGTTCGTGTCAATCTGATATCTTTAACTTTCCTTTATGGGGTTGGTATTCAGTCTTAGTGAGCTATACATCCAAGTAGGTGTTTTTGTTTTTGAGTTTTATGTCAGGATTGGAAGAAAGGGACATTTGTAAACGTGAATTTACGATGGAGTCAATTTGTATGCATATTTGCTTTGTTCCATTTTTGACAAAACTTCTTTGAATCGTATGTTGATATTTGAGTTGTTTGTTCTCACTACTAGAAATATACATTTTTATGATGGGGAGAAAGGGCCATAAAAGGTTATTTATGATGGTTTTCAAAAGTTTGAAAATCGTCGTAATGTTGTGTGTCATAATAAATTGGTGTTGACAAAACCGTCATAACAAACCATCCTATTACGACAGTTTTTCGTACAAACCTTCATTAACAATAATCTTGTGTGTCTTTATGAAATTGGTGTTGACAAAACTGTCATAACAAGCCATCCTATTACGACAGTTTTTCGTACAAACCATTATAAGAAGTACATATTACGATGGTTATTTTCTTAATTATAATGACAGCGTACATAAAACAGTCATAAAACATATCCGTTTTTCTATGTGAACTGTAAACCATCATAAAAGTTTTTTTTCCTTTCTTTTTTTGCATTGTACTATTCAAATATCCCAAACATGTAATGCATAAAACTACGATTTGCAAATTCAAAGCACAAATTTCCATATTCAAAGTAGCAAATTCCAAATACCGATATGACTTGAACAATATAAAAATTGTCATTAATATTTGAAATTAATAGAAATAAATATAATCCAACAATTTCCCCCATTGACTTCAAAACAACTCACAAAAAAAATGATATCTAAAATGACGTATACTATAAACATATAAACTAGCAAATGAAATTGCAATATGAACTTCATTCGTGTAGCATGGAAACCCATTTTAGCAATAACTACATCGGGTACGCAATAGGCAACAACGGGATCAATATCTGAACAAAAGAAGGAAACAAATAACAGTTAACAACTAAAACAGATTAACCATATAAAGAATATAACTCAAACAATAATGATATTCTAATATAATATCAAGCATAAAAAAATAAACACTTGCATAATTTTAAAGTTAATTTTTACTTCATTCTTTATTAAGGCGTGGGAGAGATAAATGAAAAAAGTATCATGAAAATTTGAGTAGAATTTCCTCCGATTTTTTAATAATCCAAAATAATGACATTTTTAACCAACCACCATATAAAGCCCAATATGGGCATTCACCATCAATAATAATATAAAGCCCGCCCCATGCATTTAGCATCAACAACAACAACAATATAAATCCCACCCCAGGCATCATTCATTATCAATAATAATAAAATAAATACCACACTGGGCATTCACAATAACCAATAATTTAAGGCCCAAACGGATATCACAATTAAACATCTGCATAATCTCAAAGTTAATTTTTACTTTATTATTTATTAACGCATGGAAGAAATAAATGGGGAAGGTTTTATGGAAATTTTGAAATAATTTCCTCAGTTTTCTTAATAATTCGAAATTAAACATCTCATGTTTAACCACCCACAAAAATATAAAGCCCACCTCGAACATTCATCATCATCAACAACAATATAAATGCCATCGCATGCATGCACTATCAATAATAACAATACAAATACCACAATACACATTCATTATCAATAATTACAATATAAATACCACCTTGGGGATTCACAATCAAAGACAATATAGAGGCCAAAACGGGGATCACAAAACATTTGCAGAATCTCAAAGTGAATTTTTACTTCATTCTTTTTTAACTAAGGGAAGAGATAAACGGGGAAGGTTTAGTGAAAATTTCGAAAAAGTTTCCTTTATTTTTTAGGAATCCAAAATTAAACATGACATGTTTAACCAACAACAATAAAATAAAACCCAATCCGAGCATTCACCATCAACAAAATAAAGCCCACCCCGGGCATTCACTGTCAACAAAATAAAGCCTACCCCGTGGATTCACTGTCAACAATATTAAGCCCACCCCCGGGCATTCAACATCATCATCAACAACAACGATAATATAAATCTCACCCCGTCCATTCACTAACAACATTATTCTTAACATCATATTTTTATAGTGTTTTGATAATATTAATTACGATTTTTGTTATATTTTCATATATAGTATTTTGATTCTCTATATTAAACATTATTAACATCGACACAAAGTAATTAATTAGATTGGAGAAAAAAAAAGGTACCTGAAAAGATATGCCAAAATTGTCCACAACTGTAGCTCCCTTAAAATACTCCTGAATGAAATCAATGAACTCATGCTGAACTTCTTCTATCTCATGATTTTCATAGGTTGATTTTTCAGCCAACTCCTTCATCTAACAAATCAAATAACACAAGTTGTATTCAATTTTTCCTTATAAAAGTAATTAGTAGGGAAACAAAAATTATAAAATAAATAACCATTAGTTTAGTAAATTGAAACGAATTCTCCATTAGATCCCTCATGAACTTCAATATGTAAAATCCACATTCAACATTACCCGGTTGTAGAGGGCCCTATAGAATGATATGTTTAAGATAATAGTTTTATTAAGATTTAATAAATAAGTCAGTAATGTATATTCATTAATATTATCGTACTTAACATTCTCCCAGTTTGAGCCTGAAATTCTTCCTTCTTTCGAAACCACCAACACTTTAAATTCATGTCAAGACAAATATTAAAATGAAAAACATGTGTACAAAATAAATTTTAATTCTAAGGAAAGTCACCCATTATACTTTTGCATCATTAACTTTAATAGTTCTCAGATGCCAAAGTGCCAAGTATTAACAAAATAAAATATATACATGTCTAAAATTGAAATTTCTTAACCCGCCTTTAATGTGACCCTCAAATTTCATATTATTCGTCAAATTACTATATATTGAGGAATCTGTCATTGAATCCAGATTAGGAATATCTATCCCTATGGAGACCTCAACTTCAGTTTCATTGCTTGGAACGTGAGATACTACTTCAAAGACTACATATATTGTGGAAAAAAAATAAAATAATTAGTAATCCTTTCTTAAAATTTAACATCAACATAAAAAAGTGAAACTAAAGCTATGATGTTTAGTTACCTGAATGACTATCTCACTCACTTTCATCCCCATCTTCTACCATAATTTCTTAATCATTATGAATATCCACAGATGGGATTTTCTTGCTTAAGACAAACACTTCTTAACTAACCAAATCACTTTCCCTTCCAATGTGAGGATAAATAACAAACTTATATGAATTTCAAATAATAGCACTACCACACCAAGATAGTACTGCTGAAGCACAAACTTAACTGCAACTTTTACAACCCATAAAAAAGAAAATACGTGTATTTAGAATTTATAATTTAGCATTTTTTCATTTTTCAAGCTCAATCCTTGAGTCTGTTCAATTTTTAAACTATGAATTGAGGTAAATTTGGCATTTAACATTAAGAATGTGATCTTATTAATCATCGTTTTAGTATCATAATACATACCATCATCGTCAACATCAGTATCAGTGACCAAAGTTGCAAAAACTTATGTAATCTCTCCAGCTGTCCTCGCAATCTTATGTAAAGATTTGTACCAGTGAACAATGGTTCCCATATCAATTGTCAACTTTTTTTTCTCCATCTCTGCACAAACAGAGAGGATGCCCCCAATAAATGAATTCTTCAGCTATCAACTCTCGGCCGATATAGTTTCTACACAGAGTTAAAGTGACACAGTTATAAGTATTATGTCATTAATTTGAAGATCAAACCACAATTGTCATACCAAGTACTTAAATTATTTGTAAAACAAACAAACCGACTAATATACTAATGATATTAAAATATTGAAAGTATTCATATACGATCCTAGTTACCACCCTTCAGTAGCCAAAGTTGCACCTCAACATTCTAGAAGAGATTTGGCTAACTCTCCATTGGAGGAAACACACTCGTTAACCAATGCATGACCACAATAGGTTAGAAAAGTTAATAGTTGTCTAAAGTCGATTTCAGATAAAGTAGTTCCATCTGCGAAAGCACATTCTCATGAAGGCTAAAATGGATCTGCAGTAACTGCAGTTTCTCTACCTCAGAACACTCGCAATATTAGTAAGAATATGAAAAATGTAAAGATTCAAACATCGAAGCCATCAGATTTGAGAATGTCATCACCCTCATTGGGATTCATTAATAAGCCAAAAGCTTTAGGATCACATACCTTATCGCCGAAAACTTCTCAACTATTCGAGTCTTCCAAGTGTGGTATATATCCTGAAAAAACATAGTCATTTCAGGCCCCAACGTGTTTCGGAAAAAAACTCTAAATCGGTCAATGCTATAACAACAAGTTCATATACTGGGGTCTCAAGCGGTACACAGTGTTCTGATAGTTATGTTCCACAAAAAAACATGAAATTCGACTCTGAGATAAATAATATGCAGAAGGTGGAAGTAAAAGTTCCATACAGTAGCAAGCATGAAGTGGATGACATTGTTGATGCTAACCGGAAAATTCAGGAACATGTGGAGCACAATGAACCAGAGAAAATAGTCCACAAGGAGGATGCAGAATTGCACGCGAATGATAATCAAGTGAGAGAAGATACTCGTAATGCAGTTTTCTCAGGTAGAAAAAAATATAGTAGGGATGATTTGGGAAATCCTCTATGAGTGTCCCAAGATAGCTACTTAATGGATATTACTAGTGTTACTGGAACATAAAGCACAATTGAGTACCAATATGAAGAAGAAAAGTTTCGGAGTTCTGGTGTTATAAATCTTGGTGTCATCTCAAAGTCGTGCCTGAGAGATTCCACTAATCACGGGGAGCAGAAATCTTCAACTATGATTGATGATACCTTAAGTTGTATGTAGGGTCTTGGTTAGAAAATATTGAAATTAAATAGAATGCCATAAAAACAGAACAGAACAGTGTTCTGTCCTCCAATACATGGCACAAACCCAAACCCAAATGCCAAAAAAATGAAAAAAAATTATAAAGCTAGAAAACAATGTTCTTCTTCTTCTTTGTGGGAGGGTAAGAGCAAGATGTCTAGTAAGTGGTGAATAGTGGAGCCTATCTAGTTGACTAAGAATAGATCCTCAAACTCTTATTCTTCCCAGTCAAGTGGTGTCCAGGAAAAGACCATAACTGAATAAAAAAAATTACAAATCTAAGCAAAACAAATTTTGAAAATATAAATCCAAATGTAAAAGTCATACTTTTGAACAAAAATAGAGGAGGGGAAAAACTCACCTAACAAATTTTGAAGAGTTCTATCGTAATTTCCATTATTTCAACAATTTATCAATGATATATACGTATATGTGTCGAGTGTTTTAAATGGAAATCTACTTCATTTTTTTTCTCACTCGCCGTATTAGTATCAAAGTCATCCAATATAAAAAATTTTCGTCAAGAAATTTATAACAACTGCCCAAACTGGGCCGGCAACAAGAAAAAGATGCGAGACTAGGTTCATTCATGGCACGTAAAATATATGTATTATCTTTGTAGTTCTCTTAAAATTTAGAAGTAAACCAACCACAGATAGCGCATGAGATGCCACTGGTATAGGCAGATAATCACTACATATAGTGCATGAGAAATGACATTATTATAAGAAGATAATCAACATGCGTATACAACATTGTAAAACCATATACATTATGAATTTCGCAAAAGGATCTTATTAAAAGATAAATATAATTGAATATGAAGTCATTTTCTTTTGCCTCGACATATGTAAAAGAAACTTGGAGAAATGTACATATAGATTTCATCAAATGCATTGTTGATTAATGGCAAAAATCCTTATTTCATTTAAAAACATCATAAAGAGCAAGCGATTCTCCAAACAAATAACCATATGGGACAAAGAATATAAGAAGTCTTATTCCAAACATATCATGAAACAGTAGTTAGAAAAATACTCTTATTAAGGGATGCTACTAAAATTAAGATTTAAAAAGTTGTGGCACAAAAATGTGATTTTTACCTTCTTCATAACAAAATGATCAATGTTCACAATTTTTTTATGAGCAAGAAGTAATAGAAAGCAAAAACAGAAACAAAAGTAGGTCACAAATGCCTCAAACTAAAAAAAAATCATCTTATTGATATACATTGGCATGTCACTCGATGCTTAATGTGCATGCGGCTAAAAAAACATGAAAAAAAATTAACGGACTTTTCAATATGAAGGTTATCATTTTGTTATAAAGAAAATGCATAGCTATCAAATTATTATATTACAAAAATCAAGGTATCAATTGAAATTGATTTCAGAATTACACTGTAGTTCCTATGTGTTGGAACTAAAAGCACACCAAGGGATATCTGATTGAGAACGGAGCAATTTCAACAAAATGAAGCAATTTTGTTTAATTTGATTTTACCACTTAAATTGAAATTCAAGACATATAGTGTGATACCTTAATTTGACAGCCGAATTCAAAATATTTATGTCATCCTTTTTAGAAAAACATAACACACACCAACTGCCTCCTTTTGAGCTACTCAAACAGGCGTTGGACATCGGCTGAGACTCTCCCAAACCTTTGATGCCAATTCCTGCTATTGATATCTGATCTCTTTAATTGAAAATTAGGATAAACGAGCAGCCACTTTGCAGGGTAAACTAACTCCTACTAGCAACTAAATTTGCTTCATATTCTCCTAAATTTGCAATTCAAGTTGAAGGAGAGTGAAAAGAGAGAGGAGCATTTGTGGTGAACGATCAATCAAAGAATTAGGTCTGACATAAAGATAAAGAATCTAAACTTGTCAATGGTTTTTATAGTTTTCATATATATTAAAACAAAATTCTCTTATTGAATCAAAAGTAACCAAAACAGTATAAACATGATAAAGGGTGTCCTACTTTATGTAAATACACCTCATAGTTTTAATACTCCTTGCATGTAGGAATGCCTCCCAAATTGGATATGCCTACGGGAAAAAAAATTTGACAGACCAACTTGAGTCATACAAAGATTAAACATGATAATTAAATGACATACCAAACTCGAACAATTGAGAGAGCGATTAGATCACCATCAATGGGGTTAATGATTCGCATATAGAATCTTAAGGTTCTTATGAGCAACAAGGAAATGCAAAAACCAAAAACATCCTATTAAAGGGGTTAAGGTACCATAGTAAATGCAATTAAATTTAAAATGTATCTAACCGGTGAAAGAAAAGACCATTTTATAGTATTGTGAATAATTAAAACAGGAAATGAAACCAAATTGTTCCCATGAAAGGGCTTGCAATGAAATTAAATTAAACATTTATTTTACTATGAGGATCAAATGATGGAAATGAGACCAAACTGTGACCATTGTATCTTATTGAATTTAACGGGTGTTTTACAATAAAATTAAGAACATATACATAATATCTAAAAAATATGTACAATAATATTATAACATCAAGTTGCCGTAAGTTATATGTACAAATCATACAAGGTTTTCACTTCTCTATGTGGTCTATGGTCTACACATTTTGCATCCTAAAATGTGGATGTCATGTTACCTTATGGGACATCATCTACATATGCGTATGTATCGTCAACATTAGAGTCACCATTTCCAATTATTTGTGCTTTATGGGCGTGTGAATCTCGCCTTCTCTCAAGTGTAGCATCTTCTACTTCTGCTGATCTAATATAATCTAGACTGAACGAAAACTGGCGCAATCAAGAGAGTGATTGGATCACCATCACTGATCCTTCTGTTTAACATCTTCTGCGTAGATTAGTCGAAATTTCCACTTCTTACTCACAAACTACTCCCCACCATAACGAGGAAACAAAGTCTTAGATTTGCATATCATATTTAGGCTATCTTTGTGTTCGTAATGTGACATCCACATCACTACACCAAAATGGTAAAATTGACACCCTTTAGTTTTTTGTTATGGTCATTGACCGTGAGAAGGCCGTGACAAATGCTTGTCACGGTAAAAAAATGTATACCATATCCATAGGAGGTTTTTACCCCCGGCTCATAGTTTCAGATTTGAGAAAGGTTCCAATTTTTTATTAGGTGGGGTCGAACATAAGCTACTGCCGAGACAACTTTCTGGTTCTGAAATTGAAAGTAAAGCTTCTGAATATGGCCTTAATATGCCAGGTAAGAATCCCAAATTTAAGAATGTCAAGCATAAGAAGACCCCAACTGGAAATGAAATTGAGACAAGAAAGGCATGGTCTAGGAGGTAAATTTTATGTGACTTGCCTTATTGGAAGAATAACCCGGTGCACCATGTTTTGGAAGTGATGCATGCAGAGAAGAAATTAGCTGAATATATTATGGGCACTTGCCTTGGGGGGAGTCATTCGAAGGATGGAGAAAATGCACGAAAAGACCTTAAATCGTTGAAACTTAAGCCACAACTATGGTTGAAATAAGATAGTAGAGGAAGGGCAATAATTCCCCCTGGTGCGTTTACTTTGACGAGTGGGGAAAGGAAGGTACTTTTAGACACAATATATAATTTGAAGTGCCCCTCTAAATTTTCTTCCAACTTGCAAAGGATTGTGAATTATGCTACTCATGATTTACATAAGTGTAAGTCCCACGATTGGCATGTGATCATGCAATTGGTTCCTCTATTGTTTAAGCACTGTTTCTCCAAGCACAAGGATTTGTAGAGGGCTATTATGCAAATTAGTATTACCTTCTCACTCTTGTGTGAGAAGATAGTCAATCGAGAACACATAGTGGCCGAAAAATTGGCAATGACCGAAGCGATTTGTGTGTTGGAGAATTACTTTCCCACAGCATTCTTTGACATAAGTGTTCACTTGTCGGTAAACCTCTGTGACGAGGCACTTCTTTGTGGTCCTGTTAGATATCGGTGGATGTATTCGTTTGAAATATTGATGAATGTTCTTAAGATTACGTCAAGAATATGCGATACATTGCAGGATCAATTGTAGAGGAATACATCACCATGGAGTCATCAATATATACTCGGGAATATATACCTGCCTCGATCAGCGTTGATGACAGTGATTAGTTTGTCGATGATGGTGGTCATGTGATGGGAAAACGAGTGAAATTAATGAGTTTGCAACATGAACAAGTAGCTCGTTATCTATTTGACACACATGAAAATGTCGAAGAATGGAAAAAGTAAGTTTAAATTTTTTTAATGTTTAACATTATTTTAGAATATTTTAGATTATTGTTGTCAATTTTATAAAATACCGCAAGTGCACGGGCTATTATAGAATAGCGAGTGTAAGTACGGGTCGAACCCACAGAGATTTATCAATTTTTTTCTTTAAAAATAATTGTGACTGTCCAACTAGACTAAATTGGGTTGGAGATGAGATGTAATTTTAAACTAAGCAACACAAACAAGAAATAGGAGTACGAGAGATATAATCAAGGTAGCGTGAAAACTAGGACATTGGATCCATTTATCACGTTAAACTAACACTGTGCAATAATTTAAATTCGTCATTCCCGATTTTATAACTCAAATTAAACCGGCTCTCGTCGTATTTAATTCGGAAAAATAATACGTGAGAAGTCCAAAATAAAATTTAACGTCTCTAAATTTAGACGCCTAAAATCCCTATTCCCTTAAAAAGTTCACTTTTAAATTTTAAAATATAGTCTTTAAGCATGCGCTATCAATCAATTTAATAAAAGTATAACCCATCAAAAAGTACTCATACTTAAAATATAAAAATGATTTTTTTTTTCAAATAATGCCGAAGGTTTAAAACGCACTCTCGTGTCGTTTTAAATGAATACCGAATTTTTAAAACTTTTAGCACATATCGGGAAATAAAGACGAAATTAAATCACACACAATATTAATCACACATGATAAATTTCACCTAGTCCTAGTGAGGAAATTAAGCTAGCATAATTGTAGACATAATAAAATTGCAAGAATGAATACTCAATTTCATTAAATAAACAAACTTACAATTGATGTGTCACAAATAATCTTGACAAAATTTCCACCCACAAAATAATTATTGGCCCTCTCTAAAGCTCTCTCTATCACCCCCAAAATAATGAACCCAAGGGTCCTATTTATAGGCTTAGAATTAGGGTATTTTAGTTGGTGTAAAACACCCTTTTAATTGATTTATATGAATTATAAATTCCTAAAAATCAACCAAAAAAAAGAGTCCCACGGAATATCTTGAAAATCCCGTAATGGTCAGCTCCAAATCCCTTGATTTTCGGACTAAGAAGCTGTCAAACCTTATCTCTTTAAGGCTGCGTTTGGGTGCAATTTGGACTTGAGAAATTTTTTCCAAAAATTTAAGGTCAGGGGGAAGAATCGAACCCCTGACCTCCTCCTTCCACGCGCGCGCGAGACCACTGAACCAAGCAGCGTTCTTATAATAGTAGTTGCTTCAATAATATATAACCCGTTCCCATTTCCAGAAATTGCATTCTTCCACTTTGGCCCCTTAACTTTGTACTTCTTTAAATTATTCCCACAATCTTCATATCTTCACTAAATCACCTCGGATCTTCACCAAACTTCAGGGGTACCTGCAAAAATATAAAATAACTTATATTAATTCAATTTCAGCCCCAGAAAGTTTAGAAAATTATGAATTTACCCTTATTTATATTTTTGACCCCGGAATTCATAACTTTTTCATTTTAACTCCAAATTCAACCAAATTTCAGAGGGAACTTTATTTTGCCTAGATAAACATTTAAAAATTATTTTCAGGCCCATAAAGTTTTTGAAATTACAATTTTACCCCCGGAGTTATTAAAATTGTATTTTTTAACTCGAATTTTATTCAAACCTGCATTTTTCTTTTATTTTTCGAAAACGACTCTAAAAACTCATTATTTAAGATACAATGGGTCTAACAAGGCCTAGATTTGGGCATAATTCATACAAAATAATGCACTCATCAAATACCCCCAAACCTAAACTTTGCTAGTCCTCGAGCAAAACTAAAATTTTAAAATCTAACTCACTTTCGTAGGAATCACGATTGCACTTAGCATGTGCAACAAGCCGTTAAACCTCTAGGTTACCCTAGTGGACGAGTTTTGTCTCGTGAGGGTTTGCAGTGAATATACCCACAAAATTCAAAAACTTGACTCAATACAAAAGACACAAAAGTAATATAATCGAGTTTGAATGCAAACTTCATAAATATAGTAGAACTTCATTTCTCAATCTCAACTTATTGTGTCTGTGTGTGCATAGCCAATATAACCGTCAATTTCAAAAGATTTGATCGTTGCATTTCTTATCCGAAAGTTCGTTTTGATTTCAAAATCTCACAGAATGCACTCACAATCGAACACTCGGAAATGGGTCATTTTCTCTCGGTATATGTGAATAAAAGAGTAAATTTATATGAACAAATTTCACATATACATAATCAAAAATGGATTTTTATACAATGGATGAATATGACCTCATGACTGAAAATCGATTACTTGTTGAAAACATTGAATCACACTATAGATCCTATTCATCTTCTCTCCACACTTTAACTAACTTCACTTGAGATCGATTAGGACTTTCTTTGGTTGTATTGTAGGCTCGAATTTTTGGCTAGAAAGAATGGCTGTTTTTGGAGTTCAAAATTTTTGAGAATATAGAGGTTTTTCGGTATTTTGACTTTAAGCACTTTTTCTTCTAACCTCAATTTGTCTTTTCGCTTTTTCTTTTCAAGCTCACATTTTTTTTTTCAAACTCACATTCTTGCAACCTCATTTTCTTTTGGTCTTTTTCCTACCGTAATTTTACCCTAGTATTCTCAGAAAATAGGTATGGCTTGTTTTTATAGGCTTTAAACTCCCAGTTGGAGCTGGGTAGGGTAATGGGTTTTCAACAAAAGGCTTATTTTCTTTTTTGGCTCAAATGGGTTTGCAACGGAATATTGTAAAAAGGTTGGAGTTTAAGCTTATTTTTGGGCTTTCAAACGATGGCCTAGTCTCATTTCTCAAGTTTCGTTAATCTGATTTGTGTCTTAAGACGACTTACTACGACTTCTAGTGCTTAAGATTCACATTTTGACTTTTTATTTTCAGTAACCGAACAAAACAAAGAATTTGAGATCATCAACGAATTTATCACTGAAGGAAAGATTGAGTAATTTTAACTCGGATTGATTTAAATCTCTCGAAAACGATGAATGGCACAAAATCTCATCGGGTTAAAATCTCCACATTTATTCGTTAAGCATATTAACTTTCGCCTCAATATCCATTGTCAATCATATTAATGGCTAATGTGTAAAAATTTCATAAGATGAGAGATCCATGAATTAATTCTATATTAAGAAATTGTTTCAAAACTCAATTATATTGAAAATCTTTTTGGATTTTTGATTTTTGATTTTTTTTTTTTACAAAGCGGAGAAAAATGACCTCAATACCCCCAAACCTAATTTCTACATTGTCCTCAATGTTCACGACAAAAATTTAAAAGGTGGGCAAGATATGAAAGATCTTACCATAATGAGGGACTTTTTCCAACGCACAATTCCTGTAAAACAAAAAGTATGATACAACAACAATGACCCAATTTCATGTTCACTCGTGGTATACAGGGTCTTGGAGGAGAATATCCTCCACTTTTTGATCTCGCAATTCCAGATATGGCTTCAACCTTTGACCATTAACTTTGAAAATTTCACCATTTTTAGGATTCTCTATCTCAACCGCCCCATGTGGGTAGACTGTCCTAACAATAAAGGGACCGGACCATCTAGACCTCAACTTACCGGGAAAGAGATGCAATCTAGAATTGTACAAGAGAACTTTCTGTCCAGGCTCGAATGACTTCCGTAGGATGGACTTGTCATGGAACATTTTCATTTTCTCTTTATACAATTTTGCATTTTCGTATGCATCATTCCTAATCTCTTCCAACTCATTAAGTTGTAGTTTTCGGACCTCTCCCGCAGCAGGTAAATCGAAATTGAAGGTCTTAATGGCCCAATAGGCCTTGTGTTCTAACTCTACCGGAAGGTGACAGGCTTTTCCATAGACAAGCCTATACGGGGACATACCAAGTGGTGTTTTGTAGGCAGTGCGATAAGCCCACAATGCATCCAATAACCTTAAGGACCAATCCTTTCGGTTTGGATTCACTGTCTTCTCGATGATTTGCTTGATTTTCCTATTGGAAACTTCAACTTGACCACTGGTTTGAGGGTGATAAGAACACCCTACTTTGTGCGTGACCGAGTACTTTTTCATAAGACTTTCGAAGGATCGATTACAGAAATGGGTTCCCTGATCACTAATGATGGCTCGAGGCGTGCCGAAACGGGAGAAAATATTTTCTCGAATGAATTTGACCACCACGTGGCGATCATTCGTCCTACATGGTATGGCTTCTACCCACTTAGACACATAATCAACTGCCAAAAGAATGTAGAGATTTCCGTAGGAATTTGGAAATGGACCCATAAAATCAATGCCCCAACAGTCAAAAACCTCGATAATCAGAATGGGATTTAAGGGCATCATATTCCTACGTGTGATCTTTCCTAACCGTTGGCAACGGTCACAACTCCTACTGTAATCATTCGAGTCACGAAAAATGGTGGGCCAATAGAATCCACACTGCAAGATTTTTGCAGCGGTCTTTTTAGCACTGAAATGACCTCCACAGGCTTGGTCATGGCAGAAAGAGATTACGCTTTGAATCTCGTGATCGGGGACACACTTTCGAATGATTTGATCGGGACAATACTTGAAAAGATACGGGTCATCCCAAAAGAAATGTTTGACTTCCTTTAAAAATTTGGAACAATCTTGCTTAGACCAATGCAGTGGCATTTCACTTGTCACAAGATAGTTCACAATATCGGCGAACCATGGAAGCTGAGAAACAAGCATCAGTTGCTCATCGGGAAAGGACTCATTTAGTGGCAGCAGGTTATCGAAAGAGTCAATGGTTAACCTAGACAAATGATCCGCCACTACATTCTCACACCCTTTCTTATCCCGAATTTCAAGGTCAAACTCTTGCAGTAATAGGACCCACCTAATGAGACGAGCCTTGGCATCCTTTTTAGACAAAAGGTATCGCAGGGCTGAGTGATCGGTGAAAATGACAACTTTGGATCCTATCAAGTAAGACCTAAACTTCTCAAGAGCAAAAACAACAGCGAGGAACTCTTTTTCAGTCGTGGAATAGTTCAATTGGGCATCATTAAGAGTTCTACTGGCATAATAGATAACGTGAGGAAGTTTCTCATTACGCTGACCTAGAACCGCACCTATGGCATAGTCGGAAGCGTCACACATGATCTCAAACGGCTGATTCCAGTCGGGAGATCTCATAATAGGTGCAGAGGTCAATTCCGTCTTTAGCCTTTCAAAGGCATGAACGCATTCGTTAGTGAAATCGAAGGGTGTGTCCTTGGCAAGAAGATTGCACAAGGGTCGACAGATTTTGCTAAAATCCTTAATAAATCTCCGATAAAAACCGGCGTGTCCTAAGAATGATAGAACTTCACGCACAGTTTTAGGGGGTGGGAGATTAGCGATGAGATCTATTTTAGCTTTATCTACCTCGATACCCTTTTCAGAAATGATGTGACCTAGCACTATGCCTTGTTTGACCATAAAGTGACACTTCTCCCAATTAAGCACAAGGTTCTTTTCCTTGCACCTCTTGAGAACGAGGGTGAGGTGATGGAGGCACTCATCAAAACTAGACCCAAATACAGAAAAATCATCCATAAAGACTTCGAGAAACCGCTCCACCATATCCGAAAAGATACTCATCATGCACCGCTGAAAGGTGGCGGGTGCATTGCATAACCCAAAGGGCATGCGTCGGTAGGCAAAAGTACCAAATGGACAAGTGAAGGTGGTTTTCTCTTGATCCTCGGGAGCGATAGGAATTTGATTGTATCCGGAGTAACCGTCGAGAAAACAGTAATATGGATAGCCGGATAATCTCTCTAGCATTTGGTCTATGAAAGGAAGGGGAAAGTGATCCTTCCTTGTAACAGCGTTCAACTTCCTATAATCAATACACACCCGCCAACCGGTTTGAATCCTAGTGGGGACTAACTCATCATCGTTATTTTTCACCACCGTAACACCGGATTTCTTATGGACCACTTGAACGGGACTGACCCATTGGCTATCAGAGATGGGGTAAATGATACCCGCATCGAGCAATTTTAGCACCTCGGCTCGGACGACCTCTTTCATATTGGGATTAAGTCTACGTTGTGCTTCACGGGAATTTTTAGCATTGTCTTCTAAGTGTATCCTATGCATGCACACCGAGGGACTTATCCCCTTAATGTCGGCTATGGTCCATCCTATGGCTTCCTTGTGTTCGTTGAGAACACGCAACAGTTTATCTTCCTGTTCTTTGTCTAAGTCAGACGCGATGATAACAGGTAAGGATTCAGAAGGTCCTAAGAACCTATACTTGAGCGTTTCAGGCAATGGCTTCAATTCAAGCTCGGGAGCTTTCTCAATCGAGGGTGGAATATGTGATGAGGAAAGTGAGAGGGGCTCGGGTTTAGACTTCCAATTTCCTACTTCCATGATAGGGGCAGAGTCGAGGAGGGCATTGACTTCTTCGATGGACTGTTCGACATCAAATTCAGACCCAAAAAAGGCAAGACAAGAAGCTAAAGGGTCGTCATTATAAGTTTGCTCGAAAGTCTCTTGGACAATACTATCAATCATGTCGACATCTACAGGTTCATCATCATCAGGTGGTTGTTTGGCCAAATTGAACACGTTAAGGTCCATAGTCATGTTCCCAAAGGATAGGTTCAATTGGCCGCTCCGACACCTAATGACGGCATCAGATGTGGCGAGGAAAGGACGACCCAAAATAACAGGGATTTGTGCAATAGGATTTTGCACTTGTTGGGTGTCCAAGACAACAAAGTCGACAGGAAATATAAAGTCACCCACTTTAATTAGGACGTCCTCAACAATACCTCTCGGGATTTTCACAGAACGATCGGCTAAGGACAAGGTAATCCTAGTCGGTTTCAACTCCCCCAAACCTAGTTTCTCGTATACGGTGTACGGCAGAAGATTCACGCTTGCTCCTAAATCTAGAAGTGCCTTCTCGATGAGGTACTCCCCTATCTTTATAGAGATCGTCGGAGTACCGGGATCCTTATACTTGATGGGAGTTCGATATGAAATGATCGAGCTTGCTTGCTCGGCGAGAAAAGCTTTCTTGGGTACGTTGGTGCTTCTCTTGAAGGTACAAAGGTCCTTTAGAAATTTCGCATAGGATGGGACTTGTTGAATAGCATCAAGCAGTGGGATATTGATTTGTACTTGCTTGAATACTTCCAACATCTTATCAACTTGCGCCTTTTTCTTTTGTGGCACCAAACGTTGTGGAAATGGAGCTTTTGGTACATAGGTCTCTACAGATGGCTCGGAAGGTAAAGGTGAGGATGAAGTTGGAGACACGGGTGGATCTTCCTTCGCCTTACCTTTCTCGGAGTCACTCTCGGTAGGTGGTGAAATATTTGTCTCTACTTCCTTGCCAGACCTAAGCGTGATGATGGCTTTTGCATGCTCTTGGGGGTGTGATGCGCTCGTGTCGCCTTGAATAAGAAATTGACCCCTTGGCATGTTACCCTTTGGATTGGGTTCGGGCTGACTTGGGAATGTTCCCTTATTCCTCTCACTCAATGCATTAGCTAGTTGGCTCATTTGGACCTCGAGTTTGGTAATGGCTTGCGTATTCGCGTGCATGCTTTGCTGGGTAGATTGGAGGACATTTTGCGTGGTTTGCTGGAATTGAAGGGTACTTTGGGCAAGAAGGTTCATCGAATCCTCTAAAGATTGAATCTTTTGGGATGAGGGATTCGAGAGTGCAGTGGCATTCTTTGGGAAACCCGGGGGTGGGTTATCGGAAGATTGACCTCCACTTCCTTGGTATTGACCCTTAGACCATGAAAGATTGGGGTGGTCTCGCCATCCCGAATTGTATGTATTGGAATATGGGTCATACTTTGGCCTATTTTGGTAGAGGGCATTGGCTTGCTCGGTGAGTGCCTTGTGGGCCGGAAGGGCAGGGCAATTCTCGACTAAGTGGTCGAATGCATCACAAAGTATACACATAGGGGAACCTACATGTTGAACGGCCGCAGATGTGGTTCGATTTCCCTCATTGCTTGTCTCTAAAGCTTCTAAACGTCGGGCCAATGTGGCCACTTTGGCATTTAAATCATAACTTTGTTCAACTTGGTGAGCGAACCCCTCATTCGAGGTGATGGATCTAGATACTCTATTGGGTGCCCATCGCTGGGACTTTTTGGCTATGGCTTCTAGAAATACCCACGCATCGACCTCACTCTTCTCGGTAAAATCACCATTACATAGTGACTCGAGCATAGTTCGGGTGTTACAATCGAACCCCTCATATAAAATTTGGACTTGGCGTCCCATCTCAATCCCATGGTGTGGACATTGCAGCAGCAAGTCCTTGAATCGCTCCAAATACATCCACAATGCTTCTCCCTCCTTTTGGCTAAATGTGTTGATGGCGTGACGTATCGACGCCGTCTTTTGGTTAGGAAAGAATTGTTGTAGGAAGGTGACACTCATTTGGTTCCAAGTGGTGATGGATTCGGGTTTTAACGAGTTAAACCAACTCTTAGCTTTGTCTTTCAACGAGAACGGGAACAATTTAAGCTTAACAATCTCATCGGAGAGTTGTTGGTACTTAATGGTCCCACATATCTCCTCGAATTCACGCACGTGAAGGTACGGATCCTCTTTTTCAGTACCCCGAAACACGGGCAACAGTTGGATTGTTCCCGAATGGAATTGGAAATTATTTGCATTGTGATCGGGGAGAAGTATGCATGAACGCTGACTAGACCTAGTTGGATAAAGGTAGTCTTTAAGGGCACGTGGTGCTAACTCGTCTCCCATCTCGGTGAATATCGAAAATCTACCTACATAGGTATCGGGAATGCTAGACTCCACACTTGACAAACGACCGGTATGATTTCGAAACCAACTTCGCATGCACTCAGCTCACTCGATTTTTTTTTTTTTTTTTTTTATGTGATGAAAAATAATATTTGACTCAAACCACGTAATTCCTAGCTAACACACAGCAAATTGAATTATCTAATTTAGGTGAGGGGAATTTCAATTTTAAAATCTAGTTTTCCCGAGATTAATCGACGACAACAAGGGTCTCCAAATTACCCATTTCCGAGAGAAAATGACCCATTTCCGAGTGTTCGATTGTGAGTGCATTCTGTAAAATTTTAAAATCTAACTCACTTTCGTAGGAATCACGATTGCACTTAGCATGTGCAACAAGCCGTTAAACCTCTAGGTTACCCTAGTGGACGAGTTTTGTCTCGTGAGGGTTTGCAGTGAATATACCCACAAAATTCAAAAACTTGACTCAATACAAAAGACACAAAAGTAATATAATCGAGTTTGAATGCAAACTTCATAAATATAGTAGAACTTCATTTCTCAATCTCAACTTATTGTGTCTGTGTGTGCATAGCCAATATAACCGTCAATTTCAAAAGATTTGATCGTTGCATTTCTTATCCGAAAGTTCGTTTTGATTTCAAAATCTCACAGAATGCACTCACAATCGAACACTCGGAAATGGGTCATTTTCTCTCGGTATATGTGAATAAAAGAGTAAATTTATATGAACAAATTTCACATATACATAATCAAAAATGGATTTTTATACAATGGATGAATATGACCTCATGACTGAAAATCGATTACTTATTGAAAACATTGAATCACACTATAGATCCTATTCATCTTCTCTCCACACTTTAACTAACTTCACTTGAGATCGATTAGGACTTTCTTTGGTTGTATTGTAGGCTCGAATTTTTGGCTAGAAAGAATGGCTGTTTTTGGAGTTCAAAATTTCTGAGAATATAGAGGTTTTTCGGTATTTTGACTTTAAGCACTTTTTCTTCTAACCTCAATTTGTCTTTTCGCTTTTTCTTTTCAAGCTCACATTTTTTTTTTCAAACTCACATTCTTGCAACCTCATTTTCTTTTGGTCTTTTTCCTACCGTAATTTTACCCTAGTATTCTCAGAAAATAGGTATGGCTTGTTTTTATAGGCTTTAAACTCCCAGTTGGAGCTGGGTAGGGTAATGGGTTTTCAACAAAAGGCTTATTTTCTTTTTTGGCTCAAATGGGTTTGCAACGGAATATTGTAAAAAGGTTGGAGTTTAAGCTTATTTTTGGGCTTTCAAACGATGGCCTAGTCTCATTTCTCAAGTTTCGTTAATCTGATTTGTGTCTTAAGACGACTTACTACGACTTCTAGTGCTTAAGATTCACATTTTGACTTTTTATTTTCAGTAATCGAACAAAACAAAGAATTTGAGATCATCAACGAATTTATCACAGAAGGAAAGATTGAGTAATTTTAACTCGGATTGATTTAAATCTCTCGAAAACGATGAATGGCACAAAATCTCATCGGGTTAAAATCTCCACATTTATTCGTTAAGCATATTAACTTTCGCCTCAATATCCATTGTCAATCATATTAATGGCTAATGTGTAAAAATTTCATAAGATGAGAGATCCATGAATTAATTCTATATTAAGAAATTGTTTCAAAACTCAATTATATTGAAAATCTTTTTGGATTTTTGATTTTTGATTTTTTTTTTTTTTTTTTTTTTTATGTGATGAAAAATAATATTTGACTCAAACCACGTAATTCCTAGCTAACACACAGCAAATTGAATTATCTAATTTAGGTGAGGGGAATTTCAATTTTAAAATCTAGTTTTCCCGAGATTAATCGACGACAACAAGGGTCTCCAAATTAATCTCCCTAATTAGACAGCTCCTACTCTTTGACAAGGGAGAATTTAAAAGACCAACTACGGTTATCGCCTCAAAACCCGTTTTTTCCTCCAGGTAGGTGGTCGGTACGAAGACACATTAAAAACCACCAATCCTAGACAAGGTGAAACGGAATTGATTTGACAAGTTCGCGTTGGAGTAGCTTTTAACTCTAGCCTTGTTAAGAGGTTTCCTATGAGCTATGTGATATCCTAAGGCCAATGTCTAATTGATTTTAAATTAAATGTGATGGCTCGGGATATGCAAATGCTTGGATAATTAGTGATTTTTGGGCCAAGGAGAGGTGATGAGATCCCCACCTTATCTTTCACATGGGTTTTGCCCTTAAGTCAATTTATGCAACGTGCTAAATTAAATGCGAAATTAAACCACGTAGGAGCACCCAAAAAAAAAACGTACCTCCGGCGTGGACTTTTTATAGTCACTTGTTTACGCCGGGCCGAAGTTTAACTTGACGTCGATCGGAGGGAAACGCCGCCTATGTTTCAGTTGTCCCCGAGAGTTCCTTGTGCCCGTGGCAAGATTGCACAATTTTTTTCTTCGCGTTCGCGCACCGTTGGACACTTTTTCGGATTTTTCGTCACTTTTTTTTTTATATGCTCCTGAAAAAAAAAAAAAAAAAAAAAAAAAAAAACTACACCAAACGTAAAATGCGACACATGCAAAAAAAAAAAAAATTAGGAAAAGAGAGGGGAAAAAAAAAAAGAGACACACGCACTAGTGGTGTATTTAACAAGAAAAAAAAAAACTTAGGAAACAATTTTTATTTTTATTTTTTTCAGAAATTTTTACTTTTTTTTTTTTTTAATGAATTTTTACTAACAAAGATGCGAAAAGTAAAAAAAAAAAAAACTAGTCCGAAAATCACAGCTTTTTTTTTTAAAAAAAAAATCGAACAAATCCCCAGCAACGGCGCCAAAAACTTGTTGTCAATTTTATAAAATACCGCAAGTGCACGGGCTATTATAGAATAGCGAGTGTAAGTACGGGTCGAACCCACAGAGATTTATCAATTTTTTTCTTTAAAAATAATTGTGACTGTCCAACTAGACTAAATTGGGTTGGAGATGAGATGTAATTTTAAACTAAGCAACACAAACAAGAAATAGGAGTACGAGAGATATAATCAAGGTAGCGTGAAAACTAGGACATTGGATCCATTTATCACGTTAAACTAACACTGTGCAATAATTTAAATTCGTCATTCCCGATTTTATAACTCAAATTAAACCGGCTCTCGTCGTATTTAATTCGGAAAAATAATACGTGAGAAGTCCAAAATAAAATTTAACGTCTCTAAATTTAGACGCCTAAAATCCCTATTCCCTTAAAAAGTTCACTTTTAAATTTTAAAATATAGTCTTTAAGCATGGGCTATCAATCAATTTAATAAAAGTATAACCCATCAAAAAGTACTCATACTTAAAATATAAAAATGATTTTTTTTTTCAAATAATGCCGAAGGTTTAAAACGCACTCTCGTGTCGTTTTAAATGAATACCGAATTTTTAAAACTTTTAGCACATATCGGGAAATAAAGACGAAATTAAATCACACACAATATTAATCACACATGATAAATTTCACCTAGTCCTAGTGAGGAAATTAAGCTAGCATAATTGTAGACATAATAAAATTGCAAGAATGAATACTCAATTTCATTAAATAAACAAACTTACAATTGATGTGTCACAAGTAATCTTGACAAAATTTCCACCCACAAAATAATTATTGGCACTCTCTAAAGCTCTCTCTATCACCCCCAAAATAATGAACCCAAGGGTCCTATTTATAGGCTTAGAATTAGGGTATTTTAGTTGGTGTAAAACACCCTTTTAATTGATTTATATGAATTATAAATTCCTAAAAATCAACCAAAAAAAAGAGTCCCACGGAATATCTTGAAAATCCCGTAATGGTCAGCTCCAAATCCCTTGATTTTCGGACTAAGAAGCTGTCAAACCTTATCTCTTTAAGGCTGCGTTTGGGTGCAATTTGGACTTGAGAAATTTTTTCCAAAAAATAAAGGTCAGGGGGAAGAATCGAACCCCTGACCTCCTCCTTCCACGCGCGCGCGAGACCACTGAACCAAGCAGCGTTCTTATAATAATAGTTGCTTCAATAATATATAACCCGTTCCCATTTCCAGAAATTGCATTCTTCCACTTTGGCCCCTTAACTTTGTACTTCTTTAAATTATTCCCACAATCTTCATATCTTCACTAAATCACCTCGGATCTTCACCAAACTTCAGGGGTACCTGCAAAAATATAAAATAACTTATATTAATTCAATTTCAGCCCCAGAAAGTTTAGAAAATTATGAATTTACCCTTATTTATATTTTTGACCCCGGAATTCATAACTTTTTCATTTTAACTCCAAATTCAACCAAATTTCAGAGGGAACTTTATTTTGCCTAGATAAACATTTAAAAATTATTTTCAGGCCCATAAAGTTTTTGAAATTACAATTTTACCCCCGGAGTTATTAAAATTGTAATTTTTTAACTCGAATTTTATTCAAACCTGCATTTTTCTTTTATTTTTCGAAAACGACTCTAAAAACTCATTATTTAAGATACAATGGGTCTAACAAGGCCTAGATTTGGGCATAATTCATACAAAATAATGCACTCATCAAATATTTTATACATAATTAATTTTGTAATATGCAGAAAATATGATGCATGTGAGAACAATAAAAGACGAAAAACAATGGTAAAATCAGACAGCGAATTTAGGATGTGGTCGTCACTTGAGGTAATTATAATGAAAAAGGCCATTATATAACGTTACATTACACTCAAACGTTACAACTAATCTAATTAATTTATCAATATTCTCAGCTCTTAAAGACGGGTGATGCGACATCAAGGCTTGCTCGTCTAGCCACTGTACCCTTGTTCGCGGCACAAGAGTACAAAAAGTATCGATTGAACGGTTATGTATTTGTCGCAAAAGTGTACGAGGAAAGTACAAATGTACAGAACTCGGGCATTTCATACAAGACTCTTACTTTCTTTTGAGCGAGCGCAAAAGATAAAAACCTCGTTGAAGCTGAAATGACTTACTATGGTGTAATTCGAAATATATTTGAATTGGATTATATAAGCTTCAAAGAGGTTATATTTTATAGTGAATGGGTAAGAGTTGAGGATAAAAGTTCTTGTAAAGTTGATGATGTCACCAATTCGATCATGGTTGACTTGTCCAAGTTGAAGAGCAACGACCACGTGAGCGATGAGTCGTTTATTTGTGCATTTCAAAAGGTTAACCAAGTGTTTTACTCGGATTATATCAACAACGAGTCGTGGCCAATTGTCCTACATGCTCTAAAGCATCTAAATAGTAGTGTGGATGACTTGGTTGCTCGAACCAAAAATCAATCCATTTTTCATGATAACCCGAATTTGAGACAAATTTTCAATTTGTAATAAATATTCCAATTTGTACTTTATCAATCCATTTTTAATCTTTTAATTGATTTTCACTTTATCATTTTCACTCTTGTGTAGTGTGCGTGTGTGTGGGCAGTAGGGGTAGGGGTGGGGATGTTTTGGATTTTTAGTAATTGTACATATTATGAGCTAGATGTTGTTGTTTTGGAATTCAAAATTGAGGTGTTAAATAGTAAGAATTCATTTGGATTTGTAGTAATTTTACATACTTGCATGCCTTCTTCTAATTCATTTTGATTTGTACTAATAACGACATTTTTTTACAACAAATGTCTCCTTCAGGCATTAAGGCGAGGATGATGATGCTGATTATAATGATGTCATCTCGGATCGGTGGTAGCGAAGGCGACGAGGGTCCTCGGCCCCTCGGCTCCCAAATATGGAAAATTAGGGATGGACATCGAGAACAAAATGGGACTATTAGTGAGATCCCTCGAGCTGATAAAGACGATCATCGGCCCAGTATACACTAGTTGGAGGGAGGTGACAAATGAGCTTAAGTTAGCTATTTGGGTGGCACTACAGGTAATGTATTTATATTTATATTTATATTAATATTTCAATTTTGATTTCGATTTCGATTTCGATTTTGATTTCAATTTCAATTTCATTTTATATTTATATTTACATTTATTCACAACTAACATTGTATTTGTTGGACAGGAACAATTCAATTTGGATCCAAAGCTACGTGATTCCGTCTTGGAGCAGTTGAGGGAGCAACACAAGACGTGGAAGAAAAATATGCGGACCCGGTACTTTGGGAAGACCAGAGAGTCCATTATCCAAATGCATGAATTCGTCCCGCCGAAGGAGCCAATCTCACTCGGACAATGGCAAAAGTTCATTGACAATGAGATTGGGGAGCGACAATTGGCATCTCACCAATAGGGGAGGGAAAATTGGGAAAAAAAAAGACGGACGTGCACTACTTCGGACGGACGTATTACGCCGAGGTGGAGTATAGGATGATGGTAAGATTTACTTTTTCTATAACTACAGAAATATATTATTCTCCATTATTTTACTTTGCGGGGCCGATACTAATTTTACTTTATTTTTTTTCAGGGGACATGGAGTGGCCCTGGGGGTAGGCCACATAGGCTAGATACTTATGTGGCTATTCGAACGAATAAGGGGAAGGATAAGAAGGTTTACCCAAGCATCGCGGCCACTATTTTAAGTAATCCGACTGTTTACTTTTTATGAATTATGTTATAATTTTTTTATTTTCTTATTTTACTAATCATGTGCTTTTTGTCATTTCAGGCAAAGATTAAGGAAGTCCATGAGTCGCAGTCTGATGCCGACAAGGCATATTTGGCCATAGATGCACTCAGCCAAGTGCTTGGCCCTGATCGCAAGGGGAGGACAAGGAGGGTGAGCTCATGGGTGGCCAAATCTAGGATCATCGGATTGGAGACGAGCGATACTTGGTTGGCTCGAATGATGGACTCGCATGACGCGAAGATGTCCCGTTTGGAGGCGACAACCCATGATATGTTCTTATTCATGAAGCGTTCGTTGGGCAAAAACCTTAAGGGTAAAGGGAAGGAGAAGGTGGTGGAGTAGGAGGTGTAGGATGACGAGGACATGGACCTCGTTGCTTCATCGTTGACACGTGTGGACTTTGATGATCCACTCCCCTATTTGGCTCCCTTCGACCTACCGATGTCGACACTTGGTTGGCTGAGAGTGTTTATACTGGACATATTTGATGGCCAGCGGATAGGGCGGGGGTTGAGGGACCCGAAGACCGTCCAGGGTATTCTAGTTCATGGACGTTCGCTTCAAGATATTGAGGCCAAGGTGCTCGTCACGCATGTGATACCCGGGAAGGAGAACTCTCCATTGTGGTTGCGCGAAAAATGCGGCACGATTTATATTGGTGGGTGTGTCAATTCATATATCGTATGGCCTACTCACCTCCTCAGAGTTAACCGTACCCGAGATATTTAGTGACATTATTTGAATTGAATTGTTTTAAGTGTTACATTTGAATTATATTTGGATAATATCGTGATGCATATTGTCTTTATTTTGAATGTATATTTGCATTATCTCCATTTTATTTGGATATATGATGTTTGAACAAGTACAACGCTACTATAACAGTACAAATATACTGCTGGGCAGTGGTAGTGGCCATACTGCCCAATAATTTTTTTTATAATTCTGCCTAGAATTATCACTTTCATTGACCGTGACAATTTTTTTAAATGTCGTCGGTTTGTCCGCGTCCATAACCGTGACAAAACTTGTCAAGGTCAAGGACCGTGACATGATCGTGACAAGTCTAACGAACTTATCACGGTCAATGACCGTGACAAGTCCGTGACAACAAAAGTTGTCACCCCCAGAATTGTTGAGGTCATTGACCTTGACAAGTTAAACTTGTCAAGGTGAATGATCGTGACAATTCAACATATTTGGTGTAGTGTATACTATCAAATCCTATGTGTCCCAGTAACATATGTTCCTAGTCAATATTTGTGGATGTGCCAATACAATCAATATTAGTACTATGGGAATGCCCGGAATAATCATGGCCCGACAATGTCATTTCAACACATATTGAAGGAAAATATTGTAGGTAAGAGGAATTATATTGTCCTGTAGCAAATATCGATTCAGACAAAACACATTTAGCAAACCCCTTAAATTATTTATCATACCATTGTGAAGGCATGTCCACAAAGATTAAATGCCCAGTAACCCGATCCTTGAAAAAATATGGGATCTGGTCCACTAATAAAAATGAAAATTTTTTGGAAGATGCAATATGTTTTGAGTCCCTATACCAAGAAAGAAAGTGATTCAGTTATCGTTTATTAATAATTTGGATAAGATAGAGTTTTATCATCCCATGTGATGTGTGTATTTTAGAATAACAAAATAAGATGGAGCAAGAGGCATCGAGAAGCAGCGAGAACCTAAAGCAAATAAGTGGATATAAAATGAAGCCTACGACAATAATGCATCACCCATGTTGTCAACAAGGTTGAAACAATTGGTGAGTGAAACAATCCACAAATTTTACGTTATCCCATTCTTTTATAAGATACAATCACGTGTTGAGCATGTAAAACTAACTAGCATTTCATTCCCCTATTGAAGATCTTTCCATCTAGCACATAAATTTAGTCAAGTCATCTAAGTTGACTTTCTGTTTCCACTCGTCAATATGAATTTCATTGTGCTACTCTGATACTAACTAATAACTGATAACTAGATTTAGTTAAGTCATCTAGCAATTTCAGTTAATTTCTCAGAGTTGAACATCTCCACTCCTACCGTCTTTAAGAATAGATTTCATTCTTCCTATGGAAGGAAATCTTCTAAAATGAATTTCCCATCGATGCGGACATTCATATCATCAAAGACCTTCATAAATGGGGTAATGAGGACTATCTTTGAGTTTTTTTCCCGCGGCTGTGAAATTGGAACCCTAACTTTCTGTACATCAAATCCCCCTATTATATCTTCCACTAGCAGCGTGAATTTTTTCTCGTCCATGATGCTAAAGATGTCTATGTTTTTTTATCTTAGGCTTTTGGTTTCCCAAGTATGTTCCACTGTATTAGATGGTGGTGAAATATCCAGTGATATTAACATTTATCCATGGGGTATGAAGGTAGGAAATAATTGAGGAGATACTGTGCCACTAATGGGAGAAGTTGTTTTTATGATTCAGTTCACAATGGATAAATGAGTACATTATGGAAACTTTATTGCAACATAATTATGAGCCCCACATGTTCATTAGAGAGCTTGAACACAACCAAAATCTCTTCTTGGTCACTCAATATACCGAGACGTTTCTCCTTTTTATCATTCACTAAAGATTGAGAGGGATAAAGGTGATGGTGTTATGTTTGCATCATCCATTATGATGGGGTTTATTGAATATGATCCATGTTGTCTTAAAGTTGAGTGGGTTGTGATGGTGTACCACTTTAAAGCTCGAGCCGAGCTCTTTGAACCAGAAGAGTGACTTATAAAATGCATATGGGTCCTCTATGGGATGCGTCTGGCAGCCTTATAGATATTTTTACTTACATATTATTATTTCCTTAGTTGATTCAATCAATAGTATTCAAGTCTAATAATTGACTAACCTTATGTCCTTTGCTATAATTCATTATTGACCAAGGATTAGGGTTAATAAGACGTGTAAATAATTAATTAACCATATTTTGCCACTTAACACCCACTTTGAACCCCAAAATGAGCCTATACTAGTTAATTATCACAATCGGGAGCCTGGTTATAATGCGATCGCTTCTCACTGTTTACTTTTGTGCCCCATGGGGTGTCTGTACCTTTCTCCAAGCCACTCGATCTCCATTTTGGGTTTTTTCCTCTTAACACCCACTTTTAACACTGAAACGAGCCCATACTATTAAATTTCAACAATCGGGAACCTAGAGAGGACGCGGTGACTTTTATTCCACATGGTGTGATTGTGACTATCTCTAGACAACTAGATCGCTATTTTGAATTTTTGTTCCCTAACACCCATTCCTAACCTCAGAATGAGTTTATTCTAATTATTTAGTCAATCGAGAGTCCGGTGAGGACGCGATCACTTCCCACGAGTTACATTTATGCCCCATGGGGTGTCCATGTCCATCTCCAGACAACTTGGTTGTTGTTTTGGGTTTTTCCCCTTAATACCCATGGTCTATCTGTATAAATAACCTTTGTCTACGCTCAATTTGTTAATTGAAAATTTTGTAAAGGATTACAAAATTTAGTAACACACATGCTCACTAAATTTTTTCATGTTATGCTCGGGTCATGCTAAGTGTTGTCAGGGCTACCCACACATGTATTCACTTACTTTAATTAGGCCAAAATTAGTTTTATGAAACAAAACCATATACGGTTGTTAAAAGCACAACCATATTGCTTCTCTCGAATGGACAATTGGATAAAATAAATAGAAACAACTCAAAATGTGAGAAACTCACAACACCGTGTCTTCATCCACTGGAAGTGAGAAGAAACAAATGCGCCAACAAAATAGTTCGCAAATTTCTTGAGTTGTATACGTTGTCGGGATTTATGGAATGCTACAAAATCCAAATCAAAATCCCAAGTTTTAACACAAATTTGAATTAAATCCAGAATAATATTTGAGGAATCGGATATAAAAATAAAACATGCTACAAACCATGTCATTTGGAGTTATATACCAAGTCTCCAAGGGTAAAACATTCTAAGTGAGATAAACATAATAATAAACACTCCATTCGCCTACTAAAATGTGTGTAAACTATATATATATATATATATATATACATATATATTTGACATATTTACAAACATGTTATGTGCAAATCAAGAAATTTGACAAAACATGAAAAACCAACTTAAGGCAAACAATCCATATTTTAATTATTTTTTGCAATGAAGATTAAATCCCAAATGGAGTGATACAATATCCAAAAAATAAAATGAATCACATTGATCAATCATAGAGTACACCTTTCAAAATATCGCTTATCTTTATGAATTACATTCAGACCTGTAATTTATTAATAATTACGTTTTGACACCCAAAATTTAAGAAAATTTAACATTCCTGACACTTTACCTAAATTACATTTTTACCTCTCAATTTTTTATAAATATAGCAAATGAGAACCTAATGAGAACAAATTTCAATAAAAAAATGAACATAAATTTCAGTAAAAAATGAACATATCATAGGAATCTAACAGAAACTTTGTAATTGATACTATCATTGCAAAAAATCCATACACTTTGATAACATAATGATCTCCAAATATCATATATCACGTGATGTTAATGAACCAGTGAGGGTTTGATACAAAATTGAAATCGGTGAGGGTTTTTCTGTGTGTTAACGAAAGCTACTATGAACGTACATGTGTTTATGTGTGTGTGTATGTGTCAGAGAAAGATATAGATATAGAGAGAGTACCTTCCAACGAGCCAAAATGGGAGGGCTAGATGATCGGAGGTTGATTTTGGCTAGAGGAACATGTCTGATTTTGGGTGAAGGTGGATGAGAATTTGGGTTATGTCACTTTGGAGAAAGAGTTTCAATTTGAGATAGGGGGAAATCATTCCACCTTTTTTAAATACCCGCGCGTATAATTTTGGGAGGAAAAAAATAGGTCATATATGATATCTTACCAAACACACAGTTTTTAACAAAAAACGGTCATAATATGTACTATTAAATATGACTTTTATATTTAAACTATCATATACATTAACAATAATAAATTTGTAATCACAATTTGTCAATAATATGTCATTTAAGTAATATTATTATACTTTTAATGACATAATTTTTTTAACTGTCATTTTTACAAGTGCTATAAAAAGGTATATGTCGTGTAGTGTCTTCAAGCCTATTATGTGTGATTAAAGATCGTAGCAGCCAAATTAAAGCGACATCGAGTAAATACCGAGTTTTCTATCAACTTTCATCTTCAACATCTAAGGGATCTCGAGAGGTATTGTCACGAACCCAACCCAAATTAGTAGTAGGGAACGAGTGTCTTGACATGCCACCAAGGCAACATATATTATGACTTAAATTGTTTCCCTAAATAAGTGCAACAGAAATACAATCACATGGTTATGAATCGTAAAATACTGAAAGTAAAGAAATTACGTCATCAGATCTTTTTGAAGGAAACTTCATTTATGTTAAAAGTAACAACGAGTTACAACTTAAGACAAAATTTAAGAACTTATTACAAGAGATCTAAACATGCCCTAAATGATATAACAAGCATAATAACGAAAAGAGCTCTACAAGCTAAATCTTCAACATATTCCTTTTATGTTCCCTCCATGAGCCTATTTATCTCCTGAAAAATTGTTATTTATGCAACAACAACTAAAAGCCGAGTGAGATTCAATCTCCAAACATTCCAGGGTTTTCAGAAATTAATACCTATCAAATTTAGAACATAAGGCATATAGAGAGAGAAATAGGTATTTGCAATAATATATATAAAGAAACTAACAATATGCATTTTCAAAATAAATAGTTCAGAACACAATTGATAAAACATAAGAGATAGAAGTTAATTCGTCGGTTCTAGTGGCCATGTACGCTCTAATACCCAACCAGACATATAGTGTCACCAAATGTTTCCACCGAGTAACAACACACACATAAAATCATGATCTCTGGAACAACGCCTAGTTTAGGGAACACCAGTGGTAAACCAGTTGGGAAGGTACCACCCAAATATTTCCACCCGGTAGTCATGGTTAACTTAGTAAGAGAGTTTTCATAGGATAAATCAATAATTTCAGAATTTAAATCAGATATTTATATCAAGAGATATGCACGTGTAACAAATGATGGAATCATCAGTATCAGATGTATTTTGAGAATAAAAATATTTCAAAAATATATATAGTTTGAATAATATCATATAATTGAAATTCACAACCAATGTCAGAGTACTCACCTAGAACAGAAGTCTGAAATTACAGATGTTGAGTCTTGGATCCCTCGTTAATTCTTAAGATGAAACTTCTTCTCATACTTATCCGTATTTTCTCTCACTGTTTCTTTCTAATATTTGGAATGAATTTCGTGTAATAACTGATCCTAAAGGACTTATTTATAGTTTCATAAGGTTATTAGGGTGTTGAAACGTGTCCCGGTGACTAAGCGCCTATTTTGGTGAGTCGGCATTAGCGTGTCGTGTAACGGAGCTGTCTTACAATCTTAATTCACCAGACAACGACACATGTTTTAACTTTTTCTAAATGCATGACATGTGTTTTATCTTTTCCCTATAAATTCGACATGTGTGCGGCGGAGGTGTCAATACCAAGCATGAGGTGTCAAGTTATTAAGTGTATAAGGGTCATTTTTACATATAAACAGTATTTTAGTAATTTTACACAATAGATTTTCTATATTTCATAGAGGTCCTTGAAAACATTTTATTTTAAAAATGGTCCTTTATATTTTTTTCATTTTATTCCTTGAAACTTTCATTATTTGAAAATTAAGTCCCTAAAGCCCATACAATTATATTTTCTACCCCGAAACTTATCTTTTAACTTTGGATATGCTATTAGACTTTGATTTGATCCATTTTGCTGAAGAAAAATGTCATTTCAAGGTGTTTAAGTCGTCCTAAGTAGACTCCCCTTCCAACCAATCAAAACATAACACATGGTGTGCTAATAAGACAAAATACAACTTATACGATGGACATATTTGCCCATGTTTCATAATTTTTGTATAACTTCTTGCTCGAACCTTCATTTAACACACCGTTTATTGTGTTACAAACCTAATTCATATATCTACTACTATCTATTTTTTACCTCAAGTCAGTTGTTATATTATAATGGTCAAAACTAGTCTCCAACATGAACATTCTGTGACACCCCGCCTAATTAACCCCGGGTGATCAGTCCTAAATTAAGTTAGAACAGGTTTCTCAGTTGGATCATTCTTAGGATCACTTTCGCCTTTTTAATTACTAACCAACTAATTGAGAAAATTAGATTGGTGCCAAGTTTTATCTTTTATTAACTTAAATGAAACTAATGCGGAAGTAAAATAACACAATAATCACAATTATCTAAAACAACCATTCACAACTTATTAACTAACCGAATAAACCATCGGCCAAAAAACCCAACAAATAGAAAATGAAGACAAGTAATCAATCTCAACATGTCTAACAAGAATTTAAATGAACTGTGAGCGACGTGCTCAAAATAGCCGATAAGAAGTTTCTATTCTAGAAATGAAAGAATGAGGCGTCTATCAAATCTTCCGCAACATCCACATATGCTGCAGCAACGGATCCCTGAAATAGAGTCAAGCCTGGCGTCCCTGTGGCTGGACACCTAAAAGGTTTTTAAAAGAAATTTTTATAGCAAGGGTTAGTACCCAAAACATTTAGCAAATGATTAACTTGCAGTAATAAATAAATATTCATGCCCTCCATATTTTAGTTAGCGCCGCACTCCCTTGAGAACATTTTCACCACTCCTCTAATGTGCACTACTAACGCCTTAATTAAATTCACCTAGTTCTCCACCTCATGACTAGACAAATTATATAACCCCTTGCAACCACCCTACTCTTAACCGAGTATGCCCTGAATTATGATATTTAAGTTATTATAAACATCAACTCAATTAATCATTTTCCTTTTTAAATCCATATAATACTCACACCAGTTATACGCATAATACAACTCATACTTTGTATTAATTATCCTATATATAATTATTTACCTAATTATATATTTAGTCATAATGTAGTATTCACAACATACTGAAATAACATCTAATAATAATATTTCTCCGCAGTAAAGTTCCACCAGGTATAAATTCTCTAAAGTGCTATCCCACTAGGTGAAATCACTTAACCTAGTTACCCGAAGTCTGAATCGCTCACTAACTTGGTTAATACATACATATTGGAGGCGGTCATATTCCTTCTCTGAAAGTGAGATGCCCCTCACCCATATAACTGATGATATAACCTGGGATTGTATTTGCCCTACTCCTCAATCTAGGGGATTCATCCACTACGCGCAACCTCCCCCTATAGCACTAGAGTATATAATAATAATATCTATCACTGATATTGATGCACACACCATATATATATATATATATATATACACTATCACACACCGTATATATATATAAATATAACATATCCCGGCTATACCGTGCACTAAGTCCGTGACACCAGCCTATTCTATTTTATTATGAGTTTAGGGCCCAACTCGAATTATTTATTGATTTTCACATTAATGTTCTTTTGTATCGCCCCAACCAATATTCGGTCTTACTCTCGTGGCCCGAATTAAAACAACACCCGAGTCTATATTCCCGACTCTAAATTATTTAGCCTTCACATAAATAAAATTTTTGTATCGGCATCGCCCCAGCAATATCCCCCGACTTGTCCACCTAGTCCATATTTAAAAATTTTAATCGTAATTCCCAAAATTTTAACTCTAGTATATCACACCTAATTTCCTCCACATCCCGATTAATTTTAATCATGATGTGTCACACCAAATCGCCCTCAAATCCTAATTAATTTTTATTCACAATTAATTAGATTTAAACCCATGTATTAATTACTCAACAATTAAGGCATGGTAGGATGTTTATTTAATTTCCCTACATATAAAGGCAAACTGGGTGAACTGTCAAAATTTTCGGACCATCGATCGATCAGGTCCTCGTCTTCCCCGAGTTGGCTGTTTCAGCCATGGACGCACACCTCCAAACCCTAGTTTCTTCTACACTGAAAACCAAGCTTTCCCATCGACAATAGACATCAAAAACCTTATGAGGAACCTCTATAAAGTCCAACGACATCAGTAAATTCACTTTCTCTACTGTTTTTACAAATTGGGGTAAAATTCCATTTAATCTTTTAACCCATTTAAACATCAATTCCTTGGCATAAATTCGTCTCTAATTCATCCGGGTTTACACATCTTACCAGATACAAATATACAACTCAGATTATATATGATTTTCTATTCAATTTAGCAATCAGATTCTTGGTTTACAAAACCCCATGTTCATACCCCTTTAAATCCCAAAACAAATTTCTTTGATTACACGCATCACATGAATATGAATTGAAATACACTGTACATGCTACAGGAAGTTAACCACTTGCCTTAGGGTTCATAGAGTCTGAATTTGGAATTGTGAGTGCCCAAGGTTGAAGATGACTTGTTTTGGCTCTCCTGTGATCCCCAAATTTGCCTTTAGCCGCTGTTAGGGTTTCCTAACCCTCTAAGTCTTCTCTAAAATCAATTCAGTCGTTCCCTTATTTCTTTTAGTTCTTTAATTAACCTTAATCCCGTTTTTTGTCTAATGGGCCAAGCCCAAGTGACCCAAATGCCCCCGTATGGGCCCGACTATGTCTAAAAACGTCCCGTGACTCGTTTACTACCCCCGGGTACACTTTTATGAATTTCTCGGCCCATCCAGACTCAACCGTACCCTCAGAATTGGCATATGAATTAATTTATAAAAATACTTATTTCGCACCCAAATTAGTCTATACCGACTCCCGACTGAAATAAGTACATATCCCGTCATTAATACCCGAAATGACGTAAATACATTATTACTATTCACTTAGTAAATAAGTTTCCCTAAATATTAACCATTCACTCCCCGATTAATATTTAAATATAAATTACCATAATTAATTCAATTAAAATTACGGCACACAAGTAATTTTGAATTCCCGAATTAATTAAATATTTAATTCACAAAAATACGGGGTGTTACATACTCCCCCCCTTACAAAGGAATTCGTCCCCGAAATTAGGTCGTACCTGTGGTGAAAAGCTCTGGATATTGTTCCCGCATATCCTCCTCCCGTTCCCAGGTAGACTCGTCAACGTTATGATGACCCCACTGTGCTCTAACTAGTGGAACAACATTGGATCGTAACTTTCGCTCACTACGGTCCAGAATTGCCAGCGGTCTCTCCTCATATGAGATGTATGGCTGTAAATATATTTCCTCGAGTGGAATGTGCCATAAAACCCTCCCGCTCCTGCGATATTTCTTCAGCGATGCCACATGGAACATGTCGTGCATCCGCTAAAAGTGCTCTGGTAATCCCAGCGTGTAAGCTACTGATACCACCCTCTAGATAATAGGGAAAGGTCCAACGTACCTTGATGCTAACTTACCCTTCTTGCTGATCCTCATCACCCATTTCATAGGGGACACCTGGACCAATACTTGGTCCCCAACCTCTAACTCCACATGTCTCCGTGAAGCATCAGCATAACTCTTCTTCCTATCCTGAGCTATCCGAATCCTCCCTCGAATCAACTCTATCTTGGCAGATGTCTCCTGAACAATCTCTGGACCTAATAGTTTATTGTCCCCCACCTCTAACCAATAAGCGGGTGAACGAAAAGGTCTCCCGTAAAGTGCCTCGAACAGTGCCATACCGATCGTGAATTGGTAAGAGTTGTTATATGCGAACTCTACCAAAGGAAGATATTTCTCCCAAGCTCCCCCAAAGTCTGATATGCACATTCTGAGCATATCTTCCACCATCTGATTGACTCTCTCAGTCTTCCCGTCAGTCTGTGGGTGATAGGCTGTACTCAAACGTAACTTCGTGCCTATGGCGTCCTGAAAACTTTGCCAAAAGTGGGACACAAAGATCTTGTCTCTGTCAGACACAATATTAACTTGTACCCCATGCAGCTTAACAATCTCAGCTATGAATAGCTGCGCATAACGCATCGTTTCAAAGTCTGTGCAAATCGGCAGGAAGTGGGCTACTTTGGTCAACCGATCCACAATGACCCATATGGAATCGTGACCCCTATGCGATGCAGTTAAATCTGTAATAAAGTCCATGGAGATGCTCTCCCACTTCCACACGAGAATCTCCACCGGCTGTAGCATCCCTAATGGTCTCTGATGGTCCACTTTCACAAGCTGACATGTGGCACATTTCGAAAGAAACTCTGCTATGTCTCGTTTCATTCATGCCCACCAATATTTTCTCCTCATATCCTGGTACATCTTATCCCCATCGGGATGTACTGCGAATCTTGACCCATGGTACTCTGTCATAACAGCGTGCCTCAACTCCTCATCCTCTGGCACAATTAACCTCCCATTAAGGCATAAGCCTCCTTTTGAGCTGACCGAGTAACCCTCTGCTCCCTCAGCTAGCAACTGACTCACCCTATCCTGGCAGACCTGATCCTCTGCCTGAGCCCTCACAACCCGCATAATGATCTCAGGTGTGATGGATAATGCTGACATGCAAGCCCTGGCTACATCATCCTCATATCGAAGCTCTCTCCACTTCGCTTTCCAGACTTCTCATATTTCCCCAATCGGTTTCTGGCTCAATGCATATGCTACCACATTAGCCTTACCAGGATGATATTGAATATCAAACTGGTAGTCTTTCAGGAATTCTAGCCATCGCCTATGCCTCATATTCAGATCCTTTTGTGTGAAGAGATACTGAAGTGATTTGTAATTAGTGAATAACGTGAACTGCTCTCGCAGAAGATAATGTCTCCATATCCTCAAAGCAAAAATGACCGCTGCTAACTCTAGGTCATGATTGGGGTAATTCCTCTCATAGGGCTTTAGCTTTCTGGACGCATAAGCTATAGCCCTTTCTTCCTGATAAAGCACACCCCCAAGTCACTGTAAGGATGCGTCAGTGTAAACCCGATACTCTAATCCTCCCTTCGACAATGCAAGTACGGGTGCAGATGTCAACTTGTCCTTTAGCTCATTGAAAGATAATTGAAAATGATCACTCCAAGTGAAAGGTACCCCTTTCCGGGTCAGATTCGTCAAAGGGCCCGCAATCTTTGAGAATCCTTTGATGAACCGCCTGTAATAATTGGCCAATCCCAGAAAATTGCGCACCTCAGACGGTGTGGTGGGCTGCCCCCACTCCCTCACCGCCGATACTTTACTCGGATCCACCATAATACCCTTGTCTGACACTAAGTGGCCAAGAAACTTAACCTCCCGTAGCCAAAATCCACACTTCCCAAATTTAGCATAGATCTGGTGATCCCGCAATGTCTGTAAAACTATACGCAAATGCTCTGCGTGCTCCTCCTCGGTGCGCGAGTAGATCAGGATGTCATCAATGAACACGATGACAAACTGGTCGAGAAACTCCCTGAAAACCCTGTTCATAAGGTCCATGAACATTATTGGTGCATTGGTGGATCCAAATGGAATCACCCTGAACTCATAAGATCCATACCGCGATAGGAAAGCGGTCTTAGGAAGATCCTCCTCTCGGATACGCAGTTGATGATACCCTGACCTCAAGTCAACTTTAGAGAAGTAAGACGCCCCTCTCAACTGTTCAAATAGATCATCAATCCTAGGCAACAGATACTTATTCCGTATTGTCGCCTTGTTCAGGTCTCTATAGTCCACGCATAACCGTAGTGAGCCATCCCGCTTCTGTACAAACAACACTGGTGCACCCCACGTCGATGTACTCCACTGAATGAAACCTTGACCCAAAAGATACTGAATCTTCTCTCTCAGCTCACGCATATCTGAAGGGGCCATACGGTATGGGGCCCGAGCAATCGGCCTCATCCCCGGTGCTAAATCGATTACAAATTCGATTTCCCTGCTAGGCGACAACCCTGGTATCTCTTGGAACACATCCTCAAAGTCCCTCACTAGCGGGATTGAGTCCAACAGAATTTCCACCTCTTGTGAGGTTTCCTCCTCGATGTAATGCAGGTGCGTGCATAACCCTACCTCGGGTAACGACATTGCTATAAAAAATATCTCCTATCTTGGAATGGAGAACACGATTGTCCTCGCGTAGCAATCCACCGTCGCTCGATAACCTGCCAACCAATCCATACCCAAGATGGCATCGTACCCCTCCATATCTAACACCAAGAGGTCCGCTGCTAAACTAAGTCTACCAATCAAAATGTCCACCCCTGATAAATTGAGTGAATCGAAGCCCCGCTCCCTACTGGTGACTCTACACACATCCGAAGACTACCCGTGGTCTTTAATAACCCGACCCGTTTAGCAAAATTATATTTAATGAATGAATGTGATGCTCCCGTATAAAAAAGAATACTACCCTTATAACCATGAATGAGAAACATACCCTCAATCGCTGGCGGTGCTTGTTGCGTTGGAGGATTGGGAACATCCCGGATGTTATACACATGCCCGTAGTGCATCTGCCCATGCTGCGGTGGGGCGGATGGAGCTGGTGCTGCTGGCGACATCTGCCCCCGTTGCCTCTGTTGGGCCTCCTGTTGTTGACCTCTGGCCCTCTGTGGGCACTCCCTGTTGAAGTATCCTGGTTGGCCACAAACAAAATAACGTCTCTGACCATCCCCTTATCATTGGCCCTGTTGGCCCTGACGTGGTTGGCCCTGTTGACCTCCCCCATTATTCCCTTAGCCCTGACGGCCCTGAGGAGCCTTCTGCTAATTCGGGCCCGGCTGCCCCTGCCTGAACCCCTGTCCTCCCGGTCGGAACCCACCAGGCTTAAACTTCTTAGCCTGATTCCCCTAGTGACTGCCAGTCTGTTGTTGAGTACCACACGTGTCACCACTAGTAACTGCCTTCCCTGTTGGCTCTGCTCCCCTGCTCTCTTACTCCCCTTCGCATGGAAGCGATGATCCTGGCAATGTACAAGCGCAAGATTAATGACATCTGTATAGGTCACTAACACCGGATTCCCAATCAAATGTTGACTGATCCGCCAGGCTAAGCCATCCATAAATCTCGATTTCTTTCGCTCCTCATCGTTCACCTTATTTGGCACAAAGTTGGCCAAATGGGTGAACTCTTCCTCGTAGTATGCCACTGACCGGTCACCCTGCACAAAATCACTAAATTTCTTTCTCATCTCAGCCTCTACCGGTTGTGGAAAGTATTTACGATCAAACCGCACCCAGAACCCTGCTATCGTCATCAAATCCTGCTCCTCCATGGTGGCAACTGACTCCCATCACTGTAAGGTTGCCCCCGATAAATGAAAGGTATCTAGCATCTGTTTCTGCACCTCTGTACAATCCAACATGCGCAGCTGGCGCTGAATGTTCTTTTTCTAGTCGTAAGCCTCTACCACATCTGTGCTACCTTGAAACTTAGGTGGGTGACCCTTCTAAAAAGTCTCCCTAACTCGCTGCCAAAATGGTGGCCCCACTGGAGCCTGAACTGCTGGTGCAACTAGAGGCGGTGCCTGGGGCTATGGAAAGTGAGCTGCCATAGCTCGCATCGCTGTCTCAACTGTCTGGGCCACTATCACTGCCACGTGAGTAGTGGAAATCAATTCGGATGGGGGTGGCGGTGGCGGTACCTGTGGCTCCTGATGAGCCTCCTTGACTTCATCCCTAGACTCATCCCTCTCCGCTCTCTGTCTCCTGGGTGGAATCTGAAATGTATTGAATTGTATAAGTACTCAATTTACACAAAAATATTCACAACATAAATACGATATCTCACAAGCGGAAAATGAATCAACAGGCCTAATAATAGGGCTGTATAACAACAGAATGCTACGCTGAAACATAGTAAGCTGCACAGATCCTAAGGACACTATAACCTGATGCTCTCATACCATCTTTGACAGCCCGCCTAAATAACCCCAGGTGATCAGTCCTAAATTAAGTTAGAACAGGTTTCTCAGTTGGATCATTCATACCATCACTATCGCCTTTCTAATTACTAACCACCTAGGTGAGAAAATTAGACTCGTTCCAAGTTTTATCTTTTCTTAAATTAAATGAAACTCATGCGGAAGTAAAATAACACAATAATCACAATTATCTAAAACAACTATTCACAACTTATTAACTGACCGAATAAACCATCGACCCCAAAACCCAACAAATAGAAAATGAAGACAAGTAATCAATCTCAACATGTCTAACAAGAATTTAAATGAACTGTGAGCGACATGCTCAAAATAGCTGATAAGAAGTTTCTATACTAGAAATGAAAGAATGAGGCGTCTATCAAATATCCCGCAACATCCACATATGCTGCAGCAACGGATCCCTGAAATAGAGTCAAGCCTGGCATCCATGTGGATGGACACCTAAAAGGTTTTTACAAGAAATTTTTATAGCAAGGGTTAGTACCCAAAACATTTAAAAACATTTAGAAAATGATTAACTTGCAGTAATAAATAAATATGCATGCCCTCCATATTTTAGTTAGTGCCGCACTCCCTTGAGAACATTCTCACCCCTCCTCTAATGTGCACTACTAATGCCTTAATTAAATTCACCTAGTTCTCCACCTCATGACTAGACAAATTATATAACCCCTTGCAACCACCCTACTCTTAACCGAGTATGGCCTGAATTATGATTTTTAAGTTATTATAAACATCAACTTAATTAATCATTTCCCTTTTTAAATCCATATAATACTCACACCTGTTATACACATAATACAACTCATACTTTGTATTAATTATCCCATATATAATTATTTACCTAATTATATATTTAGTCATAATGCAGTATTCACAACATACTGAAATAACATCTAATAATAATATTTCCCCCGATTAAAGTTCCACCGGTATAAATTCTCTAAAGTTCTATCCCACTAGGTGAAATCACATAACCTAGTTACCCCAAGTCAGAATCGCTCACTAACTTGGTTAATACATACATATTGGAGGCAGTTATATTCCTTCCCTGAAAGTGAGATGCCCCTCACCCATATAACGGACGCTATGACCTGTGATTATACTCGCCCTACTCCTCAAGCTAGGGTATTCATCCACTACGCGCAACCTCCCCCTATAGCACTAGAGTATATAATAATAATATCTATAACTGATATTGGTGCACACACCATATATATATATATATATATATATATACTATCACACACCGCATATATATATAAATATAACATATCCCCGCTATACCATGTACTAAGTCCATGACACAAGCCTATTCCATTTTATTATGAGTTTAGGGCCCAACTCGAATTATTTATTAATTTGCACATTAATGTTCTTTGGTATCCCCCCAACCAATATTCGGTCTTACTCTCGTGGACCGAATTAAAACAACACCCAAGTCTCTATTCCCGACTCTAAATTATTTAGCCTTCACCTAAATAAAATTTTTGTATCGGCATCGCCCCAGCAATATCCCCGGACTTGTCCACCTAGTCTGTATTTAAAAATTTGAATCGTAATTCCCAAAATTTTAACTCTAGTATATCACACCTAATTCCCTCCACATCTCGATTAATTTTAATCATGATGTGTCACACCAAATCGCCCTCAAATCCTAAATAATTTTTATTCACAATTAATTAGATTTAAACCCATGTATTAATTACTCAACAATTAAGGCATGGTAGGATGTTTATTTAATTTCCCTACATATAAAGGCAAACTGGGCGAACTGTCAAAATTTTCGGACCATCGATCGATCGATGGTCCACCTTCGATCGATCGATCGATTGTTCAGGTCCTCGTCTTCCCCGAGTTGGCTTTTTCAGCCATGGATGCACACCTCCAAACCCTAGTTTCTTCTACACTAAAAACCAAGCTTTCCCACCGACAATAGACATCACAAACCTTATGAGGAACCTCTATAAAGTCCAACAACATCAGTAAATTCACTTTCTGTACCGTTTTTACAAATTGGGGTAAAATTCCATTTAATCTTTTAACCCATTTAAACATCAATTCCTTGATCACAAATTCGTCTCTAATTCATCCGGGTTTACACATCTTACCTGATACAAATATACAACTCAAATTATATATGATTTTCTAATCAATTTAGCAATCAGATTCATGGTTTACAAAAGCCCATGTTCATACCCCTTTAAATCCCAAAACGAATTTCTTTGATTACACACATCACATGAATATGAATTGAAATACACTTTACATGATACATTAAGTTAACCACTTGCCTTAGGGTTCGTAGAGTCTGAATTTGGAATTGTGAGTGCCCAAGGTTGAAGATGACTCTTTTTGGCTCTCCTGTAATCCCCAAATTTGCCTTTGGCTGCTGTTAGGGTTTCCTAACCCTCTAAGTCTTCTGTAAAATCAATTCAGATGTTCCCTTGTTTCTTTTATTTGTTTAATTAACCTTAATGTCTTTTTTTGTCTAATGGGCCAAGCCCAAATGACCCAAATACCCCTGTGTGGGCCCGGCTATGTCTAAAAACGTCCCGTGACCCGTTTACTACCCCCGGGTACACTTTTTTGACTATCTCGACCCATTCAGACTCAACCCTACACTAAGAATTGGCATCCGAATTAATTTATAAAAATACTTATTTCGTACCCAAATTAGTCGATACCGACTCCCGACTGAAATAAGTACATATCCCGTCATTAATACCCGAAATGATGTAAATACATTATTACTATTCACTTAATAAATAAGTTTCCCTAAATATTAACCATTCACTCCCCGATTAATATTTAAATATAAATTACCATAATTAATTCAATTAAAATTATGACACACAAGTAATTTTGAATTCGTGAATGAATTAAATATTTATTGCACAAAAATACGGGGTGTTACACATTCCTATCGAAAACTTCAAAATTTTATGTTTGTAACTATTTTGATATTTCATGATATATGAAGGTAGGTTTAGACTAAAATAGTAAATTAACATTGTGTTCCATAATAACACATTGTCCATATCACATATGCAACAATACAACATTTAAAACAAACTATATATGAACATATAGAAGTGGGGTCATTACAGGTATGGATACGTCTTATTTTTTATCCATTGATTTAATTTTTTGGTGCTTTTGGTTTTAAAATGTATTGTGGCATTTTTCCTAAAAAATATCTTTGAAGAAAAAAATATTTTTGTTTAAACTCATTTAAATTATTTTTCCGTTCATTCAAAAAAGTTTACACTATTCGTTCGAACAAGTTTATTAGCTAGTTGAAATGGTGATATGTTTCTCATTAAAACAAGCATTAAACGATCTTCAAACAAGTTGGTTCTATTTTAATCCTATTTTTTTCATTCAAAGATCGCTCGAAGGCTGTTCAAACTAGTTTAGCAGTTTCCTTCGAAGAAGATTTAATTCATTAAAATAATAATGCACAACTCGTCTTAATGGCCTATATGTTTTCATTCAAATGAGTTTTCCTTAATTTTTTTCTTTTCACATTTTTCTATAAATAATAGGTCTACCAGATAGTTTTCAAGTTTGACGGTTTACAAAAATAGTTTCCAATAACATATCTTGTGCATCCTAAACCGTAGTTTACACCTAACTATCTGAGATACAAAGGATCATTCATATATATCTATTTGAGATCTCGTGTGTCTTTCACCAAGATGATTTTATCTGCATAGAGAGTTAGTCTAAAAAGTCTTATTGAACATTTTTTTAGGTTTAACAACATATTTTTCTTAATACATGTTATTCCATAATTCTTTTGCACCCTATCGAAACAAAATTAACTTTTAGAAAAAGGGAATCGATTTGTTTGAATTTTTTTTTCAAATTAATTTAAATTTTTCAACAATGAAATTTAGTGTCTCCCAAAAATTGCAAAAACTAAATTTATTAATGATTCAAAACTTATTGGAATTAAAAATGACTTTTAGTGAGGGATTTTTCACCTTTTAATTACATCTTTTGATAAATTTCAAAACGTATTTTTAACGATTATTTTGTCATAAATTATCTAAGGTTAACAAAGTGTTAACATTTTGGGGATGAAATAATAATATTTTAGCAATGAAAATAGTTGATTGTTTCGTTTCCTTGTAAAATGTCTACAGCGACGTGGCTTCCATAACGATTGTTGTGATGAAATTGTTTTCCTACTAAATCTTTTTAGTAAGGTGATATCATTTTTTTATGACAATTTTTTATTCCTTTCAAAAAATTAGTTTTATTATAGTGAGGAATTTTATATAAATGGTGAAAGGATTTAATTCTCATGTACAAAAATGTATTCCTAAGAGTATGGAACAACATATATATCATGTTCTAGGGTGAAAGACAGACGAATAGAGAGCGGATACCATAGTATCCACATCGGTATCCGCCAACTTCCCACACTATCCGTATCCCTATCCGTATTCGTACGAATAATAATTTTAGCTATCCTTATCAGTATCCTCTTGAATTTCACGGATTCGGATAATATCGTTATCCATTTTTATTATTTAAGATGCATTAAGACACACATATCTTATGAAACCCTAATTTAATCAGTGAATTAAATATATATTTTTCCATGGAAGATATAGAGAATGTGTAAAACATCAAATTAAATTACAAAAGAAGGTTCGAACATAAGTACTGAAATTAAACCTCATCTTAGATGTAAGTTTCAAAAGCTAAAGATGAACGTGTATCATCCACAACCCAACACCCCAAACATAAATCAAACCATATGTTAAATGTAAGTTTTTTGTTTTGTTTCGCCTCTATACAAACTTTGTTCTCACTAGCAACAGTTGCGGGATCTGACGAAATACTCTCCACTGGAGCAGGGGGAGATTTATGTGTTGACTAATTGTTTGATTAGCTTCTATCTACATATTAAATTGTATTGTGTTGATTCAAAAATTTTTTTTAAAAAAAACACAGGAATTGGGTAAAAATCGTAAGAGACACTGAATATTTTTCGATAAAAATTGTAAGCAACACTAACAAACCTACCAATAAAATTCCACAACACTGATAAACGTATCCCATAATAAAAATAGTAAGTGACACTGAAGAGAAAAATACAAAACACTGGAAAACATATCCCACGAAAAAAATCCATAACAAAACTCGATCAACAATGCATTTGTGATTTTCGCGTATAAAATGTATCGCGTATAAAACCCATAACAAAAATCGATTAACAAATAGACGATTGTGTCGACCAAAAAACAACAAGACATATCAGTTTCATTGACCAACAAACAGGTATAAATTCCACAACATAAACAATTTTTATAGGATGCAAAAGCATCATCAAACGATTGGGTCGACCAGCAAACAACAGCTCATCTCAAATTTTCATAAAACAAATAGCATGAATAAATGATTAACTTACCGTGAGTTTTTGTGGATCTGGAGCTAGAGCGTCAATGGATGACGTCGCTTAGGTAGGTAGGGTTGGAAGGAGATAGAGAGAGAGAGAGAGAGAGAGAGAGAGAGAGAGAGAGATAGTTTTTATGGTATAGGAAAAAGAAGAGGAGAGGGTTTGTTCTTTGTGCGTACATTGTGCATTTTTAGTTTGTGTGTGTGTGTAGCGTGTGAGTTAAAGATAGATATGAGAGGGTTTAATTTAATTTTAATATAATTTATTTGGTTTAGGGGGGGGGGGTTAATATTATATAAATAATAATATTAACTAATAAATATGTATTTATGTTACGAATACAGATATTCGTTGAATGGATATCCTCTAATACGAATAGTCCGTCTCGGATACGAATTTTCTTCCATGGATACTATCACTATCCGTATCTGTATCCATTTTTTCGGATACTAAAAATGGTTATCCGTATCCTCTCTTTCGGATATTTATTCGGATAAATATCCACTAAATTCAGATAGGAATAACGAACGGATTCGGATTTTTAAATATCCATTTTCACCCTTATCACATTCTTAAGATATGAGTTCTTGGTGGTTCCTCTTTATGTAATTTTGAGTTCTATTTCCAAAGTTGTTTCTAATTCACATGTTCCATTATTTTCTTCAAAATCAGAGATACACCTCCAAAAGTATCTCTAAAGATTGATAACATAGTAACACATATGTAGGATAGTTTTTGGCACTATGTGAGAATTATTGACATTTTTAGGGATGTCTTTTATTATTTTTCAACATCGAGGGTCTAATATAAAAATTAAAACTAAAATAGTGATGAAAGTTCGATCTTCCTTTTTTTGACATTTCACTCACATATTGAAAGTATTATTTAGTCCCCACTTCAACAACAATGTGATTTTAATAAATAAAAAAATTCCATTGATTTCCATTGATTATTAATCATATAACGTAACTATATAATGATCTATCTAAATCAGCATCAACCAAGTACTATCCTCTCATTAAATGAACACCTTTTTTTGCAAGTATATGTTATTTTTTTCATTTATTAAAGTGACTTGAAATAAATTTGTTAAAGATGTAAGTTAAAGAAGCGAAAAGGTTTTCTAATGACTTATCTATATAATGCTAAATTTCCGTCTATTAATCTAAAATAATATTTTGTTTCATAAATTAATAATGTTATATAACATTAAAGACCGTAACCTATAGTTCTAACAATACATACTATGACCTAAATTAGAACATGTTTTAAAGACTTTTGGCGAACTTTTATTTTGACGAAAGACTATAGAACACTTGCACATCGCTAGGGATGAAACAGTGGTTTATATAAAAGATTAAAGAAAAAAATGTGACATACAAAGTTGTTCCTACTTCTCAGCATGCATATTGAAGTAATTTGAATTTGAAGAACACATGTGTTCATCCCTAACGACTTCACATGTTTTCACGTTTCTCGTTCACCGGTATTCCCAACTGTATTAATAGGCGACGTGTTTGCTGTTTGAAAAAATGGTCTGTTGACAAGGGCTTTCGAGTTCAAATAGTTCATCCACCTTTCGATTGATGAAGACAACATTAAACTCGAGAAAGGTAGACTACTGCTTTGTTCATCGGATCCCCACCCTTTTGTCTAGCCTGTGACTATACTGCTCCTCGTTTGGTGATTAACTGACAAAAATTACCCTCATCAGTTACCCCCTAGATTCTTTATGTTCGTGAGGATGAGTTGAAAAATCTTGTATATAGCTGAATGGGATCCAAATATGCCTGTTCCTTTTTTATGAGCAATGAAGAACGTGAGAGCTAGCTCAATTTTAATTTGTGGTGATCCTCTTAGGATTTTGTGATAACATAAGGATCTGTGAAAATATCATGATTCTTCAATAGTCAGTTCCAGTAAGAGACATTTCTTAGATGAAGTGCCATAATCATTGATATACATAAGTGTGGTCTCGTCCTCGGACACACCCCCCATGGCTCAACCGACCTTATTTAACCTTCATTGGACGGATATGTTGATCAACCGATATAGTGTGGGCCACCTTCAATGGTCTCAGCCTTTGGGACCTCTACCTCAAAATTCCATTGTTATTTTATAGATCGTGATCTAGTGCCACTTGATATATCTGGTCTCATCACCATACCATAATGATAGACCGAGACAACACTTTACCATTTGAGTCAGTCTAACTCAGCTTCATAGCTACTTGCTTAAAGATCCGCCTCTGTCAGTCTCGTCTAGATCGATGCCGTTATAGAAGACATCAACGTTTTAGGTGTCACATGTGACTTGTGCATCATTATCCCACATGGACCATACCATTATAACAGATCTTCATCCCACATAGAGAAATATTTCATCATTCCTTTTTTGTTTCCTCCGCGAACCAACTTATTTCCTAAAAAATGGTTATTTATACAATATTAGCTAAAAATCGAATGAGATTTAATCTCCAGACATTCCATGGTTTTTCAAAAATTTGATACCTATTCAATTTACAACAGAAGGCATATACATATATGGACAGGAATTTGCAGTAAAATATATAGAGTAAACTGACAGTATATATTTTCAGAATAAACAGTTCAGAATAGAACAAATAAAACATTGAGCAATATGTCAATTATTTAATTTTATTTTGATGGCCATGTACACTCTAATACCCAGATAAATAGATAGTGTTACCAAATGTTTCCACCCGCAAACAACACAGACATAAAATCATGATCTCTGGAACAACACCTTATTTAGGGCACACCAGTGATAAACCTGTTGGGAAGGTACCACCCAAATATTTCCACCCGGTAGTCAAGTCCAACATAGTAAAAGAGCTTCCATATGCCAAATAAAAATTTCAGAATTCAAATAAGATGTTTATATAGAGAGATATAAACATAAAACAAACGACACAATCATCGGTATCAGATGCATTTTGAGAATAAAATAATTTCACAAAATATATATAACTTGTATAATATCATATAATTAAAATACACAAGGAATGTCACAGAGTATTCACCTATAACAGAAGTCCGAAGTTACAGAAACATAGTCTTGGATCGCTCATTAATTTTAAGACGAAACTTCTTCTTAAACTTCCTCACACTTTATTTTTGATCTCTAGAATGAATTTCGCGTAAGAAGTGATTCTAAGGATTCTATTTATAGTTTCTCAAAGTTATCTGAGTGTTCACATGTGTCTGGTGACTAAGCTTCCATTTTGGCGAGTCAGCATTGACGTGTCGCGTTACGGGGCTGTCTTGCAGTCTTTATTTCACCAAATGGCGACACGTGTTTTAGACTTATTTAAATTCATGACATGTGTTTTATCCTTATTTATACGGATGACACGTGTAAGGTGTGGGGGCAAAAAAATACAGCACGAGGTGTAAAGTTATTAAGGGTATAAGGGTCAGTTTACAGATGACGGGTACTTTAGTAATTTTACACCATACATTTTCAATATTTCTTAGAGGTCCTTGAAAATATTTTATTTAGAAAATGGTCCTTTATATATTTTCATTTTAGTCCTTGAAACTTTCATTATTTAAAATCAAGTCCCTAAAGTTTCATAACATTATATTTTCTACCCCTAAACTTATCACTTAGCTTATGATATGCCATAAGACTTTGATTTAATCAATTTTGATGAAGAAAGAGGTTATTTAAAAGTGTTTAAGTCGGCCAAATTAGCCTCCCCTTCCAACCAATCAAAATACAACACATGGTGTGCTAATAGGACAAAATACAACTTAAAGGATGGATATATTTGCCCTTATTTCGTAATTTCAGCATAACTTCTTGCTCGGACCTCTGTTTAGCACACCATTTGTTTTGTTATAAACCGAATTCATATATCTACAACTTTTTACTTTTTACCTCAACTCAATTAGTCAAAACTAGTCTCCCATATGAGCATTCCTACCAAAAACTTTAAAATTTTATGTTTGTACAAATTTGATATTTCATGATTTCTGAAAGTAGGTTTAGACTAAAATAATAAATTAACATTGTGTACCATAATAACATGTAGTCCATATCTCATATGTAAAACATTTAAAACAAGCTATATATGAACATATAAAAGTGGGGTCATTACATCCTACCCTCCTTATAAAAAGTTTGGTCCCCAAACTTTACTTACATTAATTTTCAAATAGGTATGGATATCGCTCCTTTATTTCATCTTCCCTCTCCCAAGTTACTTATTTAATGGAATGATTTCTCTATAATACTTTGACCAGTGGAATTAACTTGGTTCGTAATATTTGCTCTTTGGGGTTTAAAGTTTTCACTAGATGCTCAATGTAAATTAAATCTTCTCTAATTTGAAGAGGTTCATGACTTAAGATATGTGTTAGATCTGGGACATATTTCTTTAGCATTGACACATGAAACACATTATGCACACTAGAGAGTTCAGGGGATAAGCCTATTCTATACGCAACAGTTCCTATCATTTCAAGGATTTCGTAAGGTCCTATGAATCTTAGACTCAATTTCCCTTTCTTCCTGAATCAGATTACTCACTTTGCTGGTGATACTCGTAAGAACACATAATCTCCTCTTTGGAATTCCAACGATCGGTGGTGATTATTGACAAAACTCTTTTGATGGATTTGAGCGATTAGAAGTTGGTCTAGTATCAATTTCACCTTCTCTGTTATGATCTAAATTAATTCCGGTCCCAATAATTTTCTTTCTCCAACTTCTACCCAACATGAAGGGGAATGACACCTTCTACCATAGAGTGCCTCATATGGAGGCATTTGAATAATTGTCTGATAACTATTATTATATACAAATTATACTAACAGTAGATGACCAATCCAATTCCCTTTTAGATGAAGTACACATTCCCTAAGCATATCCTCTAAGGTTTGAATGGTTCTCTCAGATGGCCTATCTGTTTGAGGATGAAAAGCAGTGCTGAAATTCAATTGTGTTACCATGGCCATTTGTAGGCTTTTCCAAAAGCGAGACACAAATCTAGGGTCACGATCAGAAGTAATTGAAACCGGGGATCCATGACGCCTAATAATTTTTCGCACGTACACCTTGGCTAACTTTTCTAAATAATGGGTAATCTTAACGGCAAGAAAATGAAAAGATTTAGTTAACCTATCAATAACTACCCAAATAGAATCATTACCATTTGAACTCCTTGGTAAACCTGTCACAAAATCCATAGTAATATGTTCCCATTTCCACTCAGGGATAGGCAGGGGTTGTAGTAATTTCGATGGTTTCGGATGTTTAGCTTTTACTTATTGATAAAATAAACACTGAGATAGAAATTCGACTATCTCCCTTTTCATGTTATTCCACAAAAATACTTCTCAAAGATTCCTATACATCTTTGTACATTCGGGATGAAATGTGAATCTCGAGCAATGACTTTACTCCAAAAAAATTCTCTTTAGTTGGGCATCACCTGGCACACACACTATTTCCAAATCTCAATATATCATCTCGTATCCCAAATTCAATCCTCTTCCCTTCTAGAGCTTCTACTCTCATCTTCCTAAGTTGTGGGTCATTTACTTGTGCAATTTTGATCATTTCCATCAAAATGGGTTATACTTGCAAGTTAGCGATTATTCCTCCTTTTGTACAAATACGTACATCTATTTCCATACTTTTTGAATCCTTCAATAGAGCTTCCTGGCTTGTAATAAGACATGCTAAATTTGGTGTAGACTTCCTAATTAAAGATCATCTACTATATTTTCTTTCCCTGGGTGATAATGAATATTTAAATAATAATCCTTCATCAATTCTAACCACCTCCTTTGTCTCATGTTTAACTCTTTCTAAGTAAAGATGTATTTCAAACTCTTATGATCAATATAAATCTCACATGTCTCACCATACAAGTAGTGTCTCCAAATCTTAAGAGAAAAAATTACAGCTGCTAATTCTAGGTCATGGGTTGGATAATTTTGCTCATGTGGTTTTAAGTGTCTCGAGGCATAAGCTACTACTTTTCCATTTTGCATTAGCACACATCCCAAACCATTTTTAAAAGCATCACTATAAATCACAAATCCCCTTGTCCCGAAAGGAATAGTCAAAATTAGGGAAGTTACTAATCGATTCTTAATATCTGAAAACAATTCTCAACTTCCTCAGACCATTAATATTTCACCTTCTTTTGGGTTAACCTAGATAGATGTTTGGAAATACTAGGAAATCCTTCAACAAATCTTCGATAATAACATGATAATCTAATAAAACTACGAATCTCTGTCACATTAGTTGGTCTAGGACAATCTAGTATAACTTTGATATTTTGAGGGTCAATCGACACTCCCTCCTTGGAAATGTCATGTCCTAGAAAAGATATGATAGGCAACCAAAACTCACACTTTTTTAATTTTGCATATAATATCTCCCTCCTAAGGATTTGCAACACTATCTCTAAATGATTTTCGCGTTCCTTAATAGTTTTGGAATAAATAAGGATGTCATCAATGAAAACAACCACACACTGATCCAAATATTTTCTAAACACTCTATTCATCATATCCATAAAAGCAGCTGGTGCATTAGTTAGTCCAAATGGCATCACAAGAAATTCATAGTGACCATATCTAGTACAAAAAGTTGATTTCAAAGTACTATCTTCCTTAATCTCTAATTGATGATAGCCTGACCAAAGGTCAATCTTTGAAAATACTTGTGCACCTTGAAGTTGATGAAATAAATCATCTATACGAGGTAAGGCGTATTTATTTTTAAGGGTCACCTTATTTAGTTCACGATAATCTATACATAACCTCATCGTCCCATCCTTCTTTTTAACAAATAACATCGGAGAACCCCAAGGGGATACACTTGCTCTAATAAAACCCTTGTCTAACAAATATTGTAATTGTACTTTTAGTTCCCTTAATTCTAAAGGTGCCATACGATAAGGTGGTTTCAATATTTTTATAGTGCCAGGAGTAAGGTCAATCGTAAACTCTATTTCTTTACAAGGAGGAAGACTAGTGAAATCATCTGGAAAAACATTTCGAAAACGTTTAGCTATGGGAATATCTTCTAAAATTGGCTCTTTTGTTTCCAAATCACTAACACTTGCAAGGAATCCTTGACATCCCTTCCTAAGAAAACTACAAGCTTGCTTTGCAGAGATAATGTGCATGGGAGATAGGATGCCAATTCCTTCAAAACTAAATTTTGGTTGGTTAGGGAATTAGAAAGTAACTCTCTTCTCAAAATAATCTACCTTAGCATGATACAATGCTAACCATCCATCCCAAAAATGAATTCAAAGTCTCTTATGTATAAAACTATCAAATCAGTGAATAGTTTATGACTACTAACGTCTATGGGTCAAGACTTATATACTAATGTTCCGGTTAATAACTCATCTGAAGGAGTAGAAACGTGCATGCTATGATTCAAGGGCTCGGGCATATTGGTAAAACGATTAACGAAATGCAAAGACACAAATGAATGGGTAGAACCAGGATCTATTAAAACCTGAAAAGGTTTAGCACATATAGAAAGTGTACCTGACACTACTGCATTAGAAGCTTTTACATCAGAAAGTACAAAAACTCTACCCCGTCTTCCTTGATCCTTATTATTTCCTAAAGGTTGTATCGGAACCCTTGTTGGGGTTACGCAATCTTTTATCTGATCTCCTTTTTGTCCATGTATAAAATAAGCTCCCGTATCCTTATAACAAGGTTGTCCTCCATGCATCTTCCCACATCGATGACATATCTTGTTATTAAACTTTTTGTTATCACTAGCTCCCCCAACATTGGATGTACTACTAAAATTATTTCTATTGTTTGGGTTCCTCCCTATTTGTTCCCAAAACTTCCTCTTACCATATCTTATTCTATTGTACTCCTCGCCATCCCTCTCAGCTATCGTAGCCCTAGCCACGATGTCACTATATGATGTCTACTTCAGGATGGAAATTCGACTATGAATACTCAACCCAAACCCACGTTCGAAATTTTTTTCTTTTAAATCATCATTTATCTTAACATAAAGTACAAAGCGGCATAACTTAGTAAACTTGACCTCAAATTGACTAACCATCATATTCCCATGCACTAGACTCACGAACTTGTGACACCCCGCCTAATTAAATACCAGGTGATCAGTCCTTTATTAAATTAACTCAATGTGTCTGGCCAATTCATTCTTAGCATCACTGTCGAAACACAATTTTCTTTATTAATCACCTAATAAATAATTAAGCTAAGTGTAAAAACATTTAATCTTATAAATTAAGTCTGATTATTATCGTAAGCTATGAAACCATTTTTACGAATACAAATGACTGTATTATAACCAAACCATCCAATGAAAGAACATGGTAGATAAATAAATCCAAATAAAATGTCCCAAATCACAGGACAATGTAAAAATCACAAGAAAACTCAACTACAACAGAATACTGAAATAAATCCAAAGTACAAATCTCTCAGAACTAGAATAAACTGGAAACGGGAGACACATGCCCTATCTAGGGAGAACTAAATGAAAGACTGAGAAGACAAAGATGAAGTCGTCTACTGCAAAGACCTGCAACTCCCACACTAGCTGCAGCACGTCAAAAGTCCAAAGATCCAAGCCTGACGCCCATGTGGCAGGGCATCTGTAATATATATACACACACACACACACAAGAGAGAAAAAATATGACAGGAAACGGGTCAGAGCCCGAATGTAAAACAGTTTTAAAATAGTTTTGCAAGTATTTAAAATGCTTACCAGTTGATATTATATACACGTTAGTACTCGACACACTCTTGATGATTCTTACCTCTCAACTAGTGTGCACACCTATCGTACTACTATAATGACTCATAAGTACAATCTCGTTCTCCTCCCATAAATTTTGATTCACAAGACCGTGTGTCTATGATTCATTTAAAAATGCCATTTCGTTATGGATTATTTAAGTCAATTATGTATATCTCAATACTACTATGAAATCTCAAACATTTACTATGTTTAGGAGCATTTATTCAATATGTATCTACTTGCACATATAGTGGAAGAATTCCCGGTATATGCATATATATATTAATCACTCATACAATATATATACCAATCGGCACCCCACATAAAATATATGGTCCTAGAATACTCTTCTATCAAGTCCGTGTACCTCTCGTAAAAATTAGTGAAATACTAGTTCGGATTCACTCCCGAACGGTATTAACACAGAATACACATATTGGAGGCGAAGCATAGTTCCAAGTCCCTAAGAGGTCAGCACATACCCTCATGTCTCTTAGGACCTTCTGACTATCATTCTCAAATCGCCTGTACTAAGGATCCTATGTTCTAGGGTACGAGTCAGTATCCCCTCTAAAGATCACATTAGAATAAGACTGTCCTGGTGCAGAAACCTCTGTGATAGCAAGTAGCGCGGGCATGATTAAACACATATATTCAAACAATATATATACATGCACTCTTATATATATATATATATATATACATTAATCATCTATTTGTGCCCATGACCTATAAGATTTCATAGCCATGCGTAACATATAACGCTCGCATTCTACGTATTAGTAAGTCACTCCTTTTATTCTCTCAAATATTCTAGGTCCTTAAGTACTTTTCGACTCTCGAAGTGTATCCTCTCGATAAACATAAAATCAGTAGGTGAACCCTCACTACTCTACTGGTCTAAGTCTTCTTTAATTATCACCAGACATAATTTATCATACACGCGATCTTATCCCATTTTATACCCTCACGACCTCCACGGTTACATCTCGTATTTAAAAATATCCCATCACCCAGAACTTTCCCACAATCCTACTGGTTCTTCGTAAGTCCCATTATGGTATTTAAGTTATGCCCAAAGATTCTCATAGATTAGGGTTGGATTAATCGATAGGAGGAACAAAAGTCAAAAATCCAAGGGGAGTCGATCGATCGATATAAAGGATTGATCGATCGAGCAGTTATTTGCCCAGAAAATCTTCTTCTCAAACCTATGGGTTTCTTCCATTTTAATTATCAAAACCTCAATTAAAGTCTCCCAAACTCCCAACCAAACATCATAAACATTATAGAAGTAGGTATGAACAATTTCTAATGAAAAATCTAGGGAAATTCGTTAAAGAATCATCTATAAATGGGTGGCTGCATGAATTTGTCTCAAACCCTATTTATCCATATTCTTTCAAGAACTATATAATATTTCCAAATTTCTTCCTCTAATCCTCGTTCAAATTCATGATAAATATTCTACATGTGATGAGGGCATCAGTCTAGCGTGATTCTATTCCATTGTTTGAGTTATAGTCTTCCAATTCACAATTTATCTCCATAAAACTTATAGTTTAATTTCCTATTCTAACATTAATGGAATTTCAACTTCAAGAATAGCAAGACAAATACTTGTTTGGGAATATGAGTCTGAATTTCTGAGATTTGATGTTGTGGTTGTGTTCTCCTTCCTCCGATCGACACTCCGACGGTATTTGTGATAAAAATGGTGCAACTATGGTGGCTCTAGCCTTGCGAAGTTCCTCACCTTCCTCCTCTATTGGCCTCTGTGAAATAATCAGGTTCTAACCCTAGAAGACAACCTATAACACCTGATATAATTCTCTTGTTTTCCTAGTTAATTAAATCCCAAAAATAAAAATTACAAAAATATCCTCCCGGGTTACCAGTTAGGCCTAAAAATGTCCCGAGACCCAAACTAAACCCCATCGTACACTTTTCGGACTATCTCGACCCTTCCGTATACATTGGATCACTTGAAATGACCATACGGGCAACTTATAATTTATTCACTTTTATAATAATAGTTTAGTTCCGATGCGACACAGGCGCGTCCCGACTTAATTTCCATAGTTGTCATATTATTCACTCTTAACACTTTCTCATATATTACTATACTCATCTAGTAATATTAAACATTATTCTTACCAATAATTACTAACTCTCATCACACTAGTAAATATTTATTTTCAAATCCGGATTAATATAAAATTAATTTATCCCAATTTAATTTAATTAAGCCCATAATTAAATGTCGTAAAAATACGGGGTATTACATACTTACCCCCTAATAATGGAATTTTGTCTCGAAATTTGGAAAATAAGGCCTACCTGGTAAAATAATTCTAGATACCTTATCAGTATGCAAACTATCTTCACAGTAAGGCGCTCAATCACTATAGCCCCCGCCTCACAACATACTTGTTTAACACTTTCATTAACGACACTTCACATTGTGCTCCTATCCGACAACATTAACATAAGATGAGCATATACATCATTGACTCCCATTATTTCAATATCATTAGGAGGCATTACTCACTACGTATCAACCACTCGTATTCTTCTAAACACAAAACTCCCATTCTGAGAGAAACCATGGGAACATCTGACCACTCTTGTGAGTTCTTTGAATCTCGATTTTTGACGACATAACTCTTATGACAGATAAAAGGTTACCTCAGACAATATGTGGTTATTCCACTTTAATCATCGGATCTAACTCGACTAATCCAAACATATGATTATTCGCTCGCCTCTAAACAACTCGAGGGAGAAAAATTATGTTTTTTCCACTCAAAACTTCAATAAGCACTTTTTCCACAATAACTTTTTCCACAATAAACAGGTACGAGTGCTTCTGCGTAACTCTACCATACTATACTTCACTTGCTAGCTACATTCGTTGCGGAAATGAAATGATCACCATGAATCTAAAATTACTTTCACGCGGCTCCACTAATTGTTAATCATCGTTCGCCTACTCCCCGACTATGGGTTATACAACATTCTCAAAATGAAACATTATCCCCGCTGCTTCCTAAAATTCTATATTGAAGGTGGGATTAAAAAATCTCTTCCTAATTCAGAAAAATACCGTGTAGGACCATGTACCGATGCGATTCTTCATTTCAAAGGGAGACTGGGGCACACTATCTAATATTGTAAATCACCCCAAAGGAATTCCAATCACTTCCTTCATGGGAAACTTGTTCCACACGTTCGAAGGAACCCTTGATCTTAACTTGAGGTTTTTAACCCATCAAAGAAACTTTATCGACTTTACTGGCCTCTTCCATTATAGGGATCGTCGGCTTGTTACAAAATTCTCTAGTTGATCCTCATGTTCCAACCGATTTCTATCTATGAGTGGTGTCCGTGGAGACTAATTGGTATGTCCCGCTCAACATCGACTTCTACTTGTAATGTCTCACATTAAGTGACACTTAATACTCCACTTCTTTCCTCGGTGTATATCAAAAGTTTTGACCCATGCACTTTTCTCCACGATGTACACTACTGAAACTTTTATACCTTACTATCATTTGACTAGTTATAACTCTTCTCCGAGTGTTCTCCATAATAGTTAAATGTTACCCCCCCCTCAAGGAATACCCTTTTTTTTAAATGGATTCCCACAACCTTCCAACCAAACTCGGGTGTGCTACTCTGATCGCATACGTATATATGGATTATTGTCCTTCACACGAAGATTAATCCACTCTACTACTTTCACTTCGTAATGTTACTCTCATAAACATATATTCCACGTGTCTATTCCCACATCCCTTCAACTCGGACGATTCTAGCATCAGCTAACCAGGTTTCCCACACAACCTATAAACCATGCATAATAATGTAAGTATCATACACACTTCACACATAACACCCAATTCTTTATTTCCATTATGCTCACAACGTGATTACAACGGTTGGGTACTCTCAATCACCCTAAAAATTGAAATTTTAAATCTTCCTTAACATCATTCCCCCTTCATTCATGGTGATCAAAAAAATTCAATGCTTCATTACCACACAACCGGTTCCACTAGCCTTAAATCCTACTTTAACTTCCATCTTTACAGTTATAACTACTTGCTCTTATAACGATCGAGGTACCGGACTCATGGACTAATGACCAAACATCTTCCTACTTCCAGCCTTACGCTAAGTTTCATGCTTGGGATGTCTCACAAAGCAAAATCCAAAAAAGAAACCCCCCCGATACACTACTACCTAGCATTATCGGTTATCAAAATACGTTAGGCTCTCTGCCAAAACATATACCCCTATTTTTTCATTTCTTGACATTCGCAATTAAACATGAACACAAAACTTTTCTCCAATTTCACTAACGCTCGGCATTGGTGGTAATCACATTCCATAAACCTCGTACGCATACAATCGGGACTCTCGAAATCCTGCCCCCAAACATATGAATATAAGTCTTAATTTCCACCCCTCTAAAACATAGATATAACAATGCGCTCTTCTTATCACCAAGTCCCGATGGCTAAACATAATAATGAGTGAAATCTTTTCGCTCAACGGTAAATCCATTACACACTAAATTATAACAACAAAGTCCCTACACACATTGGGGTCGAATATCTCGAGACCACTATACCCTCCGAAGTCTCTATAATATATAATATAAGTGCGAGCCCGACCCCCCTGTAGGTGAGATCTCTCCAGAACAAAACATGTTGTATTAGGGTAGCAACGCCGATAGCCTTGCAATCATTGCCCACTATCATTTTAACCATTACATATAAAACCATAATCTGGATAAAATCATACCCGTATAACGCATCACTAAGACGAGTAATCTCAATAAAGTATATAACATTATAAATACACCCATTTAGCCTTCGCGGATAACACTAAAGATAATCCCGCTACACTAGGGAAAATATTAACATAATATTAACGTTAGATATACGCACTAAACTCGTCTCACATACGAATCTAGCAATAAACAAAATATAGTGACTCGCTCATGTCACATAAAACATGCCTCATACTCTAAGGATAAAATTCATACTTCTACCTTGCCAATCTCCTTGGATGTTCAAATGGTTTCCGAACGTAACACGCCTATCCAAACCAAAATAAAAACTACTTTAATTGTTTCCCTTTTCTAGGCACCATATTCTTGTCCCCTTTACTCTCTTAGGGAAAAGTTTACACATGTGATTTCACTATTCACAAAATAATTCTAAGCATAATCCACTTACCACTTGTCATACTGACCATTTTAGGGTTGTTCTTCTCTCGGACTTTGGTAGGATCAATTCCTGAAGGCTACCCCTGTTGTTCCCTTAGCTTTGTTGGCTTAAAGGAACATGCTTCTGGCTTCAATATCCCTTACTGAGTTCACCATCTCTTGGTAAGAATTTTAGCTATCCGAATCATTTAAATGGATCCATTGATGGGTCTCCCCCTTGTGGTGCTTCACTACCACCATTTCATCCGATCTTAGTCTCGACTAAATTCTTCGATTCTTTTAGCTTCCCACACAAAGAAGAATTATCATCTCCATTGACAAAGTACGACATTGTCATCCTCTAAATTGACCGTCCGAAAGAATTCCCTTTAAATGTTATTAACTATTCTTACGAGTCGATCTCCCACTTGAAATACTCTCCTCCATTTGTATCTACATCCTCCGATAGAAGATTGGATAATAGTTTAGATTCATATTCACAAATTGACCTCTGTCCGGACCTCCTGTAATGGGATCAGAACAACGTTAATATCTTATCCTGAACATCTGATGAAGGAACCTACGGTGAGACTGTACCTAAGATCCTTCTATAGACATAGCATTCTACTTTTAAAAGTGGTGGCTGACTCCCACTATTATAACTTCGTTCTGATGAGCCAAGAAAAAAATTTACCCCAAATTTTCACTTTCAATTAGCCACACTCCGTCATATGTCCAAGCCTTTGGATATTTTATCTCCTTTATCTAACACACACAATCCCCGAATTTCTAGAATTTCCACCGATGGTTCTCCAACAAGCTTCGTTCCACTCTTTCCTAGTCATACCACATTGGGTGAGTCTACTTTTGCACCACTTTCGACCATAGCATCACTTGTAAATCATAGGCTACGCTTTATCCATCTTTACAGTCTGGGCTTTTCATTCCATACTAGGGGTGACCTTAACTATGGTCATAATCCTCGAATATACTCCATAACCTCAACTAAGCCCTGCCTCCTATTATCCACCCAATGGACCTTGCCTGCCATATTTCATTGCTCAAACATGCCCGAACGCAAATAAGATTCACTTGATATACATACGTTATAGCAGGAGAACGGAATCTCATCATAAAAGTCAAGAATCCTAACAATAGGGCTCTATATCAAACGAATCAATGCTGGAAGCATAATAAGCGGCACAGAGCCTATGGACACTAGAACCTGATGCTCTGATACCACATGTGACACCCAGCCGAATTAAATACCCGGCGATCATTCCTTTATTAAATTAACTCAAAGTGTCCAGTTGGTTCATTCTTAGCATCACTGTCGAAAAATAATTTTCTTTATTAATCACCTAATAAATAATTGAGCTAAGTGTCAAAACATTTAATCTTATAAATCAAGTCCTATTATTATCAGAAGTAATGAAACCATTTTTATTAATACAAATGATTGTATTAAAACCAAACCATCCAATGAAAGAACATGCTAGATAAATAAATCAAAATAAAATGTCCCAAATCACAAGACAATGTAAAAATCACAAGAAAACCCAACCACAACAGAATACTGAAATAAATCCAAAGTACAAATCTCTCCGAACTAGAATAAACTGGAAATGGGCGACACATGCACTATGTAGGGAGAACTAAATGAAAGACTGAGAAGACAAAGATGAATTCGTCCACTGCCAATACCTGCAACTCCCACACTAGCTGCATCACGTCAATAGTCCAAAGATCCAAGCCTGACGCCCCTGTGGCTAGGCACGTGTAATATATATATATATATATATATATATATATATATATATATATATATATAAGAGAAAAGATGACAGGAAACGGGTCAGAGCACGAGTGTAAAACAGTTTTATAATAGTTTTGCAAGTATTTAAAATGCTTACTATTTGATATTACATACATGTTAGTCTTCGAAACTCTCTTGAGGATTCTCACATCTCATCTAATGTGCACGCCTATCGTACTACTATAATGACTCATAAGTCCAATCCAGTTCTCCTCCCATAAATTCTAATTCACGAGATCGTATGTCTATGATTCATTAAGAAAATGTCATTTCATTATGGATTATTTAAGTCAATTATGTATATCTCAATACTGCTATGAAATCTCAAACATTTACTATGTTTAGGAGCGTTTATTCAATATGTATCTACTTACACATACAGTAGAAGAATTCCTAGTATATGCATATATATATTAATCACTCATGCAATATATATACCAATCGGCACCCCACATAAAATATATGGTGCTGGCATACTCTGCTATCAAGTTCATGTACCTCTCATACAAATAAAGGAAGTACTAGTTCGGATTCACTTTCAAACGGTATTAACAAAAAATACACATATTGGAGACGAAGCATAGTTCCAAGTCACTATGAGGTCAGCACATAACCTCACGTCTTTTAGGACCGTCTGACTATCATTATTAGATAGCCGGTATCAAGGATCTTATGTTCTAGGGTACCAGTCAATATCCCCCATAAAGGTCACATCAGAATAAGACTGTCCCGACGTGGAAACCTCTGTGATAACATGTAGCGCGGGTATGATTAAACACAGATATTCAAATAATATGCATACATGCTATTGATATATATCTATACACACACACACACACACACACACACACACACACACACATACATTAATCATCTAGGTACGCCCACTACCTATAACATTTCCTAGCCATGTGTAACATATAACGCCCGCGTTCTACGTATAAGTAAATCACTATTTTATTCTCTCAAATATTCTAAGTCCTTAAGTAATTTTCGACTCTCGAAGTGTATCCTCTCGATAAACATAAAATCAGCAGGTGGACCCTCACTACTCTACTGGTCTCAGTCTTCTTTAATTCTCACAAGACCTAATTTATCATACACACGATCTTATCCCATTTTGTACCATCGTGATCCCCACGGTTACATCTCCTATATAAAAATATCACGTCACCCGGTCCTTTCCCATAATCCTATTGGTTCTTCGTAAGTCCCATTATGGTATTTAAGTTATACCCAAAGATTCTCATTGGATTAATCATTAGGAGAAGCAAAAGTAAAAAATCCAGGAGGAGTCGATCGATTGACAAAAAGGATCGATCGATCGATCGAGCAGTTATTTGCCCAGAAAATTTGCATCTCAAACCTACGGGTCCATTTTAATTATCAAAACCTCCTCCATTAAAGTGTCCCAAACTCCCAACCAAACATCATAAATGTTATAGCAGTAGGTATGAACAATTTCTAACGAAAAATCAAGGAAAATTCATTAAGGAATCATCATTAAATGGGTGGCTACATGAAATTGTCTCAAACCCTATTTATCGATATTCTTTCAAGAACTATATAATATTTTCAGATTTCTTCCTCTAATCCTCATTCAAATTCATGATAAATGTTCTACATGTGATGAGGGCATCAATATAGCATGATTATATTCCATTGTTTGAGTTATACTCTTCCAATTCACAATTTATCTCCATAAAACTTATAGTTTGATTTCCTATTCTAACATGGATGAAATTTCAACTTCAAGAACAACAAGATAAATATTTGCCTGGGAATTTGAGTTTGAAATTCTGAGATTTGATGATATGGTTGTGTTCTCCTTCCTCCGATCCACACTCCAACGATATTTGTGGTGAAAATGGTGCAACTATGGTGGCTCCAGCCTTGGGAAGTTCCTCACCTTCCTCCTCTAATGGCCTCTATGAAATAATCAGGTTCTAACCCTAGACGACAACCTATAACACCTGATATACTTCTCTAATTTTCGTAGGTAATTAAATCCCAAAAATAGAAATTTCAAAAATGCGCTCCCGGGTTACCGGATAGGCCTAAAACGTCTCGAGACCCAAACTAAACCCCCAGGTACACTTTTTTGACTATCTCGACTCTTCCAGATACATTGACGCACTCGAAATGACCATACGGGTGACTTATAATTTATTCACGTTTTATAATAATAGTTTAGTCCCGATGCAACAGAGGCTCGTCCCGACTTAATTTCCATAATTGTCATATTATTAACTCTTGACACTTTCTCATATATTACTATACCCATCTAGTAATATTCAACATTATTCTTACCAGTAATTACTAACTCTCATCACACTAGTAAATATTTATTTTCAAATCTGGATTAATATTAAATTAATTTATCCCAATTTAATTTAATTAATCCCACAATTAAATGTCATAAAAATACGGGGTATTACCGAATTCTGCTGCGATTTCATCCCTCGCCATTTCAGGGAAATATTTCTCATAAAAGATCACTAAGAAGTAATCCCAACCTATGTAAGTATTCCTCTCCTCGTGTATTCTCTTAGTCATTCTCCACCAATGTTTGGCTTCACCATCTAACATAAACGTTGCAAATAAAACCATTTGTTCATCGGTACACTTAACAACATCGATTATCTTTTCCATCTGCATCACCTAACTTTATGCTTCAGTGGGGTTATAATTACCTTTAAAAGAAGGCGGATTCAACTTCTTGAAGTGTTAGATGGTACAACTAGTTAGTTCAAGATTCCTGTGACACCCCGCCTAATAAAATACCGGGGGATCACTCCTATATAAAATTAAAACAGGAGTCGCATATGGATCATTCTTAGCATCACTGTCGAAAACTAATTTAATTACTAATAACATATTAGGCTGGTGTCAAAATTTTACTTACCTACTCTTTTTTAAACAACTACTAAATTAAAACATCCACACAGTTTATATGAATGAAACTGAAATGAGATAAAATAACCGAAACTCGGTTCAAATATAATACAACCATATTGAATGCCACACTAAAAGGAGAGAAATAATAAATAAATACAATTGGGACCTTGGCCCGAATATTTATACAGTACCTCCTATTTAGAGTACAAGGATAGAAGCTTCTATCGAGGACCTGCAAGCATCCACAGCTGCTGCAGCAGACGTCTGACTCGAAAGAAGTGTCATCCAGGTGTCCTTGTGCCCGGACACCTATATAATATATATATATATATATATATATATATATATAGCAAGAGAGGGAAAAGTAGATAAATGGGTCAGAGCCCGAGGTTTTGAAAATATTTAGCAAGTGCATAAATGCCTTATTTAAAAAAAAATATTTTATCCCATATTTAATTTTGGTACCGCACTCCCATGAGATACCCCTCACCTCTCTTCTAATAGTGCACACCTAGCGCATCCTAACAAAATACCCTAGTCAATATACCCCTCCTAACTAGTCTGTCACCCATCTCCTAACAACCCTAGTTATTACCAAGTACTAAGGGCTAAACTTGTCCCCAGTCTCAACACTATGCCATGTTCGTGTGTGGGCTGTCTCTCAAAGCGAAATCCAATATACACTACTACACGGCAAGATCGATCGTCGAGATCCATTAGACCCTCAGTACACGAAAGATATATATATATATATATATATATATATATATACTCATAATTAAATACACATAACATACTCATCTTTTATATACGTATCATGTTATACTTCCGGATATATCTCCCAGAATGAGAATTCATTTACAAAATGTTTACCAATAAAATTTTCATTTTTCGTCTCAAAACTTTCCATTTCCATTCTTTTATCCAGGAAATGTATTTAAAAGACAATTTTATTACCATAAAAATGTTTTTTCATCTCATATGTTCCCATTTCCCTTCTTCCATGTAGGAAATGTATATAAAGCCAAATCATTGATCCCATTTCCATTCTTCCATCTAGGAAATGTATTTAAATCCAATTCATTATCATAAATTGATTTAACATCAATAATGTCCCTCATTATTAAGAATAGTTATATTACATATCATATAACGTTTCTAAGACCGCCCGCCCGAGTTTTCCCACTGTGCATGCCCCTAAATGGCTATCATCTTCCAGGGCCTATCAAACAAGACAACCTGGGATCCTACAACGCAAGACGTCGAGAAGCGGCCATATGCCCGCGGGAGAGTCATAACCTCACCCATAATTACCTCACCATCATAGAAAAACATACAATAATCGCTCATATGGCCTAGGACTATATTCACCCTGCATTCATTAGCCAGGGGACTTCACCTAACGCGCCCAACTTCCCTTATGATAGCGATTTAGAGAGGTGTGTTTACGTAAATTATCATTTATGAAAATCATTTCTTTTTCCAATTTGAAAACATTCATATTTTACATTATCAAAATCATTTATTTTCAATGATTAAATACCAATCTTGGAATATGCATTTCTTATTCTCTTAGTCATATTTTATTAATGATCTAGGACCTGAAATGTAATTGTCCTCACACTAGTCTCCCAATAATCCAACACATCACCATTCTACCTTATATTAATTATAGGTTAATTTCCTATATCATATGGAACTTTAACCTCTATAGAACATCCTTAGAATAAACCCAATTAACCTCATGCTACTCTAGGATATTTGACTCCCGAACATAATCCCACAATACCGTAAAATTAAATAGGTTGTGGATTTCCTTTCCAAAAACCCAAGGACTACGTCTCGTCCAAACAATCAATTACAGGTCCCCACCCTATTTTAGGAACCCCAACCTCATAATTTCTCAATTATTCTATTTTCCTCGAAAATATAGTTTTACTGTCACACACATAAAACACTCACTTGGTTCCCATAGATTCCATCCATTTGATGTATATTTACTCTTAAAAGATGACTTAATTCCTTTCTTAAATAATCTAAAATCACTTAAAATTGGAATTTCTCCCATCCAATTAACCCTAGGAAAAATTGCCAAACCTCCTGAAGGGTCGATCGATCGACCCCTGGTCATCGATCGATCGACCCCTGGTCATCGATCGATCGATGGTTCGATCGATCCATCCTCTACCCTCGATCGTTTGATCATGACGAACAGCTTCTTCTCCGAGAAGCTGTTTCGGCCATTAAATCTTCTCCCAAGCTTTTATCTCCGTCTCTAAGTTTGTACAACCTCAACCAACAACATCTACCAATATAACAAGGGTTCTAAACATCCTAAAACCCGAAACCAATAATTAATTTCGATTAAATCTTAAGTTTCTCCGATTAGAAAATTATTGGGGTTTATTCGTTTTAACTCTCGAAAACCCGTTTTATCCACGAAAACCCAACCCAAAAGCTTTAGGTTTTGTTGTTACCAAACTACGATATGAGATTTATGCTCAAAAGTAAATAAAGCAAGTAAAAACTTACCTCGTGGATAAAATTCGACTATCCCGAGTCGAGCCCGGCGTAGTTTTGCCCAAAATCTCTCTTTTCTCCCCTTTTTCTTCCTTCCTCTCCCTCTTCTCTCTTCTCTTTGTCTTTTCTCCCTCTCTCCCTCCTTATATAGGGAGAAAAGGGTTTATACCCCTTAAAACCCAAAAATGACTCGTCTGCTCAATTACGAGCCCTTTTAACTCTAAAATTTCCTGAAACTCAGTTTCGACCATCGAACACTCTTTTCTAACTATCTCAGCCATTCTGAGACTCACGGCGTAGTCGAAATTCCCATCCGAGGTACTTGAACGCAACCCCCTATTTTAACCCATTGCATCTCACCGCGGATTTTCCAATTAAAATCATACCTTTTGTCTCTTTACTCAACTGCGACATATAATTAAAATGCTCTGACATATTTACTTAATCCCAAAAGTAAATACATCACCCATCGACAATCATCTAATCCTTAAAAATTCCCAAAATTTACTATTCCGGGAAATTCCTCAAATTTCCAATTTATATACAAGTATGGAATTTAACTATGCCCAAAAGGACGGGTTATTACATACTCCCCCCCTTACAATGGAATTTCATCCTCGAAATTCGGATAGAACCTACACAACCAACGTATGAACACAAATGCCACTACGTCTTAGTACCCCCAAAATCAAAAAGGTGCTAACACGATGGTCCCTTACCATATTCCACCTACCTCAAGGTGTACTCAAATGTACTAGCTTCACCACAAGCTCCTCTAAATTTTTACCCATCATCACACAACAACGTCGCGTTAGTCTGATGGCCTCTCTTGCTGCCAATAAGAGAAACGAGTCTATAACTACCGCTCTAACATCTCACAAAGTTGACACCCTTGCTGACAAGTGTCCGCTCGTCCACAGTAGGACAACTCATTTCCTTTAATAAAGTAAACTCTACTTACATTTGACTACTTCCAATAGTCTCCTCGCTTATCTTGGGCACGTCATTCCATCCAATATACTCCAAAATCCATTTGTGACTGCCTCACGGCATAAATTTCAACTTTATATACTTAGCCTTTTTCCTACTTCAGGCAGTATATTAAACCAACTTACTAAGGTTCCCATACACCTTCTTAACTCGTGCACATCTGTACATCCATTGTGAACGTCTGACACGTAACACTCTCTCTAAATAAGGGTCTCCTTTCCTCGGCGCAATACTCACATATGGGTCCTCCCAACCCGCGAAATTCAATTCTCCTTACATCGGTTCCACTAACTCTATTGAAAATACATCCTAATAATCCTACGATCTAGGCGTTGCCCTACCTACGCGAAATGAGTACACTCCTAAGTATATCCCTAGTGCCCAAGGCCTCTTTCAACTTTCGACATGTGCTTTGTTTCATGCATGGGACGTCTCACAAAGCTAAATCCATACAAGGAAACCTCCCGTTACACTACTCCCTTGCGTTGTCGGTCATCGAGATATAGCGACCTAAGGCACACCAGCGGGACGTCCTAAATCCTACCTCTCTAACCTATGAACGCATTTCTACTATTTTATCCTCCCACCTAAGCGAAAAGGAAAATATAACTAATCAAAGTGCCCGCTCTCTGCAAAATCAGTACAATTATCATACCCAAAACATACTTCCTCAAAATTTGCCTTTTCATTAAGGCCTCGCTATAATCCTCGAATCAATTTCTCTAAGTCCTACTTCACCCACCCACTTGTGGTGAGAGGACCACTTTAGTGCTTTTCCATAGAACAATATTTCCATAAGTATACTATTATCATATGGCTCATAGTCTATAATGTTTCATCCACACTATACGACATGTCAACAAAACCAATATCCTCGCATCCTATAACATTTCTCCACTCCCGACGTCGTTAAGGTTCATGCATGGAGTATCTCTCAAAGCAAAATCCAAACAAGGAACCCCTCCAATTACACTACTACTTAACTTTGTCGGTCGTGTAGGTCCGTCAACTTCAAATACGCAACTGGGATAACCTATCCCCTTTTTTAACCGTCTGAACTCCCGTCTCTATCTAGGAGCCATACCACCCAGTGCTCATACTAACTCTAAGTCTTTGCGCAATCAATAATGAGCTTAAACTCACAACTCAACAATTAAGCCGACAAACCTCAAATCACAACTGTAAGGTCGCCACATACTCAAATCACGATAATGAAACCTCTGCTCATCGAAGTTCCATCTACCCATAATAATAAAGGTGAACTCAACCTGTATCAAGGTGAGATATCGCAACAACCACCCGTTCCACCCTGGAGCTGCGGACATGATAGTCTTGCCATCATTACCCTGCTATCGCTCTGAACAACGAAGAATATAATATACTCATAATATTACCATACTCGTATAACCATATAAGACGAGTATCATAAACCAGACATATATTTATTTAAAATATCAACACCCGCCTTTATGGCGAATGAAGGAAAATAAAATTCCACTACCACGAAAAACACATAGATATACCTTATATAATGTTATCGAGACCGCCACAAAACTCAAATTATACACACGAGTCTAGGGCTAACGAAACACCGCGACTTTATCTAGCCATGCCAACTATACCTCTTCCTTCTGAGGTGAAACTCACAACAACAACTTCGCCAATCTCTCTAGCTACTCCAAATGGTTTCCAAACTTAATTCACTTGTCCTAACTGAACCTAAATTTTCTTAACTCTTTTCCCCATCTAGGCACACTAATCTTGTCCTTTACTCCTACCGGGAAAGGACTACCCTTGCGGCTCCGCACTCCACATAACTATTTTAATCACTGTCCTTCCTGACCATGATGAAGTTATCAGTATCTTTGACTCCATTGTCGTAATCCTGACAATCACTTTTCTAACTCCCTCTAACTTCTTCTTTGTTAGAAGGAGACTCCACTAGCGACCTCAACAACCCAGTTTTAACAAATTCCCTGGGTGGATGTCCACCAATGGGGTCCTCGAACACACCCATTCTCTATAAGTGTTAACAACACGTATCTAGTGAGCCTATCATTCCTTAAAAGGACTCATTATTCATTGCACCTAACTCACCTCGCTACAAGGTTCACTTCTCCATATTACTCGTTATTCACTGTCGGCCTCTGGCCGATCCTTATGTGAATAATTCAGAAACTTCATTCTTTTCATTCCTGCTGAATCATGGGGACTCACGATTAAAACTATCCGTAAGATCCCTTTCGAACCCTTATCGTCACTGGGAAATTCAACTTTATTACCACTCTCTACTACGACGGTAGTGAGGTACTCATAATTACTATACTTTAGTAGTCGTTGTGACAATCTTTAGCAAACACTAAAAAGGAAGTGACCTCTACTACGGTCCTCGTTCCTGACTTCTACCAGCTGCTCCATCTAGGCCCCGCCTCCTGCTGTCATCCAAGCCCCACACACGAATCTCAACGATCGTGCAAAAGATTTACAAAATCTTATACTATGACAGGAGAACGAAATCTCATAAGAGAAATCAACAATCCTAATCCTGAGGCTCTATATCAACTTGAGAGCAACTCTGAAAGCGTAGTACGTCCGCACAAATACCAAAGGACACTAGAACCTGATGCTCTGATACCATCTGTGACACCCAGCCTAATAAAATACCGGGCGTTCACTCCTCTATTAAATTAAAATAGGAGTCGCATATGGATCATTCTTAGCATCACTGTCGAAAACCAATTTAATTACTAATAACCTATTAGGCTGTCGTCAAAATTTTTCTTAATTACTCTTTTTTAAACAGCTACTAAATTAAAACATTCACACAGTTTATTGAAGAAAACTGAAATGAGATAAAATAACCGAACACTCGGTTCAAATATAATACAACCATATCGAATGCCGCACTAAAAGGCAGAAAAGAATAAATAAATGAAATTTGGCCCTTGGCCCGAATATTTATAGAGTACCTCCTATATAGAGTACAAGGATAGAAGTGTATATCGAGGACTTGCAAGCATCCACAGCTACTGTAGCAGACGTCTGACCCGAAAGAAGTGTCATCAAGGTGTCCCTGTGTCTGGACAACTATAATATATATATATATATATATATATATATATATATATATATATATATATATATATAGCAAGAGAGGGAAAAGTAGATAAACAGGTCAGAGCCCGAGTTTTGAAAATATTTAGCAAGTGCATAAATGCCTTATTTAAGAAACAATTATCTCATATTTAAATTTGGTACCGCACTCCCATGAGATACCCCTCACCTCTCTTCTAATTGTGCACACCTAGCGCATCCTAACAAAATACCCTAGTCAAGCTACCCCTCCTTACTAGTCTGTCACCCATCTCCTAACAACCTTAGTTATTACCAAGTACTAAGGGTTAAACTTCTCCCCAGTCTCAACACTATGCCATTTTCGTGCGTGGGGTGTCTCGCAAAGAGAAATCCAAACAAGGAACCCCCTATACACTACTACGCGACAAGGTCGATCGTCGAGATCCATTAGACCCTCAGTACACGAAAGATATATATATATATATATATATATATATATATATATATATATATATATATATATATATATACTCATAATTAAATACACATAACATACTCATCTTTTATATATGTATCATGTTATACTTCCGGATATATCTCCCGGAATGACAATTCATTTACAAAATGTTTACCAATACAATTTTCATTTTTCATCTCAAAACTTTCCATTTCCTTTCTTCTATCCAGGAAATGTATTTAAAAGCCAATTTTATTATCATAAAAATGCTTTTTCATCTCATATGTTCCGATTTCCCTTCTTCCATCCAGGAAATGTATTTAAAGCCAATTCATTATCATAAATTGCTTTAACATCAATAATGTCCCACATTATTGAGAATAGTTATAGTACATATCATATAACATTTCTAAGAACGCCCGTCCGAGTTTCCCCACTGTGCGCCCCCTAAATGGCTATCATCTTCCAGGGCCTATCAAATAAGACAACCTGGGATCCTACAACGCAAGATGTTGGGAAGTGGTCATATGCCTGCGGGAGAGTCATAACCCCACCCAGAATTACCTCACCATCACATAAAAACATACAATAATCTCTCATATGGCCTAGGACTATATTCACCCTGCATTCATTAGCCAGGGGACTTTACCTCACGCGCGCAACTTCCCTTATGATAGCGATTTAGAGAGGTGTGTTTACGTAAATTATCATTTAGGAAAATCATTTCTTTTTCCAATTTGAAAACATTCATATTTTACATTCTCAAAATCATTTATTTTCAATGATTAAATACCAATCTTGGAATATGCATTTCTTATTCTCTTAGTCATATTTTATTAATGACCTAGGACCCAAAATGTAATTTTCCACACACTAGTCTCCCAATAATCCAACACATCACCATTCTACCTTCTATTAATTCTAGGTTAATTTCCTATATCATATGGAACTTTAACCTCTATAGAACATCCTTAGAAAAAAGCCAATTAACCCCATGTTGGTCTAGGATATTTGACTCCCTAACATAAGCCCACAATACCCTAAAATTAAATAGGTTGTGGATTTCCTTTCCACAAACCCAAGGACTACGTCTCATCCAAACAATCAATTAGAGGTCCCCACCCTATTTTAGGAACCCCAACCTCCTAATTTCTCAATTATTCTATTTTCCTCGAAAATATAGTTTTACTGTCAAACACATAAAACACTCAGTTGGTTCCCATAGATTTCATATATTTGATGTCTATTTACTCTTAAAAGATTACTTAATTCCTTTCTTAAATAATCTAGAATCACTTAAAATTGGAATTTCTCCCGTCCAATTAACCCTAGGAAAAATTGCCAAACCTCCTGAAGGGTCGATCGATCGACCCCTGGTCGTCGATCGATCGATGGTTTGATTGATCAATCCTCTACCCTCGATCCATCGATCCTGACGAACAACTTCTTCTCTGAGAAGCTATTTCGGCCATTAAAGCTTCTCCTAAGCTTTTATCTCTGTCTCTAACGTTCTTCGACCTCAACCAACTACATCTACCCATATAACAAGGGTTCTAAACATCCTAGAACCCAAAACCAACAATTAATTTTGATTAAATCTTTAGTTTCTCTGATTAGAAAATTATTGGGGTTTATTGGTTTTAACTCCCGAAAACCCATTTTATCCAAGAAAACCCAACACAAAATATTTAGGGTTTGTTATTACTAAACTACGATATAAGATTTATGCTCAAAAGTAAATAAAGCAAGTAAACACTAGCCTCGTGGATAAAATCCGATGATCCCGAGTCGAGTTCGACGGAGTTTGGCCCGAAATCTCCATTTTCTCATTTTTTCTTCCTTCCTCTCTCTCTTCTCTTTTTTCTTTCTCTTTTCTCTCTCTCTCTCCCTCCTTATATAGGGAGAAAAGGGTTTATACCCCTTAAAACCCAAAAACGGCTCGTCTACTCAATTAAGAGCCCTTTTAACTCTAAAATTTTCCGAAACTCACTTTCGACCATCGGACACTCTTTTCTAACTATCTCAGCCATTTCGAGACTCACGGCGTAGTCGAAATTCCCATCTGAGGTACTTGATCGCAACCCCCTATTTTAACCCATTGCATCTCACCGCGGATTTTCCAATTAAAATCTTACCTTTTGTCACTTTACTCAACTGCGATATAAAATTAAAATGCTCCGACATATTGACTTAATCCCAAAAGAAAATACACCATCCATCAACAATCATCTAATCCTTAGAAATTCCCAAATTTTACTATTCTGGGAAATTCCTCAAATTTCCAATTTATATCCAAGTATGGAATTTAACTATCCCCAAAAGGACGGGTTGTTACAATTCCTTGGTGCTCCATTATTCACCTGATGCTCCACAATCCTTGATCGACTCTCAACCGCCTTGTATGCACCTTCCACTCCCTCCATATTCGAATCTCAAGATTGAAAATTATAAGAACAATTATATGTAGACTGTAAGACATATGGAGGGTTATCACATAAGTCAGATATTTAATCCTATATCATATGTATGGAAACTTAAAATTGATAACGTTCGAAACTTATGTTCAGCAGTCTACAGGTTCATAAGTTATTCTCTGATACCACCTCTGGCCCGACCCTGAACCAAATTAGTAGTAAGGAACGAGTGTCTTGACATCCCACCAAGGCAACATCTATTATGACTTAAATTATTTCCTCAAATAAGTGCAATGGAAATACAATTACATGGTTATGAATCATAAAATACTGAAAGTAAAGGAATTACCTCATCAGAGCTTTCTAAAGGAAAATTCATTTATATTAAAAGTAATGATGAATTACAACTTAAGACAAAATTTAAAAACATATTACAAGAGAGCCAAACATCTAAATGATAAAACACACATATCAACAAAAAGAGCTATAAAAGTCGAATCTTCAACACAACACTTTTTCGTTCCCCCCGCGAACCTACTTATTTTCTAAAAAATGATTATTTATAAAATATCAGCTAAAAGACGAATGAGATTTAATCTCCAGACATTCCATGTTTTTTCAGAAATTTGATACCTATTGAATTTACAATATAAGGCATATACGTATATGGACAGGAATTTGCGGTAAAATATATAAAGTAAACTAACAGTATATATTTTCAGAATAAACAGTTCAGAACAGTTAAGATAAAACAATTGAGAAATATGTTAATTATTCAATTTTATTTTAATGTCCATGTACACTCTAATACCCAGATAGTGTTACCAAATGTTTCCACCTGGTAACAACACAGACAGAAAATCATGATCTCTGGAACAACACCTTATTTAGGGCACACCACAAATAAACCAGATGGGAAGGTTCCACCAAGATATTGTGACACCCCGACTAATTAAATACCGGGTAGCTACTCCTTTATTAAATCAATACAAAATGCCAAGTTGGTTCAGTTAATAGCATCACTGTCGAAAACATTTTAATAATTACTAACCACCTAGTATTTAAAAAGTAAGTTGGCAAATTTTAAATTAAGTCTGATTAACATACAATAAAAGAATAATGGAAGAGCAACATAATCCAGTCACCATAACGAAGTAATGAACTAACCAATAAATAATAATAAAAAGTCCGGAGGAAACTCCTCACAGCAATCCCACAACTGAAAATAATATGACAAGTCTGAATCCTGAATTAATTACATGCCAGAAGTCTGAATAACTGAAATAAATGAAATGTCTCTAAAAGAAATGGGCGACATGCCCTACAACTGATAAATGCTGAATATAGAGTCAAGATAGATGAAGCGTCTACAAGCAAAGTCCTGTAACTTCCACAAAAAGATACAGCTCGTCACCTGAATGAGGATCCTAAGCATGGTGTCCTTATGGCTGGGCACCTAAAATGGTTTTTACAAAAATAATTTGAAAGCAAATGGGTCAGAGCCCGAAAGTGGAAATCATTTTAAAAACAGCAAGTGTTTTAATAACATTAAAACATTAAATGCAAAATACATGTAAGGACGTGCACTCACATGAAATTCTCACCTCTCGACTACATGTGCACTCCTAACGTATCGTACCCATCTAAATGACATACATAACTAACCAAACCGTAATGAGTTCTACCCCTTACTACTCGATTTCCCATATCACATTCCAGCGTTATCAATTAAATAGAGGGCTTTACTTAAACTCAGATTCTCAATTAGTAATACAATTTACTATCAGTTAACCCGTTATGTTTTCTCAAAACATTACCATAATTATATTCACAATACCAACATGAAAGTTCCTATTAATTAAGTGTATATTATTCACGTCATAAATATACAATACAAGCACCCGAGACTAGCTGGGGTGCACACATACTCTGCTATCCATCCCGGTACATCACGTACATAAGGATCACACATTCCGAATCTCTCAGGAATCGTTCTCAGATAACAACATCACAAATAATGGAGGCGAACACAGTCACATCACATGGGTCACGCACATACCTGCGCTCCCACGATCAGCAGACTTATTAATATCCCAATAAGTCCTTCTCTGACCTATGTTCATCGAGGTACCAGTCTAGATCCGGGCAACACAAGGATTAGAGGGCCCTAAGCGAACGTCAACCTCCCGTGATAGCAAGTATGGTAGGTATGTCATACACATAAAATTATATACATATACTAAGTATGCACACATCTTAGTAATCCCCATAATTTAGTTGGTACACTTCTAATTCTCGTATCGACATATAATTCTACACAATTTATATGTTCCCAGTTAATATAATTAAATAGGCCGTCAATAGTTCTCGCATCGTAATAGACACTCACGTCCTAATTCATAATCTCCATTTGGTTCAAACTACACTTCTAAGTTTTACTCCTCATTATATCCCAAATGTCCCAAATATATCAATTAATCCACGAGGAAGTGTTATCTCTACATATAAACAAGGTTACGGGACACTCGGGATCAAAACAGGCTAAAAAGCCTAAACTGTCAGCTCGTTAGAAGTCTCGTTCGAACGAGGCTGTTCGAACGAGATTTCGTTCGAACGAAGTGGGCTTTCTAACGAGACCTCGTTCGAACGAAGTCATCAAACGAACATCACCCTTGTTAGAAGTCAAAGGTCAACTCGTTAGAAGCTCGTTCGAACGACCTGGGCAGGTCTTTTAACGAGTGGCCAGTTTCGAGCCCAGAAATTCCTTATTTCGTTTTTTCCATCTTTTCTTCACCTCTAATCTCATCTAAACATCAGTCCAACAATTGTTCAAGGTTTCTAATTGTCCCTAAACATACATAGGTCACATACTAACGTTTTTGTGGGGTTATTTCATTATAAACACCATCCAAATATCCAATTTATACATTTATCCCCAATTTCAAGAACATGAACCCTAGAAATTCTTAAATCCCCAATGAGTCTAATTAAATCCGTTTTTGTTTCATCCAAAATATATTATCATCAGATTAATCACCTACCTATAGTTCTACATGCAATTTCTCATCAAAATACAAGTTTCAAATTCCAATTTAATGGGTTTTTATCATTCTCCAAGAACAATGAAATTCTGTCAATTTCCTACGCATGGAAGAAACATTCTTTGTAATAAATGAAATTAAACCACTTGCCTTATGTGTATCTATGATTTTGATGTCGAATTGATGAACGATTCTCTCTCGCTCTCCAGAATTCCTCTTTTCTCTCTCTATAAGCTCTTCTTCTCCAAGGACAATGGTGGCTAGGGTCTGCCTTAGGAAATTTTGGAACAATTCTAATAACCCCCGTAGCCCATTAAGTCCTAAGATGTGGTTAGTGGGTTTAGTGGGTAATTACCAAGTCATCTTTTTAATTCCCAATTTTCGTAGGTTTTAATTCCCAAAAATCCAAAATTACCAAACTACCCTTATACGTTGCCGGCATGGCCTAAAAATGCCCCGGGACCCAAACTAAACCCCCGGCTAGTGTTTTCTGACTATTTCGACCCTTCCGGACGCGTTGGCACACTCAAAATGACCATACGGTTTATAGAAATAAAATTCACTTTTTAATTATCATAATTATATTCCATGACGCGACTGTTACACGCGTCTCAACCAGATTTCCAAATTGTCGTATTTCTATCTCACGACAAATCAATAATTCCATATTCATATATTGCCATATATACACATTATAATCAAATACCAACTCACATTTCGCTAGTATTTTACCCGGATTAATTTCCAATTAATACGCCTTTAATTCAATTAATCCCATAAATGAATATCACGAAAATACGGGGTATTACAAATATTTCCACCCGGTAGTCAAGGTCAACATAGTAAAAGAGTTTCCATATGCCGAATCAAAATTTCAAAATTCAAATTGGATGTTTATATTGGGAGATAAAAACTTATAAGAAATGACGGAATCATCGAAAGTTTGAGAATAAAATCATTTCACAATATATATATAGTTTGTATAATATCATATAATTAAAATACACAAGGAATGTCCTAGAGTACTCACTCGTTAATCTTAAGACGAAACTTCTTCTTAAACTTCCTCACACTTTCTCTCACACTTTATTTTTTATCTTTGTAATGAATTTCGTGTAAGAAGTGATCCTAAGGCTTCTATTTATAGTTTTTCAAAATTATTTGGGTGTTAACACGAGTTTGTGTGACTAAGCATCCATTTTTGTGAGTTAGCATTGACGTGTCGCGTAACGGGGCTGTCTTGTAGCCTTTATTTCACTAAACAATGACACGTGTTTTAGCCTTCTTTAAATTCATGACATGTGTTTTATCCTTATTCATATGGATGACATGTGTATGGTGTGGTTGCAAAAAAATACAGCACGAGGTGTCAAGCACGAGGTGTAAAGTTATTAAGGTTATAAGGGTGATTTTACAGATGACGGGTATTTTAGTAATTTTAAACCATATATTTTTAATATTTCTTAGAGTTCCTTGAAAATAGTTTATTGATAAAACGGTCCTTTATATATTTTCATTTTAGTCCTTAAAACTTTCATTATTTAAAATCAAGTCCCTAAAGTTTCATAAATTTATATTTTTAACCCAAAAACTTATCATTTAGCTTAGGATATGCCATAAGACTTTGATTTAATCAATTTTGATGAATAAGGAGGTTATTTCAATGTTTTTAAGCCGGCCAAACCAACCTCCCCTCCCAACCAATCAAAATACAACACAAGGTGTGGTAATAGGACAAAATACAACTAAAAGGATGGACATATTTTCCCTTATTTCGTAATTTTGGCATAACGTCTTGCTCAGACATCGGTTTAACACACCATTTTATGAGTTACAAACCTAATTCATATATCTACAACTTTTTACTTTTTACCTCAACTCAATTATTATATTATAATGGTCAAAACCAGTCTCCCATATGAGTGCCAACCGAAAACTTTAAAATTTTATGTTTGTACTAATTTGATATTTCATGGTTTCTGAAGGTAGGTTTAGACTAAAATAATAAATTAACATTGTGTACCATAATTACACATTGTCCATATCTCAATTGTAAAACATTTTAAACAAGCTATATATGAGCATATAAAAGTGGGATCATTGCACCGACAGGGGGACCACCCCGAACCCCATGAAAGGAGTCTCAGTGCCACTTGCGATGAAGAGATATTGTTGATCCTAGGCATTTTTTCCTAGGAAAATATGTCCAGAACTGTCAGGACGACTAAGACTATGATGAAGAATACTATTAGGAGACCTATGAGGCTTTAGGCTACACAATTTTCCTATCTCGAACCAACAAAGCAAAGAATGCTCGGTCAACACCTGACAGTCGACCAAGCACTTTGGCCTTTGATAGGCTCAATAGAGGATCAACCTTTGATAGAATCGATAGGAAATTTACATGATTGGATCTCTCATTCTCATAGTAAAGTTACATCCAGGGGAAATAGAGGACATAGTGATGGTCTACCCCGACAAGGCCGAGAAGATCAAGATCGAAGAGAAATGAATAGTCGAGAGAGTACAGTGGCACGACAGACATCCGTAATTGCGGTTTCACCAGAAGGAGGGGATGACAATATCATCACTGAAGACAAAACTTGGAATATCTCCATTCAAAGGTTAGAATACAAGATTTACTCACTGCACAAGAACCTAAACCCCAATTATCGAGGTTATTTGGAGGGGTGTCCTTTTATTGCAAGGATTGTGAGCTATCCAACCCCTGCAAAGTTTGAACCTCATATTGTCAGCACGAAGTATGATAGGAGTTCTTATCCCATCCATCACATTGAGATATTTTAGTCAAGTGTCAATATTTACTCAATCCCAGATGAGATGACGTGCAAGGCATTCTGTATCACTCTCACTAGTGCATCCCATATGTGGTACATAACTTTGCCTAAAAACACCATTGATAATTTCAAGCAGTTGGCCGAGAAGTTTATACATAATTTATTCTTTTCCATAAAGCTCTCAAATATGGTAACTCACATGTTATATGTGAAACAAGGTAAGAATGAGACACTGAGGGGTTATATCCTTCAGTTCATCAAGGAAAAATTGGAAGTTTAAGACTATGAGGAGAACATTAGTTTGACAACCCTTATTAGCGGGCTAAAGTAGGGTAAACTTCTCTATAATCATGCCAAAGATCCTCCCAAGACCATGATGGAATTCTTGTCCACGTCCAGGAGGATCACGAATGCAGAGGATGCCATGGTGGCCAAAAACGGAGATTGAAAGATTCCAAAGGAGGGAAGGATCATTTGAAAAAAGATAAGGAAGGGAAGAAAGATGTTGACCAAGGATAAGTTTTCCAAATATACCTCCCTAATGATGAACCCCAAAATGATCTTCAATGAGATCAAGGACAACAAGGCACTTCGATGGCGAGAGAAGCCCAAGTCCACTCCTCACAAAATTAACAAGAGGAAATTGTGCAAGTTACGCAAGGAAAATGAGCATGTAACTAATAAATGTTTTCCTTTAAAGGATGAGATAGAGAAACTATTGAAGTAGGGAAAGCTCCATAAGTATGTGGATCAGAGTGGTGCCAAAGACGAATCAAGGTGAAATCACTGTGAGGGAAAGGCTAACAATCCTAGACGATAGTCTTCGGTCGACAAAAAGGATGATGACTCAGACAATGAAGGAGATGACCCCGATCTCCCACAAAAAATATTAGAGGCAAAAGATCGGATGTTGTGATATCTTTTGACGTAAAAATGATATATGGAGGTTTGGTCGATGGAGACCCAGAGTCGATCGATTGTAAAGCCCATGCTAAGGAGGCAAAGTCGGCGCCTAATAGAATGGATGTTAACTCGGACGAAATAGAGTCGAGGCCAGAAAAGTTGAAGAAAGTTGACATGGACACCTTAATGGTGGGATTTTTAATACTGGATTTCAAGGAAATTCAATCCCCTCACAAAGACACTTTGGTCATCAACACCAGGGTCCATAGTTATGATGTATCATGTATCCTTATTGATAGTGGTAGGTCGACCGACGTGATATTTTAGGACTACTTTTAGTATTTGAACTCAACAAGAAGAGATTGGTCCTATACCACCAGCCGTTGATCAGCTTCAGTGGAGAGAAGGTCCACCCTTTGGGGATGGTTGAAATGGATGTCTACATGGGCACCTCGACAATTTGTCTTACCAGAAAAGTGAGCTTTTTCATTATGGATGAGCATGTATTCTCATACTTAACATTATTCTCAAGAGAGTTAAGCTCAAGGATTTTTAGGTTGTCCCTTACATGGTCCACAAAAAAATTAAATTCTTGACCCCTTATGGATTAGGGGAAGTTCAAGGTGACCAAGTGAAAGATAGAGAATATTACTTTAGCTCAGTAGAGAAGAGGATGTCTTACAAAAAGTCTATTACTTCCTATAATATAGATACTCTCACCCCAAGGGACGAGATGAAACTAAAAAAAGGTGATCTCGTCAAAGAGGTAGAATCAATCATCCTTAATTAGGAGAGCCAAAAAAACCGTGCATATCGAAAAAGTCTTAAAGAAGGATGTAAAAGAAGAATTGGCAAAACTATAAAAAAAATGAGGCACACTATCTTTGCATGGAGTCAAGAAAACATGACAAGAGTAGACCTAAAGATTATTTTACACCGATTGAATATTAATGAGAAGGTGAAGCCTATAAAGAAAAGAAGAAGAACGTATGCGAGGGACTAATATGAGATTATCCAGTACGAGGTAAAGAACTCCAATCAGCCTAGTTCATATGATAAGTTCAGTATCCAGATTGGTTATCCAATGTTGTTATTGTGTGAAAGTCAAATGATAAATGGATAATGTGTGTTGACTTCACTGACCTGAATAAAGCTTGCCCCAAAGATAAATTCTACTTACCTGTAATTGATCAGGTAGTTGATTTTACTACCGAGCTTGAGTTAATGAGTCTCATGGATGCGTATTCAAGTTACAATTAGGTATTCATGAATGAGACCAATGCTCAGAAGAACTCATTTATCAAGGATAAAGGGACATACTATTATAAGGTATTATTGTTCGGCCTCGAGAATTCAGGGACAACATATCAAAGGTTGATGAACAATATGTTTGAAGACTAGTTTTTGAATACCATGGAATTTTATGTGTATGATATGTTGACTGAGAGTTTAATGGCCGAGACTCATGTTATCGACCATGAACGAACGTTTGACACGATGGATATATTTAGGATAGAATTGAACCCAGGAAATGTGTTTTCAGTGTTGGCGCGGGAAAATTCCTCAGCTTCTCTTTTAACCATATGGAAAATTCCTCAGCTTTGCCTTATAGGGGGCCAAGCTAAAGTATCTAAGAATGGAGAAATTAGCGTACGCATTGATACATGCTTCAAGGAAGATGAAGCCATATTTCCACGCCCATACAATGGTGGTGCTCACCGACACTCCCTTGCGGAAGGTTATCCATAAACCTAACAAATCAGGTTGGTTGATGTCCTGGTAATTTGAGATAGGTGAGTTTGACATCATCTATTATCCTATGACCATGATCAAAGTTCTAGCCATGGTAAATTCTACAGCCGAATTTACATAGGCCAGGACCGACATTGATGGTATGGAAGAGACGATAGCACCAGCAGTTATTTCCAGAGGAAGCTTAAAATTCATCAATGATCAAGGTTGGCAAGGTCAAAATTAACGAGATTGATTTTATTTTCTGGAATGGGAATGTGAATAAAGGGCATTTTTCACAGGAGGATTGTACATGGAGCCTATTTGTTCACGGCTCTTCTTGTGATAACGATAGGGGCGTCAGGTTAATACTCTCAGCACTAGATGGTATAGATATTGAACATGCTTTGATGTTTAGCTTTAAGGCATAAAATAATGTGTTAGAGTATGGGGCATTACTGTAAGGTATCTCCCTTGCCAGGGTACTAAACATCAGCCTAATGATCATCCACAGTGACTCGTTGTTGGTCGTGAACCAAAATATGGGAATTTATTAGGCCAAGGACGAGACAATGGCCAATTACTTTATGCGAGTCAAGAAAGTAATGAAAAACTTCAAGGATGTGTAGCTCAGTAGAATTCCTTGTCTTGAAAATAGCTGAGCCGATGCTTTGGCAAGGTTAGCGTCAGTAATAAGGCTAGAAATTGAGAGTATAATTTTGGGGGAAATATTGCACAATTCGACAATAGAAGAAGATGGCAATGGGGTTCATTTTTTCTTGAATTTGAATTCATCAGATTCATGAATGGATCCATTAATTAAGTACATACGGGATGGCAAGCTCCTAGACTCCAAGGCTGAGAAAAAGAACCTTAGATACAAGTCAACAAAATTCGCAATCATTGGAGATGTTTTATACAAATGGGGATTCTTGCTACACCTACTCAGATGTGTTCACCCTTTATAGGTCGACTATGTCTTAGAAGACAACCACAAAGGATCACGTGAAAGCCATGTAGGTGGACGATCTCTTTGTACAAAGAGTGATTATTGGTCAACGCTAATGAAATATGCAGCTAACTATGTAAAGAAGTGTGATAAGTGTTAGAGAACTACAAGCATCCCTCATCAGCCTCATAATCCACTCTCATCCATATCTACGCCGTGGGTTTTTGCTATTTGAGAAATTAATTTAGTAGGTCCTCTTCCAAAGGCAACTTGTAATTATCAGTATCCGATTGTAGCTATTAATAATTTCTTAAAGTGGGTAGAGACCAAGACAATGATTTCAATCACTGAGGTAAATACATTCATGTTTATTTGGAGGAATACTATTTTTATATACGTCATGCCCCATACCTTGATATCATATAATGGTATGAAAATTAAGAATACGTCTTTGGAGGCATATTGTGGAAGAGTCAGCATTAGATACTTTTATCCGGTACTAAGCCGACCCCATGGCAATTTCCAGATTGAGATTATGAAAGGGAGGATACTTGATGGAATCAAAGAAAAATCTAGAGGATGCAAAGTGTTTGTGGACATAAGAGCTATATGGGGTCCTATGGGTATATGTGATGACTGAGAGGATGTTGACGGGTGAAACACGTCTTATGATAGCCTATGGGTCTAAAGCAATCATTCAAACTAAGCTTGGGCTACCCAGCCACAAAGTCCAAACCTATTATCCCAAAGCTAATGAAGACAAGAGGAGACTCAATTTAGATGTTATTGAGGAGAGACAGGGCGATGCTAAAGTTAGACAATCCACTTGTCAGTAGAGAGCTTCCAGGTTCTATAACAAGAGAGTAAAGGACATACTGATAGCTATGGGTGACCAAGTGTTGAAGAAGGTTTGGCAGAAACCAAATAAGAGGCATCCTAACTGGCACAGGACATGTGGAGTAACAAAGGAGGACATCCCATAAAATTATCAGTTGATAAATCTAGAGGGTGGATCCTTCTATAACCATTGGAATGTTGATCACCTGAAGAGATAGTACCAGTAAAATTTATTTTGCTTATTAGTTTGTACGACAGTTTATGAATTAATGGAAGATACAAGTTTTGCTTCATATCTTCTTGTTATTGTTAATTGATGTATGGTTTGAGATATTTTTAATGGTAAATCAGTTAGACTACATCTTGGTGATAAGGGAGTGCATGAGGAGTCTCATCTCTAAACACACTCTCAATAACACCGAGAGGGGGAAACAATGTAATAATATCACTTACGTGGTGAAAAACACAAAACATCATTATGTGGTGAATTGATGGTCAAAACTCTCTCGACAATATGATAGAGTGTGAAGATATAAGTCTCGTCCATACACTATCAAAAATTATTAAAGGGGACTTATGTGGTATCATCATTTACTTGGTGACAAACAAAACTTGAAAATAATTGACTATAGTTATTTAAACATCACTATTTGGTGAATTAGTGGTCAAAACTTTCTTGGCGAGATGAGAGTGTATGAAGAGATAAATCTCGTCCATACACTCTCAATAATGATGACAAGAGACCTATATGATAACCTCATTTAATTGGTGACAAACATAAAAATTAAAAATCATTTATATGGTTTGTTAAGCATCGTCCTATTGTAAGTGTACCCACAAGCATTATGCATAAATTACTAAAAAAAAGGTAACAAGTCATAGAGTTGCAGATACTACACTTGACAAAAATGAAAAAAAAATATAGGTATTGCATATCAGCCATCGATAGCTTCAATAGTTATAAACATTGTTAGAAGTATAGACATGTTCAAATGATTGAATAGGTGAGAATTTAAAAAGATAATGTTTACAAGTGGAGAGGTCATTAGGATACAGGCGGACACCCAAGAAAAATTGAATAACATTTGAACAAATATCTCATGGTTGTTTATCATCCTAATTAGAGATGATACTATCAGCAGTGGGCTAGGTCTTAGTGCCAGCCTTAATGTTAAAACCCTCTGTCATCTCGACTCTTTCTTGCACTGATGTCTTTGCGACTGTATCTTCAGTGGAAAGACCATCATCCTAATTATCATTCAAAGCATAAATTATCATTGGGTTTGAGAAGTCAAAAGTTAAGAAGTCCTTCACCAGGTATGCGACATCGGGGTATTTTACAGTCGCCCATCGGAAGGAAGATCGGGATCCCCTCTCTAAGTACTAAAGATCATAGACAAAAAAATCATTTGAATCCTTGAAATCATCTACACCTATTTTCTTCGTGGCAGTTAGCTTGGCCTTGGGTTTTTGGTTTAGACTGTCCATTAGGGAGTCATGCCCCTTTTCTGAGCAGCAAGGCCATCCCGCCTCCTCTTCTCAAGTTCCTCAACCTTCTGATTATGGTTGAGTTACTGCACCTTCAATGTCTTTCTGAAGTTATCCTCAACCTTAATTGTATCAGAGGCCTTTTGTACAGCAAAAATATTGTCTTGGACCCATTGGGTAAATTAATGAAAGAAATAGAGGGGCTGGAAGATAAACAAGAAAATAGTTATTACAAGACGATATAACACTTATAAAATTTCAGAAAGCAACAAACGTGAAGTTAATTACCCGGATGGTTCTATGAAGGCCAAAGTTGGATATACTAGAAGGCTCCATTGATTCAAAAAATCTACGATCAGTATCAGGTAGAATTAACCCAACATCGGTATTCACCCTCATTTGATCCCCAGTCAAAGAATCTGAGTTGATTGACAACAATGATAGCTTTTCGACTATGATCAAGTCAGAAGATATTGGTATGGCCCTACTAGCAGCGTCCTTAAAAATGTTGGACCTCCTTATTTTCTTTTATTGAGGTATGATTTCTAAAATGCCCTCATGGTCATCTTACTGAGCAAGTTTTCAAATGAAGGGGTATCCATATTTCAAAGATGGTCAGAAATATTAAATGGACGACTTACAAATAAAAGACAAGATTGGTATTATAAAGAAAATAAGAGATGGCAATACAATTATAACGTGAAAGGCACTTACATAACTCAGTCAGGGGGTAAACCCCCAGACCCGTCTCTGCCAAAAACTGGAGATTCATCAGTTTTTCAAACTCCACTAGATCACCCTTAGCTCCATTACCCCATATTTGAAGAATTTTGTCTTGGTCATTAGTGCTCAAGCCAGGGTTAAGCTTGGTGGATATTGAAGCTTTGGCCAATCTTTGGGTGTCCCTTTTCCCTACGGCACTACAAGAATTACTGAAGTCAAATGCCAAAGATCCTAACGTAAAGAATCATCGAGGCTTTCACTTATGGTTTAAAGTTTTGTTCACTGTCAGAACATTTTTGGTGGATTTACTGGCTACAAGATGAGTGTTGTCACGATGAGTTTTTATGGATGAGACATTATAACATGCATAGAATACAATAACTGGAAGGTTGGATCAATGAATCAACTTCCAGAGGGAGATAAAGCCAAGTAACATCCTCCAAGCGTTGAGTGAAAGCTACGCTAGAGAATGTCCCATTCTTGCCAAGATTGTTCATAAATTAGGATGTATAGAAAGCCTAAAGATGAACTTGAACATCTGTTCGTAGACAACTATTTTTCCCTCTTGGCCGCTAAAGTCCCTATTTTTCGCAATCGACACTATTCTATTTATAGTACACTTAATCATGTACAAATGTCTCCATAGTAAAAGATTAATTTCCTTAACAGTTTTCTTAAAAGTGTGGGTATATGAATTGTCAAGTTGCTCCTCATCCTCATCCTGAGAGTCATATAAAATTTCGACTTCCAGGACTCCACTTGGATACCTACTGCAAAACTCGAAAGCACGAATGATTGAGAGAGGAACATACATAAGTGGTGGGGGGATATGCTACCCCAACTCTAGGCTCTTCGGTATCCGATACCTCATGAATGTATGGTTCTTTATTACTAGACTCGTCCACATCAAAGCCATTAATATGAGATGGGGGTACCCTCATGGACTCATCAAAGGATTCTTACCTATCGGAATACCCAAAAGCAGAAGGACTGGACCTCTTGGACGACGACAATGACTGAAAACCCTTAGACGAGGTTCCAATCATGATATCAATACTTAGCTCGATGAAGTTGGGTTTAGGATGGTATGTGACAGCTAAAGGGGTTGATTGGATTGGAAGTGTGGTCCCTTCCTCATCTTTTCTTTTAGACTTAGCCTCGACCTCACCCTTACGTATCTCTCTAAAGATGGTCTCTCTCAGGTGTGGAAATTGGTTAGCTAACTCATAGAGTGTCTAGAACACCTAAAAAAGAATAAGGTTTGAACTTTTTTTACTATTGGATTAATACGGGAAACAAATGTTTAGCTTGGGTGTTTTTCAGGAACAACCTGGGACGTTCAACCAAGAAAATGATCAGAATGCATCGGTAAATTCAACCCTTTGCTAACAAGAGGACTTAATGATACAGACCACCTAAACAATGTCCTTACCACCTCAAATACCCAACATAACCATAAATACAACCCAGAACCGCCCTACCAGTCCTTCAAAAAACTTGAAAAGAAGCTAGAAAATGAAATCTTGAAAAGGGAAGCAAATAATGGTGGAATATAGAAAAGAACAGAAGAAAAATGGTTACCTGAGAAAGAAGATCGATTGGGAGGAGGAAAATGACACGAACAAGTACTGTAGAACTCTAGTTCGAAGAGATAGAAATAAAAGTTGAAAAATAACTCAAGCAGGGAATGTTTTTATGAAGAAGAAATAGAAAATTTTGATTTTTTGAGGTATTTAAGTGGAGTGATCATTGAAAATAGTAAACCAGGAATCAAATCATTAGGGAAGAAATCCCTAGGGAAGGCATGTAGACACCAATTCTTGGCCAACGTGCGGAGCCATATAACTTATGACATGTGTCACCCTAAGTTCACCAAAGAAATAGTTGTGTCTGAGACATTAAAATGACTCCTCAAGCTCAGCCAATCATGTACATGTCCTAAAAGAAACCTCTAATATTAAGGGATATCATCCTCATAGGCAGTCAGACATGTATACCCCCCAGCCTCCCATTCACATTGAAGACTAAAGGCTAGGGGTGATTGATGTACATGAGCCTGGTCCCGTTGTCAAATACCCCATACATAGCTCAATGGATCTTACTCAACATTTATTACACAAATTTGTTCATCGATTGATATAGTATGGGCCACTCTCAACATTTTCGGCCTTTGGCTCCTCATCCTCGGCACTCCATGGTCATTTAACAGAGCTCGCTCAAGTCCTTCTTGATATATTTCATCTCATCCCCATAAAATTATGACAGGACGAGACGTCACTTTACGTCGTGAGTGAGTGTAACTCAGCCTCATAGTTGCTTACCTGGAAAACCACCTCTGTCAATCTGAACTCATCTAGGACCATCATATCCGACATAAGCATTTTAGGTGGAACAAGTCACATGTGCGTACCATTATAGTAGATCTCCATCCCACTTGGTGGAATATTTCATCCTCATGGATTATACATGTGATAGATAGGTGCTGATATCTCATTGGATCACTTGTGTCATGTATACATGATGCATACTTGGGGGCGCACTGTACACCCCCAAGACTATATGATCCTTCTACTTATTCATTTATAAGGATTAAATATTTAAAACCATATCCGAATATCTATCCAATCACACTACACAGGGAGAAAGCTGGAGAGCTGTATTTTCATAACCATTAGTTCCTAATTGCTATACGTGAATTACATCCTTGCACAGTGGAGTAGGCCTAATAGGCCAAACCACTTATATTCTTTGTCTTTTTCATTATTTCATCCCCTTCTTTTTATTTAATTTCCTTCCCATATATTACTCAATTGTTAAAAAAACTCATGTAAATTTATGTGGTGATTCACAACATTATCAATCATTTCACATAGAATGACGTGCAGACTCCTGAGGTGCGCGTCGACATTTGAATCCTCCCCACATTGCCAGACCTTGTGTGTTATCCACTAAACACTCATAATTATTTTATTCATTTAGATATGTCCATTGAATTTGAACGAGCCACCCCTATTTGGTATTAAAAAGCCAACGTCTCAGACTTCATATAATCAATGATTTTTTCTACTATTCTTCTCCAACAGTCATTTCTAAGATATTCCTCCATTCTCAAAACCTGGCTAGTTTTTAAATGTGAAGTCCTCTTTAGTTTGCATCAGGATATCATATGCATTCATCTTAGGAGTGTCCATATCGGGTTTACTTCCTTGTTTCGTTCATCTCATTGGTATGCTAGTTTTTCCCATTTTTATACCTTTTAATTTGTATAGATGTATCATATCATTGTCTAGGCTTTTCATTTCATTTTACTAGAATTAGTAACTTCGTGTCCCAATACCCAATGGGCAACCCCCATATCTCCAATTTTCAGTCTTTTGATTCACCATTACAACTAGACTTTGACTCGCTTTAGCCTTTTGGAAAATCTTTCTAGCCTTTATTGTCTAGAAAGCATTCAACATTAACGATCCCTTGCTAGTCTTTGGGATATTTTTTATGCCTTTGGGATTTCATATAATGAACATAGGGTTTCCACCCGAGGGTCCTCTTCATCAAATGCCAATAGAACCACTTACCCCATAGGGCTCCGAATGTTTCCCAGTGGAATGGAATGTCACGGGGAAACCCCTAAAACATACCACAAATGATTGGGGTGAGGGCCTTAGTCTCTTATGGGCCTTGTCCATTTGTCTCACTGAAGAAACTGATCATACCCTCAATTCTCGTGATGGGGAAATTTGATATTATGAGGAATTATTTCAATAAGGGAATGGATGTTTCCTCTCGAAGCCCACTCATGATATCGTCTCGTTAATCAACCTTCCCCCTCCTACCTTATACCAAATTCATGGAGATTCCTTATCAGATCCATGGTGCATATCCATGATTTGTCCCTGAAAATGGGGGAATTATTGATTATTTAACAACCCATGGCCTTCTAAGGGTTGGCATACCCTAGCTTGTAGGCGTAAAGGTGAAATATTTATTACATCACTTCTCTCCTCCAACTACAATTGGAGGCATCACTCATTCTTTATCAGAGGGGAGTGGTGGAAATATGATGATGATAATGACATAACATGTCATTTGTTCACCATTCCTCTTGTGTGGAATAAGCTCGACCTGATTGAGTTAAACCCATGTACTTTATGTGTTAAGCATTTATTTTGCGAAGACTCATTTTGTGTTATAAAGAGATCTTCAATATTATAAATTATTTTACATATATCTTCATTGACCTTCATGACATTTCCAATGCCCAAAATGAGAGGGTTCGGGATGTTATGATCAAGGCTCGATCTTTCATACAGCTTTTTAATGTTAGGAGACTCAAGTAGTGATTTCATTTCTAGGGAGATGAAGTGCATGATCTTGGCGACTTTCATCTCCTACCAGAAATGAAGAAGGATGCCTTCTACTCAAATATTTTTAGTGTTCATACTTCCCTATTTATAAAGGGAAAACATTCTCGTACTCGGTAATTTTTTTTCTTTGGTTCATTAAACTAAGTGGATTTTTTTTGTTTTCTTCTATCTTCTGAAGACAAACAAGCCTTATGCGTGTATTTGTTTATCTTGTCGATCAATTTGAATTTGATATTTTTGACACATTATATCAAAGCAAATTTGGCAATGATGAAGTCGAACAAGCCGAAGTCTAACCTTGTTACTAAATACCCAGGCCAAAACCATTTATCAAACATTTCTTAATTCCCCGTGTGTGTATTATATTTGTTTGACTATTTCATACCTATTATTGTGAGGTCTTTTATGTATTTTTGTATTTTATTTATGTGCATATGTTTTTATATATAGTAGTGTTTATGTGTTTCATATTAGTATATCAGTATGTGTCTTTTTGTGGGACATATATTATGTAGATAGACATAGGTGTTTGTCGTTAATATATTCTTCTTTATTTTATTTTAGTTTTTTTGTTTAGTTTATATTTTTATTGGTATATTTAAGTCTTTTATATTTTTCTATGTGTGTTTTTTAGTTTTTAATATTTGTACATTTTATTCTTATTATTTTTTATGTGTTATAAATATGTGCATAATATATATATATATATATATATATATATATATATATATATATATATATATATATAGAGAGAGAGAGAGAGAGAGAGAGAGAGAGAGAGAGGAGGGATCTCTAGCGGGTGAAATTGACGGGTGAATGAGCGGGTCTAAAAAAAATAAAAGAAGGAGCACACGTGGAGCACCAAAACTGGAACATTCAAACTTAAAACCAAACCTTATCCAACCCTCTCTCCATTCCCTCTATCTCCACGTGTACCCTTGCTGGCAACCTTAAAGCTTCAATATGAAAGGATGTTAAGACTCATGATTTGGTGGGCAAGCTTATAGGTCCCATATGAAATGTTTATGGTTTATTTTAAACCGTTTAATTTTTATTTCTCAGTTTTTTTTCTTCAGATTTATGCTAACAAAATTATTTGTTGTTTATAAACAAAAATAAATTTAAGTTTTTTACATTAGTTTAATTTTAAGATTTTTGAAATGTTACTAGTGTATTTAAATAGTTTAATATTACATTTTTCTTAATTTTATTTATTTATTTTCCAGATTTGTGCAAAAAAAATTATTAGATTCCAAATATATGCTAAATAAATATAATTTTATTAAATTTTTTAAGTAATTTATTTTCTAATATGAATAGAAACAATAAATAATTTTTTAGGAGAAATGTGAAGAAAAAAACTAAACAAAATTAAAAACCGTAATATTGAACTATTTAAAACAATCCAGTAACATTTCAAAAAACTGTAACATTAAACTATTTCAAAAATACTAAGGTGAGCATTGGCGTGTCGAGACCGCAATGCTTACGTTGCGTGTCGAGATTGGTTAATTTGTTATGGATGTGGGTCCGCACCAGTGGAATTAACCAATCTCGACACGTAAATTAGGAAAATATTACAACGCAAGTCCTAATTTTTTAATGGAGATATTTTTTTTTATCAATTATTACATAGAAGGGAAAAAAAATTGATGTATTAAATTTACGATTGATTAGTTCGCTGGCGTGGACCCACATTCTACAAATGATTATTTTAGAATATTTTATATAAAAAATATAAAAAAAAAAATTCAAAATTATAAAATCATTTGTAAGCGATTGATTAGTTCGCTGGCGTGGACCCACATTCTACAAACGATTGATTAGTTCGCTGGCGTGGACCCACACAGGTTAATTTCGCTGGCGAGGACCCACATCCATAACAAATTAACCAATCTCGACACGCAACGTAAGCATTGCGGTCTCGACACGCCAATGCTCACCTTAGTATTTTTGAAATAGTTTAATGTTACAATTTTTTGAAATGTTACTGGATTGTTTTAAATAGTTCAATATTACGATTTTTAATTTTGTTTAGTTTTTTTTCTTCACATTTCTCCTAAAAAATTATTTATTGTTTCCATTCATATTAGAAAGTAAATTACTTAAAAAAATTAAATAAAATTATATTTATTTAGCATATATTTGGAAAAATCTAATAATTTTTTTTGCACAAATCTGGAAAATAAATAAATAAAATTAAGAAAAACGTAATATTAAACTATTTAAATACACTAGTAACATTTCAAAAATCTTAAAATTAAACTATTCTAAAAAACTTAAATTTATTTTTTGTTTATAAACAACAAATAATTTTGTTAGCATAAATCTGAAAAAAAAACTGAGTAAAATAAAAATTAAACGTAATATTAAACGGTTTAAAATAAACCATAAACATTTCATATGGGACCTATAAGCTTGCCCACCAAATCATGAGTCTTAACATCCTTTCATATTGGAGCTTTAAGGTTGCCAGCAAGGGTAAACGTGGAGATAGAGGGAATGGAGAGAGGGTTGGATAAGGTTTGGTTTTAAGTTTGAATGTTCCAGTTTTGGTGCTCCACGTGTGCTCCTTCTTTTATTTTTTTTAGACCCGCTCATTCACCCGTCAATTTCACCCGCTAGAGATCCCTCCTCTCTCTCTCTCTCTCTCTCTCTCTCTATATATATATATATATATATATATATAAAATTGTATACACCCACACACTAGATAATTTCCCTTGCCTCACATCATTCAAAACACCATCAGATTCTTTCTCATCGCTCATCCTTTTTCACTCCCACTCACGTTCTCCAAACCTAACCAATCCATAACGAACCCCCAGCCATACTCAACCCATAACGCACCTAAACTATACCCGAGATGCAAGGTCTATAAAACTTTAACTTTTCTCAACCATCGATATATGTGTAGACATTACATTCTAGGACCCCCTAAGTCTCTCCTTTGGTCCTTAACACCTACCCATTTCACTATAAACACTAGGTCCCACTCCGAGTACCGATCTAGAGTCCATCGGGCGCTCCCGAGCCCATTTGATGCCCATAAACTCGATTTTCAGAGCAAAAGCTCTTTGAATCTTTGAAGGGCTCTTAATCCCCTTTCAAATGGTCTGCCCCGTGCATGAATCGGCATAATGGTTCGGACGAACGAACCATTTTACTATTGAAAATCAATTCGGATACCACAGGGCACTCTCGGGCCCTGATTTGACCCCAATAAAGTTCACCGTCAGAGCTAAAGCTCCTTTAATCTTCAAAGGGCACGGAAACCCCTTTCCAACAATCTACCCCGTGCGCAAAATTTCATAACTGTTTGGACGAATGATTAGTTTTCCCCTAAAAATTGATCTGGAGGCCACCGGGAGCTCCTTTTGACCAAAGTCAACCCTTTATCTAGAACGAGACTGAATGAATCTCCAAAGGTCACTGAATACACTTTATAAAAATCCAACCCATGCGCGATTTTGACCTACGATATAGTCGAACGATCCGTTTTACTCCGAAAGGTCACTGGGTGCTTTCAAGCCCCTGTTGACAAAGGTCAATTGCCCGAACTAAGAAAAACTCTTTAGAATGTCTAATTACATCTCCTAACTTTTCCAATGGTCCACCCCGTTCTCGATTCTTACTTACTATGCGAAAGAATGATTTGTTTCCATCCGACGATCTCCCGTCCAAAAGATCGACGTGCCCTCTTAGCCACATTTGACCCAAAGTCAACTCCCGGACCCGGGGGTGGTAAAAAGGACTACTTAGGGTTTCTGAAGTAAATTTATAATGGTATTACCCATGCACGATTCAAATTAATGGATTATGTTCTACAACCATTTTTCCAGAAAATATGCATGAGACTGCCAATTGACATGTCTAGATCCCAAGATATTAGCATTGTGTCTAGGGTCACCTGTCGGTAGGCAGGACAAGGGCATTGTCGATCAACAACCTCCTTCCCCTATAAAAGGAGGTCATGACCTCACTCTAAGGGAGAGATCCATCAGCATCAGTGATCTCATCAACATTATCTCTAAATTAGCAAAGTTCCCCATGTGAAGTTCCATTAAATCTTACATTCCTATCCTTTTCATACCCAATTTGACAAAATCATATTCTCTCTCGTACAACACTCATCTCACATTCAAGGGAGTTCATCCAAGATAAAATATAAAGCTTCAAAGAAGGTCCAATTCCTTCCCTCTCTCTTTAAATTCCTTATTTTTCCATAAATTTTATTAGATTCATAATTTAGTTCCTACTTTAGTTCATACACATTAATATCTACATTTTTATTAGTATATTGAACATACTTTATTTTCTATAGAAAAAACCCAAAACAACAAAAAGGGGTTTATGCGCATAAAATCCAAACGGAATTATCCATCAGACTTTTTCAAAACCAAAAGCACATTTTCTACACACACTCGTCTATAATAAAATTTCGTTCGGATCTATGGGATAAACCCCACCTCCATCACACATTCGAACTATGTGGGATTTGAATACTTCATAGGCTACGTATGAATTTCGAATTAAAGATCGAGACTCGAGTCTAATTTTCTAATTTTCCAATTTTTCAACTTCCCAAATTATAATTTTCTAATTTTTTCAATTTCACAAATTCCCTAATTTTCCTAAAATCTTCCATTTCCACTTTTTGTAATAATCTTGCATTACATAGTATGCTTGTTTGTGTTTCATCCAAAATGTATTATCATTTCATAATAATGCTAGTATCGCGATAAATGAACAAATCGTAGTTTCTATCTATATTATTTTGGGAACATTCCTATGGATGACTTCACTCTACCTTTCCCATGGTATGAGTTGAACAGTTTTTATCTCCATTATATATGCACACGCACACAATTCATGGATAAATAAAGGAAAACAATAACAATAGCCCATGAGAAACCGAAAGGGTGGGATGGATCCCTAACATCTTTCCATTTTGTAACTTAGCCCCCGAACCTTCGATTTATTGGTTTCATATGCATCAGTTTTTCCTTAATGCCTCTCTCTCGAAGTGTCAATATGTTCTTTTACCTATTTTTTGCAAAATAGGTTGACGAATCCATCTCTTTACATTTACCCCACACCAACGATGGCCGATGCACCCCGAAAAGGGGCGTGAGACCGATATCTTTCGAGGGATCCTCCACCCCCTTCCCCTCGAAGATTTCCTGGGATGGCCATAGTGGCGACTCCACTGGGGATTTTTTTCCATAAGATGGATAAAATCTATTTGCATGCGTGTTTTTATTTCTTGTGTGCATATACCCCCATTTGTATGTTCCCATTTTCTCTCCTTATTTCATGTAAATACCCACCTCATGATTATGATACTACTCACACACTTGTAGAAATTCTCTATGTACATTTCACACCACGTGCACCTAGGATCACATACACCACTTAGAAATTCATGCTTAGGTGTCACTAACACACAGCTCCACTTGTATATATCCATGCCCAGTTACACTTATCAAACACCACTTGTAGTTGATAGGTTCACTACCACACACTCACTTGTAGATAATCATACACCACTCACTCTGACATATCCATAAGTAATATTGATTTATTTCTTGTGCATCATCCCCCTGCTTGGTGTGATGCTCATTAATAAAGATACTCTCTCCATATGATACTAATCAAGAATCATGCATGATACACACAACATCACCAAATAGCATTGTTATTGACCAAATTTTGCCTTGTAACTGGGGGGTCACTTCGTGATGGGCACTGGTTTGGCATGCCACAGTTAGCCTAAGCGATATGACTTTCACCTTCCATTGGCCAAGTCGCTTCTACGTATATCGAACGGTTTCCCTGCATCGTACCTCTTGACCAAAGTCATGACAGGAGGTATATCGCATGGAACTCATTCATGTACATGGAGTATATAGAACTCGCTCTCACACGTACTATCCCCATGAGGTATATAATGAGGCAATTCATGTACAATCAGGTAGGGCTATCAATGGACCCGGACCCGACCTGAATTAACGGATCGGAGCAAATTTTATAGACCCAATTATCCGATTACTCGATTAGTTAATGGATCGGATCTAGATATACATGACTCCAATCCGATAAGGACACGACTCGAATGTGTATATATATAATATAATAAATATATATTTATATATAATATTATATATATATATATAGTCTTACATATAGTTACTAAATATATATATATATATATATATATATATATATATATATATATATATATATATATATATTCGTGTTGGGTCTGGATCCATTTTCTGAGATCCGACGGGTATTCGGGTCGGGTCTCCGGGTCCTTAACGGATCCGGGTTTGGATCCATTTTCTGAGACCCGATGGCTAATCGGGTAAGACCCGATCTGCTAAAAATATATCCGGATCAGATCTGGATATACCCAAACCCGATCCAGACCCAATCCGTTTACACCCCTACATTCAGGTATATCAAATGGCTTGTCCTTACGTACCGATTTCCCTCAAAATCAAGATGTATATCGTGGAAGTCATACCAAAGGGGGGAACCCTTCCAATTAACCCAACAACTGCATACCCACACATAGGTGTCAAACCTAGGACACGCATATTTATTTTTTTAGTTTCAACTCGAAACTCTGCCGAAATATCGGGTCGGAATGCCGCCCAAATTTTTGCGCAAATTTTAAAATGGGACCCTGCCGACGAGCCTGGTAACAAGTCCAACCTTAGTTTTTTCATATTTTTCAAACCTAATTTTTTTTAGGCTCGGGTCCTGTCCGACATTTCACTTTTCGCATTTAGGTAAACCGAATAAGTGAGAACCTAAGAAACATAATAACAATCATGCAAAGACTTGTGTCTCACTTTTCTTTCTTTCCTTTTCCAAAAAGTGTCCAAAAATATTTTTCCTCCTTTATCAAAAACACCAAAAGTATTTTCCCCTTTTTCTCATACCAAAAATATATTTTCTCCCCCCTGTCCAAAATATTTTTCCTTCATCTTTTCCAAAATGCAGAAATAGTTTTTCCTCCTTTTCAAAATAACAGTTTTCCATTTCTCTCTTCTAAATGAAAATCCCAAGTTTTCTCCTTCTCAGGTTGATCATATTCCCTTGGCATAGCTCCCTATTGGCTTAGGTCTTCAGTCGAACCGTCGTGAAGCTCCCTCAGTCCCCTCATTTTCTATGAGTTCGAGATTCATTCACTTCCTGTGGAGAACAAGGATCAAGTGCCAAATGTACAGACGGATACCAAGATTGATAACATTCAAACTGAGGTTCATGAGATGCAACAAAATCGGGTCCCTATTCCGAAAGTGACCTAGGTCCTCTTTCATAAAAAATACAAAAAAAAAGTTGCATTGTAGGTAAGGCCTTTCTAAAGATCTCTAAAAAAGTTTCTTTTCCGTCCCTAATTGGTAATGAGCATATTTACTTGTACCTTATGTGCTTCCTTCCGATAAAGTGTAAGGGAATGTTCCATTAGGTAGCGCATCATCGGATTCATCCAGATCGAGATCCTATCAAAGGCCATAACTTGCACGTAAAATTTCCATCTATTTATACTGGGATGGTCGAGGTATCCAACTCTAATCGTCCATTTTTTGTCCTCTTTAATAGCTGGAGCAAGATTGACAAATGCATTATTGTGACTATTGTTCCATATTAGGAACTATTGCACTTGTACATGCATAAATTATGTAATTAATGGTTTGGCTTCCTCAAGGTATGCGACTATGCTCTTATCCCTGGTGCTATAGTCTGCCAATATCTTGTTTAATACTAGCCTTGAGTCACAGAATACATCAATATGATTCCCTCCCAAGTAGAGTGAGTTTCGCAGTTCGCCGACCAATACTTCATTGTTAGAGGCTTCGAATCCCAAACGAATTGCTTGTTCAATAACTGTTATCACCGTGGATAGTAGTACTATCTCAACTCCTACACCCTTAGAATTTAAGGCCCCATCATCACATAATACCCATTTATCTCCTTCTTCGATCGGATATGGGACAAAGTCTATACATCTGTTTGCAATCTCTTGCGATTCTTGCACACTGATTTTTTTTTCAAATGAAGTCTGCTACGATTGCCAATGTATTGAATACTTCAAGTTCACGGGCTATTATAGAATAGCAAGTGTATGTACAGGTCGAACCCACATAGATTTGATCAATTTTACTAATCAATGGCTTTCCAACTAGACGATACAGCATAACGATGAGATTTATAATCTAAAACTAAAATGAAAGAAATTAATGGCAGCAACCAGGAATATGTAACTAATTATGGGAGAAACTAGGATTTCGGATCAATTTATCAATTTCAACTAATATTATGCATTAAAATAATTTTGTAATTCCCGATTTTATAACTCAAATTCAATCGACTCTTGTCCCATTGAATTCAAAAAATAAAATATTTAATCTAAAACAAAATTTAAAGTCTATAATTTAGATGGCTTAAATCCCTATTCCTTTAAAAATATCAATTTTTAGTTTAAAAATGTAGTCTTCAAGCATGAACTATGAAAACAATCGAAGTGCAAGAATAACCCATCAAAACATGCTCACACCAAAAATTATAATTTCAATAAACAATCACTTACAAATGTTTAAAACACATCCTCGTGCCATTTTAAGTGAATACCGAATTTTTAAAACCTTTAAAATATATCGTGAATGAATAAGAAATTAAACTAACTCCATAATACAAATAAGGCATGGTGAATTTCACATACTCCTAGTCTATAATTTGTGCTAGCATAATGAATGACATAGTATAATTACAAGAAAGAGTAATTGTTTTTATTAATGATTGAAATTTACAATACTTGTGTCTCTCAATTAATCTTGACAAAATCCTCCCCACAAAAGTACAATTCTTGGCCCTCATATAAACTCTCTAAAAAACTCCTCTCTCCTAAATTGTGTCTGAAATTGTGAGCTCGAGGTTCCTTTTTATAGGCTATGAGGTGATATGTTTAGGTTGGAGTGAAACCCTATTTAATTGGGAGAATAGTTTTGGAACCGAACACTCCACCTCTTTAATCAATGGATCAGAATAAGGTACTCAACTTGTCCCCACTCGCAGACTCTATTTTTTTCTTGACGAACATGCATATTGATTTTCGTCCAACTCGGAGAATAAAAAATTCCGACATTGTAAAAATAGCATTTTTAACGACCATAAAAATGAGCTTTTTGCGATTTTCTCGAGTAGATCTCCAATTTGCACCAAATTTCATCATTATATGCAAAATTTTCACCAGGAATTTTTTTTCACAAATTAGCACAAGAAAATTATAAAATAATCGAAGTGCCCATTTTTAATTTAAAATTATCCATATTTTCTTCATGATCGTTTTTAGAAATATAATAAATATATCGGTTATTTTCCTATTCCCAATTAGTAAACCTTGGTCGACAAATAGTGAATAAAGGAGTTGGACTCGCCTTCTTTAATTTTTTTCAATGACTACTGGCCCATCTGACTCAAATCGAACTATATATTCATCTGAATTGTCAGTATTTTATATCCACACATCAAGATGATCAATGGAGGAGTACGAAAAAGATTACGGGATAAAAATATGAGGATAACCGTTTGCAGTTTACTACTCACGAATATACACACACACACACATATATATATATATATATATATATTTAGTTTTTTTACAAAAGGAATTAAAATTGATTCAAAACCATGTAAACTAACAAAGAGCAATTTTGTTTATCAAATTTAGGTGAGTGGGAAATTCTATTTTAAATCTAGTTTTTTTTTAGATCCATCGACGGCAACATTAAATTTTAAAATCTAGTTTCTCGAGATTAATCGACGATCCCAAGGTTCTCTGAATTATTCTCACTAATTAAATAACTCATACTCCATGACAGAGGAGAATTATAAAGATGACCAATTAAGCTTATCGCCACAAATCTCGATTTTATCTCCAGATATGTGGTCGGTACGAAGACACATTAAAAACTACCAATCATAAACGATGTGAAATGGAATCGATTTGACAAGTTTGCATTGTAGTAGCTTTTACTTTTATCTTCATTAAGAGTTTTCCAACGAGCTATTTGATACTATGGGGATAATGTCTAATTACTTTTAAATTAAAAGTGATAGCTCGGGTTATGCAAATGCTCAGTCAATTTATTGATTTTTAGGCCAAGGAAGGGTGATGAAATCCTCACCTTGTCTTGCATCGTGTCGTTGTTTACATCGTGCCGTTGTTTATTTTTACATGGTTAGTTATTTACATGGTTAGTTATTTACATGCCGTTGTTTACATGTCGTTGTTTACATGTCGTTGTTTACATGCCGTTGTTTACATGGTTAGTTATTTACATCGTGCCGTTGTTTACATGCCGTTTTTTACATGCCGTTGTTTACATGGTTAGTTATTTACATCGTGTCGTTGTTTATTTTTACATTACTCATAGGAGAATGTCGCCTATGTTTCAGTTATCTTAGAGAGTTCTTTGTGACCGTAACAAGATTTCACAAGTGCCTTCCATGTTCATTCGCACAACGTTTCTTGCTTTTACGAGATTTTTCTTTACTTTTTCATTTTTTTTTCTTTTCTACTTTTTCTGTATATTAATGTGCTACTGAAAAATAACAAAAACTAACTACACTAATGTAAAGTGTGAAAAAAAATGTAAACTAAAAATAGCACGACATCACTAACGGCGTAGCTTAACACAAAAGAGAAGAAAACAACTAATAAAACAAACAAGCATACCATGAAACATTTTCTTATATATTCTTGAAATTAAAAAATCTACTTGATTTTTTTTATTTTTTATTTTTTCTTTATTTTCATTTTTTATGGACTAACTACAAAAAATGAAATATGATTTTTTTTGAAATAATATATACGTATTTTCAAATTTTCTAAAAAAAATGTAATTCTTTTTATGGGTTTTTAAGATAAAGCAAAGTAAAACTAGTCTGAAAGTCTATAACTTTAAAGAATAATACAAATTCATAAGAACTGTACCAAAAACTCGTTGTTAACTTATAAAATACAGCAAGTGCACGGGCAATTATAGAATAACGAGTGTAAGTTCGAGTCGAACCTACAATGATTTGATCAATTTTACGGATCAATGATTTCCAACTAGATAGTTTGGTGTAAAAATGAGAATTATAATCTAAAACTAAAATAGAAGTAATTAATGGGAGTAGCCAGGAATATGTAACTAATTATGGGAGAAACATGGATTTCAGATTCGCTTATCAATTTTAACTAATATTAGGCATTAATTTAATTTCGTCATTCTCGTTTTATAATTCAAATTACATCTACTCTCGGCGCGTTTAATTCGAAAAATAAAACATTTAAATCCATACAATATTTAACATCTCTAATTTAGATGGATGAAGTCCCTATTCCTTTAGAAATATCAATTTTGAATTTTAATTAGAGTATTTAAGCATGGACTATCAAAACAAGCAAAGTGCAATAACAACCTATTAACAAATACTCATACGAAAAATTAAAATATGAACAAGCTATAACTTGTGAATGTTTAAAACACACTTCCATGTCATTTTAAGTGAATACAAAATTTTCAAATTATTTAAAATATGTCGAGAATGAAAACGAAATTAAACTAACTATATAATACTAATAAATCATGATAAATTTCACCTAGTCGTAGTAGAGAATTTACAATACTTGTGCCTCTTAAATAATTTTCCCAAAATCCTCCCCCCAAAAATGAAATTCTTGGCCCTTAAATAAACTCTCTAAAAAAATGGTCTTCATGAAATTATGTGCAAAATTGTGAGCCGAAGGTTCCTTTTTATAGGCCATGAGGTGAGGTGTTGGATTGGAGTAAAATTTTATTTAATTGACCGAATACTATTGGAATCGAATACTCCATCTCTTTAATGATTGGACCGAAATAAGGTACTCAATTTTCCCCCACTCTAGGACTCTTTTTTTCTTAACGAACACGCACACTAATTTTCGTCCAATTCGGATAATAAAAATTTATGATTGTGTAAAAATAACTTTTTTCTAACGACCGAAAAAATTAACTTTTTCGAGAGAATCACCTTTTTACACTACTCTCCAGTTGATCGTCATTTTGCACCAAATTCCATCACTGCGTTAAACATTTTTAGTGGGCAAATTTTTCACAAATTAGAACAAGAAAAATATAAAATTGTTGATGTGCCCATATTTTTACTTAAAACTAATGTCTTGATTATGAATTCGATCATTCTTGTATTTTTTTTTTCCTTTTTAACCAAAATGGTTCTACGAACTTATTAAATAAAAAAAATGGGACTAATAAAGTATAAATTTAGGTATAAAATATTTAAAATAATGCACTTATCACTTTGATCGAGGTTTTAATATGAAACTAGATATCAAACCTCCCAAGTTCTACCAATCACTTAGACACTCGTTCAGATAGGCAGGACTTTGTGATCATTGCTCTCGAAGGGAAGAAGGTTAAAACGATGTTAGTGCGTTCCTCGAAGTTGTGCTTAAACTTCCTAGATGTTATCATCAGTGCGTATGAAAGCTTCTTCGATGATAGTTATCTCTTATAAGCGTCCAACAACATTTTACAGGGATAATAAATCAGATCCAGACCCCCATTCTTCTTGTAAACCAAGGATGAGCTAGGAATTCGACTGAACACCGCCAAATAAAAGCACAAAGGCCTTTATCGCCTGGAATAGTCAGTAGCACTGTTCTAAAAAACCCGCCTAGGCTCCGCCTAGGCACGCCTAGGCTTGAGGCTTGGGAGAAACGCCCCGCCTTAAGATTTTGACGCCTTATGCTTGGTAATACCCTTAAGGTGTACTTTTTCTCTAAAAACAACAATGCTTTAGTGAAACGACATCGCCTTTTAAAGATCTTTTTGCAAATCGGACCATTATCTCATCCAAAATAATCAAATAGTATTTTTATTTGCAAATATTCAGACATATTTTTATGATATGTACAATTTTAGTATTTTAATAGCCTTGTTATGGTTAAAAAATATTAAAATATATTAAAAAGACCTAAACGCCTTTTCACGCCTTTTTACGCCAAGGCCCGCCTAGGCTTCTAAGGCTTAAGGCTTGGCCTCCACGCCTCGATCACGCCCCGCGTTTTTTAGAACCTTGGTCAGTAGTGGTCATTTGCTCAAGTAAATTTATATTTATTTAAGTGCCCTGGTGCATTCTTCGTTCTATACTTCCTTCCTGTATTTATGAAGTTCTTGAAAGAAAGGTCATCATTTCTCTCAAGACATCGATATGAAGCGATCGAGGACAGCTAACATGCAAGTAAATTTGTGTACCTCGCTCAGAGTCTTAGGGGGATGCACCTTCCAATTATCTTTAATTTGGTCAGGCTTTCCCTCGATACCTCTTTGACTTACTAGGAATCAAGTATAAATATCTTGAGTGTGACCCCAAGGAGAACTTCATCGCGTTTAGCTCCATCCTAAAATAACGAAGCACTTCAAAAGTCTTTATTAAGTCTGCAAGGTCATTACCCATCCTCCTGGTTTTTATAAGCATGTCATCGATATATACCTCCATTGTATCTCATAATGTTTACTTTCTACTTCCCATTCTGCATCCTTCCTAATTTTGGTTCTCCCCTTCCTTATCTCGATTCTTGGGAGGCTTTTGTCTCTTTCCATTATGAGTAACACTTGTCATTGTTTGACCTTCGAATATTTTTTAATCCTAGCAATGTCGTCATCGATCGTGATGGCCTCCCACTTGATAAGGAAATGGTAGAGTATTGAAACGCTTGAGAGGATAATTTATAGGATGCCATTATGACTTGCTTAGTATAGTCATCCAACTCATTATAGACCTCCCAGTACCTTTAAGTGTACTCGTAGAGTAATTTTGAGTGCTTTTTCTTTATCTCTAGAGGCGAGTCCATCTGCTTAGGATGGGTACTACTAGTTTTGATTCTAGTTATGAAGGATTAAGGCAGATGATTTGAGGAAGATATCGATCGATGATTAATCTTTTAAAACCTCTCTTCAATAGTGTCTCCAAGAATAGAGGGGAAAATTCAACATATCAATCCTTCGTTTGTTTTCCATAGATTAATCGCGTGGTAATATCGCCTGACATGACTGGTGGGATCAGTCTTCCTGTCATATATCTTGAATCTTGGGGGAGGTAACTTCTTGGAAGGCTCAAACTCTTCTATAGATCGACTAAATGGTGATTTCATTCGGAAGACGAGTGCTCTTCTAGCTAGCTACTTTATAGTACGAGACCCTACCTCCCTTCTAATAATGTCACAGATCTCCCTATCTACTTATAAGTCATTAGGTCAGGGTCCCCCTTTAGGGGACTTTCGGTGAGGATAATAGTCCTTATATCGATGGGTACTCCTTCCTGGATAGTGAGCTCTACTCGATTGAGGGTAAGGAGTTCGCGAGAGACATGCATACTTGCGCTTCACTCCATGGTCTTCTTTGTACATCTTCTCTATGAGTCATTAGTGTGCAAAGTTTTTCTCCTATTGAAGCGTGTTAGTAGCCCTTCCATACCGTAAGACCTTATCGTAGTTGTTAATGAGCCTTGATATCTACTTGAATTAGTCAATCTCGTCACTACTCATCATCCTAACCTCCTTAGGGTGATAATGAGAATCTGAGGAATATTAATACTCACCAATCTTAGATCTAACCATCTGAGAGGGAGGGGTCCGCTGACAACCCTCCTCATCGTCGTAATCTTTATGGTTGAGGAGAAAATGATACGGGTCTCCATATATGTGTTGTTGAAGACCCTCTTGGTCATTCAAAGTCAAATGATCTGGGTTGGGTAACTGAGACATCTCATAGATTTCACTAGTGGCAAAGAACTCAGATCACTTCCCACACACGGTGCCAATTAGAGGTAAATTTTCTACAATATTTGTATTCAATGAAAAGAAGTCAAATAAGTAATAGTGCTTAGAGGTGAGGATCAAAAAGCACATAAAAGAGAATATACGTGATTCGAAAACATACATATGTCCTTATGGTTAAGGGTTTCTCTTTTGTTGTCTTAGAGTATAGGTTAGCAGATTTTTAGTACTGCTCGGAATTATAAAATCACATGCCCGTCCCCAAGAGGGGAGGATTTACTTTTATATTGCTTCTTGGGAGAGTCTTAATATCCATCAACATCTATTCCTAGAAGTTTGGACCTATACCTTAGAAGTTTAAGCCGTCTTAAGGGATATACATGTGGAAGCATTGTCTGACATGGATTCTCGATTGACTTGATATGTAAGAAGCTTATGGGCCCGTTCTTAGCACATACATGTCATGTTACATTTCTACTTTGGTTACCAAATAGGACGTGTGGATTTTGCTACTCTGAATACCTTGATGATGTAGTAGATTGGGTACTGAATCTATATCTCACCTCTAACTATAACCGTAATAACCATCGTTGAAGGGATGACAAACTAAAGGTATATTTCTTTTCCAGGAGATAATTTTGAAAGGAACGGGACCCCTCCCAAATAAGTGGTTAAATCCTGGAAGGCTTGTTCGCATTCTTCTATTCAGATGAATGCCTTCCACAACATTTTGAATAACTGCCATGTGTGATGTCTTTACTTCATCTGTCAAGTGCATTTGGATTTGATTGAACTTGGAGTAGGCATCCATAAACGATTGGACTTCATGTCCTATTATAGTGTCCACTAGGGTGTCAATTATCGAGTGTGGGTATGAATAATTCATACATGCCTCATTTAGATCTTACTAATTCACACATAGTCGCAATTTCCCATATGGATTTCGAAACAAGATAATGTTCAAACATAATTCGGGATACTTAACATCTCGAACCAAACTTGCATCAAGTAATTTTCCCACTTCAATATGGGTAGCCTAATTCATCTAGGGGAACAATGCTCTCTTCTTCTATCTCACTAGTCGGCAATCTAGATCAAACATTAATTGACGGTATATTACTAAGGCTCCAATTCCTGGCATATCTTCTTAGCTCCAGGAAAATGTCCTTTGATATCTCTCAAGGAACGAAACTTGTTCTTCTCTATTAAGGGTAGTTAGTGATAACCTGATATACACCGGTCTCTCCAATCAATCATTGTACTGGGGGATTAGAATAAACTCCTTAACGGGAAATTCCCTTATTATCTATTCCCTTGATCCGACTCATCAATGTTGAATGCGTCATTCTTATTCATAAAAGATGAAAAATAACAACATCTAGCGCTTAATTGGCGTTCACGCACTGTCCCTATCCTATTCAATGTCGGTAACCAAAAATTAAAGGACTTGATTGACTAGAAAACATCGAGTCTGCCCAGGTTTGTTCACCTAATTCACGCATTATAGGCTAACTGAGACCTTACCACCAATTTTTTTTTCCTATAGTGTCTTTGACCCCAAATCTTTCCCGAATGTGAATGAGATCTCACTTGACCCTTTGGAGTATACTCTTTCTCCACAGAAGTCCAAGAGTGGTCCCTTTGTTTGTTTCAGGCATGCTTTCCCAGCTCCGTTTTCTCAAAACATTCAAATTAGATGATGTATGTCGATATCCAAGCTTTAATTCGGATGGTATCATCATGAGGAGTGATTAGGTCTAGGGAATCTTGGGGAGTGAAGGTCATGTTATCCTATTTCTCAATAGGTTTCTCCATTATGACTTCAATGAGTTCCCTATTTTTGTCCCTTATAAGCTTTAGAAGTCAATGTTTACTCCCCACTAACTATAAACCCATCGGAGATCTTATTAATCATTATACCCTTATTTTCTAAATAAACCTCTTTGTACTCATCTTACCTAGATTCTTATTATTTCGATCATTTTTTACGTCAATAATCCCTTCATTTATCATTTAGTTCGTTCTATCGAGCCACCGTCTTTGCTCAAACTCCATTAAATTGCACCTTTGCACAAATGCTTCAAGTTCAATTTTAAGGTGGATTCTATCATTAGTGTCATTGATGTCTTCTTATTATAACAGATTATAAACGTTGGACTTTGGCCTAAAGGGCACGTTCTTCGCTCTCTTAGGAGTCCTCAACATCTTCGGCTCAACTATAACATTAAAAAATAATTCCACGATTATGTTTGGGGTTAAACTTCTTGGTATATGTTTAATTCACTCATTGGATCCCCCATCAAACAAACTTTCATTTCCCCTCGTCATCTTCAATAATTCTCTCCCCAAAGTGAAAATGGGTGATGGTCCTCGAATATAAAAATTTTAAATTCTAAACAAATTTATAATTTCTTTAAAAATTAAAGAGAAATTAAACTAAACTAAACAAATAATACAATTTACACTTTAAAAACAAATTAATCTAATTCAATTTCTAAATTATGCCAAACAAACTTAAACTTGCATTTTGCCGAACTAATTATGCCAACTTGGATTAAATTAATTTCAAATTAGCTAAACTTAGTTAATTCCAAAATTATACTAAAGTTGTGATTTAACCAAATTTTATCTTTTTAGACCTAAGAATGCATCTATGAGTTTTTGCAAGATAAAATAAATAATCACAACATAAGACGGCGATGTAAAATGGAAATCCACAACGGGAAAAACCTCAAATGGCCTAGCCAACAAATACACTAGATATGGTTTTACAAAACGAGATAAAAGACATACTTCCTTGACTCGACTTCGTCTCCAGCCTTGACGCTTCTTATTTCTTCCACCTCCGTCTAATTGATAACTCTAAAATCCATCGCAGTCTCAGAATCCACCGATAGGGCTCAGCTACCGTCAACTACACACGAAGCCTTTCTTCGTATGCACACCGCAAAATAACGAACGGATCCTCCGGAGGAAACTTTTCTACTTTTGGGTAGAGATGAAACCCGGTGCCAATAATATGATCTCAGACAATATAATATATGTAGAAACTTATTCGAACGACCTCGTTTGGACGAGAAAAAATGTCATTCGAATGACATTTCAGAAAATCCAAAAATGCTTTTTAAGCCCATAAACGTTTATGAAAAGTTTTAAAATGATTTTTTGAGAAAAATAAATGGCCGTGATGATAAAAGTTTATGAAAATTCACCCATAAAAAATAACCAAGTCTCTCTATATATTAAATGCATTTATACCTTTAGAGACCTTTGAATCCCAATGTTGATGACATACAAGCTTGGCACATAAACTGACAAGGATGTAATCTTCAAAATCATCGCCACTTCGTCCTCAACTCGAACGTCATAGGCTTGAAAATATATGATAAAGTGCTATCCTATTACTCAATTTGTTTTGTCCGAAATTAAGCCAACGGTACAAATACACTCGATTGGAAATTTCCCCTTACACGAAGTCCCCTAAACAGTGATTGAATTGTCGACTGCTAATTGTGGCTTTTGGGTGAATTTGCTTTTCCACTTTCTTCATCTTCTTAGTTAAGTTTATGGGTGTGTTCTTTGACTGGGAGTAGATGGTGTTAATATTGTATAACCCACTCAATAAGGTCGAGACGACCGTCTTTTCATTCGAATGGAATATTAATGAACATTAAATTTTTTGTTGTGTGTATACATAATATGCCTACTGAGAATCAACTTATGATTTATGGTACCTTTTTATTTGAGTTCAATCTATTAAAACATCAACAAAAGAGAGGCATGACGAAAAGTGTATGAATATTTTATGGTGTCCCATAATCATTTATAAAAATTATTATACAAATTTATAACATATTAAACATGGCTCATCATTCTCGAATTTATTTACGCTACACCTAGAGCATGTGTATGCGATGAATCACGCCATCTAAGATACAACTACTAGTGTTATTAGTGAGATACAACTATTGGGGTTTGCTAGAATTATCTATCGCATAATATATATATATATATATATATATATATATATATATATATATATATATATATATGCTATGTTGTCACATAAAGTTAAAAATGAGTTATGCTATGTTGTCACATAAAGTTAAAAATGAGTTAAAGAGCGTAATGGACCTTCATTTAAATATTGAGCTTTCATAAAATATTTTGTAAATTCCATTTTATAGATTGAGACCATGTTGAGCCTGATTAAGATATTAAGAAACAATTTGAGTGTGTTTAATAATTCAAAATTGACCTTGATATTTTACATACTCTCAGATTTAATATAACGTGTGCTCAAGAGACATTAAATTATGCACGATACACCTATGAGCATCGGTGGTTATGATTCATTACACAAATATCCCCATACTTTATTTAATTTTTTTTATTACATCAAATAAAATAAAATAAAGGAGGCGTGATGAGGATTGTACTTGAATATTTCCCAAGTTTTACTAACCATTTGCAATATTATATTATGGTGTCAAAAGTTATTATTTTGTAGAGGCTTCTGAATGAGTACATATTGAGTGACGCTAATGTTAAGACATTATTCAAAGATATGATAGTTTGCAGTATACCCCGTTATATGTAATGATTGGGTTGCTTTCATTTTTTTTTTTGGCGGGCTTTGTAAATGATATATGTAATTTTTTTTTATCTTGAGATAAATTAAAATAAAGGGGGGAAATGGATATTATGATGTAATGTAGCATTTTAGTTTAAATATTCTTCGACATCCTCCGGAAAAAAGGTTATATTGATGAACCTTCAGAGTATAGTAACGTCCAAACAGGCCATTACAAAAGCTTCTTTAGATTGTTTCGGAGAGGATTCGGACGAATTAATTAGTTGTCACTCAAAAACTGATAATACAAAGTCATAGTCATCCTTCATATATGAAATGATATTATGAGAACTTTACAAATAGTGTGGTCAGTCTTCATCAGAGGTGTATTATATTTAAAAAAATAGTAAGTGGCTAAGTAGGCACTATATTTTAAGAAAACCTTAACAAATGTGTTTTCATTATTAAGTCCCCTCTAAGGGTTAATATTTTGAGAAAACTTTAGCAAGTGTGTTTTCATTGTTAAGTCACCTCTAAGGTGTGAGATTTGAGAAAAATCTTAGCAAGTATGTTTTCATTGTTAAGTCACCTCATAGTTGGAGTTGGCTAAAAATCTTAATAAGTGTGTTTTCATTGTAAAGTCACCTCATAGGTATAGTTTTCAAAAAATCTTAACAAGTGTTTTTCATTGTTAAGTCACTTCATTATAGGTGGAGTTTGCGAAAAATATTAAAAAGTGTGTTTTCATTGTTATGTCAGCTCATAGGTGGAGTTTGAGAAAAATCTTAGGAAGTGTGTTTTCATTGTTAATTCACCTCATAGACGGGGTTTGCGAAAAATCATAAATAGTGGGTTTTCAATTTTAAGTCTCTTATATATGTTAGTTTGCTAAAAAACATTAACAAGTGGTTTTCATTGTTAAGGAGTCATATTTTACTTTGTACATCTTCGTTCTAACAGGAACAAGGACAAGACTTATGCAAAAGAATGAGAAGGCAAAAATTACCTCTTTAGTAGGAGAATAAATAGAAACTTAAACAACCGAATGGGCGAGTCAATAATACGCGCATGCACAAGAAACCTCAATGTGATTTGGGCGAGTCAATAATATATCATTGCACAAGAAACCTCATCGTGATTTGTACGAATCAAATAACTGGCTCGTGCACTAAAAAACCTCGTCATGATTTGGACGAGTACAAAACATGTGCATACACTAAAAGCTTAATCAAGCACAATAAAGTAGTTATTATGTGACCATAATAATACATCTACCAAGCTTGGTTGAGAATGATAAAAGAGAACGATGAAGTAGTTATTATGTGATCGTGATAATAATTTTACCAAAATTGAGTTACGAACAAACGCAATAAAATTATGGATTCAAGTTCATTTGAAGAGGAACGGGATCAACTGCAAGATAATACTCTAAACCAAAATAAGGGCCAACCTAAAAAACTCGAAGCATATCAGTTGCCTAGAAAATGATGACCATTAGGTCCATCGGAATAACCCATGAGATCAAGATGAGATTTAAGATATGAGATATGATATTTAATATATGAAATGTGAGATTTAAGATATAAGATTGAAGCATACCATCAAATTAAAATGAGACATGTGATTATTACCCATGATCCACAGGTTGATCGAACGTATCAAAGTCGACTAAAATTGTTTCATACATACAATTGATATGTTTCAGTAATGCATGGACACATCAACTATACGTGTGAGGGGGAAAATGTATGAGGGGATTAATGATAAGACTCTCATTTAATTATTAAATGAGATTAGAGATGAGTAATATTGAAAAAAGTCCCTGTGTTTATGTGACTGAGGTATAATTGTGCACGTCCAAGCATATCAATCGAATTTGTTTATTATTTATGTGTCACCATGTTCCTTGACATATGTCTCCATAATATGTTTGACACATGGAAAACCACTTGGGTTAGTTTTGTTATAAATAGAGTTCATTTCCTTACATTTGAGGAGGACATTCTTGGGAGAAGAAGAGTTTCCTTTTCTTTAAGTGTTTTCCTAGAGAGTTTTAGAAAAGAGTTTGGAGAAGATTTTTTAGAGTTGTGTTGATAAGAGTTTCATCACCTCCAACCTTTCTGAGAAACCATCACAAATGATTTTTCCAATGAATAGTATGACCCCACAAACTACGATGACTTTGATTCCGACTATGACAGATACATAGGCGTAACCGAAGTTTCTCAAGTCAAACACGTAACAGATAAGGTATTTCCTCGTATTAAACTACCTTCTTACACATATAACTCATAAGGTTCTCATCCTTTGTTTGAAAGACATTGAGCAGGTGGTTGGTAGTCTTCTTATGGACCGTAAGTGTCAGAGTAAACATTGGGAGAGTTCCATAAAACATGTAGTGGCTAGGGGCGGCAAGCTGTTGGATCAGTTAATCATTGAACCTTTAGCATTGTGGAAAATCCTTGACATCTTATATCATTCGGACTAGCTAGAAAATCCGTATCGGCCTCATAGTGATCAATGTGTTTCCTTGGGTTGGAAGTCCGATCAAATGAATCCATCATGGAGAGTTTGAAATTGGATGGAATTAGGAAGTCCATAACCTAGTAAAATAATAAAGACTCACATCCGATGTCTCCTGCATTGACACCAACTCATGGGATTTCAACTTATCTAGTTATTGAGGCTCGCTGGAGGGTGGAGGAGAGTGGTGACATGGATGGAGGCAGTAGGGGTGCCTTATTCTCTTTGTTTTGTTCAATTAAAGGAGATTGATCCACCTATTGTTCTAATTCCAATAGTTGATTAGGTGGTAGGCTACTAAGTATTTTGCAAAACTGATCTTGGAGAGCTTGTTGTTACTCCTTGAGTCCATTAATGTCTTGCGTCATTTAGTTTTTGTTCATGGCTTTGGAAATTGTCATTCCTACAGACGACGCCAATTATGTTGAGGTAGAAATATAGTTTTCATACACACAACAAAAGAAAAAGATAAAATAATTTTTTCTGATATTTAGTAAATTAAGGGAATGATAAAAAAGGCGAGACATGAGATGAACATGGTTCGGCCGGTTTTGACCTACGTTCAAGGATTGAATGGAAGAGGGAGATATTTTATTAGTTTTGGAAAGGGGATATTCTAGGTCAATCACTAGTTATTTTTCTTTTACACTAAAAGAGATTTTATATACTCAGCCTTTTGAAAGTTGTTCTTATTTCTTAGTATGCACGTTGAAGGAATTTGATTTTAAAGAACACTTGTGTTCATCCCTGGCATCTTTGCATGTTTCAAAGTTCCCCATCCATCGATATTCCCAACTATATTAATAGGGAACATGTTAGCCATTTGAAAGAATGGACTGTTGACAAAGTATTATGAGTTCAAGGAGTTCGTCAATCATTTGATTGATGAAGATGATCGTCTGTCTGGGTGAAGGAAGGACGCTCGGCCCAGTAGATATGTTGGTTGCCCCATAAGGCCGATCGATTAGCTACTAATCCTTTGTTCATAAGATCACCAAACCTTCGTCCATCTTCTGACTATTGTGCTCCTCATTCGGCATTGAACCGACCAAAATATCCCTCATTAGAAATAAACATTTATTTTGTGGCATGGCCAAATGAATTTTTAAGAATCTAAAACACTACCATTACGTAAATTAAAATAAGTGAGATAATCTATACTTGGGATGTATTATGTGTATATTTATTATGTTTTGAAAAGTTATAGTAACTTCTCCCCATAATTGAACTAGCAAATTATGACTCTTTTTCCGCATCAATTTAGGTACTAAAATTTTCTCTGTACACATACTAATCGGCGACTATATTCACAATTTGCCTCATTTTTATATTTTTACAAATTTTTCTCATAAAAGTTTCGCATGAAAGAAAAAAACAGACGTTAAATATTAGAAATTGAAAATTTAAATGCTCAAAATAAAATAACAGAAATTACCTAAAACTAACCATTTATGTTCGAAACAATTTTTGCCCATAAAAGATGAATGTATACCATGCATGTTAGAGGTTTCTTTTATTTGGGAAAGTAACAATGTTGTTCATGGTCAATTCTTCACTTTTACATTTTTATGGGTTTGATACATCAGAACTGTTGGTTTTGTCTCTCCTATTTTTTTCATTTTTGGTTTATTTACAAATTTTCCCATTTGGCTCAAATCTATAAATACAAGTGTTATTTTTAGGTTTTGGGAGAGGACGAGTTTGAGAGATATTTTGAGAGTAATCAAAGCTAAAGAGAGGTAGATCTCCATTTGAGAGGTGAGTTCTTGTGAGGTTGTGAGTGACTTTCTAACAGAGATAAATTATGGGTGCGAATAACCTTTGTGTTCCTCCATTTATCTATAGCAAGAAGAAATCCTCCTTAAGTAATTTTTGACTCTCGAAGTGTATCCTCTCGATAAACATAAAATCAGCAGGTGGACCCTCACTACTCTACTGGTCTCAGTCTTCTTTAATTCTCACAAGACCTAATTTATCATACACACGATCTTATCCCATTTTATACCATCGTGACCCCCACGGTTACATCTCGTATATAAAAATATCACGTCACCCGGTCCTTTCCCATAATCCTATTGGTTCTTCGTAAGTCCCATTATGGTATTTAAGTTATACCCAAAGATTCTCATTGGATTAATCATTAGGAGAAACAAAAGTAAAAAATCTAGGAGGAGTCGATTGATTGACAAAAAGGATCGATCGATCGATCGAGCAGTTATTTGCCCAGAAAATTTGCATCTCAAACCTACGGGTCCATTTTAATTATCAAAACCTCCTCCATTAAAGTGTACAAAACTCCCAACCAAACATCATAAATGTTATAGCAGTAGGTATGAACAATTTCTAACGAAAAATCAAGGAAAATTCATTAAATGGGTGGCTACATGAAATTGTCTCAAACCCTATTTATCGATATTCTTTCAAGAACTATATAATATTTTCAGATTTCTTCCTCTAATCCTCATTCAAATTCATGATAAATGTTCTACATGTGATGAGGGCATCAATATAGCATGATTATATTCCATTGTTTGAGTTATACTCTTCCAATTCACAATTTATCTCCATAAAACTTATAGTTTGATTTCCTATTCTAACATGGATGAAATTTCAACTTCAAGAACAACAAGATAAATATTTGCCTGGGAATTTGAGTTTGAATTTATGAGATTTGATGATATGGTTGTGTTCTCCTTCCTCCGATCCACACTCCGACGATATTTGTGGTGAAAATGGTGCAACTATGGTGGCTCCAGCCTTGGGAAGTTCCTCACCTTCCTCCTCTAATGGCCTCTATGAAATAATCAGGTTCTAACCCTAGACGACAACCTATAACACCTGATATACTTCTCTAATTTTCGTAGGTAATTAAATCCCAAAAATAGAAATTTCAAAAATGCGCTCCCGGGTTACCGGATAGGCCTAAAATGTCTCGAGACCCAAACTAAACCCCCAGGTACACTTTTTTGACTATCTCGACTCTTCCAGATACATTGACGCACTCGAAATGACCATACGGGTGACTTATAATTTATTCACGTTTTATAATAATAGTTTAGTCCCGATGCAACACAGGCTCGTCCCGACTTAATTTCCATAATTGTCATATTATTAACTCTTGACACTTTCTCATATATTACTATACTCATCTAGTAATATTCAACATTATTCTTACCAGTAATTACTAACTCTCATCACACTAGTAAATATTTATTTTCGAATCTGGATTAATATTAAATTAATTTATCCCAATTTAATTTAATTAATCCCACAATTAAATGTCATAAAAATACGGGGTATTACCGAATTCTGCTGCGATTTCATCCCTCGCCATTTCAGGGAAACATTTCTCATAAAAGATCACTAAGAAGTAATCCCAACCTATGTAAGTATTCCTCTCCTCGTGTATTCTCTTAGTCATTCTCCACCAATGTTTGGCTTCACCATCTAACATAAACGTTGCAAATAAAACCATTTGTTCATCGGTACACTTAACAACATCGATTATCTTTTCCATCTGCATCACCTAACTTTCTGCTTCAGTGGGGTTATAATTACCTTTAAAAGAAGGCGGATTCAACTTCTTGAAGTGTTCGATGGTACAACTAGTTAGTTCAAGATTCCTGTGACACCCCGCCTAATAAAATACCGGGGGATCACTCCTATATAAAATTAAAACAGGAGTCGCATATGGATCATTCTTAGCATCACTGTCGAAAACTAATTTAATTACTAATAATATATTAGGCTGGTGTCAAAATTTTACTTACCTACTCTTTTTTAAACAACTACTAAATTAAAACATCCACACAGTTTATATGAATGAAACTGAAATGAGATAAAATAACCGAACACTCGGTTCAAATATAATACAACCATATCGAATGCCACACTAAAAGGAGAGAAATAATAAATAAATACAATTGGGACCTTGGCCCGAATATTTATACAGTACCTCCTATTTAGAGTACAAGGATAGAAGCTTCTATCGAGGACCTGCAAGCATCCACAGCTGCTGCAGCAGACGTCTGACTCGAAAGAAGTGTCATCCAGGTGTCCTTGTGCCCGGACACCTATATAATATATATATATATATATATATATATATATATATATATATATATATATATATATATATATATATATATATATATATATATATATATATATAGCAAGAGAGGGAAAAGTAGATAAATGGGTTAGAGCCCGAGTTTTGAAAATATTTAGCAAGTGCATAAATGCCTTATTTAAAAAAAATATTTTATCCCATATTTAATTTTGGTACCGCACTCCCATGAGATACCCCTCACCTCTCTTCTAATAGTGCACACCTAGCGCATCCTAACAAAATACCCTAGTCAATATACCCCTCCTAACTAGTCTGTCACCCATCTCCTAACAACCCTAGTTATTACCAAGTACTAAGGGCTAAACTTGTCCCCAGTCTCAACACTATGCCATGTTCGTGTGTGGGCTGTCTCTCAAAGCGAAATCCAATATACACTACTACACGGCAAGATCGATCGTCGAGATCCATTAGACCCTCAGTACACGAAAGATATATATATATATATACTCATAATTAAATACACATAACATACTCATCTTTTATATACGTATCATGTTATACTTCCGGATATATCTCCTAGAATGAGAATTCATTTACAAAATGTTTACCAATACAATTTTCATTTTTCGTCTCAAAATTTTCCATTTCCATTCTTTTATCCAGGAAATGTATTTAAAAGACAATTTTATTACCATAAAAATGTTTTTTCATCTCGTATGTTCCCATTTCCCTTCTTCCATGCAGGAAATGTATATAAAGCCAAATCATTGATCCCATTTACATTCTTCCATCTAGGAAATGTATTTAAATCCAATTCATTATCATAAATTGATTTAACATCCATAATGTCCCTCATTATTAAGAATAGTTATATTACATATCATATAACGTTTCTAAGACCGCCCGTCCGAGTTTTCCCACTGTGCATGCCCCTAAATGGCTATCATCTTCCAGGGCCTATCAAACAAGACAACCTGGGATCCTACAACGCAAGACGTCGAGAAGCGGCCATATGCCCGCGGGAGAGTCATAACCTCACCCAGAATTACCTCACCATCACATAAAAACATACAATAATCGCTCATATGGCCTAGAACTATATTCACCCTGCATTCATTAGCCAGGGGACTTCACCTAACGCGCCCAACTTCCCTTATGATAGCGATTTAGAGAGGTGTGTTTACGTAAAATATCATTTATGAAAATCATTTCTTTTTCCAATTTGAAAACATTCATATTTTACATTATCAAAATCATTTATTTTCAATGATTAAATACCAATCTTGGAATATTCATTTCTTATTCTCTTAGTCATATTTTATTAATGATCTAGGACCTGAAATGTAATTGTCCTCACACTAGTCTCCCAATAATCCAACACATCACCATTCTACCTTCTATTAATTCTAGGTTAATTTCCTATATCATATGGAACTTTAACCTCTATAGAACATCCTTAGAATAAACCCAATTAACCTCATGCTACTCTAGGATATTTGACTCCGGAACATAATCCCACAATACCGTAAAATTAAATAGGTTATGGATTTCCTTTCCAAAAACCCAAGGACTACGTCTCGTCCAAACAATCAATTACAGGTCCCCACCCTATTTTAGGAACCCCAACCTCATAATTTCTCAATTATTCTATTTTCCTCGAAAATATAGTTTTACTGTCACACACATAAAACACTCACTTGGTTCCCATAGATTCCATCCATTTGATGTATATTTACTCTTAAAAGATTACTTAATTCCTTTCTTAAATAATCTAGAATCACTTAAAATTGGAATTTCTCCCATCCAATTAACCCTAGGAAAAATTGCCAAACCTCCTGAAGGGTCGATCGATCGACCCCTGGTCATCGATCGATCGACCCCTGGTCATCGATCGATCGATGGTTCGATCGATCCATCCTCTACCCTCGATCGTTTGATCATGACGAACAGTTTCTTCTCCGAGAAGCTGTTTCGGCCATTAAATCTTCTCCCAAGCTTTTATCTCCGTCTCTAAGTTTGTACAACCTCAACCAACAACATCTACCAATATAACAAGGGTTCTAAACATCCTAAAACCCGAAACCAATAATTAATTTCGATTAAATCTTAAGTTTCTCCGATTAGAAAATTATTGGGGTTTATTCGTTTTAACTCTCGAAAACCCGTTTTATCCACGAAAACCCAACCCAAAAGCTTTAGGTTTTGTTGTTACCAAACTACGATATGAGATTTATGCTCAAAAGTAAATAAAGCAAGTAAAAACTTACCTCGTGGATAAAATTCGACTATCCCGAGTCGAGTCCGGCGTAGTTTTGCCCGAAATCTCTCTTTTCTCCCCTTTTTCTTCCTTCCTCTCCCTCTACTCTCTTCTCTTTCTCTTTTCTCCCTCTCTCCCTCCTTATATAGGGAGAAAAGGGTTTATACCCCTTAAAACCCAAAAACGACTCGTCTGCTCAATTACGAGCCCTTTTAACTCTAAAATTTCCTGAAACTCAGTTTCGACCATCGAACACTCTTTTCTAACTATCTCAGCCATTCTGAGACTCACGGCGCAGTCGAAATTCCCATCCGAGGTACTTGAACGCAACCCCCTTTTTTAATCCATTGCATCTCACCGCGGATTTTCCAATTAAAATCATACCTTTTGTCTCTTTACTCAACTGCGACATATAATTAAAATGCTCTGACATATTTACTTAATCCCAAAAGTAAATACATCACCCATCGACAATCATCTAATCCTTAAAAATTCCCAAAATTTACTATTCCGGGAAATTCCTCAAATTTCCAATTTATATACAAGTATGGAATTTAACTATGCCCAAAAGGACGGATTATTACATACTCCCCCCCTTACAATGGAATTTCATCCTCGAAATTCGGATAGAACCTACACAACCAACGTATGAACACAAATGCCACTACGTCTTAGTACCCCCAAAATCAAAAAGGTGCTAACACGATGGTCCCTTACCATATTCCACCTACCTCAAGGTGTACTCAAATGTACTAGCTTCACCACAAACTCCTCTAAATTTTTACCCATCATCACACAACAACGTCGCGTTAGTCTGATGGCCTCTCTTGCTGCCAATAAGAGAAACGAGTCTATAACTACCGCTCTAACATCTCACAAAGTTGACACCCTTGCTGACAAGTGTCCGCTCGTCCACAGTAGGACAACTCATTTCCTTTAATAAAGTAAACTCTACTTACATTTGACTACTTCCAATAGTCTCCTCGCTTATCTTGGGCACGTCATTCCATCCAATATACTCCAAAATCCATTTGTGACTGCCTCACGGCATAAATTTCAACTTTATATACTTAGCCTTTTTCCTACTTCAGGCAGTATATTAAACCAACTTACTAAGGTTCCCATACACCTTCTTAACTCGTGCACATCTGTACATCCATTGTGAACGTCTGACATGTAACACTCTCTCTAAATAAGGGTCTCCTTTCCTCGGCGCAATACTCACATATGGGTCCTCCCAACCCGCGAAATTCAATTCTCCTTACATCGGTGCCACTAACTCTATTGAAAATACATCCTAATAATCCTACGATCTAGGCGTTGCCCTACCTACGCGAAATGAGTACACTCCTAAGTATATCCCTAGTGCCCAAGGCCTCTTTCAACTTCCGACATGTGCTTTGTTTCATGCATGGGACGTCTCACAAAGCTAAATCCATACAAGGAAACCTCCCGTTACACTACTCCCTCGCGTTATCGGTCATCGAGATATAGCGACCTAAGGCACACCAGCGGGACGTCCTAAATCCTACCTCTCTAACCTATGAACGCATTTCTACTATTTTATCCTCCCACCTAAGCGAAAAGGAAAATATAACTAATCAAAGTGCCCGCTCTCTGCAAAATCAGTACAATTATCATACCCAAAACATATCCCCTTTTTTAACCGTCTGAACTCCCGTCTCTATCTAGGAGCCATACCACCCAGTGCTCATACTAACTCTAAGTCTTTGCACAATCAATAATGAGCTTAAATTCACAACTCAACAATTAAGCCGACAAACCTCAAATCACAACTGTAAGGTCGCCACATACTCAAATCACTATAATGAAACCTCTGCTCATCGAAGTTCCATCTACCCATAATAATAAAGGTGAACTCAACCTGTATCAAGGTGAGATATCGCAACAACCACCCGTTCCACCCTGGAGCTGCGGACATGATAGTCTTGCCATCATTACCCTGCTATCGCTCTGAACAACGAAGAATATAATATACTCATAATATTACCATACTCGTATAACCATATAAGACAAGTATCATAAACCAGACATATATTTATTTAAAATATCAACACCCGCCTTTATGGCGAATGAAGGAAAATAAAATTCCACTACCACGAAAAACACATAGATATACCTTATATAATGTTATCGAGACCGCCACAAAACTCAAATTATACACACGAGTCTAAGGCTAACGAAACACCGCGACTTTATCTAGCCATGCCAACTATACCTCTTCCTTCTGAGGTGAAACTCACAACAACAACTTCGCCAATCTCTCTAGCTACTCCAAATGGTTTCCAAACTTAATTCACTTGTCCTAACTGAACCTAAATTTTCTTAACTCTTTTCCCCATCTAGGCACACTAATCTTGTCCTTTACTCCTACCGGGAAAGGACTACCCTTGCGGCTCCGCACTCCACATAACTATTTTAATCACTGTCCTTCCTGACCATGATGAAGTTATCAGTATCTTTGACTCCATTGTCGTAATCCTGACAATCACTTTTCTAACTCCCTCTAACTTCATCTTTGTTAGAAGGAGACTCCACTACCGACCTCAACAACCCAGTTTTAACAAATTCCCTGGGTGGATGTCCACCAATGGGGTCCTCGAACACACCCATTCTCTATAAGTGTTAACAACACGTATCTAGTGAGCCTATCATTCCTTAAAAGGACTCATTATTCATTGCACCTAACTCACCTCGCTACAAGGTTCACTTCTCCATATTACTCGTTATTCACTGTCGGCCTCTGGCCGATCCTTATGTGAATAATTCAGAAACTTCATTCTTTTCATTCCTGCTGAATCATGGGGACTCACGATTAAAACTATCCGTAAGATCCCTTTCGAACCCTTATCATCACCGGGAAATTCAACTTTATTACCACTCTCTACTACGACAGTAGTGAGGTACTCATAATTACTATACTTTAGTAGTCGTTGCGACAATCTTTAGCAAACACTAAAAAGGAAGTGACCTCTACTACGGTCCTCGTTCCTGACTTCTACCAGCTGCTCCATCTAGGCCCCGCCTCCTGCTGTCATCCAATCCCCACACACGAATCTCAACGATCGTGCAAAAGATTTACAAAATCTTATACTATGGCAGGAGAACGAAATCTCATAAGAGAAATCAACAATCCTAATCCTGAGGCTTTATATCAACTTGAGAGCAACTCTGAAAGCGTAGTACGTCCGCACAAATACCAAAGGACACTAGAACCTGATGCTCTGATACCATCTGTGACACCCAGCCTAATAAAATACCAGGCGTTCACTCCTCTATTAAATTAAAATAGGAGTCGCATATGGATCATTCTTAGCATCACTGTCGAAAACCAATTTAATTACTAATAACCTATTAGGCTGTCGTCAAAATTTTTCTTAATTACTCTTTTTTAAACAACTACTAAATTAAAACATTCACACAGTTTATTGAAGAAAACTGAAATGAGATAAAATAACCGAACACTCGGTTCAAATATAATACAACCATATCGAATGCCGCACTAAAAGGCAGAAAAGAATAAATAAATGAAATTTGGCCCTTGGCCCGAATATTTATAGAGTACCTCCTATATAGAGTACAAGGATAGAAGTGTATATCGAGGACTTGCAAGCATCCACAGCTACTGTAGCAGACGTCTGACCCGAAAGAAGTGTCATCCAGGTGTCCCTGTGTCTGGACAACTATAATATATATATATATATATATATATATATATATATATATATATATATATATATATATATATAGCAAGAGAGGGAAAAGTAGATAAACGGGTCAGAGCCCGAGTTTTGAAAATATTTAGCAAGTGCATAAATGCCTTATTTAAAAAACAATTATCTCATATTTAAATTTGGTACCGCACTCCCATGAGATACCCCTCACCTCTCTTCTAATTGTGCACACCTAGCGCATCCTAACAAAATACCCTAGTCAAGCTACCCCTCCTTACTAGTCTGTCACCCATCTCCTAACAACCCTAGTTATTACCAAGTACTAAGGGTTAAACTTCTCCCCAGTCTCAACACTATGCCATTTTCGTGCGTGGAGTGTCTCGCAAAGAGAAATCCAAACAAGGAACCCCCTATACACTACTACGCGACAAGGTCGATCGTCGAGATCCATTAGACCCTCAGTACACGAAAGATATATATATATATATATATATATATACTCATAATTAAATACACATAACATACTCATCTTTTATATATGTATCATGTTATACTTCCGGATATATCTCCCGGAATGACAATTCATTTACAAAATGTTTACCAATACAATTTTCATTTTTCATCTCAAAACTTTCCATTTCCTTTCTTCTATCCAGGAAATGTATTTAAAAGCCAATTTTATTATCATAAAAATGCTTTTTCATCTCATATGTTCCGATTTCCCTTCTTCCATCCAGGAAATGTATTTAAAGCCAATTCATTATCATAAATTGCTTTAACATCAATAATGTCCCACATTATTGAGAATAGTTATAGTACATATCATATAACATTTCTAAGAACGCCCGTCCGAGTTTCCCCACTGTGCGCCCCCTAAATGGCTATCATCTTCCAGGGCCTATCAAATAAGACAACCTGGGATCCTACAACGCAAGATGTCGGGAAGTGGACATATGCCTACGGGAGAGTCATAACCCCACCCAGAATTACCTCACCATCACATAAAAACATACAATAATCTCTCATATGGCCTAGGACTATATCACCCTGCATTCATTAGCCAGGGGACTTTACCTCACGCGCGCAACTTCCCTTATGATAGCGATTTAGAGAGGTGTGTTTACGTAAATTATCATTTAGGAAAATCATTTCTTTTTCCAATTTGAAAACATTCATATTTTACATTCTCAAAATCATTTATTTTCAATGATTAAATACCAATCTTGGAATATGCATTTCTTATTCTCTTAGTCATATTTTATTAATGACCTAGGACCCAAAATGTAATTTTCCACACACTAGTCTCCCAATAATCCAACACATCACCATTCTACCTTCTATTAATTCTAGGTTAATTTCCTATATCATATGGAACTTTAACCTCTATAGAACATCCTTAGAATAAAGCCAATTAACCCCATGTTGGTCTAGGATATTTGACTCCCTAACATAAGCCCACAATACCCTAAAATTAAATAGGTTGTGGATTTCCTTTCCATAAACCCAAGGACTACGTCTCATCCAAACAATCAATTAGAGGTCCCCACCCTATTTTAGGAACCCCAACCTCCTAATTTCTCAATTATTCTATTTTCCTCGAAAATATAGTTTTACTGTCAAACACATAAAACACTCAGTTGGTTCCCATAGATTTCATATATTTGATGTCTATTTACTCTTAAAAGATTACTTAATTCCTTTCTTAAATAATCTAGAATCACTTAAAATTGGAATTTCTCCCGTCCAATTAACCCTAGGAAAAATTGCCAAACCTCCTGAAGGGTCGATCGATCGACCCCTGGTCGTCGATCGATCGATGGTTTGATTGATCAATCCTCTACCCTCGATCCATCGATCCTGACGAACAACTTCTTCTCTGAGAAGCTATTTCGGCCATTAAAGCTTCTCCTAAGCTTTTATCTCTGTCTCTAACGTTCTTCGACCTCAACCAACTACATCTACCCATATAACAAGGGTTCTAAACATCCTAGAACCCAAAACCAACAATTAATTTTGATTAAATCTTTAGTTTCTCTGATTAGAAAATTATTGGGGTTTATTGGTTTTAACTCCCGAAAACCCATTTTATCCAAGAAAACCCAACACAAAATATTTAGGGTTTGTTATTACTAAACTACGATATAAGATTTATGCTCAAAAGTAAATAAAGCAAGTAAACACTAGCCTCGTGGATAAAATCCGGTGATCCCGAGTCGAGTTCGACGGAGTTTGGCCCGAAATCTCCATTTTCTCATTTTTTCTTCCTTCCTCTCTCTCTTCTCTTTTTTCTTTCTCTTTTCTCTCTCTCTCTCCCTCCTTATATAGGGAGAAAAGGGTTTATACCCCTTAAAACCCAAAAACGGCTCGTCTACTCAATTAAGAGCCCTTTTAACTCTAAAATTTACCGAAACTCAGTTTCGACCATCGGACACTCTTTTCTAACTATCTCAGCCATTTCGAGACTCACGGCGTAGTCGAAATTCCCATCTGAGGTACTTGATCGCAACCCCCTATTTTAACCCATTGCATCTCCCCGCGGATTTTCCAATTAAAATCTTACCTTTTGTCACTTTACTCAACTGCGATATAAAATTAAAATGCTCCGACATATTGACTTAATCCCAAAAGAAAATACACCATCCATCAACAATCATCTAATCCTTAGAAATTCCCAAATTTTACTATTCTGGGAAATTCCTCAAATTTCCAATTTATATCCAAGTATGGAATTTAACTATCCCCAAAAGGACGGGTTGTTACAATTCCTTGGTGCTCCATTATTCACCTGATGCTCCACAATCCTTGATCGACTCTCAACCGCCTTGTATGCACCTTCCACTCCCTCCATATTCGAATCTCAAGATTGAAAATTATAAGAACAATTATATGTAGACTGTAAGACATATGGAGGGTTATCACATAAGTCAGATATTTAATCCTATATCATATGTATGGAAACTTAAAATTGATAACGTTCGAAACTTATGTTCAGCAGTCTACAGGTTCATAAGTTATTCTCTGATACCACCTCTGGCCCGACCCTGAACCAAATTAGTAGTAAGGAACGAGTGTCTTGACATCCCACCAAGGCAACATCTATTATGACTTAAATTATTTCCTCAAATAAGTGCAATGGAAATACAATTACATGGTTATGAATCATAAAATACTGAAAGTAAAGGAATTACCTCATCAGAGCTTTCTAAAGGAAAATTCATTTATATTAAAAGTAATGATGAATTACAACTTAAGACAAAATTTAAAAACATATTACAAGAGAGCCAAACATCTAAATGATAAAACACACATATCAACAAAAAGAGCTATAAAAGTCGAATCTTCAACACAACACTTTTTCGTTCCCCCCGCGAACCTACTTATTTTCTAAAAAATGATTATTTATAAAATATCAGCTAAAAGACGAATGAGATTTAATCTCCAGACATTCCATGTTTTTTCAGAAATTTGATACCTATTGAATTTACAATATAAGGCATATACGTATATGGACAGGAATTTGCGGTAAAATATATAAAGTAAACTAACAGTATATATTTTCAGAATAAACGGTTCAGAACAGTTAAGATAAAACAATTGAGAAATATGTTAATTATTCAATTTTATATTAATGTCCATGTACACTCTAATACCCAGATAGTGTTACCAAATGTTTCCACCTGGTAACAACACAGACAGAAAATCATGATCTCTGGAACAACACCTTATTTAGGGCACACCACAAATAAACCAGATGGGAAGGTTCCACCAAGATATTGTGACACCCCGACTAATTAAATACCGGGTAGCTACTCCTTTATTAAATCAATACAAAATGCCAAGTTGGTTCAGTTAATAGCATCACTGTCGAAAACATTTTAATAATTACTAACCACCTAGTATTTAAAAAGTAAGTTGCTAAATTTTAAATTAAGTCTGATTAACATGCAATAAAAGAATAATGGAAGAGCAACATAATCCAGTCACCATAACGAAGTAATGAACTAGCCAACTAAATAATAATAAAAGTTCCGGAGGAAACTCCTCACAACAATCCCACAACTGAAAATAATATGACAAGTTTGAATCCTGAATTAATTACATGCCAGAAGTCTGAATAACTGAAATAAATGAAATGTCTCTAAAAGAAATGGGCGACATGCCCTACAACTGATAAATGATGAATATAGAGTCAAGATAGATGAAGCGTTTACAAGCAAAGTCCTGTAACTTCCACAAACAGCTACAGCTCGTCACCTTAAAGAGGATCCTAAGCATGGTGTCCTTGTGGCTGGGCACCTAAAATGGTTTTTACAAAAATAATTTGAAAGCAAATGGGTCAGAGCCCGAAAGTGGAAATCATTTTAAAAACAGCAAGTGTTTTAATAACATTAAAACATTAAATGCAAAATACATGTTAGGACGTGCACTCACATGAAATTCTCACCTCTCGACTACATGTGCACTCCTAACGTACCATACCCATCTAAATGACATACATAACTAACCAAACCGTAATGAGTTCTACCCCTTACTACTCGATTTCCCATATCACATTCCAGCGTTATCAATTAAATAGAGGGCTTTACTTAAACTCAGATTCTCAATTAGTAATACAATTTACTATCGGTTAACCCGTTATGTTTTCTCAAAACATTACCATAATTATATTCACAATACCAACATGAAAGTTCCTATTAATTAAGTGTATATTATTCACGTCATAAATATACAATACAAGCACCCGAGACTAGCTGGGGTGCACACATACTCTGCTATCCATCCCGGTACATCACGTACATAAGGATCACACATTCCGAATCTCTCAGGAATCGTTCTCAGATAACAACATCACAAATAATGGAGGCGAACACAGTCACATCACATGGGTCACGCACATACCTGCGCTCCCACGATCAGCATACTTATTAATATCCCAATAAGTCCTTCTCTGACCTATGTTCATCGAGGTACCAGTCTAGATCCGGGCAACACAAGGATTAGAGGGCCCTAAGCGAACGTCAACCTCCCGTGAGAGCAAGTATGGTAGGTATGTCATACACATAAAATTATATACATATACTAAGTATGCACACATCTTAGTAATCCCCATAATTTAGTTGGTACACTTCTAATTCTCGTATCGACATATAATGCTACACAATTTATATGTTCCCAGTTAATATAATTAAATAGGCTTTCAATAGTTCTCGCATCGTAATAGACACTCACGTCCTAATTCATAATCTCCATTTGGTTCAAACTACACTTCTAAGTTTTACTCCTCATTATATCCCAAATGTCACAAATATATCAATTAATCCACGAGGAAGTGTTATCTCTACATATAAACAAGGTTACGGGACACTCAGGATCAAAACAGGCTAAAAAGCCTAAACTGTCAGCTCGTTAGAAGTCTCGTTCGAACGAGGCTGTTTGAACGAGAGTTCGTTCGAACGAAGTGGGCTTTCTAACGATATCTCGTTCGAACGAAGTCATCGAACGAACATCACCCTCGTTAGAAGTCAAAGGTTAACTCGTTAGAAGCTCGTTCGAACGAGCTCGTTCGAACGACCTGGGCAGGTCTTCTAACGAGTGGCCAGTTTCGAGCCCAGAAATTCCTTATTTCGTTTTTTCCATCTTTTCTTCACCTCTAATCTCATCTAAACATCTGTCCAACAATTGTTCAAGGTTTCTAATCATCCCTAAACATACATAGGTCACATACTAACGTTTTTGTGGTGTTATTTCATTATAAACATCATCCAAATATCCAATCTATACATTTATCCCCAATTTCAAGAACATGAACCCTAGAAATTCTTAAATCCCCAATGAGTCTAATTAAATCCGTTTTTGTTTCATCCAAAATATATTATCATCAGATTAATCACCTACCTATAGTTCTACATGCAATTTCTCATCAAAATACAAGTTTCAAATTCCAATTTAATGGGTTTTTATCATTCTCCAAGAACAATGAAATTCTGTCAATTTCCTACGCATGGAAGAAACATTCTTTGTAATAAACGAAATTAAACCACTTGCCTTATGTGTATCTCTGATTTTGATGTCGAATTGATGAACGATTCTCTCTCTCTCTTCAGAGTTCCTCTTTTCTCTCTCTATAAGCTCTTCTTCTCCAAGGACAATGGTGGCTAGGGTTTGCCTTAGGAAATTTTGGAACAATTCTAATAACCCCCGTAGCCCATTAATTCCTAAGATGTGGTTAGTGGGTAATTACCAAGTCAGCTTTTTAATTCCCAATTTTCGTAGGTTTTAATTCCCAAAAATCCAAAATTACCAAACTACCCTTATACGTTGCCGGCATGGCCTAAAAATGCCCCAAGACCCAAACTAAACCCCCGTCTAGTGTTTTCTGACTATTTCGACCCTTCCGGACGCGTTGGCACACTCAAAATGACCATACGGTTTATAGAAATAAAATTCACTTTTTAATTATCATAATTATATTCCATGAGGCGACTGTCACACGCGTCTCAACAAGATTTCCAAATTGCCGTATTTCTATCTCACGACAAATCAATAATTCCATATTCATATATTGCCATATATACACATTATAATCAAATACCAACTCACATTTCGCTAGTATTTTACTCGGATTAATTTCCAATTAATACGGCTTTAATTCAATTAATCCCATAAATAAATATCACAAAAACACGGGGTATTACATACTTCCCCGCTAATAACAGAATTTCGTCTCGAAATTTGGAACTAGAAAGTACCTGGTAAGAACAACTCTGGATAAAGTTCGCACATCTCATCCTCGCGCTCCCATGTGGACTCCTCGATATTATGATGTCGCCACTGAACACGCACTAACGGAACTATCTTTGACCGCAGTTTCCGCTCACTTCGGTCCAAAATAGCAATCGGCCCCTCCTCGTAGGAGCTATCAGGCTGGAGATCGATGTCCTCCAAAGCAATGTGAGAATGAGCCAAATTGTCTCTAAGATATTTCCTTAGCGAGGAAATATAAGACACATCGTGAATCCGATGTAAATGCTCCGGTAATCCAAGCCTATACGCAACCGGTCCAATCCGCTCAATAATAGGAAATGGTCCCACATATCTCGGTGCCAACTTCCTTTTCTTCCCGAAACGCATAATCCCCTTCATAGGAGATACTCTGAGCAAAACCTGGTCCCCCACTTGGAACTCCCTGAAGAACCTCTTCGCATTAGCATAGCTCTTCTGCCGATCTTGAGCTACCCGAATGCGACTCCGAATCAATTCTATCCTCGCCGAAGTATCCTGAATCACTTCCGGCCCAAGTAGTTTGTTGTTCCCCACCTTCAACCAACATGTTGGGGAACGACAAGGTCTACCATACAACGCCTCAAATGGAGCCATGCCAATGGTGAATTGGTAGGAGTTGTTGTAAGCAAACTCCACCAGTGGAAGATACTGCTCCCATCCACCCCCAAAATCAATGATGCACATACGTAGCATGTCCTCCAACATCTGGTTTGTACGCTCAGTTTGCCCATCGGTCTGCGGGTGATACGCCGTACTCAATCGCAATTCTGTGCCCATGGCCTCCTGAAAACTCTCCCAAAATCGTGAAACGAATATCTTGTCTCTGTCAGACAAGATATTTAGGGGCACACCGTGAAGTCTCACTATCTCTGAAATAAAGAGCTGGGCCTACTGTCCCGTAGTGTAGTCTGTCCTTACGGGTAGAAAATGAGCGACTTTAGTCAACCTGTCCACAATTACCCAAATGGAGTCGTGACCCCTCTATGACGTAGGCAACCCCGTGATAAAGTCCATGGATATGCTCTCCCACATCCACATCGGGACCTCCAATGGCTGTAGAAGTCCTGTCGGTCTCTGATGATCCACTTTTACTAGTTGACAAGTGGCGCATTTAGAAACAAACACGGCAATATCTCTCTTCATCCCGCTCCACCAATACTGTCGTCTCATGTCTTGGTACATTTTGTCCCCTCCGGGATGTACCGCGAACCGTGAGCCATGCGACTCTGCCATCACCTCGTGTCATAATTCCTCCCCTGCCGGAACTACTAATCTCCCATTGAAGCGTAATCCCCCGTATGAGCTAACGGTATAGGACTCTGCTCCCTCTGCTAGTAATCGAATTATCTGCTCCTGACAGAACGAGTCATTTGCATGTGCCCTTACTACCTTCGAGACAATCTGCGGTGTAACGGTCATCACAGACATGAACGATCGGGCCACTGCATCCTGGTGTCCCAACTACTTCCATTTGGCCTTCCACACCCCTGCCACCTCATCTACTGGTCTACGGCTCAACGCGTCTGCTACCACGTTAGCCTTCCCCGGGTGATACTGGATATCAAACTGATAGTCCTTCACAAACTCAAGCCACCTTCGCTGCCGCATATTCAACTCCTTCTGCATGAATAGGTACTGTAGGGACTTGTGGTCCGTGAACAATCGAAACTTTTCCCCCAAAAGGTAATGTCTCCAAATACGAAGGGCTAATACAACTGCCGCCAACTCCAAGTCATGAGTGGGGTAATTCTTCTCGTGAGGCTTAAGCTTACGGGAAGCATAAGATATGGCCTGACTCTCCTGCTGCAATACACCTCTAAGTCCTTGCAAGGATGCATCGGTGTAGACTAGATACTCAACTCCTGGTCTCGGCAATGCTAACACAGGTGCTGAGGTCAACTTATCCTTCAACTCATCGAATGCCAACTGACAGGCATCACTCCAGATGAACGGCACACCTTTACGAGTCAGATGTGTCAAAGGACCCGCTATCTTCGAAAATCCCCGAATGAACCTCCTGTAGTATCCTGCTAGGCCCAAGAAACTACGGATCTCTGTCGGTGTCGTGGGCTGTCCCCACTCTCTCACCGCGGATACCTTCCCCGGATCAACAGATATCCCCCGGTCGGAAATAATGTGTCCCAAAAACTGGACCTCCTTCAGCCAAAACCCGCACTTCTCATATTTTGCATACAGCTCGTCCTGACGTAGTGTCTGCAAAACTTGCCTCAAATGCTCGGCGTGCTCCTCCTCTGTCTGGGAGTAAACCAGAATATCATCGATGAAAACAATGACAAACTGGTCTAGGAAATCTTTGAACACCCTATTCATTAAGTCCATAAACACGACTGGAGCATTGGTCAAACCAAAAGGCATAACCCGAAACTCGTAAGATCGATATCTCGATAAGAACGCAGTCTTCGAGACATCCTCTTCCCTGATACGTAACTGATGGTATCCCGATCACAAATCAATCTTTGAGAAGAAAGAAGCTCCTCTCAGCTGGTCGAATAGGTCATCGATTCGAGGCAACGGATACTTATTCCGTATCATGACCTTGTTCAACTCTCGGTAGTCCACACACAATCTGAGTGAACCATCTCTCTTCTTCACGAACAATACAGGGGCACCCCACGGTGAAGTACTCCTCCGTATAAACCCCTCACCCAACAACTGTTCAATCTGATCCCGTAACTCCCTCATCTCAGCTGGAGCCATACGGTACGGTGCGTGTGCTATAGGTCTCATATCTGGCAATAAGTCTATGACAAAGTCTATCTCTCGACTGGGAGGTAGGCCTGTTATCTCCTGAAACACATCGGAATACTCCCTGACAACTGGGATGGAATCTAAAGGAATCACAACCTCCTTAGAGGTATCCTCCTCAATGTAATAGAAATGAGCGATCGAGCCTCCCTCTGGGCGAGGCATCGCCACCACAAACATCTCTTGCCCCGGAATGGCAAAAATAATGCTCCCACAGAAGCAATCAATCATGGCTCTATAGTCTGCGAGCCAATCCATACCGATAATCACATCGTGCACATGCATATCTAATACCAACATGTCTGCAGGTAATACCAAACTACCAATCTCTACCCCCACTCCCCGGCATATAAAGAATATAAGTGACCCACTCCCCAATGGTGAGTCTACACACGTCACTGTGCTCTCCGCTGTGGCTAACAACCCTAAGGCTTTCGCAAAATGTGTAGCTATAAAACAATGCGTTGCCCCCGTATCAAACAAAACCCGACCCATAGTACCATGGATAGGAAACATACCCTTAATCGCGGGTGGTGCCTGTGGAGCTGCTGTCTGGTGGATGTTATAGACACGTCCATACTGTAACTACCCCTGCTGCACAGGAACTGCAAAAATGGCTGGTAGTGCTGGCACCTGGGCTGGAGCTGGGAGAGCAGGTGGAAAAAGTGGCCTCTGTGGCTCATGTCGAGCACCCTGCTGCTGCTGCGTGGCCCTGCCCCTATCAGGACAATCCTGATGTTTGTGGCCAATCTTACCACAAATGAAACACTTCCCTCGAAACTGCTTCACTTCATTTTGGTGTTGAATAGTCTCGCTTTTTCCCTGGTCTTGCTGGCCTTGGGGAGAGATTTGCAGAAAAACTATGTCAGGGCGAGGACAATCTATCCACTTGTGACCCAGTTGTACACATTTATAGCAGAGTTTCAAAATTCTTCGCTGGTCAGATCGTAGTTTATCCCCAGTCTGATTCGGACAAGATTTACGTTTGTGATTGTCCATTCCACAACCGAAACACCTCTTAGTGATTTCATTCGGAACCCGACTTCGTTGGCCTTGACACTTTTTCCCCTGCACATGAATCTCGTTACTTCTGGAACTCACTCGATCTTGATTGTTTTGTTGTCGCAGATTCGGCGTCTTCGCACGATTTTCAACGTTAGTCACATGCATTTGGGTAACTTCTCTAGGTCTTTTGCCTCCTTAAAGTTGTATGTTGCGTTCTTGGTATTGTAGAATTACAGTGGTAACTGCTTGTGCCACGATACCTGCTAACTCGGCGGTTGATATTCTCTATGGGGATACCTGAGGTGTGAGTCGATCTTGCTCGTTGACTCCCCTAACCGTTTTAGCTAGTTCTTCTTGATGATTCATCTGAAATTTAAGTAAATTTGGATGAGTTCGTCATTCAAATAAACAAATCGCAGAAGTACGAATTTGTAGAGTATATAGATAAACACAACATTCCTAGAATTAGGGCTCTATATCAAAGAAAGCTCAGCGGAAAACATAATAAGCCGTACAGATCCTAAAGGACACTAGAACCTGATGCTCTGATACTACCTGTGACACCCCGACTAATTAAATACCGGGTAGCTACTCCTTTATTAAATCAATACAAAATGCCAAGTTGGTTCAGTTAATAGCATCACTGTCGAAAACATTTTAATAATTACTAACCACCTAGTATTTAAAAAGTAAGTTGGCAAATTTTAAATTAAGTCTGATTAACATACAATAAAAGAATAATGGAAGAGCAACATAATCCAGTCACCATAACGAAGTAATGAACTAACCAATAAATAATAATAAAAAGTCCGGAGGAAACTCCTCACAGCAATCCCACAACTGAAAATAATATGACAAGTCTGAATCCTGAATTAATTACATGCCAGAAGTCTGAATAACTGAAATAAATGAAATGTCTCTAAAAGAAATGGGCGACATGCCCTACAACTGATAAATGCTGAATATAGAGTCAAGATAGATGAAGCGTCTACAAGCAAAGTCCTGTAACTTCCACAAAAAGATACAGCTCGTCACCTGAATGAGGATCCTAAGCATGGTGTCCTTATGGCTGGGCACCTAAAATGGTTTTTACAAAAATAGATTTGAAAGCAAATGGGTCAAAGCCCGAAAGTGGAAATCATTTTAAAAACAGCAAGTGTTTTAATAACATTAAAACATTAAATGCAAAATACATGTAAGGACGTGCACTCACATGAAATTCTCACCTCTCGACTACATGTGCACTCCTAACGTACCGTACCCATCTAAATGACATACATAACTAACCAAACCGTAATAAGTTCTACCCCTTACTACTCGATTTCCCATATCACATTCTAACGTTATCAATTAAATAGAGGGCTTTACTTAAACTCAGATTCTCAATTAGTAATACAATTTACTATCGGTTAACCCGTTATGTTTTCTCAAAACATTACCATAATTATATTCACAATACCAACATGAAAGTTCCTATTAATTAAGTGTATATTATTCACGTCATAAATATACAATACAAGCACCCGAGACTAGCTGCGGTGCACACATACTCTGCTATCCATCCCGGTACATCACGTACATAAGGATCACGCAATCCGAATCTCTCAGGAATCGTTCTCAGATAACAACATCACAAATAATGGAGGCGAACACAGTCACATCACATGGGTCACGCACATACCTGCGCTCCCACGATCTGCAGACTTATTAATATCCCAACAAGTCCTTCTCTGACCTATGTTCATCGAGGTACCAGTCTAAATCCGAGCAACACAAGGATTAGAGGGCCATAAGCGAATGTAAACCTCCCGTGATAGCAAGTATGGTAGGTATGTCATACACATAAAATTATATACATATACTAAGTATGCACACATATTAGTAATCACCATAATTTAGTTGGTACACTTCTCATTCTCGTATCAACATATAATGCTACACAATTTATATGTTCCCAGTTAATATAATTAAATAGGCCGTCAATAGTTCTCGCATCGTAATAGACACTCACGTCCTAATTCATAATCTCCATTTGGTTCAAACTACACTTCTAAGTTTTACTCCTCATTATATCCCAAATGTCCCAAATATATCAATTAATCCACGAGGAAGTGTTATCTCTACATATAAACAAGGTTACGGGACACTCGGGATCAAAACAGGCTAAAAAGCCTAAACTGTCAGCTCGTTAGAAGTCTCGTTCGAACGAGGCTGTTCGAACGAAGTGGGCTTTCTAACGAGACCTCGTTCGAACGAAGTCATCAAACGGACATCACCCTTGTTAGAAGTCAAAGGTCAACTCGTTAGAAGCTCGTTCGAACGACCTGGGCAGGTCTTTTAACGAGTGGCCAGTTTCGAGCCCAGAAATTCCTTATTTCGTTTTTTCCATCTTTTCTTCACCTCTAATCTCATCTAAACATCAGTCCAACAATTGTTCAAGGTTTCTAATTGTCCCTAAACATACATAGGTCACATACTAACGTTTTTGTGGGGTTATTTCATTATAAACATCATCCAAATATCCAATCTATACATTTATCCCCAATTTCAAGAACATGAACCCTAGAAATTCTTAAATCCCCAATGAGTCTAATTAAATACGTTTTTGTTTCATCCAAAATATATTATCATCAGATTAATCACCTACCTATAGTTCTACATGCAATTTCTCATCAAAATACAAGTTTCAAATTCCAATTTAGTGGGTTTTTATCATTCTCTAAGAACAATGAAATTCTGTCAATTTCCTACGCATGGAAGAAACATTCTTTGTAATAAATGAAATTAAACCACTTGCCTTATGTGTATCTCTGATTTTGATGTCGAATTGATGAACGATTCTCTCTCGCTCTGCAGAATTCCTCTTTTCTCTCTCTATAAGCTCTTCTTCTCCAAGGACAATGGTGGCTAGGGTCTGCCTTAGGAAATTTTGGAACAATTCTAATAACCCCCGTAGCCCATTAAGTCCTAAGATGTGGTTAGTGGGTTTAGTGGGTAATTACCAAGTCATCTTTTTAATTCCCAAAAATCCAAAATTACCAAACTACCCTTATACGTTGCCGGCATGGCCTAAAAATGCCCCGGGACCCAAACTAAACCCCCGGCTAGTGTTTTCTGACTATTTCGACCCTTCCGGACGCATTGACGCACTCAAAATGACCATACGGTTTATAGAAATAAAATTCACTTTTTAATTATCATAATTATATTCCATGACGCGACTGTTACACGCGTCTCAACCAGATTTCCAAATTGTCGTATTTCTATCTCACGACAAATCAATAATTCCATATTCATATATTGCCATATATACACATTATAATCAAATACCAACTCACATTTCGCTAGTATTTTACCCGGATTAATTTCCAATTAATACGCCTTTAATTCAATTAATCCCATAAATGAATATCACAAAAATACGGGGTATTACAAATATTTCCACCCGGTAGTCAAGGTCAACATAGTAGAAGAGTTTCCATATGCCGAATCAAAATTTCAAAATTCAAATTGGATGTTTATATTGGGAGATAAAAACTTATAAGAAATGACGGAATCATCGAAAGTTTGAGAATAAAATCATTTCACAATATATATATAGTTTGTATAATATCATATAATTAAAATACACAAGGAATGTCCTAGAGTACTCACTCGTTAATCTTAAGACGAAACTTCTTCTTAAACTTCCTCACACTTTCTCTCACACTTTATTTTTTATCTTTGTAATGAATTTCGTGTAAGAAGTGATCCTAAGGCTTCTATTTATAGTTTTTCAAAATTATTTGGGTGTTAACACGAGTTTGTGTGACTAAGCATCCATTTTTGTGAGTTAGCATTGACGTGTCGCGTAACGGGGCTGTCTTGTAGCCTTTATTTCACTAAACAATGACACGTGTTTTAGCCTTCTTTAAATTCATGACATGTGTTTTATCCTTATTCATATGGATGACATGTGTATGGTGTGGTTGCAAAAAAATACAGCACGAGGTGTCAAGCACGAGGTGTAAAGTTATTAAGGTTATAAGGGTGATTTTACAGATGACGGGTATTTTAGTAATTTTAAACCATATATTTTTAATATTTCTTAGAGTTCCTTGAAAATAGTTTATTGATAAAACGGTCCTTTATATATTTTCATTTTAGTCCTTAAAACTTTCATTATTTAAAATCAAGTCCCTAAAGTTTCATAAATTTATATTTTCAACCCAAAAACTTATCATTTAGCTTAGGATATGCCATAAGACTTTGATTTAATCAATTTTGATGAATAAGGAGGTTATTTCAATGTTTTTAAGCCGGCCAAACCAACCTCCCCTCCCAACCAATCAAAATACAACACAAGGTGTGGTAATAGGACAAAATACAACTAAAAGGATGGACATATTTTCCCTTATTTCGTAATTTTGGCATAACTTCTTGCTCAGACATCGGTTTAACACACCATTTTATGAGTTACAAACCTAATTCATATATCTACAACTTTTTACTTTTTACCTCAACTCAATTATTATATTATAATGGTCAAAACCAGTCTCCCAAATGAGTGCCAACCGAAAACTTTAAAATTTTATGTTTGTACTAATTTGATATTTCATGGTTTCTGAAGGTAGGTTTAGACTAAAATAATAAATTAACATTGTGTACCATAATTACACATTGTCCATATCTCAATTGTAAAACATTTAAAACAAGCTATATATGAGCATATAAAAGTGGGATCATTGCACCGACAGGGGGACCACCCCGAACCCCATGAAAGGAGTCTCAGTGCCACTTGCGATGGAGAGATATTGTTGATCCTAGGCATTTTTTCCTAGGAAAATATGTCCAGAACTGTCAGGATGACTAAGACTATGATGAAGAATACTATTAGGAGACCTATGAGGCTTTAGGCTACACAATTTTCCTATCTCGAACCAACAAAGCAAAGAATGCTCGGTCAACACCTGACTGTCGACCAAGCACTTTGGCCTTTGATAGGCTCAATAGAGGATCAACCTTTGATAGAATCGATAGGAAATTTACATGATTGGATCTCTCATTCTCATAGTAAAGTTACATCCAGGGGAAATAGAGGACATAGTGATGGTCTACCCCGACAAGGCCGAGAAGATCAAGATCGAAGAGAAATGAATAGTCGAGAGAGTACAGTGGCACGATAGACATCCGTAATTGCGGTTTCACCAGAAGGAGGGGATGACAATATCATCACTGAAGACAAAACTTGGAATATCTCCATTCAAAGGTTAGAATACAAGATTTACTCACTGCACAAGAACCTAAACCCCAATTATCGAGGTTATTTGGAGGGGTGTCCTTTTATTGCAAGGATTGTGAGCTATCCAACCCCTGCAAAGTTTGAACCTCATATTGTCAGCACGAAGTATGATAGGAGTTCGTATCCCATCCATCACATTGAGATATTTTAGTCAAGTGTCAATATTTACTCAATCCCAGATGAGATGACATGCAAGGCATTCTGTATCACTCTCACTAGTGCATCCCATATGTGGTACATAACTTTGCCTAAAAACACCATTGATAATTTCAAGCAGTTGGCCGAGAAGTTTATACATAATTTATTCTTTTCCATAAAGCTCTCAAATATGGTAACTCACATGTTATATGTGAAACAAGGTAAGAATGAGACACTGAGGGGTTATATCCTTCAGTTCATCAAGGAAAAATTGGAAGTTTAAGACTATGAGGAGAACATTAGTTTGACAACCCTTATTAGCGGGATAAAGTAGGATAAACTTCTCTATAATCATGCCAAAGATCCTCCCAAGACCATGATGGAATTCTTGTCCACGTCCAGGAGGATCACGAATGCAGAGGATGCCATGGTGGCCAAAAACGAAGATTGAAAGATTCCAAAGGAGGGAAGGATCATTTGAAAAAAGATAAGGAAGGGAAGAAAGATATTGACCAAGGATAAGTTTTCCAAATATACCTCCCTAATGATGAACCCCAAAATGATCTTCAATGAGATCAAGGACAACAAGGCACTTCGATGGCGAGAGAAGCCCAAGTCCACTCCTCACAAAATTAACAAGAGGAAATTGTGCAAGTTACGCAAGGAAAATGAGCATGTAACTAATAAATGTTTTCCTTTAAAGGATGAGATAGAGAAACTATTGAAGTAGGGAAATCTCCATAAGTATGTGGATCAGAGTGGTGCCAAAGACGAATCAAGGTGAAATCACTGTGAGGGAAAGGCTAACAATCCTAGACGATAGTCTTCGGTCGACAAAAAGGATGATGACTCAGACAATGAAGAAGATGACCCCGATCTCCCACAAAAAATATTAGAGGCAAAAGATCGGATGTTGTGATATCTTTTGACGTAAAAATGATATATGGAGGTTTGGTCGATGGAGACCCAGAGTCGATCGATTGTAAAGCCCATGCTAAGGAGGCAAAGTCGGCGCCTAATAGAATGGATGTTAACTCGGACGAAATAGAGTCGAGGCCAGAAAAGTTGAAGAAAGTTGACATGGACACCTTAATGGTGGGATTTTTAATACTGGATTTCAAGGAAATTCAATCCCCTCACAAAGACACTTTGGTCATCAACACCAGGGTCCATAGTTATGATGTATCATGTATCCTTATTGATAGTGGTAGGTCGACCGACGTGATATTTTAGGACTACTTTTAGTATTTGAACTCAACAAGAAGAGATTGGTCCTATACCACCAGCCGTTGATCAGCTTCAGTGGAGAGAAGGTCCACCCTTTGGGGATGGTTGAAATGGATGTCTACATGGGCACCTCGACAATTTGTCTTACCAGAAAAGTGAGCTTTTTCATTATGGATGAGCATGTATTCTCATACTTAACATTATTCTCAAGAGAGTTAAGCTCAAGGATTTTTAGGTTGTCCCTTACATGGTCCACAAAAAAATTAAATTCTTGACCCCTTATGGATTAGGGGAAGTTCAAGGTGACCAAGTGAAAGATAGAGAATATTACTTTAGCTCAGTAGAGAAGAGGATGTCTTACAAAAAGTCTATTACTTCCTATAATATAGATACTCTCACCCCAAGGGACGAGATGAAACTAAAAAAAGGTGATCTCGTCAAAGAGGTAGAATCAATCATCCTTAATTAGGAGAGCCAAAAAAACCGTGCATATCGAAAAAGTCTTAAAGAAGGATGTAAAAGAAGAATTGGCAAAACTATAAAAAAAATGAGGCACACTATCTTTGCATGGAGTCAAGAAAACATGACAAGAGTAGACCTAAAGATTATTTTACACCGATTGAATATTAATGAGAAGGTGAAGCCTATAAAGAAAAGAAGAAGAACGTATGCGAGGGACTAATATGAGATTATCCAGTACGAGGTAAAGAACTCCAATCAGCCTAGTTCATATGATAAGTTCAGTATCCAGATTGGTTATCCAATGTTGTTATTGTGTGAAAGTCAAATGATAAATGGATAATGTGTGTTGACTTCACTGACCTGAATAAAGCTTGCCCCAAAGATAAATTCTACTTACCTGTAATTGATCAGGTAGTTGATTTTACTACCGAGCTTGAGTTAATGAGTCTCATGGATGCGTATTCAAGTTACAATTAGGTATTCATGAATGAGACCAATGCTCAGAAGAACCCATTTATCAAGGATAAAGGGACATACTATTATAAGGTATTATTGTTCGGCCTCGAGAATTCAGGGACAACATATCAAAGGCTGGTGAACAATATGTTTGAAGACTAGTTTTTGAATACCATGGAATTTTATGTGTATAATATGTTTACTGAGAGTTTAATGGCCGAGAGTCATGTTATCGACCATGAACGAACGTTTGACACGATGGATATATTTAGGATAGAATTGAACCCAGGAAATGTGTTTTCAGTGTTGGCGCGGGAAAATTCCTCAGCTTCTCTTTTAACCATATGGAAAATTCCTCAGCTTTGCCTTATAGGGGGCCAAGCTAAAGTATCTAAGAATGGAGAAATTAGCGTACGCATTGATACATGCTTCAAGGAAGATGAAGCCATATTTCCACGCCCATACAATGGTGGTGCTCACCGACACTCCCTTGCGGAAGGTTATCCATAAACCTAACAAATCAGGTTGGTTGATGTCCTGGTAATTTGAGATAGGTGAGTTTGACATCATCTATTATCCTATGACCATGATCAAAGTTCTAGCCATGGTAAATTCTACAGCCGAATTTACATAGGCCAGGACCGACATTGATGGTATGGAAGAGACGATAGCACCAGCAGTTATTTCCAGAGGAAGCTTAAAATTCATCAATGATCAAGGTTGGCAAGGTCAAAATTAACGAGATTGATTTTATTTTCTGGAATGGGAATGTGAATAAAGGGCATTTTTCACAGGAGGATTGTACATGGAGCCTATTTGTTCACGGCTCGTCTTGTGATAACGATAGGGGCGTCAGGTTAATACTCTCAGCACTAGATGGTATAGATATTGAACATGCTTTGATGTTTAGCTTTAAGGCATAAAATAATGTGTTAGAGTATGGGGCATTACTGTAAGGTATCTCCCTTGCCAGGGTACTAAACATCAGCCTAATGATCATCCACAGTGACACGTTGTTGGTCGTGAACCAAAATATGGGAATTTATTAGGCCAAGGACGAGACAATGGCCAATTACTTTATGCGAGTCAAGAAAGTAATGAAAAACTTCAAGGATGTGTAGCTCAGTAGAATTCCTTGTCTTGAAAATAGCTGAGCCGATGCTTTGGCAAGGTTAGCGTTAGTAATAAGGCTAGAAATTGAGAGTATAATTTTGGGGGAAATATTGCACAATTCGACAATAGAAGAAGATGGCAACGGGGTTCATTTTTTCTTGAATTTGAATTCATCAGATTCATGGATGGATCCATTAATTAAGTACATACGGGATGGCAAGCTCCTAGACTCCAAGGCTGAGAAAAAGAACCTTAGATACAAGTCAACAAAATTCGCAATCATTGGAGATGTTTTATACAAATGGGGATTCTTGCTACACCTACTCAGATGTGTTCACCCTTTATAGGTCGACTATGTCTTAGAAGACACCCACAAAGGATCACGTGAAAGCCATGTAGGTGGACGATCTCTTTGTACAAAGAGTGATTATTGGTCAACGCTAATGAAATATGCAGCTAACTATGTAAAGAAGTGTGATAAGTGTTAGAGAACTACAAGCATCCCTCATCAGCCTCATAATCCACTCTCATCCATATCTACGCCGTGGGTTTTTTCTATTTGAGAAATTAATTTAGTAGGTCCTCTTCCAAAGGCAACTTGTAATTATCAGTATCCGATTGTAGCTATTAATAATTTCTTAAAGTGGGTAGAGACCAAGACAATGATTTCAATCACTGAGGTAAATACATTCATGTTTATTTGGAGGAATACTATTTTTATATACGTCATGCCCCATACCTTGATATCATATAATGGTATGAAAATTAAGAATACGTCTTTGGAGGCATATTGTGGAAGAGTCAGCATTAGATACTTTTATCCGGTACTAAGCCGACCCCATGGCAATTTCCAGATTGAGATTATGAAAGGGAGGATACTTGATGGAATCAAAGAAAAATCTAGAGGATGCAAAGTGTTTGTGGACATAAGAGCTATATGGGGTCCTATGGGTATATGTGATGACTGAGAGGATGTTGACGGGTGAAACACGTCTTATGATAGCCTATGGGTCTAAAGCAATCATTCAAACTAAGCTTGGGCTACCCAGCCACAAAGTCCAAACCTATTATCCCAAAGCTAATGAAGACAAAAGGAGACTCAATTTAGATGTTATTGAGGAGAGACAGGGCGATGCTAAAGTTAGACAATCCACTTGTCAGTAGAGAGCTTCCAGGTTCTATAACAAGAGAGTAAAGGACATACTGATAGCTATGGGTGACCAAGTGTTGAAGAAGGTTTGGCAGAAACCAAATAAGAGGCATCCTAACTGGCACAGGATATGTGGAGTAACAAAGGAGGACATCCCATAAAATTATCAGTTGATAAATCTAGAGGGTGGATCCTTCTATAACCATTGGAATGTTGATCACCTGAAGAGATACTACCAGTAAAATTTATTTTGCTTATTAGTTTGTACGACAGTTTATGAATTAATGGAAGATACAAGTTTTGCTTCATATCTTCTTGTTATTGTTAATTGATGTATGGTTTGAGATATTTTTAATGGTAAATCAGTTAGACTACATCTTGGTGATAAGGGAGTGCATGAGGAGTCTCATCTCTAAACACACTCTCAATAACACCGAGAGGGGGAAACAATGTAATAATATCACTTACGTGGTGAAAAACACAAAACATCATTATGTGGTGAATTGATGGTCAAAACTCTCTCGACAATATGAGAGAGTGTGAAGATATAAGTCTCGTCCATACACTATCAAAAATTATTAAAGGGGACTTATGTGGTATCATCATTTACTTAGTGACAAACAAAACTTGAAAATAATTGACTATAGTTATTTAAACATCACTATTTGGTGAATTAGTGGTCAAAACTTTCTTGGCGAGATGAGAGTGTATGAAGAGATAAGTCTCGTCGATACACTCTCAATAATGATGACAAGAGACCTATATGATAACCTCATTTAATTGGTGACAAACATAAAAATTAAAAATCATTTATATGGTTTGTTAAGCATCGTCCTATTGTAAGTGTACCCACAAGAATTATGCATAAATTACTAAAAAAAAGGTAACAAGTCATAGAGTTGCAGATACTGCACTTGACAAAAATGAAAAAAAAATATAGGTATTGCATATCAGCCATCGATAGCTTCAATAGTTATAAACATTGTTAAAAGTATAGACATGTTCAAATGTTTGAATAGGTGAGAATTTAAAAAGATAATGTTTACAAGTGGAGAGGTCATTAGGATACAGGCGGACACCCAAGAAAAATTGAATAACATTTGAACAAATATCTCATGGTTGTTTATCATCCTAATTAGAGATGATACTATCAGCAGTGGGCTAGGTCTTAGTGCCAGCCTTAATGTTAAAACCCTCTGTCATCTCGACTCTTTCTTGCACTGATGTCTTTGCGACTGTATCTTCAGTGGAAAGACCCTCATCCTAATTATCATTCAAAGCATAAATTATCATTGGGTTTGAGAAGTCAAAAGTTAAGAAGTCCTTCACCAGGTATGCGACATCGGGGTATTTTACAGTCGCCCATCGGAGGGAAGATCGGGATCCCCTCTCTAAGTACTAAAGATCATAGACGAAAAAATCATTTGAATCCTTGAAATCATCTACACCTATTTTCTTCGTGGCAGTTAGCTTGGCCTTGGGTTTTTGGTTTAGACTGGCCATTAGGGAGTCATGCCCCTTTTCTGAGCAGCAAGGCCATCCCGCCTCCTCTTCTCAAGTTCCTCAACCTTCTGATTATGGTTGAGTTACTGCACCTTCAATGTCTTTCTGAAGTTATCCTCAACCTTAATTGTATCAGAGGCCTTTTGTACAGCAAAAATATTGTCTTGGACCCATTGGGTAAATTAATGAAAGAAATAGAGGGGCTGGAAGATAAACAAGAAAATAGTTATTACAAGACGATATAACACTTATAAAATTTTAGAAAGCAACAAACGTGAAGTTAATTACCCGGATGGTTCTATGAAGGCCAAAGTTGGATATACTAGAAGGCTCCATTGATTCAAAAAATCTACGATCAGTATCAGGTAGAATTAACCCAACATCGGTATTCACCCTCATTTGATCCCCAGTCAAAGAATCTGAGTTGATTGACAACAATGATAGCTTTTCGACTATGATCAAGTCAGAAGATATTGGTATGGCCCTACTAGCAGCGTCCTTAAAAATGTTGGACCTCCTTATTTTCTTTTATTGAGGTATGATTTCTAAAATGCCCTCATGGTCATCTTACTGAGCAAGTTTTCAAATGAAGGGGTATCCATATTTCAAAGATGGTCAGAAATATTAAATGGACGACTTACAAATAAAAGACAAGATTGGTATTATAAAGAAAATAAGAGATGGCAATACAATTATAACGTGAAAGGCACTTACATAACTCAGTCAGGGGGTAAACCCCCAGACCCGTCTCTGCCAGAAACTGGAGATTCATCAGTTTTTCAAACTCCACTAGATCACCCTTAGCTCCATTACCCCATATCTGAAGAATTTTGTCTTGGTCATTAGTGCTCAAGCCAGGGTTAAGCTTGGTGGATATTGAAGCTTTGGCCAATCTTTGGGTGTCCCTTTTCCCTACGGCACTACAAGAATTACTGAAGTCAAATGCCAAAGATCCTAACGTAAAGAATCATCGAGGCTTTCACTTATGGTTTAAAGTTTTGTTCACTGTCAGAACATTTTTGGTGGATTTACTGGCTACAAGATGAGTGTTGTCACGATGAGTTTTTATGGATGAGACATTATAACATGCATAGAATACAATAACTGGAAGGTTGGATCAATGAACCAACTTCCAGAGGGAGATAAAGCCAAGTAACATCCTCCAAGCGTTGAGTGAAAGCTACGCTAGAGAATGTCCCATTCTTGCCAAGATTGTTCATAAATTAGGATGTATAGAAAGCCTAAAGATGAACTTGAACATATGTTCGTAGACAACTATTTTTCCCTCTTGGCCGCTAAAGTCCCTATTTTTCGCAATCGGCACTATTCTATTTATAGTACACTTAATCATGTACAAATGTCTCCATAGTAAAAGATTAATTTCCTTAACAGTTTTCTTAAAAGTGTGGGTATATGAATTGTCAAGTTGCTCCTCATCCTCATCCTGAGAGTCATATAAAATTTCGACTTCCAGGACTCCACTTGGATACCTACTGCAAAACTCGAAAGCACGAATGATTGAGAGAGGAACATACATAAGTGGTGGGGGGATATGCTACCCCAACTCTAGGCTCTTCGGTATCCGATACCTCATGAATGGATGGTTCTTTATTACTAGACTCGTCCACATCAAAGCCATTAATATGAGATGGGGGTACCCTCATGGACTCATCAAAGGATTCTTACCTATCGGAATACCCAAAAGCAGAAGGACTGGACCTCTTGGACGACGACAATGACTGAAAACCCTTAGACGAGGTTCCAATCATGATATCAATACTTAGCTCGATGAAGTTGGGTTTAGGATGGTATGTGACAGCTAAAGGGGTTGGTTGGATTGGAAGTGTGGTCCCTTCCTCATCTTTTCTTTTAGACTTAGCCTCGACCTCACCCTTACGTATCTCTCTAAAGATGGTCTCTCTCAGGTGTGGAAATTGGTTAGCTAACTCATAGAGTGTCTAGAACACCTAAAAAAGAATAAGGTTTGAACTTTTTTTACTATTGGATTAATATGGGAAACAAATGTTTAGCTTGGGTGTTTTTCAGGAACAACCTGGGACGTTCAACCAAGCAAATGATCAGAATGCATCGGTAAATTCAACCCTTTGCTAACAAGAGGACTTAATGATACAGACCACCTAAACAATGTCCTTACCACCTCAAATACCCAACATAACCATAAATACAACCCAGAACCGCCCTACCAGTCCTTCAAAAAACTTGAAAAGAAGCTAGAAAATGAAATCTTGAAAAGGGAAGCAAATAATGGTGGAATATAGAAAAGAACAGAAGAAAAATGGTTACCTGAGAAAGAAGATCGATTGGGAGGAGGAAAATGACACGAACAAGTACTGTAGAACTCTAGTTCGAAGAGATAGAAATAAAAGTTGAAAAATAACTCAAGCAGGGAATGTTTTTATGAAGAAGAAATAGAAAATTTTGATTTTTTGAGGTATTTAAGTGGAGTGATCATTGAAAATAGTAAACCAGGAATCAAATCATTAGGGAAGAAATCCCTAGGGAAGGCATGTAGACACCAATTCTTGGCCAACGTGCGGAGCCATATAACTTATGACATGTGTCACCCTAAGTTCACCAAAGAAATAGTTGTGTCTGAGACATTAAAATGACTCCTCAAGCTCAGCCAATCATGTACATGTCCTAAAAGAAACCTCTAATATTAAGGGATATATTCCTCATAGGCAGTCAGACATGTATACCCCCCAGCCTCCCATTCACATTGAAGACTAAAGGCTAGGGGTGATTGATGTACATGAGCCTGGTCCCGTTGTCAAATACCCCATACATAGCTCAATGGATCTTACTCAACATTTATTACACAAATTTGTTCATCGATTGATATAGTATGTGCCACTCTCAACATTTTCGGCCTTTGGCTCCTCATCCTCGGCACTCCATGGTCATTTAACAGAGCTCGCTCAAGTCCTTCTTGATATATTTCATCTCATCCCCATAAAATTATGACAGGACGAGACGTCACTTTACGTCGTGAGTGAGTGTAACTCAGCCTCATAGTTGCTTACCTGGAAAACCACCTCTGTCAATCTGAACTCATCTAGGACCATCATATCCGACATAAGCATTTTAGGTGGAACAAGTCACATGTGCGTACCATTATAGTAGATCTCCATCCCACTTGGTGGAATATTTCATCCTCATGGATTATACATGTGATAGATAGGTGCTGATATCTCATTGGATCACTTGTGTCATGTATACATGATGCATACTTGGGGGCGCACTGTACACCCCCAAGACTATATGATCCTTCTACTTATTCATTTATAAGGATTAAATATTTAAAACCATATCCGAATATCTATCCAATCACACTACACAGGGAGAAAGCTGGAGAGCTATATTTTCATAACCATTAGTTCCTAATTGCTATACGTGAATTACATCCTTGCACAGTGGAGTAGGCCTAATAGGCCAAACCACTTATATTCTTTGTCTTTTTCATTATTTCATCCCCTTCTTTTTATTTAATTTCCTTCCCATATATTACTCAATTGTTAAAAAAACTCATGTAAATTTATGTGGTGATTCACAACATTATCAATCATTTCACATAGAATGACGTGCAGACTCCTGAGGTGCGCGTCGACATTTGAATCCTCCCCACATTGCCAGACCTTGTGTGTTATCCACTAAACACTCATAATTATTTTATTCATTTAGATATGTCCATTGAATTTGAACGAGCCACCCCTATTTGGTATTAAAAAGCCAACGTCTCAGACTTCATATAATCAATGATTTTTTCTACTATTCTTCTCCAACAGTCATTTATAAGATATTCCTCCATTCTCAAAACCTGGCTAGTTTTTAAATGTGAAGTCCTCTTTAGTTTGCATCAGGATATCATATGCATTCATCTTAGGAGTGTCCATATCGGGTTTACTTCCTTGTTTCGTTCATCTCATTGGTATGCTAGTTTTTCCCATTTTTATACCTTTTAATTTGTATAGATGTATCATATCATTGTCTAGGCTTTTCATTTCATTTTACTAGAATTAGTAACTTCGTGTCCCAATACCCAATGGGCAACCCCCATATCTCCAATTTTCAGTCTTTTGATTCACCATTACAACTAGACTTTGACTCGCTTTAGCCTTTTGGAAAATCTTTCTAGCCTTTATTGTCTAGAAAGCATTCAACATTAACGATCCCTTGCTAGTCTTTGGGATATTTTTTATGCCTTTGGGATTTCATATAATGAACATAGGGTTTCCACCCGAGGGTCCTCTTCATCAAATGCCAATAGAACCACTCACCCCATAGGGCTCCGAATGTTTCCCAGTGGAATGGAATGTCACGGGGAAACCCCTAAAACATACCACAAATGATTGGGGTGAGGGCCTTAGTCTCTTATGGGCCTTGTCCATTTGTCTCACTGAAGAAACTGATCATACCCTCAATTCTCGTGATGGGGAAATTTGATATTATGAGGAATTATTTCAATAAGGGAATGGATGTTTCCTCTCGAAGCCCACTCATGATATCGTCTCGTTAATCAACCTTCCCCCTCCTACCTTATACCAAATTCATGGAGATTCCTTATCAGATCCATGGTGCATATCCATGATTTGTCCCTGAAAATGGGGGAATTATTGATTATTTAACAACCCATGGCCTTCTAAGGGTTGGCATACCCTAGCTTGTAGGCGTAAAGGTGAAATATTTATTACATCACTTCTCTCCTCCAACTACAATTGGAGGCATCACTCATTCTTTATCAGAGGGGAGTGGTGGAAATATGATGATGATAATGACATAACATGTCATTTGTTCACCATTCCTCTTGTGTGGAATAAGCTCGACCTGATTGAGTTAAACCCATGTACTTTATGTGTTAAGCATTTATTTTGCGAAGACTCATTTTGTGTTATAAAGAGATCTTCAATATTATAAATTATTTTACAGATATCTTCATTGACCTTCATGACATTTCCAATGCCCAAAATGAGAGGGTTCGGGATGTTATGATCAAGGCTCGATCTTTCATACAGCTTTTTAATGTTAGGAGACTCAAGTAGTGATTTCATTTCTAGGGAGATGAAGTGCATGATCTTGGCGACTTTTATCTCCTACCAGAAATGAAGAAGGATGCCTTCTACTCAAATATTTTTAGTGTTCATACTTCCCTATTTATAAAGGGAAAACATTCTCGTACTCGGTAATTTTTTTTCTTTGGTTCATTAAACTAAGTGGATTTTTTTTGTTTTCTTCTATCTTCTGAAGACAAACAAGCCTTATGCGTGTATTTGTTTATCTTGTCGATCAATTTGAATTTGCTATTTTTGACACATTATATCAAAGCAAATTTGGCAATGATGAAGTCGAACAAGCCGAAGTCTAACCTTGTTACTAAATACCCAGGCCAAAACCATTTATCTAACATTTCTTAATTCCCCGTGTGTGTATTATATTTGTTTGACTATTTCATACCTATTATTGTGAGGTCTTTTATGTATTTTTGTATTTTATTTATGTGCATATGTTTTTATATATAGTAGTGTTTATGTGTTTCATATTAGTATATCAATATGTGTCTTTTTGTGGGACATATATTATGTAGATAGACATAGGTGTTTGTCGTTAATATATTCTTCTTTATTTTATTTTAGTTTTTTTGTTTAGTTTATATTTTTATTGGTATATTTAAGTCTTTTATATTTTTCTATGTGTGTTTTTTAGTTTTTAATATTTGTACATTTTATTCTTATTATTTTTTATGTGTTATAAATATGTGCATAATATATATATATATATATATATATATATATATATATATATATATATATATATATATATATATATATATATATATATATATATAGAGAGAGAGAGAGAGAGAGAGAGAGAGAGAGAGAGAGGAGGGATCTCTAGCGGGTGAAATTGACGGGTGAATGAGCGGGTCTAAAAAAAATAAAAGAAGGAGCACACGTGGAGCACCAAAACTGGAACATTCAAACTTAAAACCAAACCTTATCCAACCCTCTCTCCATTCCCTCTATCTCCACGTGTACCCTTGCTGGCAACCTTAAAGCTCCAATATGAAAGGATGTTAAGACTCATGATTTGGTGGGCAAGCTTATAGGTCCCATATGAAATGTTTATGGTTTATTTTAGACCGTTTAATATTACATTTAATTTTTATTTCTCAGTTTTTTTTTTCAGATTTATGCTAACAAAATTATTTGTTGTTTATAAACAAAAATAAATTTAAGTTTTTTACATTAGTTTAATTTTAAGATTTTTGAAATTTTACTAGTGTATTTAAATAGTTTAATATTACGTTTTTCTTAATTTTATTTATTTATTTTCCAGATTTGTGCAAAACAAATTATTAGATTTTTCCAAATATATGCTAAATAAATATAATTTTATTAAATTTTTTAAGTAATTTATTTTCTAATATGAATAGAAGCAATAAATAATTTTGTAGGAGAAATGTGAAGAAAAAAAACTAAACAAAATTAAAAACCGTAATATTGAACTATTTAAAACAATCCAGTAACATTTCAAAAAACTGTAACATTAAACTATTTCAAAAATACTAAGGTGAGCATTGGCGTGTCGAGACCGCAATGCTTACGTTGCGTGTCGAGATTGGTTAATTTGTTATGGATGTGGGTCCGCGCCAGTGGAATTAACCAATCTCGACACGTAAATTAGGAAAATATTACAACGCAAGTCCTAATTTTTTAATGGAGATATTTTTTTTTATTAATTATTACATAGAAGGGAAAAAAAATTGATGTATTAAATTTACGATTGATTAGTTCGCTGGCGTGGACCCACATTCTACAAATGATTATTTTAGAATATTTTATATAAAAAATATAAAAAAAAATATTCAAAATTATAAAATCATTTGTAAGCGATTGATTAGTTCGCTGGCGTGGACCCACATTCTACAAACGATTGATTAGTTCGCTGGCGTGGACCCACACAGGTTAATTTCGCTGGCGCGGACCCACATCCATAACAAATTAACCAATCTCGACACGCAACGTAAGCATTGCGGTCTCGACACGCCAATGCTCACCTTAGTATTTTTGAAATAGTTTAATGTTACAATTTTTTGAAATGTTACTGGATTGTTTTAAATAGTTCAATATTACGATTTTTAATTTTGTTTAGTTTTTTTTCTTCACATTTCTCCTAAAAAATTATTTATTGTTTCCATTCATATTAGAAAGTAAATTACTTAAAAAAATTAAATAAAATTATATTTATTTAGCATATATTTGGAAAAATCTAATAATTTTTTTTGCACAAATCTGGAAAATAAATAAATAAAATTAAGAAAAACGTAATATTAAACTATTTAAATACACTAGTAACATTTCAAAAATCTTAAAATTAAACTATTCTAAAAAACTTAAATTTATTTTTTGTTTATAAACAACAAATAATTTTGTTAGCATAAATCTGAAAAAAAAAACTGAGTAAAATAAAAATTAAACGTAATATTAAACGGTTTAAAATAAACCATAAACATTTCATATGGGACCTATAAGCTTGCCCACCAAATCATGAGTCTTAACATCCTTTCATATTGGAGCTTTAAGGTTGCCAGCAAGGGTAAACGTGGAGATAGAGGGAATGGAGAGAGGGTTGGATAAGGTTTGGTTTTAAGTTTGAATGTTCCAGTTTTGGTGCTCCACGTGTGCTCCTTCTTTTATTTTTTTTAGACCCGCTCATTCACCCGTCAATTTCACCCGCTAGAGATCCCTCCTCTCTCTCTCTCTCTCTCTCTCTCTATATATATATATATATATATATATATATATTAAATTGTATACACCCACACACTAGATAATTTCCCTTGCCTCACATCATTCAAAACACCATCAGATTCTTTCTCATCGCTCATCCTTTTTCACTCCCACTCACGTTCTCCAAACCTAACCAATCCATAACGAACCCCCAGCCATACTCAACCCATAACGCACCTAAACTATACCCGAGATGCAAGGTCTATAAAACTTTAACTTTTCTCAACCATCGATAAATGTGTAGACACTACATTCTAGGACCCCCTAAGTCTCTCCTTTGGTCCTTAACACCTACCCATTTCACTATAAACACTAGGTCCCACTCCGAGTACCGATCTAGAGTCCATCGGGCGCTCCCGAGCCCATTTGATGCCCATAAACTCGATTTTCAGAGCAAAAGCTCTTTGAATCTTTGAAGGGCTCTTAATCCCCTTTCAAATGGTCTGCCCCGTGCATGAATCGGCATAATGGTTCGGACGAACGAACCATTTTACTATTGAAAATCAATTCGGATACCACAGGGCACTCTCGGGCCCTGATTTGACCCCAATAAAGTTCACCGTCAGAGCTAAAGCTCCTTTAATCTTCAAAGGGCACGGAAACCCCTTTCCAACAATCTACCCCGTGCGCAAAATTTCATAACTGTTTGGACGAATGATTAGTTTTCCCCTAAAAATTGTTCTGGAAGCCACCGGGAGCTCCTTTTGACCAAAGTCAACCCTTTATCTAGAACGAGACTGAATGAATCTCCAAAGGTCACTGAATACACTTTATAAAAATCCAACCCATGCGCGATTTTGACCTACGATATAGTCGAACGATCCGTTTTACTCCGAAAGGTCACTGGGTGCTTTCAAGCCCCTGTTGACAAAGGTCAATTGCCCGAACTAAGAAAAACTCTTTAGAATGTCTAATTACATCTCCTAACTTTTCCAATGGTCCACCCCGTTCTCGATTCTTACTTACTATGCGAAAGAATGATTTGTTTCCATCCGACGATCTCCCGTCCAAAAGATCGACGTGCCCTCTTAGCCACATTTGACCCAAAGTCAACTCCCGGACCCGGGGGTGGTAAAAAGGACTACTTAGGGTTTCTGAAGTAAATTTATAATGGTATTACCCATGCACGATTCAAATTAATGGATTATGTTCTACAACCATTTTTCCAGAAAATATGCATGAGACTGCCAATTGACATGTCTAGATCCCAAGATATTAGCATTGTGTCTAGGGTCACCTGTCGGTAGGCAGGACAAGGGCATTGTCGATCAGCAACCTCCTTCCCCTATAAAAGGAGGTCATGACCTCACTCTAAGGGAGAGATCCATCAGCATCAGTGATCTCATCAACATTATCTCTAAATTAGCAAAGTTCCCCATGTGAAGTTCCATTAAAGCTTACATTCCTATCCTTTTCATACCCAATTTGACAAAATCATATTCTCTCTCGTACAACACTCATCTCACATTCAAGGGAGTTCATCCAAGATCAAATATAAATCTTCAAAGAAGGTCCAATTCCTTCCCTCTCTCTTTAAATTCCTTATTTTTCCATAAATTTTATTAGATTCATAATTTAGTTCCTACTTTAGTTCATACACATTAATATCTACATTTTTATTAGTATATTGAACATACTTTATTTTCTATAGAAAAAACCCAAAACAACAAAAAGGGGTTTATGCGCATAAAATCCAAACGGAATTATCCATCAGACTTTTTCAAAACCAAAAGCACATTTTCTACACACACTCGTCTATAATAAAATTTCGTTCGGATCTATGGGATAAACCCCACCTCCACCACACATTCGAACTATGTGGGATTTGAATACTTTATAGGCTACGTATGAATTTCGAATTAAAGATCGAGACTCGAGTCTAATTTTCTAATTTTCCAATTTTTCAACTTCCCAAATTATAATTTTCTAATTTTTTCAATTTCACAAATTCCCTAATTTTCCTAAAATCTTCCATTTCCACTTTTTGTAATATTCTTGCATTACATAGTATGCTTGTTTGTGTTTCATCCAAAATGTATTATCATTTCATAATAATGCTAGTATCGCGATAAATGAACAAATCGTAGTTTCTATCTATATTATTTTGGGAACATTCCTATGGATGACTTCACTCTACCTTTCCCATGGTATGAGTTGAACAGTTTTTATCTCCATTATATATGCACACGCACACAATTCATGGATAAATAAAGCAAAACAATAACAATAGCCTATGAGAAACCGAAGGGGTGGGATGGATCCCTAACATCTTTCCATTTTGTAACTTAGCCCCCGAACCTTCGATTTATTGGTTTCATATGCATCAGTTTTTCCTTAATGCCTCTCTCTCGAAGTGTCAATATGTTCTTTTACCTATTTTTTGCAAAATAGGTTGATGAATCCATCTCTTTACATTTACCCCACACCAACGATGGCCGATGCACCCCGAAAAGGGGCGTGAGACCGATATCTTTCGAGGGATCCTCCACCCCCTTCCCCTCGAAGATTTCCTGGGATGGCCATAGTGGCGACTCCACTGGGGATTTTTTTCCATAAGATGGATAAACTCTGTTTGCATGTGTGTTTTTATTTCTTGTGTGCATATACCCCCATTTGTATGTTCCCATTTTCTCTCCTTATTTCATGTAAATACCCACCTCATGATTATGATACTACTCACACACTTGTAGAAATTCTCTATGTACATTTCACACCACGTGCACCTAGGATCACATACACCACTTAGAAATTCATGCTTAGGTGTCACTAACACACAGCTCCACTTGTATATATCCATGCTCAGTTACACTTATCAAACACCACTTGTAGTTGATAGGTTCACTACCACACACTCACTTGTAGATAATCATGCACCACTCACTCTGACATATCCATAAGTAATATTGATTTATTTCTTGTGCATCATCCCCCTGCTTGGTGTGATGCTCATTAATAAAGATACTCTCTCCATATGATACTAATCAAGAATCATGCATGATACACACAACATCACCAAACAGCATTGTTATTGACCAAATTTTGCCTTGTAACTGGGGGGTCACTTCGTGATGGGCACTGGTTTGGCATGCCATAGTTAGCCTAAGCGATATGACTTTCACCTTCCATTGGCCAAGTCGCTTCTACGTATATCGAACGGTTTCCCCGCATCGTACCTCTTGACCAAAGTCATGACGGGAGGTATATCGCATGGAACTCATTCATGTACATGGAGTATATAGAACTCGCTCTCACACGTACTATCCCCATGAGGTATATAATGAGGCAATTCATGTACAATCAGGTAGGGCTATCAATGGACCCGGACCCGACCTGAATTAACGGATCGGAGCAAATTTTATAGACCCAATTATCCGATTACCCGATTAGTTAATGGATCGGATCTAGATATACATGACTCCAATCCGATAAGGACACGACTCGAATGTGTATATATATAATATAATAAATATATATTTATATATAATATTATATATATATATATAGTCTTACATATAGTTACTAAATATATATATATATATATATATATATATATATATATATATATATATATGTATATTCGTGTTGGGTCTGGATCCATTTTCTGAGATCCGACGGGTATTCGGGTCGGGTCTCCGGGTCCTTAACGGATCCGTGTTTGGATCCATTTTCTGAGACCCGATGGCTAATCGGGTAAGACCCGATCTGCTAAAAATATATCCGGATCAGATCTGGATATACCCAAACCCGATCCAGACCCAATCCGTTTACACCCCTACATTCAGGTATATCAAATGGCTTGTCCTTACGTACCGATTTCCCTCAAAATCAAGATGTATATCGTGGAAGTCATACCAAAGGGGGGAACCCTTCCAATTAACCCAACAACTGCATACCCACACATAGGTGTAAACCTAGGACACGCATATTTATTTTTTTAGTTTCAACTCGAAACTCTGCCGAAATATCGGGTCAGAATGCCGCCCAAATTTTTGCGCAAATTTTAAAATGGGACCCTGCCGACGAGCCTGGTAACAAGTCCAACCTTAGTTTTTTCATATTTTTCAAACCTATTTTTTTTTAGGCTCGGGTCCTGTCCGACATTTCACTTTTCGCATTTAGGTAAACCGAATAAGTGAGAACCTAAGAAACATAATAACAATCATGCAAAGACTTGTGTCTCACTTATCTTTCTTTCCTTTTCCAAAAAGTGTCCAAAAATATTTTTCCTCCTTTATCAAAAACACCAAAAGTATTTTCCCCTTTTTCTCATACCAAAAATATATTTTCTCCCCCCTGTCCAAAACATTTTTCCTTCATCTTTTCCAAAATGCAGAAATAGTTTTTCCTCCTTTTCAAAATAACAGTTTTCCATTTCTCTCTTCTAAATGAAAATCCCAAGTTTTCTCCTTCTCAGGTTGATCATATTCCCTTGGCATAGCTCCCTATTGGCTTAGGTCTTCAGTCGAACCATCGTGAAGCTCCCTCAGTCCCCTCATTTTCTCTGAGTTCGAGATTCATTCACTTCCTGTGGAGAACAGGGATCAAGTGCCAAATGTACAGACGGATACCAAGATTGATAACATTCAAACTGAGGTTCATGAGATGCAACAAAATCGGGTCCCTATTCCGAAAGTGACCCAGGTCCTCTTTCATAAAAAATACAAAAAAAAAGTTGCATTGTAGGTAAGGCCTTTCAAAAGATCTCTAAAAAAGTTTCTTTTCCGTCCCTAATTGGTAATGAGCATATTTACTTGTACCTTATGTGCTTCCTTCCGATAAAGTGTAAGGGAATGTTCCATTAGGTAGCGCATCATCGGATTCATCCAGATCGAGATCCTATCAAAGGCCATAACTTGCACGTAAAATTTCCATCTATTTATACTGGGATGGTCGAGGTATCCAACTCTAATCGTCCATTTTTTGTCCTCTTTAATAGCTGGAGCAAGATTGACAAATGCATTATTGTGACTATTATTCCATCTTAGGAACTATTGCACTTGTACATGCATAAATTATGTAATTAATGGTTTGGCTTCCTCAAGGTATGCGACTATGCTCTTATCCCTGGTGCTATAGTCTGCCAATATCTTGTTTAATACTAGCCTTGAGTCACAGAATACATCAATATGATTCCCTCCCAAGTAGAGTGAGTTTCGCAGTTCGCCGACCAATACTTCATTGTTAGAGGCTTCGAATCCCAAACGAATTGCTTGTTCAATAACTATTATCACCGTGGATAGTAGTACTATCTCAACTCCTACACCCTTAGAATTTAAGGCCCCATCATCACATAATACCCATTTATCTCCTTCTTCGATCGGATATGGGACAAAGTCTATACATCTGTTTGCAATCTCTTGCGATTCTTGCACACTGAATTTTTTTTCAAATGAAGTCTGCTACGATTGCCAATGTATTGAATACTTCAAGTTCACGGGCTATTATAGAATAGCAAGTGTATGTACAGGTCGAACCCACATAGATTTGATCAATTTTACTAATCAATGGCTTTCCAACTAGACGATACAGCATAACGATGAGATTTATAATCTAAAACTAAAATGAAAGAAATTAATGGCAGCAACCAGGAATATGTAACTAATTATGGGAGAAACTAGGATTTCGGATCAATTTATCAATTTCAACTAATATTATGCATTAAAATAATTTCGTAATTCCCGATTTTATAACTCAAATTCAATCGACTCTTGTCCCATTGAATTCAAAAAATAAAATATTTAATCTAAAACAAAATTTAAAGTCTATAATTTAGATGGCTTAAATCCCTATTCCTTTAAAAATATCAATTTTTAGTTTAAAAATGTAGTCTTCAAGCATGAACTATGAAAACAATCGAAGTGCAAGAATAACCCATCAAAACATGCTCACACCAAAAATTATAATTTCAATAAACAATCACTTACAAATGTTTAAAACACATCCTCGTGCCATTTTAAGTGAATACCGAATTTTTAAAACCTTTAAAATATATCGTGAATGAATAAGAAATTAAACTAACTCCATAATACAAATAAGGCATGGTGAATTTCACATACTCCTAGTCTATAATTTGTGCTAGCATAATGAATGACATAGTATAATTACAAGAAAGAGTAATTGTTTTTATTAATGATTGAAACTTACAATACTTGTGTCTCTCAATTAATCTTGACAAAATCCTCCCCACAAAAGTACAATTCTTGACCCTCATATAAACTCTCTAAAAAACTCCTCTCTCCTAAATTGTGTCTGAAATTGTGAGCTCGAGGTTCCTTTTTATAGGCTATGAGGTGATATGTTTAGGTTGGAGTGAAACCCTATTTAATTGGGAGAATAGTTTTGGAACCGAACACTCCACCTCTTTAATCAATGGATCAGAATAAGGTACTCAACTTGTCCCCACTCGCAGACTCTATTTTTTTCTTGACGAACATGCATATTGATTTTCGTCCAACTCGGAGAATAAAAAATTCCGACATTGTAAAAATAGCATTTTTAACGACCATAAAAATGAGCTTTTTGCGATTTTCTCGAGTAGATCTCCAATTTGCACCAAATTTCATCATTATATGCAAAATTTTCACCAGGAATTTTTTTTCACAAATTAGCACAAGAAAATTATAAAATAATCGAAGTGCCCATTTTTAATTTAAAATTATCCATATTTTCTTCATGATCGTTTTTAGAAATATAATAAATATATCGGTTATTTTCCTATTCCCAATTAGTAAACCTTGGTCGACAAATAGTGAATAAAGGAGTTGGACTCGCCTTCTTTAATTTTTTTCAATGACTACTGGCCCATCTGACTCAAATCGAACTATATATTCATCTGAATTGTCAGTATTTTATAGCCACGCATCAAGATGATCAATGGAGGAGTACGAAAAAGATTACGGGATAAAAATATGAGGATAACCGTTTGCAGTTTACTACTCACGAATATATATATATATTTAGTTTTTTTACAAAAGGAATTAAAATTGATTCAAAACCATGTAAACTAACACAGATCAATTTTGTTTATCAAATTTAGGTGAGTGGGAAATTCTATTTTAAATCTAGTTTTTTTAGATCCATCGACGACAACATTAAATTTTAAAATCTAGTTTCTCGAGATTAATCGACGATCCCAAGGTTCTCTGAATTATTCTCACTAATTAAATAACTCATACTCCATGACAGAGGAGAATTATAAAGATGACCAATTAAGCTTATCGCCACAAATATCGATTTTATCTCCAGATATGTGGTCGGTACGAAGACACATTAAAAACTACCAATCATAAACGATGTGAAATGGAATCGATTTGACAAGTTTGCATTGTAGTAGCTTTTACTTATATCTTCATTAAGAGTTTTCCAACGAGCTATTTGATACTATGGGGATAATGTCTAATTACTTTTAAATTAAAAGTGATAGCTCGGGTTATGCAAATGCTCAGTCAATTTATTGATTTTTAGGCCAAGGAAGGGTGATGAAATCCTCACCTTGTCTTGCATCGTGTCGTTGTTTACATCGTGCCGTTGTTTATTTTTACATGGTTAGTTATTTACATGGTTAGTTATTTACATGCCGTTGTTTACATGTCGTTGTTTACATGCCGTTGTTTACATGGTTAGTTATTTACATCGTGCCGTTGTTTACATGCCGTTGTTTACATGGTTAGTTATTTACATCGTGTCGTTGTTTATTTTTACATTACTCATAGGAGAACGTCGCCTATGTTTCAGTTATCTTAGAGAGTTCTTTGTGACCGTAACAAGATTTCACAAGTGCCTTCCATGTTCATTCGCACAACGTTTCTTGCTTTTACGAGATTTTTCTTTACTTTTTCATTTTTTTTTTCTTTTCTACTTTTTCTGTATATTAATGTGCTACTGAAAAATAACAAAAACTGACTACACTAATGTAAAGTGTGAAAAAAAATGTAAACTAAAAATAGCACGACATCACTAACGGTGTAGCTTAACACAAAAGAGAAGAAAACAACTAATAAAACAAACAAGCATACCATGAAACATTTTCTTATATATTCTTGAAATTAAAAAATCTACTTGATTTTTTTTATTTTTTATTTTTTCTTTATTTTCATTTTTTATGGACTAACTACAAAAAATGAAATATGATTTTTTTTGAAATAATATATACGTATTTTCAAATTTTCTAAAAAAAATGTAATTCTTTTTATGGGTTTTTAAGATAAAGCAAAGTAAAACTAGTCTGAAAGTCTATAACTTTAAAGAATAATACAAATTCATAAGAACTGTACCAAAAACTCGTTGTTAACTTATAAAATACAGCAAGTGCACGGGCAATTATAGAATAACGAGTGTAAGTTCGAGTCGAACCTACAATGATTTGATCAATTTTATGGATCAATGATTTCCAACTAGATAGTTTGGTGTAAAAATGAGAATTATAATCTAAAACTAAAATAGAAGTAATTAATGGGAGTAGCCAGGAATATGTAACTAATTATGGGAGAAACATGGATTTCAGATTCGCTTATCAATTTTAACTAATATTAGGCATTAATTTAATTTCGTCATTCTCGTTTTATAATTCAAATTACATCTACTCTCGGCGCGTTTAATTCGAAAAATAAAACATTTAAATCCATACAATATTTAACATCTCTAATTTAGATGGATGAAGTCCCTATTCCTTTAGAAATATCAATTTTGAATTTTAATTAGAGTATTTAAGCATGGACTATCAAAACAAGAAAAGTGCAATAACAACCTATTAACAAATACTCATACGAAAAATTAAAATATGAACAAGCTATAACTTGTGAATGTTTAAAACACACTTCCATGTCATTTTAAGTGAATACAAAATTTTCAAATTATTTAAAATATGTCGAGAATGAAAACGAAATTAAACTAACTATATAATACTAATAAATCATGATAAATTTCACCTAGTCGTAGTAGAGAATTTACAATACTTGTGCCTCTTAAATAATTTTCCCAAAATCCTCCCCCCAAAAATGAAATTCTTGGCCCTTAAATAAACTCTCTAAAAAAATGGTCTTCATGAAATTATGTGCAAAAATTGTGAGCCGAAGGTTCCTTTTTATAGGCCATGAGGTGAGGTGTTGGATTGGAGTAAAATTTTATTTAATTGACCGAATACTATTGGAATCGAATACTCCATCTCTTTAATGATTGGACCGAAATAAGGTACTCAATTTTCCCCCACTCTAGGACTCTTTTTTTCTTAACGAACACGCACACTAATTTTCGTCCAATTCGGATAATAAAAATTTATGATTGTGTAAAAATAACTTTTTTCTAACGACCGAAAAAATTAACTTTTTTGAGAGAATCACCTTTTTACACTACTCTCCAGTTGATCGTCATTTTGCACCAAATTCCATCACTGCGTTAAACATTTTTAGTGGGCAAATTTTTCACAAATTAAAACAAGAAAAATATAAAATTGTTGATGTGCCCATATTTTTACTTAAAATTAATGTCTTGATTATGAATTCGATCATTCTTGTATTTTTTTTTCCTTTTTAACCAAAATGGTTCTACGAACTTATTAAATAAAAAAAATGGGACTAATAAAGTATAAATTTAAGTATAAAATATTTAAAATAATGCACTTATCACTTTGATCGAGGTTTTAATATGAAACTAGATATCAAACCTCCCAAGTTCTACCAATCACTTAGACACTCGTTCAGATAGGCAGGACTTTGTGATCATTGCTCTCAAAGGGAAGAAGGTTAAAACGATGTTAGTGCGTTCCTCGAAGTTGTGCTTAAACTTCCTAGATGTTATCATCAGTGCGTATGAAAGCTTCTTCGATGATAGTTATCTCTTATAAGCGTCCAACAACATTTTACAGGGATAATAAATCAGATCCAGACCCCCATTCTTCTTGTAAACCAAGGATGAGCTAGGTATTCGACTGGACACCGCCAAATAAAAGCACAAAGGCCTTTATCGCCTGGAATAGTCAGTAGTGGTCATTTGCTCAAGTAAATTTATATTTATTTAAGTGCCCTGGTGCATTCTTCGTTCTATACTTCCTTCCTTTATTTATGAAGTTCTTGAAAGAAAGGTCATCATTTCTCTCAAGACATCGATATGAAGCGATCGAGGACAGCTAACATGCAAGTAAATTTGTGTACCTCGCTCAGAGTCTTAGGGGGATGCACCTTCCAATTGTCTTTAATTTGGTCAGGCTTTCCCTCGATACCTCTTTGACTTACTAGGAATCAAGTATAAATATCTTGAGTGTGACCCCAAGGAGAACTTCATCGCGTTTAGCTCCATCCTATAATAACGAAGCACTTCAAAAGTCTTTATTAAGTCTGCAAGGTCATTACCCATCCTCCTGGTTTTTATAAGCATGTCATCGATATATACCTCCATTGTATCTCATAATGTCTACTTTCTACTTCCCATTCTGCATCCTTCCTAATTTTGGTTCTCCCCTTCCTTATCTCGATTCTTGGGAGGCTTTTGTCTCTTTCCATTATGAGTAACACTTGTCATTGTTTGACCTTAGAATATTTTTTAATCCTAGCAATGTCGTCATCGATCGTGATGGCCTCCCACTTGATAAAGAAATGGTAGAGTATTGAAACGCTTGAGAGGATAATTTATAGGATGCCATTATGACTTGCTTAGTATAGTCATCCAACTCATTATAGACCTCCCAGTACCTTTAAGTGTACTCGTAGAGTAATTTTGAGTGCTTTTTCTTTATCTCTAGAGGCGAGTCCATCTGCTTAGGATGGGTACTACTAGTTTTGATTCTAGTTATGAAGGATTAAAGCAGATGATTTAAGGAAGATATCGATCGATGATTAATCTTTTAAAACCTCTCTTCAATAGTGTCTCCAAGAATAGAGGGGAAAATTCAACATATCAATCCTTCGTTTGTTTTCCATAGATTAATCGCGTGGTAATATCGCCTGACATGACTGGTGGGATCAGTCTTCCTGTCATATATCTTGAATCTTGGGGGAGGTAACTTCTTGGAAGGCTCAAACTCTTCTATAGATCGACTAAATGGTGATTTCATTCGGAAGACGAGTGCTCTTCTAGCTAGCTCCTTTATAGTACGAGACCCTACCTCCCTTCTAATAATGTCACAGATCTCCCTATCTACTTATAAGTCATTAGGTCAGGGTCCCCCTTTAGGGGACTTTCGGTGAGGATAGTAGTCCTTATATCGATGGGTACTCCTTCCTGGATAGTGAGCTCTACTCGATTGAGGGTAAGGAGTTCGCGAGAGACATGCATACTTGCGCTTCACTCCATGGTCTTCTTTGTACATCTTCTCTATGAGTCATTAGTGTGCAAAGTTTTTCTCCTATTGAAGCGTGTTAGTAGCCCTTCCATACCGTAAGACCTTATCGTAGTTGTTAATGAGCCTTGATATCTACTTGAATTAGTCAATCTCGTCACTACTCATCATCCTAACCTCCTTAGGGTAATAATGAGAATCTGAGGAATATTAATACTCACCAATCTTATATCTAACCATCTGAGAGGGAGGGGTCCGCTGACAACCCTCCTCATCGTCGTAATCTTTATGGTTGAGGAGAAAATGATACGGGTCTCCATATATGTGTTGTTGAAGACCCTCTTGGTCATTCAAAGTCAAATGATCTGGGTTGGGTAACTGAGACATCTCATAGATTTCACTAGTGGCAAAGAACTCAGATCACTTCCCACACACGGTGCCAATTAGAGGTAAATTTTCGACAATATTTGTATTCAATGAAAAGAAGTCAAATAAGTAATAGTGCTTAGAGGTGAGGATCAAAAAGCACATAAAAGAGAATATACGTGATTCGAAAACATACATATGTCCTTATGGTTAAGGGTTTCTCTTTTGTTGTCTTAGAGTATAGGTTAGCAGATTTTTAGTACTGCTCGGAATTATAAAATCACATGCCCGTCCCCAAGAGGGGAGGATTTACTTTTATATTTCTTCTTGGGAGAGTCTTAATATCCATCAACATCTATTCCTAGAAGTTTGGACCTATACCTTAGAAGTTTAAGCCGTCTTAAGGGATATACATGTGGAAGCATTGTCTGACATGGATTCTCGATTGACTTGATATGTAAGAAGCTTATGGGCCCGTTCTTAGCACATACACGTCATGTTACATTTCTACTTTGGTTACCAAATAGGACGTGTGGATTTTGCTACTCTGAATACCTTGATGATGTAGTAGATTGGGTACTGAATCTATATCTCACCTCTAACTATAACCGTAATAACCTTCGTTGAAGGGATGACAAACTAAAGGTATATTTCTTTTCCAGGAGATAATTTTGAAAGGAACGGGACCCCTCCCAAATAAGTGGTTAAATCCTGGAAGGCTTGTTCGCATTCTTCTATTCAGATGAATGCCTTTCACAACATTTTGAATAACTGCCATGTGTGATGTCTTTACTTCATCTGTCAAGTGCATTTGGATTTGATTGAACTTGGAGTAGGCATCCATAAACGATTGGACTTCATGTCCTATTATAGTGTCCACTAGGGTGTCAATTATTGAGTGTGGGTATGAATAATTCATTCATGCCTCATTTAGATCTTACTAATTCACACATAGTCGCAATTTCCCATGTGGATTTTGAAACAAGATAATGCTCAAACATAATTCGGGATACTTAACATCTCGAACCAAACTTGCATCAAGTAATTTTCCCACTTCAATATTGGTAGCCTAATTCATCTAGGGGAATAATGATCTCTTCTTCTATCTCACTAGTCGGCAATCTAGATCAAACATTAATTGATGGTATATTACTAAGGCTCCAATTCCTGGCATATCTTCTTAGCTCCAGGAAAATGTCCTTTGATATCTCTCAAGGAACGAAACTTGTTCTTCTCTATTAAGGGTAGTTAGTGATAACCTGATATACACCGATCTCTCCAATCAATCATTGTACTGGGGGATTAGAATGAACTCCTTAACGGGAAATTCCCTTATTATCTATTCCCTTGATCCGACTCATCAATGTTGAATGCGTCATTCTTATTCATAAAAGATGAAAAATAACAACATCTAGCGCTTAATTGGCGTTCACGCACTGTCCCTATCCTATTCAATGTCGGTAACCAAAAATTAAAGGACTTGACTGACTAGAAAACATCGAGTCTGCTCAGGTTTGTTCACCTAATTCACGCATTATAGGCTAACTGAGACCTTACCACCAATTTTTTTTCCTATAGTGTCTTTGACCCCAAATCTTTCCCGAATGTGAATGAGATCTCACTTGACCCTTTGGAGTATACTCTTTCTCCACAGAAGTCCAAGAGTGGTCCCTTTGTTTGTTTCAGGCATGCTTTCCCAGCTCCGTTTTCTCAAAACATTCAAATTAGATGATGTATGTCGATATCCAAGCTTTAATTCGGATGGTGTCATCATGAGGAGTGATTAGGTCTAGGGAATCTTGGGGAGTGAAGGTCATGTTATCCTATTTCTCAATAGGTTTCTCCATTATGACTTCAATGAGTTCCCTATTTTTGTCCCTTATAAGCTTTAGAAGTCAATGTTTACTCCCCACTAACTATAAACCCATCGGAGATCTTATTGATCATTATACCCTTATTTTCTAAATAAACCTCTTTGTACTCATCTTACCTAGATTCTTATTATTTCGATCATTTTTTACGTCAATAATCCCTTCATTTATCATTTAGTTCGTTCTATCGAGCCACCGTCTTTGCTCAAACTCCATTAAATTGCACCTTTGCACAAATGCTTCAAGTTCAATTTTAAGGTGGATTCTATCATTAGTGTCATTGATGTCTTCTTATTATAACAGATTATAAACGTTGGACTTTGGCCTAAAGGGCACGTTCTTCGCTCTCTTAGGAGTCCTCAACATCTTCGGCTCAACTATAACATTAAAAAATAATTCCACGATTATGTTTGGGGTTAAACTTCTTGGTATATGTTTAATTCACTCATTGGATCCCCCATCAAACAAACTTTCATTTCCCCTCGTCATCTTCAATAATTCTCTCCCCAAAGTGAAAATGGGTGATGGTCCTCGAATATAAAAATTTTAAATTCTAAACAAATTTATAATTTCTTTAAAAATTAAAGAGAAATTAAACTAAACTAAACAAATAATACAATTTACACTTTAAAAACAAATTAATCTAATTCAATTTCTAAATTATGCCAAACAAACTTAAACTTGCATTTTGCCGAACTAATTATGCCAACTTGGATTAAATTAATTTCAAATTAGCTAAACTTAGTTAATTCCAAAATTATACTAAAGTTGTGATTTAACCAAATTTTATCTTTTTAGACCTAAGAATGCATCTATGAGTTTTTGCAAGATAAAATAAATAATCACAACATAAGACGGCGATGTAAAATGGAAATCCACAACGGGAAAAACCTCAAATGGCCTAGCCAACAAATACACTAGATATGGTTTTACAAAACGAGATAAAAGACATACTTCCTTGACTCGACTCCGTCTCCAGCCTTGACGCTTCTTATTTCTTCCACCTCCGTCTAATTGATAACTCTAAAATCCATCACAGTCTAAGAATCCACCGATAGGGCTCAGCTACCGTCAACTACACACGAAGCCTTTCTTCGTATGCACACCGCAAAATAACGAACGGACTCCTCCGGAGGAAACTTTTCTACTTTTGGGTAGAGATGAAACCCGGTGCCAATAATATGATCTCAGACAATATAATATATGTAGAAACTTATTCGAACGACCTCGTTTGGACGAGAAAAAATGTCATTCGAATGACATTTCAGAAAATCCAAAAATGCTTTTTAAGCCCATAAACGTTTATGAAAAGTTTTAAAATGATTTTTTGAGAAAAATAAATGGCCGTGATGATAAAAGTTTATGAAAATTCACCCATAAAAAATAACCAAGTCTCTCTATATATTAAATGCATTTATACCTTTTGAGACCTTTGAATCCCAATGTTGATGACATACAAGCTTGGCACATAAACTGACAAGGATGTAATCTTCAAAATCATCGCCACTTCGTCCTCAACTCGAACATCATAGGCTTGAAAAGATATGATAAAGTGCTATCCTATTACTCAATTTGTTTTGTCCGAAATTAAGCCAACGGTACAAATACACTCGATTGGAAATTTCCCCTTACACGAAGTCCCCTAAACAGTGATTGAATTGTCGACTGCTAATTGTGGCTTTTGGGTGAATGTGCTTTTCCACTTTCTTCATCTTCTTAGTTAAGTTTGTGGGTGTGTTCTTTGACTGGGAGTAGATGGTGTTAATATTGTATAACCCACTCAATAAGGTCGAGACGACCGTCTTTTCATTCGAATGGAATATTAATGAACATTAAATTTTTTGTTGTGTGTATACATAATATGCCTATTGAGAATCAACTTATGATTTATGGTACCTTTTTATTTGAGTTCAATCTATTAAAACATCAACAAAAGAGAGGCATGACGAAAAGTGTATGAATATTTTATGGTGTCCCATAATCATTTATAAAAATTATTATACAAATTTATAACATATTAAACATGGCTCATCATTCTCGAATTTATTTACGCTACACCTAGAGCATGTGTATGCGATGAATCACGCCATCTAAGATACAACTACTAGTGTTATTAGTGAGATACAACTATTGGGGTTTGCTAGAATTATCTATCGCATAATATATATATATATATATATATATATATATATGCTATGTTGTCACATAAAGTTAAAAATGAGTTATGCTATGTTGTCACATAAAGTTAAAAATGAGTTAAAGAGCGTAATGGACCTTCATTTAAATATTGAGCTTTCATAAAATATTTTGTAAATTCCATTTTATAGATTGAGACCATGTTGAGCCTGATTAAGATATTAAGAAACAATTTGAGTGTGTTTAATAATTCAAAATTGACCTTGATATTTTACATACTCTCAGATTTAATATAACGTGTGCTCAAGAGACATTAAATTATGCACGATACACCTATGAGCATCGGTGGTTATTATTCATTACACAAATATCCCCATACTTTATTTAATTTTTTTTATTACATCAAATAAAATAAAATAAAGGAGGCGTGATGAGGATTGTACTTGAATATTTCCCAAGTTTTACTAACCATTTGCAATATTATATTATGGTGTCAAAAGTTATTATTTTGTAGAGGCTTCTGAATGAGTACATATTGAGTGACGCTAATGTTAAGACATTATTCAAAGATATGATAGTTTGCAGTATACCCCGTTATATGTAATGATTGGGTTGCTTTCATTTTTTTTTTTGGCGGGCTTTGTAAATGATATATGTAATTTTTTTTTATCTTGAGATAAATTAAAATAAAGGGGGGAAATGGATATTATGATGTAATGTAGCATTTTAGTTTAAATATTCTTCGACATCCTCCGGAAAAAAGGTTATATTGATGAACCTTCAGAGTATAGTAACGTCCAAACAGGCCATTACAAAAGCTTCTTTAGATTGTTTCGGAGAGGATTCGGACGAATTAATTAGTTGTCACTCAAAAACTGATAATACAAAGTCATAGTCATCCTTCATATATGAAATGATATTATGAGAACTTTACAAATAGTGTGGTCAGTCTTCATCAGAGGTGTATTATATTTAAAAAAATAGTAAGTGGCTAAGTAGGCACTATATTTTAAGAAAACCTTAACAAATGTGTTTTCATTATTAAGTCCCCTCTAAGGGTTAATATTTTGAGAAAACTTTAGCAAGTGTGTTTTCATTGTTAAGTCACCTCTAAGGTGTGAGATTTGAGAAAAATCTTAGCAAGTATGTTTTCATTGTTAAGTCACCTCATAGTTGGAGTTGGCTAAAAATCTTAATAAGTGTGTTTTCATTGTAAAGTCACCTCATAGGTATAGTTTTCAAAAAATCTTAACAAGTGTTTTTCATTGTTAAGTCACTTCATTATAGGTGGAGTTTGCGAAAAATATTAAAAAGTGTGTTTTCATTGTTATGTCAGCTCATAGGTGGAGTTTGAGAAAAATCTTAGGAAGTGTGTTTTCATTGTTAATTCACCTCATAGACGGGGTTTGCGAAAAATCATAAATAGTGGGTTTTCAATTTTAAGTCTCTTATATATGTTAGTTTGCTAAAAAACATTAACAAGTGGTTTTCATTGTTAAGGAGTCATATTTTACTTTGTACATCTTTGTTCTAACAGGAACAAGGACAAGACTTATGCAAAAGAATGAGAAGGCAAAAATTACCTCTTTAGTAGGAGAATAAATAGAAACTTAAACAACCGAATGGGCGAGTCAATAATACGCGCATGCACAAGAAACCTCAATGTGATTTGGGCGAGTCAATAATATATCATTGCACAAGAAACCTCATCGTGATTTGTACGAATCAAATAACTGGCTCGTGCACTAAAAAACCTCGTCATGATTTGGACGAGTACAAAACATGTGCATACACTAAAAGCTTAATCAAGCACAATAAAGTAGTTATTATGTGACCATAATAATACATCTACCAAGCTTGGTTGAGAATGATAAAAGAGAACGATGAAGTAGTTATTATGTGATCGTGATAATAATTTTACCAAAATTGAGTTACGAACAAACGCAATAAAATTATGGATTCAAGTTTATTTGAAGAGGAACGGGATCAACTGCAAGATAATACTCTAAACCAAAATAAGGGCCAACCTAAAAAACTCGAAGCATATCAGTTGCCTAGAAAATGATGACCATTAGGTCCATCGGAATAACCCATGAGATCAAGATGAGATTTAAGATATGAGATATGATATTTAATATATGAAATGTGAGATTTAAGATATAAGATTGAAGCATACCATCAAATTAAAATGAGACATGTGATTATTACCCACGATCCACAGGTTGATCGAACGTATCAAAGTCGACTAAAATTGTTTCATACATACAATTGATATGTTTCAGTAATGCATGGACACATCAACTATACGTGTGAGGGGGAAAATGTATGAGGGGATTAATGATAAGACTCTCATTTAATTATTAAATGAGATTAGAGATGAGTAATATTGAAAAAAGTCCCTGTGTTTATGTGACTGAGGTATAATTGTGCACGTCCAAGCATATCAATCGAATTTGTTTATTATTTATGTGTCACCATGTTCCTTGACATATGTCTCCATAATATGTTTGACACATGGAAAACCACTTGGGTTAGTTTTGTTATAAATAGAGTTCATTTCCTTACATTTGAGGAGGACATTCTTGGGAGAAGAAGAGTTTCCTTTTCTTTAAGTGTTTTCTTAGAGAGTTTTAGAAAAGAGTTTGGAGAAGATTTTTTAGAGTTGTGTTGATAAGAGTTTCATCACCTCCAACCTTTCTGAGAAACCATCACAAATGATTTTTCCAATGAATAGTATGACCCCACAAACTACGCTGACTTTGATTCCGACTATGACAGATACATAGGCGTAACCGAAGTTTCTCAAGTCAAACACGTAACAGATAAGGTATTTCCTCGTATTAAACTACCTTCTTACACATATAACTCATAAGGTTCTCATCCTTTGTTTGAAAGACATTGAGCAGGTGGTTGGTAGTCTTCTTATGGACCGTAAGTGTCAGAGTAAACATTGGGAGAGTTCCATAAAACATGTAGTGGCTAGGGGCGGCAAGCTGTTGGATCAGTTAATCATTGAACCTTTAGCATTGTGGAAAATCCTTGACATCTTATATCATTCGGACTAGCTAGAAAATCCGTATCGGCCTCATAGTGATCAATGTGTTTCCTTGGGTTGGAAGTCCGATCAAATGAATCCATCATGGAGAGTTTGAAATTGGATGGAATTAGGAAGTCCATAACCTAGTAAAACAATAAAGACTCACATCCGATGTCTCCTGCATTGACACCAACTCATGGGATTTCAACTTATCTAGTTATTGAGGCTCGCTGGAGGGTGGAGGAGAGTGGTGACATGGATGGAGGCAGTAGGGGTGCCTTATTCTCTTTGTTTTGTTCAATTAAAGGAGATTGATCCACCTATTGTTCTAATTCCAATAGTTGATTAGGTGGTAGGCTACTAAGTATTTTGCAAAACTGATCTTGGAGAGCTTGTTGTTACTCCTTGAGTCCATTAATGTTTTGCGTCATTTAGTTTTTGTTCATGGCTTTGGAAATTGTCATTCCTACAGACGACGCCAATTATGTTGAGGTAGAAATATAGTTTTCATACACACAACAAAAGAAAAAGATAAAATAATTTTTTCTGATATTTAGTAAATTAAGGGAATGATAAAAAAGGCGAGACATGAGATGAACATGGTTCGGCCGGTTTTGACCTACGTTCAAGGATTGAATGGAAGAGGGAGATATTTTATTAGTTTTGGAAAGGGGATATTCTAGGTCAATCACTAGTTATTTTTCTTTTACACTAAAAGAGATTTTATATACTCAGCCTTTTGAAAGTTGTTCTTATTTCTTAGTATGCACGTTGAAGGAATTTGATTTTAAAGAACACTTGTGTTCATCCCTGGCATCTTTGCATGTTTCAAAGTTCCCCGTCCATCGATATTCCCAACTATATTAATAGGGAGCATGTTAGCCATTTGAAAGAATGGACTGTTGACAAAGTATTATGAGTTCAAGGAGTTCGTCAATCATTTGATTGATGAAGATGATCGTCTGTCTGGGTGAAGGAAGGACGCTCGGCCCAGTAGATATGTTGGTTGCCCCATAAGGCCGATCGATTAGCTACTAATCCTTTGTTCATAAGATCACCAAACCTTCGTCCATCTTCTGACTATTGTGCTCCTCATTCGGCATTGAACCGACCAAAATATCCCTCATTAGAAATAAACATTTATTTTGTGGCATGGCCAAATGAATTTTTAAGAATCTAAAACACTACCATTACGTAAATTAAAATAAGTGAGATAATCTATACTTGGGATGTATTATGTGTATATTTATTATGTTTTGAAAAGTTATAGTAACTTCTCCCCATAATTGAACTAGCAAATTATGACTCTTTTTCCGCATCAATTTAGGTACTAAAATTTTCTCTGTACACATACTAATCGGCGACTATATTCACAATTTGCCTCATTTTTATATTTTTACAAATTTTTCTCATAAAAGTTTCGCATGAAAGAAAAAAACAGACGTTAAATATTAGAAATTGAAAATTTAAATGCTCAAAATAAAATAACAGAAATTACCTAAAACTAACCATTTATGTTCGAAACAATTTTTGCCCATAAAAGATGAATGTATACCATGCATGTTAGAGGTTTCTTTTATTTGGGAAAGTAACAATGTTGTTCATGGTCAATTCTTCACTTTTACATTTTTATGGGTTTGATACATCAGAACTGTTGGTTTTGTCTCTCCTATTTTTTTCATTTTTGGTTTATTTACAAATTTTCCCATTTGGCTCAAATCTATAAATACAAGTGTTATTTTTAGGTTTTGGGAGAGGACGAGTTTGAGAGATATTTTGAGAGTAATCAAAGCTAAAGAGAGGTAGATCTCCATTTGAGAGGTGAGTTCTTGTGAGGTTGTGAGTGACTTTCTAACAGAGATAAATTATGGGTGCGAATAACCTTTGTGTTCCTCCATTTATCTATAGCAAGAAGAAATCCTCCTTAAGTAATTTTCGACTCTCGAAGTGTATCCTCTCGATAAACATAAAATCAGCAGGTGGTCCCTCATTACTCTACTGGTCTCAGTCTTCTTTAATTCTCACAAGACCTAATTTATCATACACACGATCTTATCCCATTTTATACCATCGTGACCCCCACGGTTACATCTCGTATATAAAAATATCACGTCACCCGGTCCTTTCCCATAATCCTATTGGTTCTTTGTAAGTCCCATTATGGTATTTAAGTTATACCCAAAGATTCTCATTGGATTAATCATTAGGAGAAACAAAAGTAAAAAATCCAGGAGGAGTCGATCGATTGACAAAAAGGATCAATCGATCGATCGAGCAGTTATTTGCCCAGAAAATTTGCATCTCAAACCTACGGGTCCATTTTAATTATCAAAACCTCCTCCATTAAAGTGTCCCAAACTCCCAACCAAACATCATAAATGTTATAGCAGTAGGTATGAACAATTTCTAACGAAAAATCAAGGAAAATTCATTAAGGAATCATCATTAAATGGGTGGCTACATGAAATTGTCTCAAACCCTATTTATCGATATTCTTTCAAGAACTATATAATATTTTCAGATTTCTTCCTCTAATCCTCATTCAAATTAATGATAAATGTTCTACATGTGATGAGGGCATCAATATAGCATGATTATATTCCATTGTTTGAGTTATACTCTTCCAATTCACAATTTATCTCCATAAAACTTATAGTTTGATTTCCTATTCTAACATGGATGAAATTTCAACTTCAAGAACAACAAGATAAATATTTTCCTGGGAATTTGAGTTTGAATTTATGAGATTTGATGATATGGTTGTGTTCTCCTTCCTCCGATCCACACTCCGACGATATTTGTGGTGAAAATGGTGCAACTATGGTGGCTCCAGCCTTGGGAAGTTCCTCACCTTCCTCCTCTAATGGCCTCTATGAAATAATCAGGTTCTAACCCTAGACGACAACCTATAACACCTGATATACTTCTCTAATTTTCGTAGGTAATTAAATCCCAAAAATAGAAATTTCAAAAATGCGCTCCCGGGTTACCGGATAGGCCTAAAATGTCTCGAGACCCAAACTAAACCCCCAGGTACACTTTTTTGACTATCTCGACTCTTCCAGATACATTGACGCACTCGAAATGACCATACGGGTGACTTATAATTTATTCACGTTTTATAATAATAGTTTAGTCCCGATGCAACACAGGCTCGTCCCGACTTAATTTCCATAATTGTCATATTATTAACTCTTGACACTTTCTCATATATTACTATACTCATCTAGTAATATTCAACATTATTCTTACCAGTAATTACTAACTCTCATCACACTAGTAAATATTTATTTTCGAATCTGGATTAATATTAAATTAATTTATCCCAATTTAATTTAATTAATCCCACAATTAAATGTCATAAAAATACGGGGTATTACCGAATTCTGCTGCGATTTCATCCCTCGCCATTTCAGGGAAATATTTCTCATAAAAGATCACTAAGAAGTAATCCCAACTTATGTAAGTATTCCTCTCCTCGTGTATTCTCTTAGTCATTCTCCACCAATGTTTGGCTTCACCATCTAACATAAACGTTGCAAATAAAACCATTTGTTCATCGGTACACTTAACAACATCGATTATCTTTTCCATCTGCATCACCTAACTTTCTGCTTCAGTGGGGTTATAATTACCTTTAAAAGAAGGCGGATTCAACTTCTTGAAGTGTTCGATGGTACAACTAGTTAGTTCAAGATTCCTATGACACCCCGCCTAATAAAATACCGGGGGATCACTCCTATATAAAATTAAAACAGGAGTCGCATATGGATCATTCTTAGCATCACTGTCGAAAACTAATTTAATTACTAATAACATATTAGGCTGGTGTCAAAATTTTACTTACCTACTCTTTTTTAAACAACTACTAAATTAAAACATCCACACAGTTTATATGAATGAAACTGAAATGAGATAAAATAACCGAACACTCGGTTCAAATATAATACAACCATATCGAATGCCACACTAAAAGGAGAGAAATAATAAATAAATACAATTGGGACCTTGGCCCGAATATTTATATAGTACCTCCTATTTAGAGTACAAGGATAGAAGCTTCTATCGAGGACCTGCAAGCATCCACAGCTGCTGCAGCAGACGTCTGACTCGAAAGAAGTGTCATCCAGGTGTCCTCGTGCCCGGACACCTATATAATATATATAATATATATATATATATATATATATATATATATATATATATATATATATATATATATATATATATATATATATATATATAGAAAGAGAGGGAAAATTAGATAAATGGGTCAGAGCCCGAGTTTTGAAAATATTTAGCAAGTGCATAAATGCCTTATTTAAAAAAAATATTTTATCCCATATTTAATTTTGGTACCGCACTCCCATGAGATACCCCTCACCTCTCTTCTAATAGTGCACACCTAGCGCATCCTAACAAAATACCCTAGTCAATATACCCCTCCTAACTAGTCTGTCACCCATCTCCTAACAACCCTAGTTATTACCAAGTACTAAGGGCTAAACTTGTCCCCAGTCTCAACACTATGCCATGTTCGTGTGTGGGCTGTCTCTCAAAGCGAAATCCAATATACACTACTACACGGCAAGATCGATCGTCGAGATCCATTAGACCCTCAGTACACGAAAGATATATATATATATACTCATAATTAAATACACATAACATACTCATCTTTTATATACGTATCATGTTATACTTCCGGATATATCTCCCAGAATGAGAATTCATTTACAAAATGTTTACCAATACAATTTTCATTTTTCGTCTCAAAACTTTCCATTTCCATTCTTTTATACAGGAAATGTATTTAAAAGACAATTTTATTACCATAAAAATGTTTTTTCATCTCGTATGTTCCCATTTCCCTTCTTCCATGCAGGAAATGTATATAAAGCCAAATCATTGATCCCATTTCCATTCTTCCATCTAGGAAATGTATTTAAATCCAATTCATTATCATAAATTGATTTAACATCAATAATGTCCCTCATTATTAAGAATAGTTATATTACATATCATATAACGTTTCTAAGACCGCCCGTCCGAGTTTTCCCACTGTGCATGCCCCTAAATGGCTATCATCTTCCAGGGCCTATCAAACAAGACAACCTGGGATCCTACAACGCAAGACGTCGAGAAGCGGCCATATGCCCGCGGGAGAGTCATAACCTCACCCAGAATTACCTCACCATCACAGAAAAAGATACAATAATCGCTCATATGGCCTAGGACTATATTCACCCTGCATTCATTAGCCAGGGGACTTCACCTAACGCGCCCAACTTCCCTTATGATAGCGATTTAGAGAGGTGTGTTTACGTAAATTATCATTTATGAAAATCATTTCTTTTTCCAATTTGAAAACATTCATATTTTACATTATCAAAATCATTTATTTTCAATGATTAAATACCAATCTTGGAATATTCATTTCTTATTCTCTTAGTCATATTTTATTAATGATCTAGGACCTGAAATGTAATTGTCCTCACACTAGTCTCCCAATAATCCAACACATCACCATTCTACCTTCTATTAATTCTAGGTTAATTTCCTATATCATATGGAACTTTAACCTCTATAGAACATCCTTAGAATAAACCCAATTAACCTCATGCTACTCTAGGATATTTGACTCCTGAACATAATCCCACAATACCGTAAAATTAAATAGGTTATGGATTTCCTTTCCAAAAACCCAAGGACTACGTCTCGTCCAAACAATCAATTACAGGTCCCCACCCTATTTTAGGAACCCCAACCTCATAATTTCTCAATTATTCTATTTTCCTCGAAAATATAGTTTTACTGTCACACACATAAAACACTCACTTGGTTCCCATAGATTCCATCCATTTGATGTATATTTACTCTTAAAAGATTACTTAATTCCTTTCTTAAATAATCTAGAATCACTTAAAATTGGAATTTCTCCCATCCAATTAACCCTAGGAAAAATTGCCAAACCTCCTGAAGGGTCGATCGATCGACCCCTGGTCATCGATCGATCGACCCCTGGTCATCGATCGATCGATGGTTCGATCGATCCACCCTCTACCCTCGATCGTTTGATCATGACGAACAGCTTCTTCTCCGAGAAGCTGTTTCGGCCATTAAATCTTCTCCCAAGCTTTTATCTCCGTCTCTAAGTTTGTACAACCTCAACCAACAACATCTACCAATATAACAAGGGTTCTAAACATCCTAAAACCCGAAACCAATAATTAATTTCGATTAAATCTTAAGTTTCTCCGATTAGAAAATTATTGGGGTTTATTCGTTTTAACTCTCGAAAACCCGTTTTATCCACGAAAACCCAACCCAAAAGCTTTAGGTTTTGTTGTTACCAAACTACGATATGAGATTTATGCTCAAAAGTAAATAAAGTAAGTAAAAACTTACCTCGTGGATAAAATTCGACTATCCCGAGTCGAGTCCGGCTTAGTTTTGCCCGAAATCTCTCTTTTCTCCCCTTTTTCTTCCTTCCTCTCCCTCTTCTCTCTTCTCTTTCTCTTTTCTCCCTCTCTCCCTCCTTATATAGGGAGAAAAGGGTTTATACCCCTTAAAACCCAAAAACGACTCGTCTGCTCAATTACGAGCCCTTTTAACTCTAAAATTTCCTGAAACTCAGTTTCGACCATCGAACACTCTTTTCTAACTATCTCAGCCATTCTGAGACTCACGGCGCAGTCGAAATTCCCATCCGAGGTACTTGAACGCAACCCCCTATTTTAACCCATTGCATCTCACCGCGGATTTTCCAATTAAAATCATACCTTTTGTCTCTTTACTCAACTGCGACATATAATTAAAATGCTCTGACATATTTACTTAATCCCAAAAGTAAATACATCACCCATCGACAATCATCTAATCCTTAAAAATTCCCAAAATTTACTATTCCGGGAAATTCCTCAAATTTCCAATTTATATACAAGTATGGAATTTAACTATGCCCAAAAGGACGGGTTATTACATACTCCCCCCCTTACAATGGAATTTCATCCTCGAAATTCGGATAGAACCTACACAACCAACGTATGAACACAAATGCCACTACGTCTTAGTACCCCCAAAATCAAAAAGGTGCTAACACGATGGTCCCTTACCATATTCCACCTACCTCAAGGTGTACTCAAATGTACTAGCTTCACCACAAGCTCCTCTAAATTTTTACCCATCATCACACAACAACGTCGCGTTAGTCTGATGGCCTCTCTTGTTGCCAATAAGAGAAACGAGTCTATAACTACCGCTCTAACATCTCACAAAGTTGACACCCTTGCTGACAAGTGTCCGCTCGTCCACAGTAGGACAACTCATTTCCTTTAATAAAGTAAACTCTACTTACATTTGACTACTTCCAATAGTCTCCTCGCTTATCTTGGGCACGTCATTCCATCCAATATACTCCAAAATCCATTTGTGACTGCCTCACGGCATAAATTTCAACTTTATATACTTAGCCTTTTTCCTACTTCAGGCAGTATATTAAACCAACTTACTAAGGTTCCCATACACCTTCTTAACTCGTGCACATCTGTACATCCATTGTGAACGTCTGACACGTAACACTCTCTCTAAATAAGGGTCTCCTTTCCTCGGCGCAATACTCACATATGGGTCCTCCCAACCCGCGAAATTCAATTCTCCTTACATCGGTGCCACTAACTCTATTGAAAATACATCCTAATAATCCTACGATCTAGGCGTTGCCCTACCTACGCGAAATGAGTACACTCCTAAGTATATCCCTAGTGCCCAAGGCCTCTTTCAACTTCCGACATGTGCTTTGTTTCATGCATGGGACGTCTCACAAAGCTAAATCCATACAAGGAAACCTCCCGTTACACTACTCCCTCGCGTTGTCGATCATCGAGATATTGCGACCTAAGGCACACCAGCGGGACGTCCTAAATACTACCTCTCTAACCTATGAACGCGTTTCTACTATTTTATCCTCCCACCTAAGCGAAAAGGAAAATATAACTAATCAAAGTGCCCGCTCTCTGCAAAATCAGTACAATTATCATACCCAAAACATACTTCCTCAAAATTTGCCTTTTCATTAAGGCCTCGCTATAATCCTCGAATCAATTTCTCTAAGTCCTACTTCACCCACCCACTTGTGGTGAGAGGACCACTTTAGTGCTTTTCCATAGAACAATATTTCCATAAGTATACTATTATCATATGGCTCATAGTCTATAATGTTTCATCCACACTATACGACATGTCAACAAAACCAACATCCTCGCATCCTATAACATTTCTCCACTCCCGACGTCGTTAAGGTTCATGCATGGAGTATCTCTCAAAGCAAAATCCAAACAAGGAACCCCTCCAATTACACTACTACTTAACTTTGTCGGTCGTGTAGGTCCGTCAACTTCAAATACGCAACTGGGATAACCTATCCCCTTTTTTAACCATCTGAACTCCCGTCTCTATCTAGGAGCCATACCACCCAGTGCTCATACTAACTCTAAGTCTTTGCGCAATCAATAGTGAGCTTAAACTCACAACTCAACAATTAAGCCGACAAACCTCAAATCACAACTGTAAGGTCACCACATACTCAAATCACGATAATGAAACCTCTGCTCATCGAAGTTCCATCTACCCATAATAATAAAGGTGAACTCAACCTGTATCAAGGTGAGATATCGCAACAACCACCCGTTCCACCCTGGAGCTGCGGACATGATAGTCTTGCCATCATTACCCTGCTATCGCTCTGAACAACGAAGAATATAATATACTCATAATATTACCATACTCGTATAACCATATAAGAAGAGTATCATAAACCAGACATATATTTATTTAAAATATCAACACCCGCCTTTATGGCGAATGAAGGAAAATAAAATTCCACTACCACGAAAAACACATAGATATACCTTATATAATGTTATCGAGACCGCCACAAAACTCAAATTATACACACGAGTCTAGGGCTAACGAAACACCGCGACTTTATCTAGCCATGCCAACTATACCTCTTCCTTCTGAGGTGAAACTCACAACAACAACTTCGCCAATCTCTCTAGCTACTCCAAATGGTTTCCAAACTTAATTCACTTGTCCTAACTGAACCTAAATTTTCTTAACTCTTTTCCCCATCTAGGCACACTAATCTTGTCCTTTACTCCTACCGGGAAAGGACTACCCTTGCGGCTCCGCACTCCACATAACTATTTTAATCACTGTCCTTCCTGACCATGATGAAGCTATCAGTATCTTTGACTCCATTGTCGTAATCCTGACAATCACTTTTCTAACTCCCTCTAACTTCTTCTTTGTTAGAAGGAGACTCCACTACCGACCTCAACAACCCAGTTTTAACAAATTCCCTGGGTGGATGTCCACCAATGGGGTCCTCGAACACACCCATTCTCTATAAGTGTTAACAACACGTATCTAGTGAGCCTATCATTCCTTAAAAGGACTCATTATTCATTGCACCTAACTCACCTCGCTACAAGGTTCACTTCTCCATATTACTCGTTATTCACTGTCGGCCTCTGGCCGATCCTTATGTGAATAATTCAGAAACTTCATTCTTTTCATTCCTGCTGAATCATGGGGACTCATGATTAAAACTATCCGTAAGATCCCTTTTGAACCCTTATCGTCACTGGGAAATTCAACTTTATTACCACTCTCTACTACGACGGTAGTGAGGTACTCATAATTACTATACTTTAGTAGTCGTTGCGACAATCTTTAGCAAACACTAAAAAGGAAGTGACCTCTACTACGGTCCTTGTTCCTGACTTCTACCAGCTGCTCCATCTAGGCCCCGCCTCCTGCTGTCATCCAAGCCCCACACACGAATCTCAACGATCGTGCAAAAGATTTACAAAATCTTATACTATGGCAGGAGAACGAAATCTCATAAGAGAAATCAACAATCCTAATCCTGAGGCTCTATATCAACTTGAGAGCAACTATGAAAGCGTAGTACGTCCGCACAAATACCAAAGGACACTAGAACCTGATGCTCTGATACCATCTGTGACACCCAGCCTAATAAAATACCGGGCGTTCACTCCTCTATTAAATTAAAATAGGAGTCGCATATGGATCATTCTTAGCATCACTGTCGAAAACCAATTTAATTACTAATAACCTATTAGGCTGTCGTCAAAATTTTTCTTAATTACTCTTTTTTAAACAACTACTAAATTAAAACATTCACACAGTTTATTGAAGAAAACTGAAATGAGATAAAATAACCGAACACTCGGTTCAAATATAATACAACCATATCGAATGCCGCACTAAAAGGCAGAAAAGAATAAATAAAGGAAATTTGGCCCTTGGCCCGAATATTTATAGAGTACCTCCTATATAGAGTATAAGGATAGAAGTGTATATCGAGGACTTGCAAGCATCCACAGCTACTGTAGCAGACGTCTGACCCGAAAGAAGTGTCATCCAGGTGTCCCTGTGTCTGGACACCTATAATATATATATATATATATATATATATATATATATATATATATATATATATATATATATATATATATATATATATATATATATATATATATATAGCAAGAGAGGGAAAAGTAGATAAACGGGTCAGAGCCCGAGTTTTGAAAATATTTAGCAAGTGCATAAATGCCTTATTTAAAAAACAATTATCTCATATTTAAATTTGGTACCGCACTCCCATGAGATACCCCTCACCTCTCTTCTAATTGTGCACACCTAGCGCATCCTAACAAAATACCCTAGTCAAGCTACCCCTCCTTACTAGTCTGTCACCCATCTCCTAACAACCCTAGTTATTACCAAGTACTAAGGGTTAAACTTCTCCCCAGTCTCAACACTATGCCATTTTTGTGCGTGGGGTGTCTCGCAAAGAGAAATCCAAACAAGTAACCCCCTATACACAACTACGCGACAAGGTCGATCGTCGAGATCCATTAGACCCTCAATACACGAAAGATATATATATATATATACTCATAATTAAATACACATAACATACTCATCTTTTATATATGTATCATGTTATACTTCCGGATATATCTCCCGGAATGACAATTCATTTACAAAATGTTTACCAATACAATTTTCATTTTTCATCTCAAAACTTTCCATTTCCTTTCTTCTATCCAGGAAATGTATTTAAAAGCCAATTTTATTATCATAAAAATGCTTTTTCATCTCATATGTTCCGATTTCCCTTCTTCCATCCAGGAAATGTATTTAAAGCCAATTCATTATCATAAATTGCTTTAACATCAATAATGTCCCACATTATTGAGAATAGTTATAGTACATATCATATAACATTTCTAAGAACGCCCGTCCGAGTTTCCCCACTGTGCGCCCCCTAAATGGCTATCATCTTCCAGGGCCTATCAAATAAGACAACCTGTGATCCTACAATGCAAGATGTCGGGAAGTGGACATATGCCTGCGGGAGAGTCATAACCCCACCCAGAATTACCTCACCATCACATAAAAACATACAATAATCTCTCATATGGCCTAGGACTATATTCACCCTGCATTCATTAGCCAGGGGACTTTACCTCACGCGCGCAACTTCCCTTATGATAGTGATTTAGATAGGTGTGTTTACGTAAATTATCATTTAGGAAAATCATTTCTTTTTCCAATTTGAAAACATTCATATTTTACATTCTCAAAATCATTTATTTTCAATGATTAAATACCAATCTTGGAATATGCATTTCTTATTCTCTTAGTCATATTTTATTAATGACCTAGGACCCAAAATGTAATTTTCCACACACTAGTCTCCCAATAATCCAACACATCACCATTCTACCTTCTATTAATTCTAGGTTAATTTCCTATATCATATGGAACTTTAACCTCTATTGAACATCCTTAGAATAAAGCCAATTAACCCCATGTTGGTCTAGGATATTTGACTCCCTAACATAAGCCCACAATACCCTAAAATTAAATAGGTTGTGGATTTCCTTTCCACAAACCCAAGGACTACGTCTCATCCAAACAATCAATTAGAGGTCCCCACCCTATTTTAGGAACCCCAACCTCCTAATTTCTCAATTATTCTATTTTCCTCGAAAATATAGTTTTACTGTCAAACACATAAAACACTCAGTTGGTTCCCATAGATTTCATATATTTGATGTCTATTTACTCTTAAAAGATTACTTAATTCCTTTCTTAAATAATCTAGAATCACTTAAAATTGGAATTTCTCCCGTCCAATTAACCCTAGGAAAAATTGCCAAACCTCCTGAAGGGTCGATCGATCGACCCCTGGTCGTCGATCGATCGATGGTTTGATTGATCAATCCTCTACCCTCGATCCATCAATCGTGACGAATAATTTCTTCTCTGAGAAGCTATTTCGGCCATTAAAGCTTCTCCTAAGCTTTTATCTCTGTCTCTAACGTTCTTCGACCTCAACCAACTACATCTACCCATATAACAAGGGTTCTAAACATCCTAGAACCCGAAACCAACAATTAATTTTGATTAAATCTTTAGTTTCTCTGATTAGAAAATTATTGGGGTTTATTGGTTTTAACTCCCGAAAACCCATTTTATCCAAGAAAACCCAACACAAAATATTTAGGGTTTGTTATTACTAAACTACGATATAAGATTTATGCTCAAAAGTAAATAAAGCAAGTAAACACTAGCCTCGTGGATAAAATCCGATGATCCCGAGTCGAGTTCGACGGAGTTTGGCCCGAAATCTCCATTTTCTCATTTTTTCTTCCTTCCTCTCTCTATTCTCTTTTTTCTTTCTCTTTTCTCTCTCTCTCTCCCTCCTTATATAGGGAGAAAAGGGTTTATACCCCTTAAAACCCAAAAACGGCTCGTCTACTCAATTAAGAGCCCTTTTAACTCTAAAATTTTCCGAAACTCAGTTTCGACCATCGGACATTCTTTTCTAACTATCTCAGCCATTTCGAGACTCACGGCGTAGTCGAAATTCCCATCTGAGGTACTTGATCGCAACCCCCTATTTTAACCCATTGCATCTCACCGCGGATTTTCCAATTAAAATCTTACCTTTTGTCACTTTACTCAACTGCGATATAAAATTAAAATGCTCCGACATATTGACTTAATCCCAAAAGAAAATACACCATCCATCAACAATCATCTAATCATTAGAAATTCCCAAATTTTACTATTTCTAGGAAATTCCTCAAATTTCCAATTTATATCCAAGTATGGAATTTAACTATCCCCAAAAGGATGGGTTGTTACAATTCCTTGGTGCTCCATTATTCACCTGATGCTCCACAATCCTTGATCGACTCTCAACCGCCTTGTATGCACCTTCCACTCCCTCCATATTCGAATCTCAAGATTGAAAATTATAAGAACAATTATATGTAGACTGTAAGACATATGGAGGGTTATCACATAAGTCAGATATTTAATCCTATATCATATGTATGGAAACTTAAAATTGATAACGTTCGAAACTTATGTTCAGCAGTCTACAGGTTCATAAGTTATTCTCTGATACCACCTCTGGCCCGACCCTGAACCAAATTAGTAGTAAGGAACGAGTGTCTTGACATCCCACCAAGGCAACATCTATTATGACTTAAATTATTTCCTCAAATAAGTGCAATGGAAATACAATTACATGGTTATGAATCATAAAATACTGAAAGTAAAGGAATTACCTCATCAGAGCTTTCTAAAGGAAAATTCATTTATATTAAAAGTAATGATGAATTACAACTTAAGACAAAATTTAAAAACATATTACAAGAGAGCCAAACATCTAAATGATAAAACACACATATCAACAAAAAGAGCTATAAAAGTCGAATCTTCAACACAACACTTTTTCGTTCCCCCCGCGAACCTACTTATTTTCTAAAAAATGATTATTTATAAAATATCAGCTAAAAGACGAATGAGATTTAATCTCCAGACATTCCATGTTTTTTCAGAAATTTGATACCTATTGAATTTACAATATAAGGCATATACGTATATGGACAGGAATTTGCGGTAAAATATATAAAGTAAACTAACAGTATATATTTTCAGAATAAACGGTTCAGAACAGTTAAGATAAAACAATTGAGAAATATGTTAATTATTCAATTTTATTTTAATGTCCATGTACACTCTAATACCCAGATAGTGTTACCAAATGTTTCCACCTGGTAACAACACAGACAGAAAATCATGATCTCTGGAACAACACCTTATTTAGGGCACACCACAAATAAACCAGATGGGAAGGTTCCACCAAGATATTGTGACACCCCGACTAATTAAATACCGGGTAGCTACTCCTTTATTAAATCAATACAAAATGCCAAGTTGGTTCAGTTAATAGCATCACTGTCGAAAACATTTTAATAATTACTAACCACCTAGTATTTAAAAAGTAAGTTGCCAAATTTTAAATTAAGTCTGATTAACATGCAATAAAAGAATAATGGAAGAGCAACATAATCCAGTCACCATAACGAAGTAATGAACTAACCAACAAATAATAATAAAAGTTCCGGAGGAAACTCCTCACAACAATCCCACAACTGAAAATAATATGACAAGTCTGAATCCTGAATTAATTACATGCCAGAAGTCTGAATAACTGAAATAAATTAAATGTCTCTAAAAGAAATGGGCGACATGCCCTACAACTGATAAATGATGAATATAGAGTCAAGATAGATGAAGTGTTTACAAGCAAAGTCCTGTAACTTCCACAAACAGCTACAGCTCGTCACCTTAAAGAGGATCCTAAGCATAGTGTCCTTGTGGCTGGGCACCTAAAATGGTTTTTACAAAAATAATTTGAAAGCAAATGGGTCAGAGCCCGAAAGTGGAAATCATTTTAAAAACAGCAAGTGTTTTAATAACATTAAAACATTAAATGTAAAATACATGTTAGGACGTGCACTCACATGAAATTCTCACCTCTCGACTACATGTGCACTCCTAACGTACCGTACCCATCTAAATGACATACATAACTAACCAAACCGTAATGAGTTCTACCCCTTACTACTCGATTTCCCATATCACATTCCAGCGTTATCAATTAAATAGAGGGCTTTACTTAAACTCATATTCTCAATTAGTAATACAATTTACTATCGGTTAACCCGTTATGTTTTCTCAAAACATTACCATAATTATATTCACAATACCAACATGAAAGTTCCTATTAATTAAGTGTATATTATTCACGTCATAAATATACAATACAAGCACCCGAGACTAGCTGGGGTGCACACATACTCTGCTATCCATCTCGGTACATCACGTACATAAGGATCACACATTCCGAATCTCTCAGGAATCGTTCTCAGATAACAACATCACAAATAATGGAGGCGAACACAGTCACATCACATGGGTCACGCACATACCTGCGCTCCCACGATCAGCAGACTTATTAATATCCCAATAAGTCCTTCTCTGACCTATGTTCATCGAGGTACTAGTCTAGATCCGGGCAACACAAGGATTAGAGGGCCCTAAGCGAACGTCAACCTCCCGTGATAGCAAGTATGGTAGGTATGTCATACACATAAAATTATATACATATACTAAGTATGCACACATCTTAGTAATCCCCATAATTTAGTTGGTACACTTCTAATTCTCGTATCGACATATAATGCTACACAATTTATATGTTCCCAGTTAATATAATTAAATAGGCTTTCAATAGTTCTCGCATCGTAATAGACACTCACGTCCTAATTCATAATCTCCATTTGGTTCAAACTACACTTCTAAGTTTTACTCCTCATTATATCCCAAATGTCCCAAATATATCAATTAATCCACGAGGAAGTGTTATCTCTACATATAAACAAGGTTACGGGACACTCAGGATCAAAACAGGCTAAAAAGCCTAAACTGTCAGCTCGTTAGAAGTCTCGTTCGAACGAGGCTGTTTGAACGAGAGTTCGTTCGAACGAAGTGGGCTTTCTAACGATATCTCGTTCGAACGAAGTCATCGAACGAACATCACCCTTGTTAGAAGTCAAAGGTCAACTCGTTAGAAGCTCGTTCGAACGAGCTCGTTCGAACGACCTGGGCAGGTCTTCTAACGAGTGGCCAGTTTCGAGCCCAGAAATTTCTTATTTCGTTTTTTCCATCTTTTCTTCACCTCTAATCTCATCTAAACATCTGTCCAACAATTGTTCAAGGTTTCTAATCATCCCTAAACATACATAGGTCACATACTAACGTTTTTGTGGGGTTATTTCATTATAAACATCATCCAAATATCCAATCTATACATTTATCCCCAATTTCAAGAACATTAACCCTAGAAATTCTTAAATCCCCAATGAGTCTAATTAAATCCGTTTTTGTTTCATCCAAAATATATTATCATCAGATTAATCACCTACCTATAGTTCTACATGCAATTTCTCATCAAAATACAAGTTTCAAATTCCAATTTAATGGGTTTTTATCATTCTCCAAGAACAATGAAATTCTGTCAATTTCCTACGCATGGAAGAAACATTCTTTGTAATAAACGAAATTAAACCACTTGCCTTATGTGTATCTCTGATTTTGATGTCGAATTGATGAACGATTCTCTCTCTCTCTGCAGAGTTCCTCTTTTCTCTCTCATAAGCTCTTCTTCTCCAAGGACAATGGTGGCTAGGGTTTGCCTTAGGAAATTTTGGAACAATTCTAATAACCCCCGTAGCCCATTAAGTCCTAAGATGTGGTTAGTGGGTTCAGTGGGTAATTACCAAGTCAGCTTTTTAATTCCCAATTTTCGTAGGTTTTAATTCCCAAAAATCCAAAATTACCAAACTACCCTTATACGTTGCCGGCATGGCCTAAAAATGCCCCGGGACCCAAACTAAACCCCCGGCTAGTGTTTTCTGACTATTTCGACCCTTCCGGACGCGTTGGCACACTCAAAATGACCATACGGTTTATAGAAATAAAATTTACTTTTTAATTATCATAATTATATTCCATGAGGCGACTGTCACACGCGTCTCAACAAGATTTCCAAATTGCCGTATTTCTATCTCACGACAAATCAATAATTCCATATTCATATATTGCCATATATACACATTATAATCAAATACCAACTCACATTTCACTAGTATTTTACTCGAATTAATTTCCAATTAATACGGCTTTAATTCAATTAATCCCATAAATAAATATCACAAAAACACGGGGTATTACATACTTCCCCGCTAATAACAGAATTTCGTCTCGAAATTCGGAACTAGAAAGTACCTGGTAAGAACAACTCTGGATAAAGTTCGCACATCTCATCCTCGCGCTCCCATGTGGACTCCTCGATATTATGATGTCGCCACTGAACACGCACTAACGGAACTATCTTTGACCGCAGTTTCCGCTCACTTCGGTCCAAAATAGCAATCGGCCCCTCCTCGTAGGAGCTATCAGGCTGGAGATCGATGTCCTCCAAAGCAATGTGAGAATGAGCCAAATTGTCTCTAAGATATTTCCTTAGCGAGGAAATATAAGACACATCGTGAATCCGATGTAATTGCTCCGGTAATCCAAGCCTATACGCAACCGGTCCAATCCGCTCAATAATAGGAAATGGTCCCACATATCTCGGTGCCAACTTCCCTTTCTTCCCGAAACGCATAATCCCCTTCATAGGAGATACTCTGAGCAAAACCTGGTCCCCCACTTGGAACTCCCTGAAGAACCTCTTCGCATTAGCATAGCTCTTCTGCCGATCTTGAGCTACCCGAATGCGACTCCGAATCAATTCTATCCTCGCCGAAGTATCCTGAATCACTTCCGGCCCAAGTAGTTTGTTGTTCCCCACCTTCAACCAACATGTTGGGGAACGACAAGGTCTACCATACAACGCCTCAAATGGAGCCATGCCAATGGTGAATTGGTAGGAGTTGTTGTAAGCAAACTCCACCAGTGGAAGATACTGCTCCCATCCACCCCCAAAATCAATGATGCACATACGTAGCATGTCCTCCAACATCTGGTTTGTACGCTCAGTTTGCCCATCGGTCTGCGGGTGATACGCCGTACTCAATCGCAATTCTGTGCCCATGGCCTCCTGAAAACTCTCCCAAAATCGTGAAACGAATATCTTGTCTCTGTCAGACACAATATTTAGGGGCACACCGTGAAGTCTCACTATCTCTGAAATAAAGAGCTGGGCATACTGTCCCGTAGTGTAGTCTGTCCTTACGGGTAGAAAATGAGCGACTTTAGTCAACCTGTCCACAATTACCCAAATGGAGTCGTGACCCCTCTGTGACGTAGGCAACCCCGTGATAAAGTCCATGGATATGCTCTCCCACATCCACATCGGTACCTCCAATGGCTGTAGAAGTCCTGCCGGTCTCTGATGATCCACTTTTACTAGCTGACAAGTGGCGCATTTAGAAACAAACACGGTAATATCTCTCTTCATCCCGCTCCACCAATACTGTCGTCTCATGTCTTGGTACATTTTGTCCCCTCCGGGATGTACCGCGAACCGTGAGCCATGCGACTCTGCCATCACCTCGTGTCACAATTCCTCCCCTTCCGGAACTACTAATCTCCCATTGAAGCGTAATCCCCTGTCTGAGCTAACGGTATAGGACTCTGCTCCCTCTGCTAGTAATCGAATTATCTGCTCCTGACAGAACGAGTCATTTGCATGTGCCCTTACTACCTTCGAGACAATCTGCGGTGTAACGGTCATCACAGACATGAACGATCGGGCCACTGCATCCTGGTGTCCCAACTACTTCCATTTGGCCTTCCACACCCCTGCCACCTCATCTACTGGTCTACGGCTCAACGCGTCTGCTACCACGTTAGCCTTCCCCGGGTGATCCTGGATATCAAACTGATAGTCCTTCACAAACTCAAGCCACCTTCGCTGCCGCATATTCAACTCCTTCTGCATGAATAGGTACTGTAGGGACTTATGGTCCGTGAACAATCGAAACTTTTCCCCCAAAAGGTAATGTCTCCAAATACGAAGGGCTAATACAACTGCCGCCAACTCCAAGTCATGAGTGGGGTAATTCTTCTCGTGAGGCTTAAGCTTACGGGAAGCATAAGATATGGCCTGACTCTCCTGCTGCAATACACCTCCAAGTCCTTGTAAGAACGCATCGGTGTAGACTAGATACTCAACTCCCAGTCTCGGCAATGCTAACACAGGTGCTGAGGTCAACTTATCCTTCAACTCATCGAATGCCAACTGACATGCATCACTCCAGATGAACGGCACACCTTTACGAGTCAGATGTGTCAAAGGACCCGCTATCTTCGAAAATCCCCGAATGAACCTCCTGTAGTATCCTGCTAGGCCCAAGAAACTACGGATCTCTGTCGGTGTCGTGGGCTGTCCCCACTCTCTCACCGCAGATACCTTCCCCGGATCAACAGATATCCCCCGGTCGGAAATAATGTGTCCCAAAAACTGGACCTCCTTCAGCCAAAATCCGCACTTCTCATATTTTGCATACAGCTCGTCCTGACGTAGTGTCTGCAAAACTTGCCTCAAATGATCGGCGTGCTCCTCCTCTGTCTGGGAGTAAACCAGAATATCATCGATGAAAACAATGACAAACTGGTCTAGGAAATCTCTGAACACCCTATTCATCAAGTCCATAAACATGGCTGGAGCATTGGTCAAACCAAAAGGCATAACCCGAAACTCATAAGATCGATATCTCGATAAGAACGCAGTCTTCGAGACATCCTCTTCCCTGATACGCAACTGATGGTATCCCGATCACAAATCAATCTTTGAGAAGAAAGAAGCTCCTCTCAGCTGGTCGAATAGGTCATCGATTCGAGGCAACGGATACTTATTCCGTATCATGACCTTGTTCAACTCTCGGTAGTCCACACACAATCTCAGTGAACCATCTCTCTTCTTCACGAACAACACAGGGGCACCCCACAGTGAAGTACTCCTCCGTATAAACCCCTCACCCAACAACTGTTCAATCTGATCCCGTAACTCCCTCAACTCAGCTGGAGCCATACGGTACGGTGCGTGTGCTATAGGTCTCGTATCTGGCAATAAGTCTATGACAAAGTCTATCTCTCGACTGGGAGGTAGGCCTGTTATCTCCTGAAACACATCGGAATACTCCCTGACAACTGGGATGGAATCTAAAGGAATCACAACCTCCTTAGAGGTATCCTCCTCAATGTAATAGAAATGAGCGGTCGAGCCTCCCTCTGGGCAAGGCATCGCCACCACAAACATCTCTTGCCACGGAATGGCAAAAATAATGCTCCCACCGAAGAAATCAATCATGGCTCTATAGTCTGCGAGCCAATCCATACCGATAATCACATCGTGCACATGCATATCTAATACCAACATGTCTGCAGGTAATACCAAACTACCAATCTCTACCCCCACTCCCCGGCATATAAAGAATATAAGTGACCCACTCCCCAATGGTGAGTCTACACACGTCACTGTGCTCTCCGCTGTGGCTAACAACCCTAAGGCTTTCGCAAAATCTGTAGCTATAAAACAATGCGTTGCCCCCGTATCAAACAAAACCCGACCCATAGTACCATGGATAGGAAACATACCCTCAATCGCGGGTGGTGCCTGTGGAGCTGCTGTTTGGTGGACGTTATAGACACGTCCATACTGTAACTACCCCTGCTTCACAGGAACTGCGAAAATGGCTGGTAGTGCTGGCACCTGGGCTGGAGCTGGGAGAGCAGGTGGAAAAAGTGGCCTCTGTGGCTCATGTCGAGCACCCTGCTGCTGCTGCGTGGCCCTGCCCCTATCAGGACAATCCTGACGTTTGTGGCCAATCTTACCACAAATGAAACACTTCCCTCGAAACTGCTTCACTTCATTTTGGTGTTGACTAGTCTCGCTTTTTCCCTGGTCTTGCTGGCCTTGGGGAGAGATTTGCAGAAAAACTATGTCAGGGCGAGGACAATCTATCCACTTGTGACCCGGTTGTACACATTTATAGAAGAGTTTCAAAATTCTTCGCTGGTCAGATCGTAGTTTATCCCCAGTCTGATTCGGACAAGATTTACGTTTGTGATTGTCCATTCCACAACTGAAACACCTCTTAGTGATTTCATTCGGAACCCGACTTCGTTGGCCCTGACACTTTTGCCCCTGCACATGAATCTCGTTACTTCTGGAACTCACTCTATCTTGATTGTTTTGTTATCGCAGATTCGGCGCCTTCGCACGATTTTCAACGTTAGTCACATGCATTTGGGTAACTTCTCTAGGTCTTTTGCCTCCTTAAAGTTGTATGTTGCGTTCTTGGTATTGTAGAATTGCAGTGGTAACTGCTTGTGCCACGATACCTGCTAACTCGACGGTTGATATTCTCTATGGGGATACCTGAGGTGTGAGTCGATCTTGCTCGTTGACTCCCCTAACCGTTTTAGCTAGTTCTTCTTGACGATTCATCTGAAATTTAAGTAAATTTGGATGAGTTCGTCATTCAAATAAACAAATCGCAGAAGTACGAATTTGTAGAGTATATATATAAACACAACATTCCTAGAATTAGGGCTCTATATCAAAGAAAGCTCAGCGGAAAACATAATAAGCCGTACAGATCCTAAAGGACACTAGAACCTGATGCTCTGATACCACCTGTGACACCCCGACTAATTAAATACCGGGTAGCTACTCCTTTATTAAATCAATACAAAATGCCAAGTTGGTTCAGTTAATAGCATCACTGTCGAAAACATTTTAATAATTACAAACCACCTAGTATTTAAAAAGTAAGTTGCCAAATTTTAAATTAAGTCTGATTAACATGCAATAAAAGAATAATGGAAGAGCAACATAATCCAGTCACCATAACGAAGTAATGAACTAACCAATAAATAATAATAAAAAGTCCGGTGGAAACTCCTCACAGCAATCCCACAACTGAAAATAATATGACAAGTCTGAATCCTGAATTAATTACATGCCAGAAGTCTGAATAACTGAAATAAATGAAATGTCTCTAAAAGAAATGGGCGACATGCCCTACAACTGATAAATGCTGAATATAGAGTCAAGATAGATGAAGCGTCTACAAGCAAAGTCCTGTAACTTCCACAAAAAGCTACAGCTCGTCACCTGAATGAGGATCCTAAGCATGGTGTCCTTGTGGCTGGGCACCTAAAATGGTTTTTACAAAAATAGATTTGAAAGCAAATGGGTCAGAGCCCGAAAGTGGAAATCATTTTAAAAACAGCAAGTGTTTTAATAACATTAAAACATTAAATGCAAAATACATGTAAGGACATGCACTCACATGAAATTCTCACCTCTCGACTACATGTGCACTCCTAACGTACCGTACCCATCTAAATGACATACATAACTAACCAAACCGTAATAAGTTCTACCCCTTACTACTCGATTTCCCATATCACATTCTAGCGTTATCAATTAAATAGAGGGCTTTACTTAAACTCAGATTCTCAATTAATAATACAATTTACTATCGGTTAACCCGTTATGTTTTCTCAAAACATTACCATAATTATATTCACAATACCAACATGAAAGTTCCTATTAATTAAGTGTATATTATTCACGTCATAAATATACAATACAAGCACCCGAGACTAGCTGCGGTGCACACATACTCTGCTATCCATCCCGGTACATCACGTACATAAGGATCACGCATTCCGAATCTCTCAGGAATAGTTCTCAGATAACAACATCACAAATAATGGAGGCGAACACAGTCACATCACATGGGTCACGCACATACCTGCGCTCCCACGATCTGCAGACTTATTAATATCCAAACAAGTCCTTCTCTGACCTATGTTCATCGAGGTACCAGTCTAGATCCGAGCAACACAAGGATTAGAGGGCCATAAGCGAATGTAAACCTCCCGTGATAGCAGGTATGGTAGGTATGTCATACACATAAAATTATATACATATACTAAGTATGCACACATATTAGTAATCACCATAATTTAGTTGGTACACTTCTCATTCTCGTATCGACATATAATGCTACACAATTTATATGTTCCCAGTTAATATAATTAAATAGGTCGTCAATAGTTCTCGCATCGTAATAGACACTCACGTCCTAATTCATAATCTCCATTTGGTTCAAACTACACTTCTAAGTTTTGCTCCTCATTATATCCCAAATGTCCCAAATATATCAATTAATCCACGAGGAAGTGTTATCTCTACATATAAACAAGGTTACGGGACACTCGAGATCAAAACAGGCTAAAAAGCCTAAACTGTCAGCTCGTTAGAAGTCTCGTTCGAACGAGGATGTTCGAACGAGAGTTCGTTCGAACGAAGTGGGCTTTCTAACGAGATCTCGTTCGAACGAAGTCATCAAACGAGCATCACCCATGTTAGAAGTCAAAGGTCAACTCGTTAGGAGCTCGTTCGAACGACCTGGGCAGGTCTTCTAACGAGTGGCCAGTTTCGAGCCCAGAAATTCCTTATTTCGTTTTTTCCATCTTTTCTTCACCTCTAATCTCATGTAAACATCAGTCCAACAATTGTTCAAGGTTTCTAATTGTCCCTAAACATACATAGGTCACATACTAACGTTTTTGTGGGGTTATTTCATTATAAACATCATGCAAATATCCAATCTATACATTTATCCCCAATTTCAAGAACATGAACCCTAGAAATTCTTAAATCCCCAATGAGTCTAATTAAATCCGTTTTTGTTTCATCCAAAATATATTATCATCAGATTAATCACCTACCTATAGTTCTACATGCAATTTCTCATCAAAATACAAGTTTCAAATTCCAATTTAATGGGTTTTTATCATTCTCCAAGAACAATGAAATTCTGTCAATTTCCTACGCATGGAAGAAACATTCTTTGTAATAAACGAAATTAAACCACTTGCCTTATGTGTATCTCTGATTTTGATGTCGAATTGATGAACGATTCTCTCTCGCTCTGCAGAATTCCTCTTTTCTCTCTCTATAAGCTCTTCTTCTCCAAGGACTATGGTGGCTAGGGTCTGCCTTAGGAAATTTTGGAACAATTCTAATAACCCCCGTAGCCCATTAAGTCCTAAGATGTGGTTAGTGGGTTTAGTGGGTAATTACCAAGTCAGCTTTTTTAATTCCCAATTTTCGTAGGTTTTAATTCCCAAAAATCCAAAATTACCAAACTACCCTTATACGTTGCCGGCATGGCCTAAAAATGCCCCGGGACCCAAACTAAACCCCCGGCTAGTGTTTTCTGACTATTTCGACCCTTCTGGACACGCTGGCGCACTCAAAATGACCATACGGTTTATAGAAATAAAATTCACTTTTTAATTATCATAATTATATTCCATGACGCGACTGTCACACGCGTCTCAACAAGATTTCCAAATTGTCGTATTTCTATCTCACGACAAATCAATAATTCCATATTCATATATTGCCATATATACACATTATAATCAAATACCAACTCACATTTCACTAGTATTTTACCCGAATTAATTTCCAATTAATACGCCTTTAATTCAATTAATCCCATAAATAAATATCACAAAAATACGGGGTATTACAAATATTTCCACCCGGTAGTCAAGGTCAACATAGTAAAAGAGTTTCTATATGCCGAATCAAAATTTCAAAATTCAAATCGGATGTTTATATTGGGAGATAAAAACTTATAAGAAATGACGGAATCATCGAAAGTTTGAGAATAAAATCATTTCACAATATATATATAGTTTGTATAATATCATATAATTAAAATACACAAGGAATGTCCTAGAGTACTCACTCGTTAATCTTAAGACGAAACTTCTTCTTAAACTTCCTCACACTTTCTCTCACACTTTATTTTTTATCTTTGTAATGAATTTCGTGTAAGAAGTGATCCTAAGGCTTCTATTTACAGTTTTTCAAAATTATTTGGGTGTTAACACGAGTTTGTGTGACTAAGCATCCATTTTTGTGAGTTAGCATTGACGTGTCGCGTAACGGGGCTGTCTTGTAGCCTTTATTTCACTAAACAATGACACGTGTTTTAGCCTTCTTTAAATTCATGACATGTGTTTTATCCTTATTCATATGGATGACATGTGTATGGTGTGGTTGCAAAAAAATACAGCACGAGGTGTCAAGCACGAGGTGTAAAGTTATTAAGGTTATAAGGGTGATTTTACAGATGACGGGTATTTTAGTAATTTTAAACCATATATTTTTAATATTTCTTAGAGTTCCTTGAAAATAGTTTATTGATAAAACGGTCCTTTATATATTTTCATTTTAGTCCTTAAAACTTTCATTATTTAAAATCAAGTCCCTAAAGTTTCATAAATTTATATTTTCAACCCAAAAACTTATCATTTAGCTTAGGATATGCCATAAGACTTTGATTTAATCAATTTTGATGAATAAGGAGGTTATTTCAATGTTTTTAAGTCGGCCAAACCAACCTCCCCTCCCAACCAATCAAAATACAACACAAGGTGTGGTAATAGGACAAAATACAACTTAAAGGATGGACATATTTTCCCTTATTTCGTAATTTTGGCATAACTTCTTGCTCAGACATCGGTTTAACACACCATTTTATGAGTTACAAACCTAATTCATATATCTACAACTTTTTAATTTTTACCTCAACTCAATTATTATATTATAATGGTCAAAACTAGTCTCCCATATGAGCATGCCAACCGAAAACTTTAAAATTTTATGTTTGTACTAATTTGATATTTCATGGTTTCTGAAGGTAGGTTTAGACTAAAATAATAAATTAACATTGTGTACCATAATTACACATTGTCCATATCTCAATTGTAAAACATTTAAAACAAGATATATATGAGCATATAAAAGTGGGGTCATTGCACCGACAGGGGGACCACCCCGAACCCCATGAAAGGAGTCTCAGTGCCACTTGCGATGGAGAGATATTGTTGATCCTAGGCATTTTTTCCTGGGAAAATATGTCCAGAACTGTCAGGACGACTAAGACTATGATGAAGAATACTATTAGGAGACTTATAAGGCTTTAGGCTACACAATTTTCCTATCTCGAACCAACAAAGCAAAGAATGCTCGGTCAACACCTGACAGTCGACCAAGCACTTTGGCCTTTGATAGGCTCAATAGAGGATCAACCTTTGATAGAATCGATAGGAAATTTACATGATTGGATCTCTCATTCTCATAGTAAAGTTACATCCAGGGGAAATAGAGGACATAGTGATGGTCTACCCCGACAAGGCCGAGAAGATCAAGATCGAAGAGAAATGAATAGTCGAGAGAGTATAGTGGCACGACAGACATCCGTAATTGCGGTTTCACCAGAAGGAGGGGATGACAATATCATCACTGAAGACAAAACTTGGAATATCTCCATTAAAAGGTTAGAATACAAGATTTACTCACTGCACAAGAACCTAAACCCCAATTATCGAGGTTATTTGGAGGGGTGTCCTTTTATTGCAAGGATTGTGAGCTATCCAACCCCTGCAAAGTTTGAACCTCATATTGTCAGCACAAAGTATGATAGGAGTTCTTATCCCATCCATCACATTGAGATATTTTAGTCAAGTGTCAATATTTACTCAATCCCAGATGAGATGACGTGCAAGGCATTCTGTATCACCCTCACTAGTGCATCCCATATGTGGTACATAACTTTGCCTAAAAACACCATTGATAATTTCAAGCAGTTGGTCGAGAAGTTTATACATAATTTATTCTTTTCCATAAAGCTCTCAAATATGGTAACTCACATGTTATATGTGAAACAAGGTAAAAATGAGACACCGAGGGGTTATATCCTTCGGTTCATCAAGGAAAAATTAGAAGTTTAAGACTATGAGGAGAACATTAGTTTGACAACCCTTATTAGCGGGCTAAAGTAGGGTAAACTTCTCTATAATCATGCCAAAGATCCTCCCAAGACCATGATGGAATTCTTGTCCACGTCCAGGAGGATCACGAATGCAGAGGATGCCATGGTGGCCAAAAAAGGAGATTGAAAGATTCCAAAGGAGGGAAGGATCATTTGAAAAAAGATAAGGAAGGGAAGAAAGATGTTGACCAAGGATAAGTTTGCCAAATATACCTCCCTAATGATGAACCCCAAAATGATCTTCAATGAGATCAAGGACAACAAGTCACTTCGATGGCGAGAGAAGCCCAAGTCCACTCCTCACAAAATTAACAAGAGGAATTTGTGCAAGTTACGCAAGGAAAATGAGCATGTAACTAATAAATGTTTTCCTTTAAAGGATGAGATAGAGAAACTATTGAAGTAGGGAAAGCTCCATAAGTATGTGGATCAGAGTGGTGCCAAAGACGAATCAAGGTGAAATCACTGTGAGGGAAAGGCTAACAATCCTAGACGATGGTCTTCGGTCGACAAAAAGGATGATGACTCAGACAATGAAGGAGATGACCCCGATCTCCCACAAAAAATATTGGAGGCAAAAGATCGGATGTTGTGATATCTTTTGACGTAAAAATGATATATGGAGGTTTGGTCGATGGAGACCCAGAGTCGACCGATTGTAAAGCCCATGCTAAGGAGGCAAAGTTGGCGCCTAATAGAATGGATGTTAACTCAGACGAAATAGAGTCGAGGCCAGAAAAGTTGAAGAAAGTTGACAAGGACACCTTAATGGTGGGATTTTTAATACTGGATTTCAAGGAAATTCAATCCCCTCACAAAGACACTTTGGTCATCAACACCAGGGTCCATAGTTATGATGTATCATGTATCCTTATTGATAGTGGTAGGTCGACCGACGTGATATTTTAGGACTACTTTTAGTATTTGAACTCAACAAGAAGAGATTGGTCCTATACCACCAGCCGTTGATCAGCTTCAGTGGAGAGAAGGTCCACCCTTTGGGGATGGTTGAAATGGATGTCTACATGGGCACCTGGACAATTTGTCTTACCAGAAAAGTGAGCTTTTTCATTATGGATGAGCATGTATTCTCATACTTAACATTATTCTCAAGAGAGTTAAGCTCAAGGATTTTTAGGTTGTCCCTTACATGGTCCACAAAAAAATTAAATTCTTGACCCCTTATGGATTAGGGGAAGTTCAAGGTGACCAAGTGAAAGCTAGAGAATATTACTTTAGCTCAGTAGAGAAGAGGATGTCTTACAAAAAGTCTATTACTTCCTATAATATAGATACTCTCACCCCAAGGGACAAGATGAAACTAAAAAAAGGTGATCTCGTCAAAGAGGTAGAATCAATCATCCTTAATTAGGAGAGCCAAAAAAACCGTGCATATCGAAAAAGTCTTAAAGAAGGATGTAAAAGAAGAATTGGCAAAACTATAAAAAAATGAGGCACACTATCTTTGCATGGAGTCAAGAAAACATGACAAGAGTAGACCTAAAGATTATTTTACACCGATTGAATATTAATGAGAAGGTGAAGCCTATAAAGAAAAAAAGAAGAACGTATGCGAGGGACTAATATGAGATTATCCCGTTGAGGTAA